>OZ018322.1:31251049-31851049 GCA_963969495.1 Ceratothoa steindachneri
GATAATAAGCCACAATGTGGTAGTTTGGAACAATAAAAAACATGCCCCTAAGTAACGCATACTTGAAGGAAGGCCCAGAGATAATCCTCTTGAATGAAATTAACGTAGACCCAGCAGCTAATAAAATCAAGCTCTTTTAACTACACAGTAATCACAAAGAAAACAAACGAAATTAACTTTGACGGCGTCGCAATAGCTATTAGATTTACTAAGCTCAATGAACTGGATGAGTCCTACCTGGTGATGAGTATAAAAACAAGCACTGGAGATCTCAACATTATGACTGGGTATCAACCCCTAAGGAGGGACTATTTGCCCTTCCCCAACTTCTTGAATATATTCGGGCAAAAGAACCAGGCAGTGTTCATGGGTGACTTGAATGACCGAACCAGATAATCCGGATATACGGGCAAGTTTAGTAAAGCTGGAAAGAACATAGATACTCTTCTGGCAAGGAACATTGTCGCTCGAATTGGGCCAGAGTTTCCAACTTTCGTTGCACAAGTTAGAGCCACCAAACCCGATATCGTGCTCACATCCCTAGACCTACAGTTCAACTATCTGATAGAAAAAGGTGCCTCGTCGGTGAGCGATCACGAAATGATCGTCCTAACGCTTTCACTAGATCCAATGCAAGTATCATGTCCTCCAAAGAAACATTATAAGAGTGCCAACTGGTAGGCGTACGCGGAAGAACTGGATGAACATCAACAAGAAGACCTTTCCGAAGCGACTCTAGAGGAAATAGACTCGAGACTCGACAGGGCAATGGACGAGTTAATGAGAGCAGACACAAGCACTTACCATTAACAAGCTCTAGAATACTACAGAGCAGACTGCAGCCCTCGAACACCAGTACATGAAACTAAGAGACGTTATTGAGAGACTTGGCCCACAAAGAGGCGACAGGGCCCGTTTACAAAGGATTAAAGATGAACTGATGCAAACAATAGCTATAGAAAGGAACAGTAAATGGGACCAGTTCATCGAGGAAATAGGTTTAGAGCTAAGTCCAACAAAGTTCTGGAATAAAATTAGCATTGCAAGAGACAAAGGACACTCAAAAGCCAAATACGATATCCAACGCAACGGCGTAAAAGTAAATGAACCCCGCGAGATCGAAACTGCGTTCCGAGAACACTGGAGGGGAGTGTTTGATATCTCGCCAGAGGAGAATATGGACTTTGACCGGGAGCATGAGCTGAGAGTGGTTGAGGAATTAGAACAAAACCGTAACGAGATCGTTCCCGACATTTGTGCATTCCCAACAGCGCTAGAAGAACAGGGAATCGAACCAATAAACCTCCAGTAATTTAAATGCATTCTTAACAGCACAAAACAGAAGGCCTCAGGGGAATCCGGAATTACTAGAGAGAACCTAATTCACGCACCGGGTTCATTCCTCGAAAAAATAGTCGCTCTTTTCAATGCCACCATAAGCGCAGGCTATTTTTCTGATTCTTTGAAGAAGGGAAAAAATATATTCCTACCTAAACCTGGTAGACCTCCAAATAGATGAGGGAACTTCAGACCGATAACGCTTCTGGAGACGGTGGCAAAATTGCTTGAAAGGGCAATAAACAATAGACTAACCCATTAATGCCGAACGGTAACTATTGTTACCAGTGTGAATAAATGTATATATATCTTCAGAAAGTTGGAGAAAAATCATTTTAAAGCGTTTATAAGTTTGAAACAACTTTGAGCACGAGGTTGAAGCGGATATATAAGCATTCGACAGCATGAGTCACATTCAGTCGTCCTTGAAAGTTCAGAGGAGGTGGATGTCATTCGCGATGGCTCGACACACGATTAAAAACCCGTAAGTATCTTTATTTTAGTTTTATATTTCTTTACTCGCGTGTACTTGATTTATTAGCTTAAAGATGGTTCTGTCACATAAAAATATAATATAGTATGTCTTCATTCTAGATATCTTTATATAGAGAGATATATTTACAATGGTAACAAAAGTTACCGCTCGGCTGTGGTAGTATATAATGGTGGATAATGTACAGAATACGATTGTAGCCTTTTTTCAGCGCATTTGAACAGCGCTTTATATAAATTTTAAAATTAATAGTTTTCTATACATTATATAACTACTATAATATCACATTTGATACGAACGACTACGTATATATTTTGTATATATCTTGATAGCCGTTTTGAAATGGGAAAATTCAAATGGTTAAAACATTTTTTACGCCATTTGGAGTAATAGAAATTAAAGAGGCCTAGCTATTTTAAGTTTTATTTTTACTTGTTCTTTATTTTTAAAATAAAATGTTAATTAGTTTTTCAATTTTTAGGATGAAATTAAATGAAATTCACGATGCATTGTTGGAAGAAAATGATAACCAGCACGTGTTTGTTGGAATTGAGCCACCAACTGAGGATGCGACAGCTGAAACCGACTGTGATTCTGACTGCTCTGACGACGAGGTTTCCTGTGACCCTGATCATCTACCGAGAAGAATTCTTCTTACAAGTGTAATTTTGCCACCTGAGGAGCAACGACAAGACGTCGAAAGCCAACCTTCAACTTCCTCTGCTCTTCCAGCACCGAAACGACGAAAAGTAACCAATGTTTGGCATAAAAATAAAGCAAAAGTCATAGATACGGTAAGTGATTATGAACCTTGTATATCAAATAGTGAAACGGAAGACATCCAGAATATATTAGAATTCATTGGGCAATGTTGGACCGAGGATTGGCTGGAGTACATTTGTCACCAAAGCAAACTTTATGCCCAACAAAAATCACTCCAACACGACTGCCTAACTCCAGACAATTTAAGAGTTTTGTTCGGAATTCTTATTCTTTCCGGATATAATAGATTGCCAAATAGAAGGTTATATTGGACCCAAATGGAAGATGTGCAGAATACGTTAGTAGTAAACTCAATGAGGAGAGACACATTCGATCAAATAATGAGGTGTCTTCATTTCGCTGATAATATGTTAATTGATGGGGATCGGTTTTACAAAGTGAGGCCTATTTTCGAGCATCTAAATCGAACAAATAAAATCAATAAAACAGAAGAGTTCATCAGCGTTGATGAGATCATGGTGCCGTATTACGGGCGACACGGCGACAAGCAGTTTATAAGAGGGAAACCGGTTAGGTTTGGTTTCAAGCTTTGGGCGAGTTGTACATCCGATGGCACTCTTCTTCATGTGGAGCCTTACTGTGGCTCTCACACGAAAGTTCCAGATCATGGGCTTGGGCATGGACCCAATGTAGTTATGGAAATGATAAATAAAACGGATTTGATAAAAGGGCAACATGTCATCTGTGACAATTATTTTGGCTCAATTTCGCTTCTAAAAGAACTGTCTAATAAAGGAATCGCTGCTACGTCAACACTTCGAGAAGATCGCCTCGGAGGAGCTCCATTGCCGCAAAGAAAACTCATTGAGAAAAAAAAACGTGGTTACATGGAAGAGGCATTTACCGAATGTGTGTCAGTTGTCAAATGGAAGGATAACAAAGTACTCAGTGTAGGGTCAAATAAGCTAAGAGCTGATCCGATTCAAACAGCCAAGAGGTGGGACCGAATTGCGAAAAAACATGTTCAAATTGATGTCCCGAATTCTGTGAATGTGTATAATAAACATATGGGAGGGATTGATATTTTTAATCAGCAAATATCTGTGTATCGTATTCGAATCCGATCTAAAAAGTGGTGGTGGCCTTTATTCGCTTGGAGTTTGAATGCGCAGGTGGTAAATGCATGGATGCGGTATCGAAAGATAAAAGCTGCAGTAAGTCTGCTGGATTTTTCAAGGAATTTAGTTATTTCTTTGCTGAAAACATACGGTGTTGGACGAAAACAACCAGGACCAAGATGGCATCCATCTAACACGATTGAAAACACAGTAAGATTCAATCAACAACAGCACTGGACAGCAAAAGGGCAACAACAACGCTGCAGGTGCCGAGAATGTGGTCGTCGGACAGTATACATTTGCAAAATGTGTAACTTACCGATCCACCCAGAATGTATGGAGGCATTTCATACAAAGAAATGAACCGTATACTAATTTAGATTTGCCGTTAACTGTTTTATTTTTCATTTGATTAATTATCACAAAAGGTTACAGTAATCAAATTTAGTTATAAGGAACTTATATTTCAAAATCGAATATTTTGTTACGTTAATGCCGAGTGGTTACAAAAGTTACCAGGCTGTATTTTCTGCATTTCTGAATAAATGTCGATGTTAAACATATTATTGTGTTATTAATACCTACATTAACTATTTCCAAAGAAAAAAACTTATAAACTACCTTCAGATAATTTTCGGCATTAATGGGCTAAGGAGACACTTAGAAGAAAGATCTCTGATTTCACAACATCAACACGGCTTCCGAAAGTGCAGAAGCACTGAAACAGCACTCGCTATCCTAGTGGAAACAATCGCAAAGGCAAAGTTCGAAAAATATTACACCGATATCGTGATAAGAGACGTCCAAAAGGCCTTTAATAAGGTCTGGAGGATCGGACTCAAATTCAAGATCAGGAGACTGGAACTACCCCCAAGCTCTCAGGAAGTGCCTTTGCGATTACATTACAGATAGGGAAGCATTCATTACAATAGAAGGATACGACGGACCAATATTCGAATTGCCACAGGGGGTTCTACAGGGAGGATGCATTAGTCCCACGCTTTATAGCATTTATACTATGGATCTACCGCAATCAGTAGATCCATCGGGGATCTACTGATGACATTACAATTGTGTCAAATAGCGTCTATAGGCACGCCAGAAACATGGCAAGGATCACAGCGACTGAGATTACGAATATCAACAACTTCGAGTACAAATGGAAAATCCGCACAAACGCGGGTAAATTTTACATAATACCGCAGGGCAGACGCAAGAACTACAGAGTAAAGACCGAGGGAAATAGGTACCGATACGAGAACGAAGGAAGAGTTCTAGGACTTAAAATCACCACACAAGGTTATACCAAACACTTTGGGGAAAGAGTCAACTTAGCAAAACCAACCTACCTAAACTATTTAAACTCAGAGGCCTCATAAGACACAACAAAATCAAAATGTATAACGCTCTATGTAAGGTCACTCTGCTCTATCCAGTGATCTCACTGAATGGGCTTTTCAAAACCAACATGCAAAAGCTTCAGAGAATACAGAATTCGGCTACGTATATTATAAGGGATACGAGGAGAAGGAAACGCAGAAAAATAAGTGAACTTCACCTAGAAATGGAGATGCCACCTATCAAGTATCCCTTCACAACAGGGCGAACAAAATATGGGACAAATTAACTGATATCCTAAACGAAGATGAACTAAGGACCATGGAGATCCCACAGAAACACTGATTCAATAATAGAGGCAACTTCAGGAGCGGCAAACCCCATTCAGGAGGTGTGCCAGCTCTCTTATATACCTAGGAATGCGATTGCTTAAGAAGAAAGCATGACATGATGATAAATTAATCTGCAATAGTAAAATAAAAGAAACCCGAGATCAAAGTAGGAGTAAAAGAGGCGTGAGAGCCTCTTATCCATTAACAACCAAGAATGAAAAATGAAGACTCATAGGTGGGCGATATCGCGCTAAATTATCGCGATAACGAAATCGGGGTATCGGTTATCCGATATTTTTTCCGCGTTATCGATTCATCTGTATCACCGATACTTTTGGTTCCAAACTAGCGATAATCGATAATTTCAGTTTTTGGTTCCAGTTTAGCACAGGGGCGAGCCGCGCGTGCCTTGGAGGCAGAAATAGGTAGGTCCGAGCTGGGAACCGAACGTATACTGAACGGAGTGCGGGGAGCCGGTCTTGACGTCTTCTCGAAACGTTCGCTCAGCTTCAGTCTCTGACCAGCTGTCGGATGAGAGGTCACGAAGTGTTGATCCTGCACGCTACCAGTTTTACGCATTCTTTGATGAATGTGAATGTGTGGCTGCAGGCCAAACGGACATACAGTCTGGCAGACCCAGCCTTCAACAGTGAGAAGGTCCTCTTTGACCTCTTCTTGAGGTACAAAACGGCGATGCCGAGCAGCGCCGCGGTGAAGCGCTTGTTTCCCCTTGGCAAAGCAATCATCAGGGCTAAGAGGAGCTCCCTGTCTGATGAAAACCTCAATGTGCTCATGTTTACGAAGTGGAACATGCTGCAGAACCTGGTATAGACTGTAGCTGTGCAAATTTAGTTATTTTACTTAAAACAGTACTTTTCATTAGTGAAGAGACAGGATAAACATTGAATTTGAAATTTTTTCTTAGATTTTTCTAAGACTTTTTTAATTTTTTCTAAGATTTTTCTAAGTCTTCTAAAATAAAGATGAAAATAAAGATTTGGATTTATCGATTTTTTTATTTAAAATATCAATATCGTTATCACTAGTATCGGAATTTTGGATTTATCTGTTATCACCTTATTGGGCGATAAATTTATCGCCAGTTATCGATTATCGGTTATTGCCGATAAGGTAATGCTTATCGATTTATCGGTTATCGTGATACATTTTTTCGTTATCGTGCCCACAACTGTGAAGACTAAGAAATTATTAGAAAATAGAAGAGATGACTGGTCACCCAGCAACTTTATCAATTCAACCTATACACTTTCACAACTTTTCTCTTTCATCACTATCCACTCAAAACTTACTAATCCCTTTTTCCTCCCACTTATTCAATACGTAAGACGTAAGACATGTTAGTTGATTGGTCCGTTTCCTTACAATAATGTTCAAAATATTTTGAAACAAATCTATCCATGTATTTTTCGAGTTAGTTGATTGGTCCATTTTCTTAAGGTAATGTTCAACATATTCAATATATTTTGCTGTAATATCACGTTCACGCCCATCATCATAGATGGGATGAGGTACGGCTACTCCGCCGAAGGCACCGTCCTGGGCCTTAAAATCACCGACCATGGGTACTCGAGACACCACACGGAGAGACCGAACCTGGCGAAGAGAGAAATCTCCAAGCTCTACAGGTTTAGAGATCTTAGCTCTGCCAACATCAGGAAATTTTATATGATGTATGTCCGGGCTACAAACATATGAAGATACAAATAGACATTAAAAAAACACACAAAATAACAACACAAATAAAGGAAAAATGAAACAGTATAAAAATAAAGTGATGCCCTCCCTACTAGGGCAAAATCCCCCCCCCATCTTTAATTTTTTTTCACCCACTATATCTTTCGCTATACCATCTCTCTTCGAAAACTGAGTACATCATCATCACCATTCTGATATTGACTGATCGTATTTTGGGGGCATAAGTCAGCAACCGGCAAAGGTGGAAAAGTTTTGGTGAAGGCGGCAAAGATCTGGCCAAATCTGCCAGAAGACGCCTCCACAATCACTTCCTCTGGACGACGAGGAAGCTTCAAGAAATAGAAGAAGAACGAGAAACCACAAGAGGGATTATACCCTATTACCCCTACACCATTTCGCCCCTTTTCATCATATTTTTTTCAGGCTACGCTTTTAAAGAAGATGACCGGGTAAAACCATCACCCCTACCCCGCTTCACAGCGGCCCCACGAAGAAAAAGCACCGTACACAGCCTCGTCCAACTATGTCGCTCACTAGAGAAGAGACATTTGGGGGCAATGGAGGAAGCTAGTTTTAAGGATAAGCCCACAGTGGATAACGATGTCAAGAGGCTCGACTGAACAAGAGACGGACTGCAACCTCCGTTGTTAATCACTGCGGATACCCATCCAAGGACCATAGAGGGACACATAACCGCACCTGTGTATGGTGGGAGCAGCCGCAATTCAAACACCCCCAGGAAGCGGAGTTGTCAATGAGTCCGTCAGTAGTCATCCCCCAGGAGGATCCCACCCAGTCTCACACCCACTCAATCATCCTTCATCTCATCATAATGCGCCATTACCACATTCATCCCAACATTCACCAAGGAGAATATCTCCGGGGTTCAAAGTTGCTCAAAAAGCGGGGGGGGGGGTCACCCTAGGAAAACAATACTTTCAATACACACTTACTGCTCACCGAATTACACACCGCATAACAGAAGTCTGCTTACCCTACGAGCTTGCCTCACGAGGACGACGAGTGGGGTTACCCTCAACAACATGGCAATGGATCTGGCCACACGAATACCCCTCAGGGTAATCAATGGCTAGGCTAAACCGGAATAAGGCAAAGTTTTCGAAACGATCTTCGGAAAACTCAGCGTCGCAGTCATTCGCCTAATAGACTCCCCAACCGGTTACTTGGCGATCTGCGAGAGGGAGAAGGACGATCAGCAAGAAAGATTGCCTTCTCGCACTCCAGGAGATAAACCTCCAGCGCACAGTACCACGCCAAATCCAGGCCCACCGCAGGGTTATTTGCCTTCGACTCGATCCCTGGATAGGTGATCGCACGAAGGAGGAATTAGCGGAAGAGATAGAGGCCAATCAGAACTGGGCAAAAGTCTCAGAAATAATTAAGTTCAGAAACCGAATAGAAAACCAAGAATACACTCATGTATTCAAGGTGATCTTCAAGGAGACGGAGATAGCCTAGAAGGCCAAAGAAAAGGCTTTGCTACTCTTCCACGCAAAGATCAGTGTGGACCAGGTCGAACGTGAAGAATTCACGCCGCTGCAGATGTATTTCCGCTGCTACTAAATGGAACAGCACTCTACCAAAGATTGCCAAGAACCAGAGGAGACATGCTCCAAGTGAAGTGAAAGGAGTCATGGGTGGAAAAACTGCATGAAGAACGAGAAGTGTGTCAACTGCAGGCAGGGCCACAGAACACTAGCCATGGCTTGCCCCATGAAAAGAAACATAATCAAAAGCAAACAAGCTGTAAAGAAAGAGGAAGAACAGAGGAGGAGGACAACTTCGTATGCACAAGCAGCAAAAATGTCCCACCCAACACAAGCCCCGACAAAAATTTACATGAAACTTGAGAGCGAGGGGTCAACGAAAATTCTTACCTGCATACTTTATGCGCACGTAAGAAATCTCACGAAGCCAGGCAGGTTCTCAAGTGGGCTCAATATGATGCTCAAGAAGAACAATCTGAGTGAGATGTGGTTCCCAGATAACCCTCACTCAGATGTCCTGCAATTGCAATTCTCCCCAAAGGTAAATGAAGATGTAGTTGCAGCCACGTATCCCAACCCTACTGAAATAACGGACTTACACCACAAAGATCAAGGGTGAGAAACACAGGAACCAACCAGGAGACCCGACCCCAGAATTGTAGCGAGAAAAGAGAGGGAAGAAAAAGCGAGGCAAGCTGCCACAAACGAAACCCATAGAAGGGAACGTCAAACTACAACTGACGCAGACTCGGACAGCGACAGTACCCAGAGCGAACTCGCAAGAGAAAATATCACTAAAAGAACAAAAGGTAAGAAAAAAAGCACAGGTACGACGGTAGGGAACTAGATCTGAAGGTTTACGCTTCTGACAAGACCCCCTTTCCTGAACAAATATACCTCGCGGGCCAAAAGATGAGTCTACAGAGCTTGCGTTTCTACTCGAAGTGTTGCGCGTCAAATTAGAGGTGATTATAATCACCTCTTATTTATGTTTGCTCTCAGTCTACTGATGTTAATCAACCAGAAAGGATATGCACAGAGTGAAATGATTATGATTTTGCTAGAGAACAATTTGAAAGAGGTTTTTGTATTAAAATGTTTGTTACTTTGACTGACTCCTAAAACCTTCCTTGAGAACCAATTTGTGTCATTTGAACCTTCTTCAGTTCACAAAGAAAGATAGGCTATTACTAACTTTTTAAGGATATAATAAATTACATGATGGACTCACAACAAAGAAGACTAGAAGCTTTGCGAAAAAGGATGCGCATATATAGAAAAAGAATAAGAGAAGAGCAGCGAGAAGAAATGATAGCACGAGAAAGAAGACGGAGCCAAAAAAGACGAGCAGAATTGAATGAAGTAGAGAGAAATATTTCCTTGGAGCAAGCTCGGCTATGGCAACAAGAAAGAAGAAATAATATGCAACAAGAGAAACGCCAAGAGTATTTAGAAAGAGATAGATTAAGGCAACAAGAAAGAAAAAATAATATGCAACAAGAGCAATGCTAAGAATATTTAGAACGAGACAGATTAAGGCACCAAGATAGAAGAGATCAAATAATTGAGATTGAGGGAACACACACACACAATCTTGAACGGCAGAAAGAGTCACTTACACGTAAATTACAAGATATGAATGCTGAAGAACTTTACAATTTCAGAGAAATTAGAATGAGAAACGATCGTCATAGGAGAAATGGAGCAGCAATTGTTAATAATGGCAATGTTGAAGAATTTCTTATTGGAAATATGAATATGCCATGTGACCATTGTGGAGCTTTGAAATTATTCAATGACACCTTTAACTCTTGTAATATTGGAAAGTTTAGCTGCCCAACTTGCAAGTATACCCAGAGAGACTGAGGAACCTCTTTGATCTAGAAGACCACGAAGGAGCTGCATTTTGCATGAACATACGCAATTACAATTGTGCATTTTATTTTGCTTCATTTGGTGTTAAACTTGCTTTACCACCTGTGTAAGGGAATGGTCACTTCCCCCCCCCCCGTTCACTCGTAATGCAGTCCCAAGGCAGTGGTTACCGCAAGGACATCCGCCCCAGGCATCGGCGGGTCAGTGTTTAACCACAGTGTGGCATAACTCGGTGCCATGTAAGACCCTAAAGGTCAAAAAGGTAAGATCTTCCCCAGGAGAGTGAGATCCAGTTTCACGTCGAACAAGAAATTGGAGACGGGTTTCTCCCAATCTCGATGGCTAACGAGGAGCCGATGTTTGACTTCGTGGGAAAGACCGTTTGGAAAAAGAGCTCTCCTGGGGCCGTCCTCAAGCCCCTCTCCCCCTTACCACTCCCCCAGTGGGGGTGCGAGGTATAAATGAGGAACTCTGAGGAAAATCGAGGTAGTATACGTCAGTCTCTAGGTGACGAAGTCCTCGGATCCACAACCGAGCTACCGAGACTGGAGAGGTAGTGTACTTGGCTCGCCAGACCAAGAAGCACCCTGCAAGAGAGGCAGGGCTACCTACCTTAAGGGGCTAAGAAAAAGCTCATCCTTGAGCTAAGTCCCTGGTTATCAAACCAAACAATAAGTGAACTTTGGTAAGTTCGACTTACTCTCGCCAGAGAGACTCCTCATATCCTGGTGCACCGTAAACACCAGGGGTATTCCTCGTCCTTGAGGAATTAAGAAGAAGAAGAAAAAGGCTCCCCCTCGAGCCCGTTATTCGGTGGCCACACCAAACTTTAAGTAACTTATTCTCGCCAGAGAAACCCCCCTCCGTTATCCTCGCCCATGAAGAAGACCCTCCCCGAGTTCAGTCCTCGTCCATAAGGAAATTAGTAACGAAGGAGAAAAGCTCCCCCTCGAGCAGGTAACTCGGTGATCACACCGCACTCCAAGTTAACTTGAATTAAGAACCAAGTTCGACTCACTCTCGCCAGAGAGACCACGACTGCCTGGGTGTTGCATAGAGCACCGTATTGGTTCTCGTCCTTGAAGAACCCCTCCCCCCCCGGAAGAACGTGTGGACCCCCCAGCTGCTACCCTCGCCAAGACGACCGTGGAATTCCGCCCATCTACACGCGTCAAGAGTAAACATTTCTGAGGCCTTTAAACTCCACATGAGTCCGTAAGCCTAATTCTTATATTATTGTTTTGTCTAGAGAAATCGTTAACCAATTTTTGTGGGGAAACTAATTTAATTAATTCTTGTTTATAATAATATTTAGAGTATTGCTGTAGTTAAAGTATAAAGGTTGTGTATTCAATGGTTAAAGATAAAATATAAGTTTATTTTGTGAATTAGTGGGCGTTTCTTTTATATCCTGACGTGTTTGGTAACGGCTCTATTCTTTAAGATATTCCGATATCAAAGTATATTAGACAGCTCTTAGCACTCTTAGAGATAGAACAAAAAGGAGGGGCATTCTACGACACTAAATAAAGGGGGGGGGCAGGTAAGTAGGGTTTTTATCAGAAAGAATTCTACGACAACCTGGAAGATGTCCATCTTGCTTTCGCACTCAGGGTGAGACATATCACAACACTACACCTTTGTACCCTTCAGAAAATCTGACACGATATGGGCAGCTTTATATCATTGACGCCAATGAAGCTGTGCAGTGCAGATTGCAGGCACCACAAAATAATGACTGTTTACCGCAAATAATGAATGAAATAAGTGAGGTGTTGCATGTGTATATTCCATACGTTAATGTATACAAGACAATGCATTTCATCGAACAAGAGAAGAGTAGCAAAGAGCCAGAACAGAAAATCGTCCAATACAGCACTGTCAGTTGAGATTTAGAAAGGGATAAGATCTGAGACACTATAATTTACCTACTAGCAATGAATTAGCTGCTGTTTTTGTGGGGGAGGATGGCGCACCACATCTTCACAGATATATAGTCATCTACCCTAGAAACCATCCTCCTGAGAAGATACCCTACACATCATGTAACTTAGATCCCATGCCATACCCTCTACTGTTTCTTTATCGTGAAATTGGGTGGCATTGTGACATGCAGCATGCAGAGGAGCGCAGGACCCGAGTCCGTAACAGACTCACCATGCAAGAGTATTACAGATATCGCCTAGCTTGCAGAGGAGGATTTAGTGTGATACACAAGGCATGCATATTATTTCAGCTGGTAGATGCTTATGCAAAAGAAGAAGGATGCAGACTCCAGTTTTTAAGGAATAATCAAGCGCAACTTAGAGTAGATGAGTGTAACAGCTTAATTGATTACTTAAATAGAGGAGCAGATGAAAACATTGAGCATTGAGTGCCAGTTATTTTGCCATCGTCCTCCACTGGAAGCCCAAGAAACATGTATAGCAATGCCTCTGGGCATTCCTATAATAAAAACTTCCTGGAAAACTTAAATATATATATCATCAATTATTATGTATAAAATTCAATTCTTTTGTCATTTAAATAATTCATTCATATTATGCAATCCTTTAACTGTTAATTTAATCATTCATTTATTTTACTCTAACTTTGTCAATTTAATCTTTCAAATTAATTTACTTCAACTTTTGTAAATCAAATCATTTATGTTACTTAATAATTAATTAATTCATTTATTTTCTTGTCAATTCAATTAACGTATACTGTTCCAAACAACATCTCTTAAATTTCACACACAAACAAACAAACACACGTTCCCAGCTCGATCAAAAGAGCACGCCAGCTGCCCACTCCACTCGCTGCTTTCTTCGTATAAAGCCCCTAATTCACAGTCCATTATAGATACTCTAAATTACGACACTATATTACTTACAACTCAATATTATTTACTATATCAAAGATACTCTATTATACTCTATATTACTATATTATTATTTACTCTATTATTCACTCTATATTGTTTCACCATATTATTCACCATATTTACTTAACCTACTTATTTCACGTACATTCGTTGATTTTTATGAATATATTTATATTTGTGTAATTGTCTTTCTTAACGCCCAAGTCATTATTCCAAAATTTATTTCGCTGTCGCCTTTAGGCCTAAAGCTAACGGCAGACATCTTCGATCAAACAAAATTTATGGGTATGGTTTTCGAAACTCTATCTAGGCTGATTTATTAACCGAAGATAAATCACATTGATAACCATACACTATAAAACATGCATCAGTATTTCCAGGATGATACAATGATTGTAGCAAAGTATGGCAAACCAGATCTGTTCATAACCTGTACATGCAATCTTAAATGCCATGATATTCAAAATAATCTAAATCGCAGTGAAGCAGCAGAAAATAGACCAGATTTAGTTGTCCGTGTTTTCAAAGCTCAACTATCAGAAATAATGAAAGATATTAAAGAGAGACACATTTAGGCGTACCAGTTGCCCATGTGCATGTCATTGAGTTCCAAAAGCGAGGACTTCCTCATTGTCACATGCTGGTCATCATAAGGAACGAAGATAAGGTAAGAAATTCTGAAGACATTGATAAGATTGTGTCAGCTGAAATCCTTCGTTTGAAGATGACCCTGTGCTGCATGATTAAGTACAATGGTCCTCGAAACTCTTTGCCTCCTTGCATGCATGATGGATTTTTCCCCCTAAAACTGATTAGGTGATTGATGCAGTGCAACAAAGAAGAAGAGTTGAAAACCCTGCACAGACCTGCTTCTATGTTAATGCTCCTGGAGGATCTGGCAAGACATACCTGTTTAACACAGGGTTTTTTTTACCTACGGAGGAATAAATATCAAGTATGTTGTGGTACTTGGACCAGCAAAGCGTCTACACTGCTGTTGGGAGGCAGAACTGTACACAATTTGTTCAAATTGCATGTTCCATAAAACGGAGACTAGCGTCTGCAATGCGGCTGGTTCAAGTAATCATGCAAATTTACTAAAGAGCCATCATCTCATAATATTGGATGAGGCATCTATGATTCCTACCTATGCCATTCATGCTATTGACAATTTCCTCCGAAATATCACTGGTGTAGACGAATTGTTTGGAAGAAAGGTTTTGTTTTTAGGAGGTGACTTTCAACAAGTGTTTCCAATATTACCGAGGAGTACCTGTGAGGCTACTTTGGCAATTAGCTTAAAAAACTCTTTGGGGCATTTCTTTCGATGCTTCAGCTAGCATAACAAAATAAGAGCAGGACCTGATGAGCGAGAATTTGCGACCTGGTTACTGCAACTCGGCAATGGGACAACACCACGAATTGAAGGACCGAATATGACTGAAGAGGATATTGAAGTCCCTCCCATTTTTTGTGCTAGAGACTCATTAGTGGGTGAAATTTTCAATAAAACTACACAACAAGATAAGAGGAATCGAGTGATTTTGTCTCCTAGGAATGTAGATTGTCTTTTAATCAATGGAGAAGTTTTGCAGCAACTCCCTGGTAACTACAAGATTTATTACAGTACTAACAGGGTGCTTGCCAATGACCCTGTGGGAGCTAACAGATATCCCATGGAATTCATACATTCATTAACACCCTCAGGCATGCCGCCTCACAAACTCCAATTAAAACTAGGATCAATAATCATGATTATTTGGAACATTTCAATAGAAAACGGTCTATGAAACGGCACAAGGTGGTTAGAAGTAGTAAGATTGCATCAACATTCCAATGAAGCTTCTCACATCACTGGTCCTTTGATTGAGAGCCATGATTTAATCCCAAGGCTGAAATTGGCTCCAAGTGACCTAAACGTCCCATTTACATTAGAAAGAACCCAGTTTCCTGTAAGACTGTGTTATGCAATGACTACCAACAAGAGGCAAGGTCAAACATTTGATAGAGTGGGTATGTTTCTTCCTGAACCAGTATTCAGTCATGGTCAGTTGTACGTCGCTTTTTCAAGAGTACGTAGAGAGACAGGTGTGAAATTTAAAGTGTGGGAATCTGACAAGCAAGGAAGGAGACGTAACAAAACTGTCACAAAGAAAGTAGTATGTGGAGAAATAATAACACAACTGCGAGCAAGAATTGGATGGGCATAATAACTAAGTGTCCATTATGTAGTGAGCTTATATACGATTTATATTTTTAAAATAAATTTATTATTTTGGCCTGTCATCATTCAAGTTTCCGAGCAACCAACAACACACAATTCCAAGTATCCTAATTGTGTGTGTGTTTTTTTTAATCCAATATCTCCTTAAAGTTCTGATTGTTGGAAAAATTAAATCGTTTAATTTTTACGTCCAGCACTGATCCTTCCACTACCATCTGTTCATTTATCTTATTACTTTGGTTAGTCATCATGTAATTCACGCTAATATCAAACCCATGCTTAAAAGATCACTTTGTTATATTCTCAAATTCAGATTCTGAGTATTACATTGGGTAGAATTTAAATCTTTCATTATCGAATAACTTTTTCCTCCGTCTCTAAGCGATTATATTTCAAGCCAAGGATTCTCACGGAGATTGTTTAATAACAGTATTTTCGGTATCCGTAAATTTGTATTCCTGCTTTGAGCTTAACTTTACAAAGGACTTTCGCCTCTAAATACTGTATAACTAAACCCCTCCAGGGTATGTCAAACAAACTCCTTTCCTTGAATAGCCGGTTCAAGGCGATCTAAAATCGCTCATTCCCCAAATATTGATGATAAAAAACACCATCTATATTTACAACTCTTTTACGAGCGACATTAACTTATTTATCTTCACTGAACTTATTAAAATAGCCAATGGGTTGAAAATAAAATACATTTATTTAAGGTTAAAAAAGAAAATGTGTGTGTATACAACCACCACTCTCCCACAAGGTTGCCCTCCAATATGTATATAAGGTTGGCCAGAAAGTCCCGACTCGCTTCGGAAGCGGGAAGAAAACAATAAACATTTTTGGAGCTACATCAACATTTATTCTTCAAAATAAATTTCATCATTCGAAACGATCTTCTTCCAGAGATCAGCCAGCATCCGAATCTGTCCCAGATTCCAGTCAGCTGACATTGGATAGAAAAATGTAAACAAGCTTCCTTCAATCAATCAAAAGTGTCGAATCACTAGTCGTGGAGGAGGTGTGCCATTAAGCGAAATAAGCCATAGTAACTCGGATCAACATCGGGACTAAATGGTGGATGTGGAAGAATCTCAACACGGTCCATCTGTTTGAACTTCTCCATAGTCAACCTGGAAGTCTGTGGCCTCGCATTGTCTTGCTAGAACAAAGCCTAACCTCGATTGATAAAATTTGGATAATCCTTCCTTAGTTTGTCGTACACGCGGTCTAGGTGCTGTTAATTTAGCTTAGCATTGATGACGCAACCATGTGGAACAAGCTCGAAATGTACTACTCTTAGAAATTACACCAGATATCATGACCTTCTTGTCAAACCGATTCCGTTGTGGAACAGATGCCGATTGTTCACCTCGTGGAATCCATTTCCTCTCCGGATCGTGATTAACCTAGTACACCCACTTGTCATCTGATGTGGCAATTCGCCTTCAGAATCGGTCGTCCATTGAGTAATTGAGAAGTTGACTGTAACTCTCTGCTCTGCGGCCAGCTTGTGCTTCGGTGAGGTCCTTTGGATCCAATCGGGGCTTCTTGTGAACTAAAACCATTTGATGTAATAGGTTCAGCACAGTCTGATGGGATAACACTCCAATAACTTTCGCAAGATCACGGCTGCTTGCAGAAGGTTCTACTTTCAATGCTACTACTAAAGCATCGCTGTCAAAGGTTGATGGTCGCTCGGAACGTGGTTGATCGTCAATGGTAAGATCCCCGGAGTTGAAACATCTGTACCACCTCGAGACCTTCGCCTGACTGACTGTGCCTTCTCCTTCATTAATGCAAATTTCATCCACAGCAACTCTTTTAGAAAGTTTTCGCTTGTAACAATAGCGAATCAAAACTCTAATTTTACTTTCTTCCAAACTAATTTCTGTCAGTTGATGCTAACGTAAAGAGAAATGAACTGCGGAGGAGCAACAAACAACAGTAACGTACGGAGGCTGGTAGTCTAATGAGTAAGGTTAACCTAATGTAGTCAAATGAGTAAAGCTAACCTAACCTCATGTTGTCGAATGAGTAAGGCTAACCTAACGTTGGTGTTGCTCGATAAAATTTTGTTGTTTTCTTTCCGCTTCCTAAGTGAGTCAGGACTTTCTGGCCAACCACACACACACACACACACACACACACACACACATATATATATATAGAAAAGTATCCGACCACTCTCAAAATTTGTACTATTTTCAATGATATATATTCACATACGCATAATTCACTTTCTATTTGTTCTAGCGACATCTGGTAGCTTTCATATAGCGCTCTGATATGACGGTTTACCAATGCAATCTTAAGTTAGGATTGTGTTAGCGTTCGTTGCGTGTGGGCGTGCGTCAAACTTTTCATTTTTTTGCCATTTCGTTATTATTTTGTAATTTTTTTTACAGAATGTAATCTAAATAAAATTTATTTGTAATGTGTGCTAAGAAACAACTCGAGAGTGATTGTCGAGGCGCTATTGTCTCTTCATACAGATGGAAAATCTCAGAGACAGATAGCTAATGAAGCAAACATAGCCCAAAGTACTGGTGGGTTTAATAAGGGGCTAGTATTTAGAGGTTATAATGACGCTTGAGAGAGAGGAAAACCAACTAACCAAACAGTAATAACCTATAAATATTAGCCCCTTATTAAACCCACTATTAATTTTCTAGGATGGATCCACTTTAGTAAGCACCAAAATCAACCCATTTTTCTATTAAATGTTTTCTACTCTTACAGTTTTTAAAAATTTTAAAACAAAGTTTAAATTTATTATTATAGTTGATTATCTTTAACTACTGACAGGTCAATTTCTCTTATAGTTTTTAATTAATTAATTTTTACAAATTTCTAAAATAAATGTTAAATTTATTCTTCTAAAGCAATTCTCTAGTCTGCTACATTTTTCATCAGAGACCAGACCGCCACACTAAAGAGACGTTCGCTGACAACACTTGATGGTGGACAAGCAATGTAAAACCTTGCTTGCTAACTGAGAGAGTTTAGGATACATCTCCACATGCATCCTCCACTATGTAGGAGGATCTTCGTCAGTGGCAATGCGTTTCTCTTTGAGGTACTGGCCAATGATTTTTGATGCCTGCTGAGAGAGCTGCTCATCTTCATCATCACTGTTTGAAGACAGAATTGCATTCATGACTTCGGTGACAGTGGCGCTTGTAGATGGTTTTGAAGCATCAAGTGGTGTACTTTGTTTTGCTTGAACTGTTTCAGACCTGCTTTTATGAATTTCTTCACATTTTCGGGCGACACTGACTTTAACTCTGTCCGTGACAAACTGAGAACTGAAAAAAAATAATTTTTTATCTAGGGTCCAAAAACGTGCGTATAACATACAAGTCGTTGTTCTCTACGAAATCAAATTTTTTTGTAATTTCTGTCAATATGGTCTCTCTCATCACTTTAATTCCCTGACTTTCTTCGGCTGAGGATGCTAATACTCTCTTCAGAGTGGTTACGATCGGAATGACATCTGCTATTGATGACGAGTTCTTGCTGATTTTTTTGGTGATATCTTCAAATGGTTGGAGTACAATGATACAGTTGGTTAGAATAACATTGTCTTGGGGTGTTGATGTCTTGATTTCAGCATTAGATGTGGCGTACAAGCAGAGAGATTCATTTAGATCTTTCATCCTTATCATAATGTGCAGAGTGCTGTTCCAGTGAGTAGGAACATCATGTATTACGGAAAGATGTGGAGCATTTATTCTAGTCTGTATTTACTTGAGTTTTTCTTGAGCCATGGTTGAATGATAAAAATGTGTCGCAATTGACCTACCTTTTTAGATAAGTTCAATGACTGATTTTTTGAGATGTAATTCATGTTTAATGGTAAGGTGCAGTTGATGACTGGTACAGCTTGTGATATTCACGCCAGAAAGAAACAGAGCTTTCTTGATATTTGCACCAACATATCTCACAACACAGTGGGTGACAGAGAAGGGCACGTATATACTTACTCGGCTAAGGCTCATGACACACTGAGGGCCGAGGCTACTGACTAGGCAGGTTGCCGCTGCTGGGCTTTTCCATCCAGATCTGGGTTTAAACGGGTTATATCTAGGTTGCTGGGTTATTATTTTGGTAATAGAATATAATCTTGGTTTTTCATGCTTTCAATAAGTAAAACCATCAGAATTATTCACTATTTGCTTAATAATATCTAAATATCACCTATAATAACATCAATTTACGAATAACAACTACTGCAATAGTCTACAGTTCACATAAACACATTTGAGTCAAGTTGCGAACTTTTTCATTACCTGTACAGAACATTTTCGAACGCCACTGTATCATTGTGTTTCAGTGCCGGCGTCAATAGGGCGGTGTGAGGTTTTAGTCAGAAGGTTAATCACAAACGAAATAAAAACTGATAAAAGTGATGGAACAAAACAAACATTATGATGTATTAGTCAAGAAAGGTACTAAACACATGTTGATATTTCTCCAGTAAATGATAACACTGTAAATTTGGAGTTTCAATTGGAGCATTTCCGCTTATACGTTATGTGTACAGGTTATTATATGGTTTACATAGATAGCATATAAATACAATATCCTGTACACATAAATTAGATTGATAGAAATGAGGTTGCCTTTTTAAATTCGGGCTACGTGACGGAATGCAGATGAACACTAGGGGTTTGAATAAACAATCTTAGAAAAATATAATGTATTTTAGAATTAAGAAGTGGAACACAGATAATTGATCCGTTATATAATAGATGTATATTAGAATACGAGTTATTATTTAATGGATACGTTAAAGAATTAAAAATGGCAATTCACAAGATAATAATTGGTAATCGAATTAATAGTAACTGCAAATCAAATAGATGTTAATAGGATATATAATGTTAACAGGATATTAAGTAGATGTAAAAGTTATTTAATATGATATTAACAGAACAAAGAATGTAAAATTGATGTTAAAGGATGTTAAAGGAATCACAATAGTAATAAGTAAATTGGGGTCATTAATGAATGGAAATTATATAAGTAGAATACTCGCGCTTGAGATGAATTTACATACCTAAATTATGGAACACTTTTAAAACCTACCTTTCGGGTCGAGAGCGAAAACACAATGAGGAAGAGCAAGGATGGTTGGAATATATTTTAGGCAGTGCAGTTCTAGGAGAATCTTTTAATATAGAGGGAAAACTAAATTGGTTATCCCTACGTGGTACAACCATATATATATATATATATATATATATATATATATATATATATATATATATATATATATATATATATATGATTCACAATACAGATACAAGTTACTTTGAATGATAACAATTTGATTTTAATTATTTTTAGAATACTACAGAATTCATTATATACACGTACATTATTTGGTTTACTTTTGGAGTACTGACGATTATAACAATCCGGCAGTGCTACAAATACTCCCCACCAAAGAAAGTTACCCCCATTATTCTTAAATATGGTTTTGCTAGTCCCGATAACGCCAAGGTTTCCTTATGACGCGACTGAAGCTTGTCACAGTGCCAGTACTTTGGCTACGAACACCGGGACACTTATTTGCTGTGGCAGTGCCAGTTGCGTTGACGAGGCACCGACACGAGTGGAAGTTGACGAAGCGAAGGTGATCCGTTCCTTGGTTCCTTCCGATATAGAGTCAAGCTGGAGGTGGAAGTCTTGAGTCCTGTTTTTCGCTGATAGAGTGACCAGTTGTAGAGAGATTCCCTCCTGACTGACCACCGCTGCCAACGATGGTTCCTGCAACACAAGAGGCGGAGGCAGCAAAACGGAAGGTGAGGTTTGTGTATCAGAGGTGTTTGTAAGGGTGGTTTGGAGGTTATTTGGTGGACATCCTGGACCATAAAGGGTTATAGTGGGAGAAGAAGTGGGAAGAGGGATCTCAAGGTGAACATTTTCAATAAAGGCGGGTTTCGGGTGTTCTATGGAAACAGTATCCCACTTGGTGTCAAACTGAAGGACGAAGAACTTCAGCTTCCTAGAGATTACGAGAAAGACTCCGTCATAGACAGGTTGCAAGGAAGAACGAGTCGAATCGCGACGAACAAAAACATGGGAACGTTTTGTCATCTCTTTCGACACGAAGGTTTCGTGGTTGACAGAAACTCTAGGGGCAGTAGGCGTATCCTCAGTCATACAAAATCGTATCCATAAGAAGCAGGATCGAGGTGAGAAGTTAGAGTTCGGTCATGAGAAGAAAAGAATTGACCAGGGAGACGAAGTTGAGTATCATACACCAGTTCAGCTGCAGAACAGGCCAATATCTTTTTCAAGGACGAGCGAATTCCCTGGAGAATCAAAGGTAGCTTGTCCACCCAGGTGATGTTGGGATCTGTGGAGCCTAAGCTTGCTTTGAGGGTCCTGGGCAGACATTGAAACCACGACGTTGCACTGAGGATGGTACGCGGTGGTACGTGGGCGAAAGTAGCCAAGTACTGACATGAATGCATCACATTAGTGCGATTCAAATTAGCAACCACGGCCAGTCATGATCGTGGACGGAACACCAAAACGAGCAACCCATTTCCAGGTTAAAATTCGAGTGAAAGTGGAGGCTCTGATGTCCAGGATAGGAACTTCCTCTGGCCAACGAGTAAAACGATCGATCATGGCGAAAAGATTATTGCAACCACGGGAGTAAGGAAAAAGTAAAATATTTTAATGTGTACTGGTTATTATATGGTTTACCTTGATAGCATATAAATGAAATATCTTGTACACATAAATTAGATTGATAGAAATGAAGGTTGAATTTTTAGATTCGGGCTACGTGACGGAATGAGGATGAACATTAGGGGTTTGAACAGACGAACTTAGAAAAATATAATGTATTTTATAATTAACAGGTGGAATAGAAATAATTGATTGGTTATATAATAGATGTAAATTAGAATAAGTGATTATTTAATGGATACTTAAAAGAATTAAAAATGGCACTTCACTGGATATTAAGTAGATGTGTAAAAGTTATTTAATATGATATTAAGAGATCAAAGAATGTAAAATGGGTGTTAAAGGATGTTAAAGGAATCACGATGGCAATAAGTAAATTGGGGTCTATAATGAATGAATATTATATAAGTAGAGTACTCACGCTTGAGATGAATTTACAAACCTGAATTGTGGAACACTTTTTAAATATACCTTTTGGTTAGAGAGCGAAAGCACATGAGTAAAGGTAAGGATGGTTGGAACATATTTTAGGCAGTGCGGTTCTAGGGGAATCTTTTAATATAGAGGAGTTCTAAATTGATATATATATATATATATATATATATATATATATATATATATATATATATATATATATATATATATATATATTGTCGTTTACTATAAGATAATAGTAAACGACAATATTTGAATCAAGATTTATTTATAATCACAGAACTAGTTCCGGCAAAGTTATAAATGCCATTTTCAACTAAGTAATGAAAAAAGCCAAGTAAAGAACCCAGCATATATATAAGGCGAACAAAAATACTAAGCTAAATGAAAAAGCAGGAAACAATCGGGAAAAACATAAGTATTTTGGATGGACTCTGGTAAAGTTACTAATCTCCGAGAGCAATTGCTTCCGGGGTTTATAAATACGATTGGCGACTTTATTCGATATATATTTGTTGAATTTGTATTGCACTTCAGATGAATTCAAATTATCGACTTTATTAATAATAATAGATCATGAAATTCTCCTCTCAAAATAATTGTTTGATTTATAAATGATTTTTGCTTGGTTGAAATCGATTATATGGTCGTAATTTTGCATGTGCGTAAAGTGACTTGAAGAACTTATACCTCTTCTTATATCGGCTTAATGTTCTTTTATCCTCTTATTAAAATGATCCGACTCTCCGATGTATGCCAAATCGCAATTAAGGCATGGTATACGGTATACCCCAGCGTCATGATTGATTGGACGAATTCTAGTCGAGGATTTTCGTATGGTATTAGAATATTTAAATGTTATATTTATGTCATTTCCGTTCGCATCCGATTTTAAGGGGGATAAAGCTAGAACATATGGAAAACTAATACATTTTTTAAATTCGTCCCTTCGTGGTGTGGAAATGACCTAGAAGTTTTTTTGAGCTTTCGAATGGCATCTGTTTATGAAGTGAATTGGCTATTTTAGTTCGATGAAATTGCAGATAAGATGGTTAATTTCACCCTGAAGGAAGATTGGGTCACATGTTCTTTAGCCTCGGAGAAAAGAGGAAGAAAGAACAGATATCTTAACGGATTTGTCATGTAATGAGAAGAAATGTATGTAAGCATTTGAATTTGTAGGTTTTCGATAGACTGAGCACTGAATATGATTATTTAAACGGTGTATTTTTACGCTTAGAAACGGTAAAGAGTTGTTCTGTTCCCATTCTACTTTGAATTTTTTCGATGGGTGTAACGAATTCAGGTTGTGGAAAATTCATTTAAATTGTTATTGTCTACGGGCCATGCCGATAGGATGTTGTCTACATATCGGAACCAGATAAGAGGTTGGGAATGGATTCTAAGGAGGAGAGTCGTTTCATAGTTTTCCATAAAAAGATTGTATAGGATGGGGAAAAGGGGGTTACCCATACTTAGGCCATATTTTTTGCGGAAAAACTTATCTTCAGTTGAAAATACATTATCAGTTACACAAGCACATTAATTTAATAATTTTAGGGATCGGTAAGGGTAGGTTAATATATAGATTGGGAAGAATTCTCGATAAAACATCAAGCGCTTCATCGACCGGGACTTTCTTGAACAAACTATTTACGTCAAAGCTTAACAGTTTTTTCCCATTGAGGTCAAGATTTTTAATTTTGGAAATAAGGTCAAATGAGTGGATAATATGTGAGTGAGAGATTTAACCACCGCATTTGACAAAATTTCAGCCAGTCATTTGGATAGCTTATAACTATGGGAGCCAATGAAAGAGATAATTGAGCGTAATGGGATACCTTCTTTATGGGATTTCGGTAGCCCGTACATATAAGGAAGGGAGGGGTTGATTGTTTTAAATTTCTTGGTTAATTCAGATTTGGAAACTAAGATTTTTCAGATGGAGGTCATTAAAGGATTTCGTCTTGTTGTTCAAAGGATTAGAAAATTTCATAGGTAGTATTGTCACTTATTATATATATATATATATATATATATATATATATATATATATATATATATATATATATATATATATATATATATATATATATTCAGTAAAAAGAACAAAACGAAGAAGGTGGGTCCCATCTTTAATTCCAACGTTTCGGGTTATTACAATGGTTTCAGTTTTTCACAATTTTCGCAGTTATTGCATCTAGCTGTCAAGGACAACTATTTCGCTTTCAATGGCGTGGTTTATCATCAAATTGAAGGTGTTGGGATGGGAAGCCCAACAGGTCCGATTTTTGCAAATATTTTCATGTGTAATTTTGAAGAAAGACTCTTCCGTGATTGCCCTTCTCAATTTCGTCCCTTATTCTACAAAAGATACGTTCACAATACCTTTGCGGTTTTTTCTTCTGGTTCTTGTTCAAAAAGGTTTTTCGATTTTATAAACAATTTACACCCTAATATTACTTTCACTCAAGAACATGAGATTAATAATGTGTTGCCATTTCTAGATGTTAATGTCTCTCGTACCCCTTTCGGCATTCAAACGTGTTTTTAGAAAACCAACTTTCATAGGGCAGGGTTTAAATTTCTTTAGTTTCTGTGATTTAACATACAAAATTGGCGCCATTAAAACACTCCTCTTCAGAGGCTTTAATTTGTCTTCCACTTATTTTAGTATGCATTCTGAATTCAAATTTTTAAAAGAATACTTTGTAAAAAATGATTACCCCTTATCTTTAGTTGAAGGCTGTATTAGGAAGTTCCTCTTCAGGCTTTATAACCCCTCCACTTCTTTTAATGTCCCAAAGGAAATCAGGTATGTCCTGTTACCAGACATCAGCCCTGGTAATGACCTTCTCCGAAAACGTTTAATTTCCATTTTTAGGAAATTTTATTGTCAAATTAATTTTAAACTTATATTCATTAATAACAAAAATATTGGTAATTTCTTTAAAGCGAAGGACAATATTCCCACGCCGTTTAGTTCGTGCATTGTATATATATTCATTTGCCCTAGCTGTAAGTTGGGGACCTATATAGGAAGCACAGTACGTACTCTTCATTCGCGTTTTTGTTCTCAAATGGGAATTAGCCATATAACCGGTAAAACATTAAGTAACAAAGAGTTTTCTTCCATCAGGAAACATGCTATTGATTGTAAAACAGACGTGTCCTTAAATGATTTTTCTGTCTTAAAATTTGCTAAATCTATTTCATCTCTCCGCATTAAAGAATCACTCTGTATTAAATACAACCACTCAAATTTAAATTAGGAGACGTCATCCTTTCCTCTGTTTATAACTTAACCAAGCTGTATTCATTCTTTGAATTCCTTCCTGTTTTCACTCGTCATTGTGATCCGACCATATAAGGTAATGTTTCAGTGTCTATATTTTAGTTTTACCTTTTGTTTGTATCCAATTCTCTATTTTTCCATTTCAATTTTTTAATTTTGTAATATTACGTTTACTTTGTTTGCCCTTAATTGATAGTATCTCTTTACAAATATATTGCTGTTCTTTACTTCACTATTTTGTTTGTTCATTAACGTAACGTTCATTTTATATTTTTAACGTCGTTTTTGTGATTTTCTCTGATATGTGTTTTTTTACTTTGAACTTGTGCTGTTATTTATGTTTTTAGGCTTAGATTACTCATTTAGAATTTGTTTTTAGCTCCTGAAGACGGGTTTTGTAATAACCCGAAACGTTGGAATTAAAGATGGGACCCGCCTTCTTCGTTTTGTCCTTCTTACTGAATATAAGACTCAAGCTTTGTAGAAGAAATCTAGGTGAATATATATATATATATATATATATATATATATATATATATATATATATATATATATATATATATATATATATATATATATATATATATATATATACATATATATATTATTTTTGGACCTCAAAATAATCACTCCAAAGCAATATACAATAGGCTCGCTCTTTCGTTATAAAGATCGCCTTCCTGATGCTGTCGTTCATCTCTCATACTCGTATATAATTACTTGTGTCCATCGTGCAATGCGACCTATATTGGCTCGAACTCTCCATTCAAGAGTTGAACAGCACGCCGGGAGGTCCTCCGTACGGGTTTGCCCGTAGCCAAACCTGATTATTCTATCATCCGACTCCACGCCAATTCTTGCAATTTAGAGGTAAAACTCGAAGACTTTTCTATAGTGTCTACAGCTAATACACTCTCTGATTTACGAATCCTTGAATCCATATATATTTTAGATAGTAAGCCCACACTTAACGACCAAACTTCGTCTTTCCCATTACATATTGCACGTTAGATGATTCCCTTACTTTACCACCTTCATGTTAATTTAAATTAATGTTTCCCTTACTTTGCCACTTCCATGTTAATTTGTGTAATGTTGCTATTATCAATGCAATTCCATTAATTATAGTTGTGGTATCATGACTTATACAAAAAAGTGACATGTAAGAACATTCCCCTTATGTTACCTATCCAATGTCAATTAGAATTACTTTGTATTTATACTAAATATAATTCCAGTACCCAGAAGATGAGGCTGGCCCTCGAAACGTTGGTTGAAATTAAATGAAGAAAGAAAAATGCATTTCTTTTCTGCTGCCCTGGTTCTCTTATATATATATATATATATATATATATATATATATATATATATATATATATATATATATATATATATATATATATATATATATATATATATATATATATATATATATATATATATATATATTATATATGAGTGAAATTCCCAAGAAAAAAACAAAAAACAACCGATAGCCCAAGCGCTTTCGTTGTCAAAACTTCTTCAGGGGCAAATCAAAGATAAATGTTAAAGAAAAAAGTGGAGCAGGTATATAAAACAAAAAACATGTGACGTCATAAACAAAAGACTAACGACACATATCCCTAAAAACGAAACAAAGAATAAAGAGTTAGTTATGTAAAATATGTTGTATAAAACCTGAGAGAGCTTTTTTATATTGTTTACATATTCTTTCAGTTATAAAATTATCAAGTTTAAAAAGCCCATCACTAAGATTAAAATTTAGGTGCTGCCTAAATTTAATAATGGCGGATTCAATAAGATTACGCTCATGATGGCCTTTTACATAAATTAGAGCTTTTGCTCCCGACCAATCAATCTGATGCCCACTGGAGCTAATATGTATCAATAAAGCATTAGAAGTCTGCCCTGTTCGGCAACTATATTTGTGTTGGGTAATCCTCACAGATAAACCTTTTCCAGTTTGACCAACATAAAAATCATTAGAAAAAGTACAGGGAATTGCATAAATACAGGAAAGTTTATTAAAGGACGAATTATTAATTAACAAATTCTTTAAAACTAATTTAGAGGTAAAAACGACATGAACATTAAATGAGGATAAAAGCTTGGGGATATGTCTAAAATTATCATTATACGGAAGACACAAAATATTTTTGTTGGAGAAACTTTTTTATCATTATTGTAAAAAGAATTTTTGGCTGAAGCTAAGGCACTATCTAAAACATATAGAGGGTACTTTAGATCCCTATTAATATTACATATACACTTAAGCTCTCGGTCTAAAAATTTAGGATTACAAACACGTAGTGCGCGTAAAAACATGGAGATAAAAGCAGATTTTTTGACAACAGTGGGATGGTTCGAGTAAAAATTAATATACAGAGGAATATGGGTAGGTTTTCTAAAAGCAGAAAATTTAAACCTTTGCACAGTACGATGAACAAGACAGTCTAAAAAAGGAAGTTTACTTTCAACTTCAACTTCATAAGTGAACTTTATGGATGGTACTAAGCTATTCAGTTCATTCAGAAAAGCCTTAATATCACAATCATTGGGCCAAGTACAAAATATATCATCGACATACATAAGCCAAATAGCATTTCTTGGCACAATTCTTGGCAGCATCCTAGATTCAAAAAATTCCATGTAAAGGCAGCTAAGTTAAAGCGAAAAGGGTTACCCATTGCCATACCAAAGCGTTGCAATAAATAATTATCATTAAAGCTGAAGGATCATTTTTAATGAATAATTCAATCAACTCGATACAAACATTAGTGGAAAAAGGTAATGAAACTTCATTCAAAACTCCCGGCAAGTAACTAAGAAGGTCATCAACCGGGACCTTGGTGAATAAAGACACCACATCAAAACTTACCATTTTAAAATCAAAATTCACATTATGTTCTTGAGGTTTATCAATAAAATCGATGTTATTCCTAAGACATGAACCAGAAATTGTACCAATTAAAGGACTCTGGATCGATACCAACCACTTGTATAGTTTGTAAGAGACGGACCCAACCGAACTAATAATGGGTCTAAGAGGAAAAACAGGTTTATGGGTTTTAACCAATCCATATAGGTAAGGCAAAGAAGGTGTAGTAACAACAAGCCTACGAATTAGCTCTTTGTCCTTAATTAAGCATTTGATTTTTTTATTGAAAGATGAATTTACAAAAATTAATGGATCTTTAACTAGTTTAGAGTATGCAAAATTGTCATTAAGTAACTCATCCATCATATTTATATAATTGCACTTATCATGAACCACAAATGTGTTATACTTATCTGCTTTAGTGAAAAACAGGGATTCATCTTTCCTCAGATTCATCACCGAATTAATAAAACGTCTGGGAAAAGTATATTCCTCACAAATTTGCTGGGCAGCAGCAATATACTGGGAATATACTTTTCCCAGACGTTTAATTAATTCGATGATGAACCTGAAGAAAGATG
This sequence comes from Ceratothoa steindachneri, assembly GCA_963969495.1. Taxonomy (NCBI): domain Eukaryota; kingdom Metazoa; phylum Arthropoda; class Malacostraca; order Isopoda; family Cymothoidae; genus Ceratothoa; species Ceratothoa steindachneri. The sequence goes on from OZ018322.1 coordinate 31,280,478, forward strand.
AATCCCTGTTTTTCACTAAAGCAGATTGTGGGAAAATTCCACGTGGAATTTCTTTTCCAGCACGGAAGTGACGTCCATGCGTTAAAGAAAATTCTAGAATTTGGTTAGGCTTAAATTGGTAAGCTCCCCCCCCCCCTCCCATCCACAAGCGGTAGCCTCGAACCGCGTCCACCCCGGACCACCTTTTCGCGGGTTAGAATCGCCTGGGCGTGAAGGTTCGAGGCCATTCGAGAGTAGCGCTGGCCAAACACCCCATGTTTCCCCCACCCCTGCGAGGGGAGCCTCGGATATATGGGGGAAGGGCATTCCATTATATCTTATTATTTATTTATCAGTATTATTCATCTTGTTATTTCTATATTCGTATTTATGTATTATTTCTAGACTAAGGATGCCCCTTCAAACATTAACTCCATTTATATGACTCTTCGTAATTCTTTCTTCCTTGATGAATCTTGCTTCTTGATGACGTGAGACGAGTTAGCCCTTGAAGTCGTTTTCTTTCCGTTTTTCTTGACAGCGGTTTTCTCTTGAGTTGATTTCTTGAGTTGTCCTTAAAGCGTTTTTCGTGGTCTCCGTTTTTCTTCGAGAATTTTCTTTGTAAAAGTTGTGGACTGTCTGGGATCGATCTCGGGTCTTTTTATCCTGAGGCTAGCACTCTACCGTCACGCTACGGCGTAGTCCGTTTTGACTTGGTAATTTAATGGGCTATTTATATGCTCGCGTTGGAAGGAATTTTTTATCTTGTACATCTTCGCACCCCTACAGATATATAGGGCTCGTCTTCCAGGTGGGAGATACAGAGTTGAGGAGTCCCGCCAAGATCCAAGAAGCATTCCCCCTAGTTCCAAGTCAGGTGACGGCTGAACTTTTCGTGTCGTTGGAATTAGCTCAGCCAGTGAAGTATTTCCATTTGACGATCGCCACCGAGCGATTTTTCCGACCCCACTCATCAACTCCTATAGAAGCCCTCCTCACTCCCTCCTCGACTTCGGGTGGACGAAATACTCTCCCCTGGACCGGACGTTACCCCCCCCCCTTAGGGAACCGTCATCACGTCAACTTCCCGCTCAGAAGTTCCGAGTGCCCTCGCCCTCACGTTTATTGCCTGCAGAAGACATCCGTGACACCTTACCCTGATGTCTCACCCGGAATCCTCCGTAAGCCAACCCCTCCCCCCTTCAGCAACCCATTTGAGTTAATCCTCCCTATTGGAATAGTCTCCTTCTGTAACGCATTAATTTCTAACTTCAGAGTCTGATGCATAACTCTGCAATTCCCCCCTCATTTACCAATATAATTTTGCCCATTGATTCTCTTATTTTATGTAAATAAAATTATATTTTTGTACATGCCTCTTTAAATAACCTTGAGCTGTGCCATTGCCCAAATTTTACCTGACCTCGTTTTGCAGTCTACTCTCGCTGCTCCGCGCGTCGAAACTCGTGGCGTTCCGCCCCTTTGTCGGTTCGCCTTTAAGTTATTAGTCCCTTCCCATAGATATAATATGGTATTAATATAATATAATGTCACACCACGACATATATATTCATTAATATACATATTATATAATTTTGGTGTCAAGTGTGTTTGGGTTTTTTACGAACCTGTGTCATTTTAATTTCGACATTAGAAGTTCCCTCGTTATTCACGTCTATCCCTTTTATTTTAATTTTTGTATTGTACTGGCAGAGGCAAGTTCAAGTTAATTGAAGAGCAGTGGAACGTTAATCTATTTAGATTTTGTGTTGGACCCCAGGTAATTAATTTTTTTTATTGTGTTTGAATTTTGGAGACTCTCCTGGTTATTAATCCAAAAGAGTTAAGGTCTTTGGTGTCCTAATTCCGGTAGGACCATTTAAATTTTTTTCCGCTTATAAACAGCAGAGGTAGGTAGATGTATCATATATTTTTTTTTTAAAAAGGCCTTCACGAATATTCAAGTATTCGTTTCGCGTGGGTAGTGTTCTAGCTCGTTCGCGTGTCACTGTTCCCTCAGTTAACTGCGTAACAATGTCATCCTTCGAAAAATTCAAGAGTCAGGGTGAAATGTTAGGTCTTTCGGGCAAAGACCTGCTATATTACGTACAGGAAAAGAGAGGAACGAACGGGCAGAGCGAAGGAAAAAGGAACTAAGAAAAAGGGAGATGGAGAAGAACAAAATGGAGATGGAGGAGAACAAACTGAAGATGGAGATGAAGAAGAACAAAATAGAGATGGAAGAACGTGAACAAATTAGGCAGCATGAGCTGGAAATGAGCCGAAATCAAATGGATACTCAGTCCATCGGTTCCCGGGCTGAAATTCTCCAAATTCCTTCAGTCAAACTTCCCACTTTTAATCATGGAGAGGACTTTGGGTCATTTTTTTACCCATTTTGAGAGAATCTTTCAGATCAATAGATGAGATCTCGAAAAGGATGGCGTCGCTCGTTACTCCCCATCCTAAACGCCCAGTTAAGGGATATCTTCGTATCTCTTCCCCCGGAAGCAACTTTGGACTATTCCACGTTAAAGTCCGAATTGTTAGCCGCTGTTCATATGAATTAATAATTCTACCGCTCCCGATTCCACCAGGAAAGGATCCGCCCTGGTCAAACATTTCGACAACACGGGTACATCCTCCAAAGACACCTTCAGTGTGGCTGGATGCGTGCAAGATTCCCCATGTCTACGAGTCCCTTCTGGACTTCTTCCTTAGGGATCAGCTTTTATCTGCCGTGGCTCCCGAAATTCGTGACTTCATTAAGGATAAACGTTGTGCCACTTTCAAGGAGTGCTTGGAAGAGGCCGATGTCTACGCGGGTAGTCACAATTTATACCCTAAGGATGTTAAAAAGGCTCCCAAATCGCCACCTCAAAGTAAATTTTATGGTCCTAAGGCCCCTCCTAAATTGGTTCCAAGATTTACCAAAGTTCCTATTCCCTCAAAGCCAAGAAACTTCCATTCATCTGAACACCGAGACGTTAAGCCCCTCGTTTCTTCTCCCCCGGTTGTGTCGTACCAAAAGAACCAGATCATCTGCTACACCTGCGGAGTTCCCGGCCATTACCGCACGAACTGTCCTCAAAACTCCCGATTCGCAAACTCTCAGTCCCACCAAGTGCACCAAATCTGGGCCGCCCCTGCTCCTCCTCCGTCGCCTCGGGTGACCCCCGATTCTCCCTCGCCCACCAAAGTTCCGGACCATCAGGTAAACTTCCTCTTTAATGAGAACAACCCTGGTGGATTGAAATTCGAGAACGGAACCGTGAACGGTTGCCGAGTATTCACCCTCGTCCGTGACACCGGGTGTACCTGCATCGTAGTGTCTGAGGACCTACTCCCCCCTGTTGGCCCCGACCACAAGAAGTTTGCGGTGGTCCACGACTACCTTGGCCGGGCCAGTCGTTTCCCAGTAACTCGTTGTCACATCGAGTGTGGCTATATGTCCGGTTGGGCCGAAGTAGTAGCGGCCCCAATCCAGTTCTGCTCTGTTTTGATCGGTCAGAGCCCCGTAATCCACGACCATCCCGTGGCCCAGCCCGTGATTACCCGTACACAGGCAGCCCTGGAATCCCATGCACCCGTTCCCCTGGAAACCCCCATCGACCGGAAGTTCCAAGCCCTCCGGAGCGACAAGTTTGCCCGCGCCCAGAAGGAGTGCGCAACTTTCCTCCCCCTTTGGGAGAAAACTAAAACCCTCGAGCGTGAGTTCACCCGAGGTAACAAACGAGTGTCGTATCTCGTGAAGAAGGACTTATTGTATCGTGCCTGCTCGGAAGCCACAGACCAAGAAACACATGTCTTGTGTGTTCCCCGTGAATACGTCCCGCAAGTAATGAAGTTCTCGCATGACAGTTTATTACCCGGTGGCAGAAGAAGCCGACGAGCCACTAAATTAAATAACTGTAAATATGGTATTTCTCCTATAACCTAGAGGTTAAATGCTTGGCAAAAGTTTGCCGATATTATAATCCCTTATGTATATATTATCTCATTAATGTTCTTAATTATGATTTTTTGGGGGGTCCACTAAGTTGTTTAGTCATTAGTCCCATATTCATGCCTCCATTTAATTGCATCCTTTTTTGTTGGTTCCACTGAAATGTCGCCAATGTTCTGTGATTTTTTAAGGTTAAAATTGTGCTAGTTAAATTGTCTCTAGAATTGACCCGTTTAAGACTTATGTCCGTAAATTCCCCGCTGAGGTCAGATTCACGTTTTTTGTGTGTGTACACCTGTCGTAGCAGGTCAGAATTTCCCTAGACCCTTGATAATTCTAGTTCGACGGGTGGGATGATCCTTTCCTACGCAACCGCTCTGTAAAGCATCATCTTTCGGATGGGAGATGTGTGGGGGAATTCCACGTGGAATTTCTTTTCCAGCACGGAAGTGACGTCCATGCGTTAAAGAAAATTCTAGAATTTGATTAGGCTTAAATTGGTAAGCCCCCTCCCCCCATTCACAAGCGCTAGCCTCGAACCGCGTCCACCCCGGACCACCTTTTCGCGGGTTAGAATCGCCTGGGCGTGAAGGTTTGAGGCCATTCGAGAGTAGCGCTGACCAAACACCCCATGTTTCCCCCACTCCTGCGGGGGGAGCTTCGGATATATAGGGCTCGTCTTCCAGGTGGGAGATACAGAGTTGAGGAGTCCCGCCAAGATCCAAGAAACATCCCCCCTAGTTCCAAGTCAGGTGCTTAACAACGAAGCAAAGTGACGGCTGAACTTTTCGTGTCGTTGGAATTAGCTCAGCCAGTGAAGTATTTCCATTTGACGATCGCCACCGAGCGATTTTTCCGACCCCACTCATCAACTCCTATAGAAGCCCTCCTCACTTCCTCCTCGACTTCGGGTGGACAAAATACTCTCCCCTGGACCGGACGTTACCCCCCCCCCCTTAGGGAACCGTCATCACGTCAACTTCCCGCTCAGAAGTTCCGAGTGCCCTCGCCCTCACGTTTATTGCCTGCAGAAGACATCCGTGACACCTTACCCTGATGTCTCACCCGGAATCCTCCGTAAGCCAACCCCTCCCCCCCTTCAGCAACCCATTTGAGTTAATCCTCCCCATTGGAATAGTCTCCTTCTGTAACGCATTAATTTCTAACTTCAGAGTCTGATGCATAACTCTGCAATTCCCTCCTCATTTACCAATATAATTTTGCCCATTGATTCTCTTATTTTATGTAAATAAAATTATATTTTTGTACATGCCTCTTTAAATAACCTTGAGCTGAGCCATTGCCCAAATTTTACCTGACCTCGTTTTGCAGTCTACTCTCACTGCTCCGCGCGTCGAAACTCGTGGCGTTCCGCCCCTTTGTCGGTTCGCCTTTAAGTTATTAGTCCCTTCCCATAGATATAATATGGTATTAATATAATATAATGTCACACCACGACACAGATAACTATAACACATTTGTGGTTCTTGATAAGTGCGATTATATTAATAAGACGGATGCGTTACTTAATGACAATTTTACATACCTTAAACTAGTTAAAGATCCATTATTTTTTGTAAATTCATCTCAAAATCAAATGCTTAATTAAGGACAAAGAGCTAATTCGTCGGCTTGTTGTTACTACACCTTCTTTGCCTTACCTATATGGATTGGTTAAAACCCATAAACCTGGTTTACCTCTTAGACCCATTATTAGTTCAGTTGGGTCCGTCTCTTACAAAATATCCAAGTGGTTGGTATCGATCCAGAGTCCTTTAATTGGTACAATTTCTGGCTCATGTCTTAGGAATAACATCGATTTTATTGATAAACCTCAAGAACATAATGTGAATTTTGATTTTAAAATGGTAAGTTTTGATGTGGTGTCTTTTTTTACCAAGGTCTCGATTGACGACCTTCTTAGTTACTTGCCGGGAGTTTTGAATGAAGTTTCATTACTGTCGTGGTATAGCTCTATATACCATACATACATCTATTATATTTGATTTTAGAGTGCGCGGGGGTTTCCTTTTAATAACTTTGGATAGGCCGAGGTCCGGTTACGTGGTCAGACCCTCGTAAGGGAGGACTAGTCCAATAGATGCTACCTTAAATCTTGGTATTGGCTGAGAGTTCCAAATCTCACTTAGTTACAAGGAGTAACAAGGAGTAACAAGGAAAGTAAGTACCCTAGGAGACCTTACGGTCCATTCAAAGAGGGTACCTTTGGACTAGCAATTGAGCGGGCACATGGCTGCTCAATTGTTTTGCGTCCATAAACGGCCACTTTTCAAGACTTTGTCTAGTCTTGACTTGAACTGGTCAACAGATTCACTGTTGACAACTTCCACTGGAAGTGCGTTCCACTTACCGCAGATACTGTAGGTAAAAAAGTTTCCACACAGATTGCGGTTGTAACGCTTCAGTTCAAGTTTGAAGCCGTGATTGCGCGTTCTGTTCTCACTCAGTGTGAAAATATCCCGGTAGTCAACATTGTCGAACCCTCGAAGTATTTTGAAGACTTCGATGAGCTGACCACGCAGTCTACGGGTTTCCAGTGAGAACAGATCTAACTCCCTTAGTCTATCCTCATAACTTTTATGTCGGATAGAGGGAATCAGCTTGGTTGCCCTGGCTTGTACGCGTTCCAATCTCGCGATGTCCTTTCGCAATGAAGGACTCCAAAATTGTACGGCATACTCCAGGTGCGGTCGGACAAGTGAGTTGTACAGGCACAGTACAATCTCCTGGTTCCGATAACCAAACTGGCGCTTAATATAGCCTAGCATCCTTTGGGCCTTTTTCTCCGCCTCAATGCACTGTTTCGAGAACTTGAGGTCACTAGTGATTGTTACACCCAAGTCCTTCTCAGTGTCACTCGATTCAAGAGCAGTGCCCTTAAGGATATACTGAGATTGGGGGTTTCTGTGGCCGATATGCATCACTTTGCATTTTCCCACGTTAAAAGGCATTTGCCACGTGTCCGACCACTCCCCAATCTTCCCAAGATCTTCCTGCAGGCGGGCAGTATTTCCATCCTTTGCAACGTTCATACCAAGCTTGGTATCGTCGGCAAATTTGGAAATCTTGGCAACCATGTCACCGTCCATGTCGTTGACGTAGATGATGAATAGTAGTGGTCCCAGGACAGAACCTTGAGGCACCCCGCTAGTAACGGGCACCCACTCAGAAGACTGTCCATTTACCTCCACCCGTTGCCGTCTGCCACTTAGCCAGTTCTCGATCCAGCCGGCTACCTTTCCGTCTATGCCAAGCGCTCGCACTTTCCGGAGAAGGCGGCGGTGTGGTACCTTATCAAAGGCTTTCTGAAAGTCTAGGTAGACCACATCCACCGCCTTGTCCCGATCGTGCTCACTGAAAACGAAGTGGAAGAATTCCACAAGGTTCGTCAGGCATGACCGTTGCCTTCGGAAGCCGTGCTGGGAACTCCTCAGTAGCAGGTTTGACTCTAAATACGACGTCACTTTGTCCACCATGATGCTTTCCATGAGTTTACCGACTATCGAAGTCAGACTGATAGGTCGGTAGTTCGACGGTTGGCTACGGTCTCCTTTCTTGAAGATAGGAGTCACCTCCGCCTCACGCCAGTCTCTAGGAACGCATCCGGTCCGGATTGACATGTTAAAGATAGCGCACAGATGTCGTGATACTTCATCGCACACTTCCTTCAACACTTTAGGTAGAAACCCGTCCGGTCCAGGGGACTTATTCGTCTTTAGGTCAGCGATCTTTTTCTTTATTTCTCCTTCGGTGAAGTCCATTGCCTCCAGCTTTTCCCCCGAGTAGGAATCCGTCGGCTGGGGAATGGGACCACACTCTTCAGTAAACACTGAAGAGAAGTAGTCGTTGAGGAGGTTAGCATTTTCTGCATCTGAATGCTTTAATGTCCCCTCCTCATTCCTCAAAGGGCCAATCGTTCGACGGATTGGTTTACGGCTGTTCACATATCCAAAAAACTCCTTGGGATTCCCTTTACAGAGTCTTGCCACTCGGAGTTCCTCAGACCGCTTAGCCGCCCTTATGCTGGACTTCACTCTCCTTGCTAGCCTCCGGTATTCGTCAAAGTCACCCGAGATCTTCGATTGCCGGTACACATTTCTCTTCTCCCTAAGCAGTTGGCCGATTTCTCGATTAAACCACTTAGGTTGAACAGAAGACAGACGGGGGCATTTCAGAGGGATGAAACGCGATTGAAGACTCATGAATGTGGTTTTGAAACTATTCCACGAGTCTTCAACGGCATCGCACACTTCTAGCCTCACGTCAGTCAGTCCAGCTCGAAGGCTTGCAAAGTCTGCTCTTCTCAAGTCAAGTTTCTTTAATTGACTGGCAACAGACCTTACCTTCGGGATCTTGACGCTAAATCTAACTAGCTGGTGATCACTGCCACCGAGCTCTTCGCCTACAGAGATATCCTCAACGATATCATCCTCAGAGGTGAAGACCAAGTCGAGGATATTGTCTCCTCTCGTCGGTTCTCTGACCCATTGAGTGAGGAACTCGTTGTTGGCGAACTCCAGGAGTAGCGCGCTCTCGCCACAGGCTGCTCTGGTTTCCCAGTCAACTTGGCTGTTGAAATCGCCCATAACGATGCACACTCTGCCTTGAACCAGCTCACCCAGCAGCTGGTACAGTTCCCTGTCCTTCTCAACAGGTTGGGAAGGGGGTCTGTAAAGCACCAGGGTCCTGTATTTGGCAGGACCGATCTCTAGGTCAACGCCTAGGAGCTCGTGGTCGGATATAACGTTGGAGTTCGTAGATTTGATTGTATCCTTGACATACAACATTACACCGCCACCCTCTCTGTCTGGCCTATCTTTGTGGAAGAGTTGGTAGCCAGGAACCGTGAATTCGCCTTCAAAGTCTCGGTTTGACGTTTTTATCCACGATTCTGTTATGGCTACCATTTCGGGTTCTTCCGTCGCTACGAGGCCACGGAGCTCAGGAAATTTGTTCCTGATTGACCTCGCATTGAACAGAAGAACCTTCAGGGAGTCCCCTAATGTAGGACCCCCTATACTCTTCCGTTTCCCGGCTTCTTGTTTGTCGTGGTGGCACCATTTTTAACAACCTCCGAGAAGGTTGTTTGGGGAGTGACTCGGGCGTACTGGCGTACGTCCGCCTTCCCAATGGGCCGGACACTCCTTTGGGTGCGCTCCACGACATCCTGGATGAGGTTGGCTAGGAACGCCTTGCCCTTAAAGGAGAGGTGCACCCCGTCCCTTTGGTAGAGGTCTTTTCTACCATAGAACACGGCGTACGGGTCCACAAAAAAGACACCCTCAGCCGTACAGAGGTCTGCAAGGCGCCTGTTTAGCGACATGTTCCTCAAGCGGGCAGTCCGGCTTGGACCCCACCTCGGGAGCATCCCCACCACGACGCGTCTGCGGGTTTTCAGTCCACAGTCGTCGACAGCGCCCATAACTGTCCTCATAATTTCACCTGTAGGGCCTACCCTACCTCCTCTGAGGTAGAGGTCGTTGCCACTTACCATAAGGGCAACGACTGAAGTCTATGAAATCTGAGACTTCTCGGCCTCAGCTCTTACCTGCATATTCCCACAACCTGGGATGCAGCTCACCTTAACGCTTGTGCGAAGGCGGGCCGCTAGCAGGGGCTTCAGACCCCGTGCTTGAGAATCACCAATAAGGGTGACTCTTGCACATTTGACTGCGGACGACTTAGTCTTTCCTTTCGGAGGCGACTTGCCGCTTTCCTCTTGTATCTCTAATTTTTTTTTCTTCTTCTTCTTATTCTTCCTCTTATTCTTCTTCTTGACTTCCTTTGCTATCTCTTCGTTTGTTTCCCGTTTCTCTTCTTCTGCTTCTACTTTCTCTTCTTCTGTTTCCAGTTTCTTTTCTTCTCTTTCTACTTTCTCTTCTTCTCCTTTTACTTTATCTTCTTCTCTTTCTACTTTCTCTTCTTCTATTTCTACTTTCTCTTCTTCTATTTCTACTTTCTCTTCTTTCTTCTTTCTTTTCTTCTTTTTGGCTCGTTGAGGAAGCCCTTCAGCAGAAGAAATCGGCTGTTGGACGTCCGGAGCCTTCTCGCCTGAGCATCTGCATCTCTCTGTTTTTAAGAGTTGAACTTCCCTTTTAAGGAGGGAGTTCTCCTCTCTCAGTTGAGCGATGCTCTCGCCCAGGCGCTTCTCGAGTTCGCAGAAGTCACAGACACTGACGCCATCTGTGAGTTCCTTGCAACTCCTTCCCCCGAAGTCTTCACTCCATCTATAGACTTTGCATATTTTGCAGGTTAGCTTTCGAAACGGAGGACCATTCTTCTTCGCCATCTTACAAAAATCTCGGACCATACGCATTAAAAAAGGGGTTTTTGGTTGTGATTTTCTCTCGCACTAATCTCATCCGCCTATTTCCAGGAGGTTTTCGGTCGTTCGGCGAACAGAAACCCTTTGATCAAGCACACCAACCCTAAGGTCTCCCCTGGGCCGGACGTCCCCAATCGTGCCGCAGCTCCCAACTGAGCAGCACGAGAGCCCCAGTGAACTGGTTCTCTGATTTTTCGACAGGGGTGCTTGAGGTGTAACTGTCTTCCTACTAAGCCCTACTAATCAACTAAAAACGGCCAGACTTGAGGCAAATAGTAAAGCTAAGTGCCCACGACTTCATCCGAGATCTTTAGCTGATCTGGCAACCAGCAAGGCACAAAAGCTCTCTCTCCAAAGATCAGTTGAGCCTTTATTCACCAAGTTACAGGCTGTTTCACGGTTATGATGAGCTCAAGGGTCGGAAAGTAAAGGGGTCGGCAAAAATAGACTTTAATAAATATTAATAATTAAAGTTAAATAGTATAACAATAAACAGACATATAGTTAGATTGGTCAACGGGCTATTAAGAAGAATAGGTATTTTAAAGTGCAATAAAATTGGGTAGGATGGATGGAATTAAAATTTGAGCTTTACACGGGGACATGGTAAGCACACAAATGATAATGGAGGAACGGTAGACGGCAATTATAAATTTGGGGAAGCTAAAATATTCTTTACAATACCTTGTACAAAAAATGGAGGGGTTGGGGGAGACGATGGTCATTTCCGGCGAAGCGGTGAGATGATGGTTGGGTTACTTCGACGGGGTCCAGGGTCAACTTGCATGTAGTTGAAGTATTCCTTTGAGATGACGGAGGGGGAAGGGGGAGCAGAGCCTTCGAGAAGGGAGGCTGGGAATTCTTCCGGTGTAAATTCCTTTGAAGAAAACGGAGGGTGAGTTTCTCTGAGACGTCAAACGGTTTGTTTGGTTGACTATGCGTAATCAAGGGGGTATTACGCTAAGATTAATCTTCACTGAATCCTTTTGGGATAAGACTTGGTTCTTGTCTGGAGATGGCGTCGTTGAGCGGAGTCGGACGGGTATTCTTACGGGGAGAAGAGTTATTAACTATTTCTAGGGTATATTTGTTTTATCCAAGGAGGGATACTCGGTTTTATCCCACAACGTTTCCTTGCCTTCGGCGTATGACAACCCGAATCGAGGCGGAGTAAGATCGTCTGCTCTCGTGAGCTTCTCTCGCACAAATCTCTCTTGATTCCTCCTCACACGGGTACATATGGACGCCTGAAGTGAGGGAGCTTAACCCATAGAAGGGGGGGGCACTATCGCCCGTCGTTTGAGTAATGGCGAACGCGGCCCGGGTGGCGTTTGTCTCAGCCGCTCCCAGCGTGGCTGGAAGGGGGGGGGGAGACTTCCTGTCTTGTTTAAATACTCGGATTGATAAGGGCTGCATTCCATGAGCCCGCTCCTATACTTTCTTACGCTTTTGAGCTTCGAAAATTGCTTGTAAGCTACAACGAGGCCCATCACGTGGAGGCAATGCTTAAAGGCGACGTTATTTCTCCCATCACGTGCTTGTTTCCTCACAATTACCTTTTTCCACTAATGTTTGTATCGAGTTGATTGAATTATTCCTAAAAAATTTTTCCTTCAGCTTTAATAATAATTATTTATTGAAACGCCTTCGTATGGCAATGGGTAACCCCTTTTCGCCTTTACTTAGTTGCCTTTACATGGACTTTTTTGAATCTAGGATGCTGCCAAGAAATGCTATTTGGCTTATGTATGTAGATGATGTTTTTTGTACTTGGCCCGACGATTGTGATATTGAGGCTTTTCTGAATGAACTGAATAACTTAGTACCGTCCATAAAGTTCACTTATGAAGTTGAAGTTGAAAGTAAACTTCCTTTTTTAGACTGTCTTGTTCATCGTACTGTGCAAGGGTTTAAATTTTCTGTTTTTAGAAAACCTACCCGTATTCTTCTGTATATTCATTTTTACTCCAACCATCCCACTGTTGTCAAAAAATCTGCTTTTATCTCCATGTTTTTAGGCACACTACGTGTTTGTAATCCTAAATTTTGAGACCGAGAGCTTAAGTGTATATATATAATATTGGTAGGGATCTCACCTGGAAGAAAACTCGCTCTACAACCCACACCAATTCGGGTTTAGGAGTAAGCGAAGTACGGAAATCGCGATTAACGTCATTACGGAAAAGCTAGCCCAAGCAAAACGGGAAAAGAGTTACGTGGACATTGTTTGTCGGGATGTATCAAAGGCGTTCGATAAGGTGTGGCAACGGGGAATGCAGTACAAGATCTTACGACTGGGACTAAGTGAAAACTTAGAGAGAACTCTCTGTGACTATGTCATGGAGAGAGCGGCGTACATCAGTTTAGGGTGCACGGACGGGCCAAAGTTTCCGCTCAATGCGGGCCTCCCGAAAGGGAGGTGCCTGTCTCCCACTCTCTACTTGATTTACACCGCAGATGTCCCACTCTCTGTAAACCCCACTTGCCTCAACTTACAATTCGCCGATGATTTCACCCAGATAATCAATTGTCCATGGAGGAATGCGCCTATGCAAGCTCGCATGACAGCAGCAGAAATCGAAAACCTGAACACCTACGAGGCCCGGTGGAAAATCCGTACCAACCAGGATAAGTTCAAAGTTGTCCCCATAGGCAGGAGACTACTTGATGACGTCAGGGTGGGGGATAGACGATATCCCTACACCAATGAATGCAACGTACTCGGCATGAAGTTCACCTCAACCGGGTACGCAAATCACGTCCAAGAACGAATCACCAAGGCCACTGCTGCAGTCAATACTCTGTACAGGTTCAGAAATCTTCGTCAAAGCAACAAAAAGAAGATCTATACTGCACTAGTTAGATCAACGTTGCTATACCCCGCTTCCGCCCTCTCCTGTGTCTCAAAGACACAGAAGAGGAGACTACAAGTGGTGCAGAATAAATGCGTGTACCTAATCACAGGTACACGTAGAATGGAAAGAAGAACCCAAGAAGAGCTGCACCGGGAGGCGGGGTTAACCCCCATTAACGTTGTCATCGAAGAACGGACAAGGAATATGCTGGAAAAGGTCAATCGTGTATTGGACGAGGATATCGTACAAATGATTGACCAAAACAGAAGAGCAGTATGTCGCGCCAGATTTCCAAGCTCCGCTGGGATTTTAGCTGGCAGAGCAGAAGTACCGTTCTACGCTAGATGAGTTAAATTTACCCCAGAACAAGACTAAAAATACCAACCATGAAATCAACCGAATTCGACAAAAACTCACCGATATTGACAAAATCAACCAACTATGAAAAACTACCGAAGATGGAAACACACACAAGAAGACGATAATCACCGAGCAAGACAACAGGAAGAAACATTATACACGAAATACACACACGACAAAATTACAAAGAAACAAAGATACTAATACAAACACAGTAAGTTATATTAACGACTTACAAAAACAACAGCTAACGCGCACAGCATAACCAAATATATTAGCAATGAAGACAAATGGCTTGAACGCCAAATTATATATATTATATATACATGTATATATATGTATAAGCAAATAATAAACAACAACGGAACTACAAAACATAAAAATTTGAAAGCGATAAGCCTGATCACCAGGCTCTAGCATCACTTTGCACCCTACCACACTTCTTTCTCTTTTCACCACTGGTCTACTTTCCGCTGTCTATTCACACACCCTGTCTATCTCCTCACCTGCATACTCTCACATACATACGGTAGGGATCTAAAGTACCCTCTATATGTTTTAGATAGTGCCTTAGCTTCAGCCAAATAATCTTTTTAAAATAATGATAAAAAAAAGTTTCATAAACAAAAATATTTTGTGTCTTCCGTATAATGATAATTTTAGACATATCCCCAAGCTTTTATCCTCATTTAATGTTCATGTCGTTTTTACCTCTAATTTAGTTATAAAGAATTTGTTAATTAATAATTCGCCCTTTAATAAACTTTCCTGTATTTATGCAATTTCCTGTACTCTTTGCAATGAGTTTTATGTTGGTCAGACTGGAAAAGGTTTATCAGTGAGGATTACCCAACATAAATATACGAGGGGCAGTCAATAAGTTTTGCAATTCGGATATAAGGAAACGAGATATGAGGAAAAGTGTTTTATTATTTTTCAATATAACTACCTTCGACTTCAATGCACTTGCGCCACTTGTCCCTGAAGCTTCGAATTCCCGACAACCAGAAATCTCCCGACTGCTGTTCAATCCACTCCTGGGCGGCGAGCTGGATATCTTCATCGTTCCCGAACCGGCGTCCACGCAGTTCAGCCTTGAGCTGACAGAATAAAAAGTAGTCTCTCGGGGCCAGATCTGGACTGTAGGGGGGATGGTTGAGCTCCTCGAATCCAAACTCGCGCACGGCAGCTTGTGCAACTGTGGCCTTGTGGACTTTGGCGACGTTGAAGTCGATCATGGGGCGTGAGGTTTCTAGGAACCCAACGGGCAGAGACCTTGGTCATGGCCAAATTGTCGTGGATGATGTTGATAACACTTCCATGTGATATTCCAAGTTCTCGCTCGATTTCTTCGACCTTCACCGTCGATTTTCGAGGATTATCCTCTCCACACGTGCCACATTATCCTCGTTGGTCATGTCTGACGGGCGTCCTGGACGAGGGTCATCTTCAAGGGACTCACGACCATGGCGGAACTCCCTATTCCAGCGAGCAATGGTTGCATAAGAAGGGGCGGTGTCGGTGTACACTGGAACCATGCGTTCATAGATCTCTTTTGCATTATTGCCTTCCTTGGTCAAAAATTTGATCACTGCGCGGTGCTCAACCTTCTCCATTGTTGAAAAATTTGTGACTGAGGATCTGCGATCAGCTACTGCTTCTTAAATAGACGAGGCGGGAGCTTGCGGCTGCAGGTCCTGACTTGTCATAACTTGTCCTAACACCCCCACAAATAGCCATCCCCCTTCCTCTGTTTTGCCCTACCGATTCGCAAAACTTATTGACCGCCCCTCGTAGTTGCCGAACAGGGCAGACTTCTAATGCTTTATTTATACATATTAGCTCCAGTGGCCATCAGATTGATTGGTCGGGAGCAAAAGCTCTAATTTATGTAAAAGGCCATCATGAGCGAATCTTATTGAATCCACCATTATTAAATCTACGCAGGACCTAAATTTTAATCTTATTGATGGGTTTTTAAAATTGATAATTTTATAACTGAAAGAATATGTAAACAATATAAAAAAGCTCTCTCAGGTTTTATACAACATATTTTACATAACTAACTCTTTATTCTTTGTTTCGTTTTTAGGGATATGTGTCGTTAGTCTTTTGTTTATGACATCACATGTTTTTTGTTTTATATGCCCGCTCCCCTTTTTCTTTAACATTTATCTTTGATTTGCCCCTGAAGAAGTTTTGACAACGAAAGCGCTTGAGCGTTGTTTGTTTTTTTTTTCCTTAGGAATTTCACGCATTCGAAGATCACGTGCTGATTTGTGATTATATATATATATATATATATATATATATATATATATATATATATATATATATATATATATATATATATATATATATATATATATATATATATAATAGAGAGAGAGAGAGAGAGATTGGATTTGCAATACAGATACAAGTTACTTTGAATCATAACAATTTGATTTTAATTATTTTTGGAGTCCTGCGAATTATAACAATCTGGTAGTGATACACATGCTTTATTTGCATCTATCAGCTGAGTACAAATATATCCTTAGTTGTTTTATCAAATATGAAATCCTCGTGGTAAAAAAAAATTAGAAATTCATCTTAGCAATAATAACTATCACAAACACACTGATGACATATATCTTGGAAGAAGAACAATGGCACATCTGATGAAGGATCCATTTGTTAATAACATTACATAGTACTTAGAAATTCACAACATTGTTTAAAATTCCTAGTGGAACGGTGTCTTCCAAAGAAAATAAAGGTTTCCATTCACCGAAGATGAAGTAATTAGCAAGTTGGAAATCGTGGCTCTAGTTATTGCCCTTGAAGTCAAACAATCACCTGAATCGATAGCAAACTTAGCTACACATTTCCTTTCACTTGTGAGAAAAGAAGATGATCAGTGGCGATGTTTTCGATTGTCTGGAGACAGTCTGCCATTAAGTTATAAATCTATTCCTGAATACTGGAAAAAATTGATTACCGTAAAGGATGGTTTAAATAATTCTAAGTTTTTGTTGCTCTCTACGCTTTTAACTGTGCTGCCTTATTCTTCAGCATGTATAGAACGAATATTTTCTAATATAAACTATATAAAAACCAAGGCCACAAGTTCCTTAAAAGCAGAGACCACGAAAGAAAGGCTACTTGCAAAACAGCATATATTGAAGTGTGGAGGAACGTGTATAAAATAGAAACCGAATAAGGAATTAATCAAAAACGTAGTAGAGGAACATTAAACAGGCGATACACAAAAAGAATAAGTCGGCTAAAGGAAGACGAAAAAATAACACCACGCGTATGTTAACAAAAGTAGTTAATACTACTGATTAATTTGTCGCGCCAAGGTAATTAAATGCTATACCAGTGCGTTTTAACATATTACTTAATTTTGGTCTTTAACGTTCAATCTGGGTTGTTTGGTAAAATCTCAATGGCAGCCCTGTATAACAATGCCCTCTGGCCATTCCTATAATAAAATCCTCCTGGGAAACTTAAATATATATATTATGTATAAAATTCAAATAATTCAATTATTTTACTTAACTTTTGTCAATTCAATCATTCAATTATTTTATGCATAACTTTTTGCAATTCATTTATTTTATGTAACCTTTAATAATTCAAATATCCTGTGACGAGAAACTGATTTCATTTAACGCACTGGTTCAAACAACATCTCTTAGAATTTCACGCACATACAAACACACGCATTTCACCACTTGTGAAATAACACGAACTGACTCTCTCTCATGTTGTGTTCGCGTCACCATCCAAACGTGCTCGACTTTACTTCCAATCACGATCCCAATTCACATACCATCATAATCACTTTGCAACATAGTTACTTCATATCTTAGTCACTTCATATCTTAGTCATTTCATATCTTAGTTACTTTACATCTTGTTACTTAAATCATATTTACTTTACCACATCTTACGTTGTATTCCTCATTCAATTCTCTCATTGTGCATTTGTTGATTTTGTAAATATATTTATCTTGTTTATTTCTGTTTTTCTTACAAACCTAGTTCAGAAGTTTTCTAAATTCATTTCACGTCAGTTGTTAGGCCTAAAAATCAGCAGACGACTATTTCCATCCAAACTCAACAAATTTATGGTAATGGTTTTAAAATAGCTATTTAGGCTGATTTATTAACTAAAATCAATCCCATTAATAACCAAATACCATAAAGTGGTGCCCAGAATTCAATAATCTCCTGTCAATCAATAAATAACTTCAAACGTTAAAATAATTTCTCGAACTTCGCGCGTCAATTCTCTGAAATCCTCACTAGAACAGCATTTTTGATTCACGTGTTTATTTTTAATATTGCGTGTTATCTTTAGCATCCTTCTTCCAATTGTCATAATTCATATCATTTTAATTTAATACTATCCCCTATATACAACGAGTGGAAAATTTCCTTTATTTCTCATAATTATTTTTCATTTCTTCACATTCCTGTGCTCGTGAATAATTTCCATACACACACGTGCATACAGCCACAGCTACTTGACTCACATCAACACATTCATCCGACCAGCACAAGTACACATAAAACATAATGACTATGATGGATCAAACACAACAAATAAGGACATCTGTTAGCGGCCAACACGATCATCATAATCAACCGTCTGCCTCGACCCCTCAGTCCACACACAGGCAACCACATGCGTACCTCTCCCTTCCCGTGTATGATCCTGCAAACCCAATTGCATGGTTGGAAGTCTCGTCCCCCCTCCTCCTTAAACCTCAGAACATCTCAGAAGAAGAGAAAGTTGCAGCAATAATTCAACGGTTACCCATAAGTATTTTATACAATTCGGGGAAGTGCTAATTAACGGAGAACAGGCTGTCGTTCTAGACCGCCTGAAGGAGGCTTTCCTCAACAAATACGGTAGGTCCCAAATAGACGACCTGAGAGAGCTCCTGAATACTAAGAAAATGGAAGATAAGAGTCCTACTTCTTTTTTAACTCACCTGAAGGACCTTATCAGGGTAAAAGGTGCTCAAATCGAACTTTTTATTCCTCTCCTCACTGAGATTTTAATGAGAGGAGTATCGGAGGGAATCAGGCCAATAATCCTAAGTTCGAGCCCCACGAGCATTGAGGAGATTGCTGCAGCCGCAGACAAATTATACAACAGTCCTTATGTGAAATGGGGCAACGGCTAAACTCACGGCCCATTTAACAACCTTTTAATTTCTCAGGTTCGAGGAACGTCGAGCTCCTACGACGACCGGACGGAGCGTTCAAGGGTTTCATCTTCTCTATCGAGGGACCTTGAAGCTTCAATACGGAGGATGGAAGCCGACATCGAGCGGCTAAAGCTGCAGCGGGAATCACAGAGCAAGCACGGACACGGGTTTGGCGATCGAAGGCGGAGGTCCCGCTCTGGTTCACAAAAGAGAAACCAACGAGGGCATCCCGATGCAAGAGGTGAGAGACAGCTAAATTTTCGACCTCATTCTTCTAACTATTCTCACCATCTTTTACACCATCAAAGCATATGCTGGTATCATCAAAGGTACGGGCACAACGCTGTACACTGTAGACAGCCTTGTAGCCACCATTATGCTTCTTCACATACTGCGCCAAGTAGTCTCTCGAATCATACTGTATACTTTTCCTCTCATTCAACTCAGTGGTGCTGGTACCACAACAAATATGGTGCACAAGCTCTAAAATGCTTGCAACCGTGCACATATTTAGGACCTAGTACCTCCTTCAATTCTCAACCCTCCAGTTTTCTCACTTCAACCAACTGAACCAATTTCTCCAAATCCTCAAATTTTAATTTCCCAACCTTCAAATTCTCGCATTCCTATCACTTCCGTCTCTCAATCACAAACTTTAAACTAGAAAGTCATGGGACAAAAGTGTCTACATTCCCTGCCTACACCTCATTTCCTCAAGTAGTTCCTCCATTTCGAATTTTTGACCCACTTTCTGAATTTTCATTCCTAGTGGACACTGGCGCTGAATGCAGTGCCATACAAATTTCTAAGGCCGACAAAGCTTTTGCCCCTTCAGATTTAGTTCTAAAGGCAGCCAATCCGACCAATATTAGGACCTATGGAAGGCGTAACCTTCAAGTCTCACTCGGTCTCCGTCGGACTTTGATCATGGCCGAGGTAGATTGTCCAATATTGGGCCTAGACTTTCTTTCGGCTCACGACCTCTTGGTTGATTCTCGTCAACGCAAGCTTGTCAACCGCAAAACTCTCCTCACTGTCTCAGATTCGTCCCCACCTTCTCAGAGTTTCCTCCTCTCTATTCGTCTCCCATCCACCGAGCCACCGTTTCAGCGCCTTCTTTAGGAGTTTCCTGAGCTCACCCTTCCACCTTTGAAGGACAGGCCCATTAAACATAGTGTGGTGCATCGGATCGAGACAACAGGAGGTAGTGTATTCTCGCGGCCACGCCGTCTAGCACCTGATAAACTCTTTGCTATGCGTGATGAATTCCAATTCATGATTGAGTCAGGCATTTGTAGGCCTTCCTCTTCTCCGTGGGCTTCTCCACATCACATTGTGCCAAATCCACGCCGTGGAAATTCAGAGCTCTTAACGCTGTAACAATTCCTGATCGCTATTCTTTGCCGTACTTAGCTGATTTCACCTCGTCTCTCCATGGTTGTACGATTTTTTCTCGCTTGGATCTGGTTCATGCTTTCAACCAGATCCCTATTCACCCAGATGATGTCGCAAAGACTAACATCACCACTCTGTTTGGTGCTTTTGAAATGGTCAAAATGCGATATGGATTGCGTAACTCTGGTTAAACTTTCCAGCGCTTTATGGATCAAGTCCTTAGGGGTCTTCCTTTTGTATTTTGCTACATCGATGACCTCCTAATATCATCTTCCTCACTGGAGGAACACCTTTCTCACCTTCGCCAAGTTTTTTCTCGTCTTCAGGAATACGGCATCGTACTAAACGCCTCCAAGTGCCTCTTTGGTGTCCCGCAGCTCTCATTCTTGGGGCACCATGTCTCGAATGCAGGGATTAGCCCACTCGAAGATAAAGTTACCGTGATGCGAAACTTTTCTCGTCCTACATCACTCAAACAACTCAGGAGTTTCTGTGGCATGGTTAATTTCTACCAAAGATTCATCCCTAAATGTGCCCAGGTCATGCAACTATCAACTCTAGGCTCACCAAGACCAAAAATAACTCTCCTCTTGAATGGTCTGCCGAGGCGTGCGATTCATTCTCTTGCACCAAAGAGGAATTGGCTCATCCTTCTACAGGAGCCCCCATTAGCGTCGCCTCCGATGCATCCTCAACCCACGTATGTGCAACCTTGCAGCAGAAAGTTGGTGACCAATGGTAACCTCTTGCTTTCTTCTCTGGAGCTCTTGCAAACCCTCAAAAGAGATATTCAACGTTCTCTCGAGAACTCCTCGGAATATATCTCACTGTCCGACACTTCCGCCATCATTTGGGAGGGCGTGAATTTACCATTTTTACTGACCATAAGGCCTTGGTCGGTGCATGTTCGTCTCGTAGTACTTCGTCAGTACATAGTGCAGTTGACACTCGTCATTTTGACTTCATCCTGCAGATGGCGAACGATATTCGCTACGTTCCTGCTTCCTCAAACGTCGTACCGGACGCGCTCTCTCACATTTCATCGATTTCGGGCACGCAACTCTACTACACTGCGCCCTGATCGTGCAACAATAGCGCTTGCCCAGGAACAAGATGAAGACACGCAAACACTGCGTCACTCTTCTCGACTCGCCGGACAGTCCTTCCAGGAGAATCCTGTTTGACTATTCAATTCCTGACTGTCCTCGTCCTCTCATTCCTCTCGCTTACCGTCGGTACATTTTCGACCAAATTCATGGTCTCTCTCATCCTGGCGTCAATGCCACACGCAAGCTCGTTGCACAACGCTTCGTTTGGCCAGGTATGAATGCCGAAGTGGCCAAATGGACTAGCTCATGCCTTCCATGCCAACGTGCAAAGGTCCACCGCCACACAAAATCTCCTCTTGTGCCTTTTCCTCTTCCTTCGTCACGTTTTGACGCCGTTCACGTCGATCTAGTAGGTCCTCTTCCTTACTCCCTTGGTTGCAATTATCTTCTCAACATGATCGATCGTTTTACTCGCTGGCCAGAGGCGGTTCCTATCTCAGACATCAGATCTTCCACTGTCATTCGAGCCTTCGTCTCAGCATGGGCTGCTCGTTTTGGTGTTCCTCAACGATCATAACTGATCGTGGCAGCCAGTTTGAATCCCACCAATGGGATGCACTCATGTCAGTGCTTGGCTCCTTTCGCCATCGTACTACAAGCTATCATCCACAGAGTAACTCTAAGGTAGAACGTCTGCATCGGACCATCAAAGCAAGCTTACGCTCCACCGATCCAAACATAACTTGGGTGGACAAGCTACCTTTGATTCTCCTTGGCATTCGCTCGTCCTTGAAAGAGGATTTGGTTTGCTCTGCCACGGAATTAGTTTACAGTACTCAACTTCGTCTACCCAGTCAATTCTTTTCATCCTCTGGCCGACCTCTATCTTCTCACCTAGATCCTTCTTCATAGGTACATAACTTTGTATGGGTGATGGCTGAAATTAAGCCAACTGCCCCTAGAGTGCCTGCTAATTTTAAAACCTTCGTGCCGAAGGAGATGACAACATACTCCCATGTTATCGTCCTTCGCGATTCAGCTCGCACTTCGTTGCAACCAGTCTATGACGGACCCTTTCTCGTCATCTCTAGGAAGCCGAAATTCTTCGTCCTAAAGCTTGGCACCAGGCAAGATACTGTCTCTATCGACCGCCTGAAACCAACTTATACTGAAAATGTTCATATAAAACCACTATCACCTCATTCTCCTCCTACTATACCCATTTATGCTACAGTAATCCCTCAAAACAACCTCAAACCCACCCTTTTAACCACTCCTACTACTCCAACTCCACCTTCCGTTTTGCTGCCTCCTCCTCTCTTGTTGCAGGAACCCTCGTCGGCAGAAATAGTCAGTCAGGGGCAAATCTCTCCACCCCCACCCCCCACTGGTCACTCCGTCAGCGAACAACGAGACTCAAGACTCCCACATCCTGCTTGAAGCCATCTCGGAAGGAACCAACAAGCGGATCACCTTCGCTCCATCAACCTTGTCTCGTCTCGGTGCCTCCTCCAACGCTACTGGCACTGCAACAGCGAATCTGTGCCCCTGCAGCCTAACCAATGGCACTGTCACACGCTCCAGGCGCGTCGGCAGAAGGCCTCGGTATTACTTGGACAGCGGGTTTAAATAAAAAAGGGGGGAGTGTTATAGCAATTCCTGTGATAGAATTGCCTGAGGCTGCCGCGCCTCGCTTCTATCACATATTTGTACTCATGCTTCTCACGTGTATCCCGCGAGAAGAGAGGAACATGGTGTTCTCATCGCCTCGAACATTTCCCGAGTCTTATCTTCCCCGGCCCCAAGTTTAATCAAGGAGGTTCAATCCCCCGTTTGCCTGCAGGCGTCGATCTGGCCAGATTGAGTTAGGCTTATGGGAAGATAAGAGTGTTCGAATCGCTAGCGGGACATTCCATGGAAGTCCCCATTGCCCCATATCCCGAGGGGCTGGCTAAGGCTATTTATGCGATAGAATTTCACATTTGAATCAGATCCCGATTATCTTCGTCAGTCATCACGCTGATCCGGTCTCTCTTGTGCTCCTAGGAACTATCTACCTCGAGAACCCCCTTATTGTCTAGAAGATGACAATATCCTTGAGTGCCAAGGTTCGTGCCCCTCGAGACGCCAAGTCAACAGGGCCCCCCTGTTGTTCACTTGTTCAGAAAAGAACAACTTTAGAACAGTCATTGTTCTTCGAGCCCGTTCGACAAGAAACGGTTCTCGCTCCCCTGATATCACGTCAGTGGTAATTTAATTCACCCTTTTAACGTTCTTCAAGAGAACGCTTGGTTACCCCAATAACCTCAATTGTTCATCCAGAACATCTCCGGTATCCTTTCTCAAGGATCGCTCGTAGTTCCGAGCCCCACTTCGCTCCCA
Source organism: Ceratothoa steindachneri (assembly GCA_963969495.1). Classification (NCBI taxonomy): domain Eukaryota; kingdom Metazoa; phylum Arthropoda; class Malacostraca; order Isopoda; family Cymothoidae; genus Ceratothoa; species Ceratothoa steindachneri. The sequence goes on from OZ018322.1 coordinate 31,303,997, forward strand.
CCCCTCGAAGTCTGTCCTTCCCCCCTCGTTAAGGACAACCCCCCCTAAAAACCCCTAAACCGGGGAAGGAAATCGCCAGTCGGACCGAAGCCATTCCTTCAAATCGCCTTCACCTGCACGCCGACCTTATAAATACGTAATCTACGAATTGCATTTAATTATTTAACTTTGTTGCCAACGTAACTTCGTGCTTTAACACGGATTTAGTCGACCCTTTTCCTTCTTGTTTGTTTTGTCATTTAAATCCCTCCAAATTTAATCCACTGCATAGTCAAATTTATCCTATGACCTTTTCATTTCATGTGCATCTCCCATTTTAATCCCCGGTCATGTAAATATTTTCCATGTGTTATTTTTGTTAGTTTAATTAATAAAATTCTATTTTGTTAATGCTGGCAATATTATTTATCCTTGGTCTCCGTTCCACTTCTTAAGTATATTGAAGATAAATAAGCGCTCTCCAGGCCTATTTATTAACGTAGAATAATACTCGGCCATCTGATTATATCCCCTCACTCAAATATAGAATAATCCCCACAAAGAATAGATATATAGTATATCGTCGGGAGCCTTTTCTACGACAATGCCCTCTGGGCATTCCTATAATAAAATCCTCCTGGAAACATAAATATATATATCATCATTTATTATGTATAAAATTCAAATCATTCAATTCTTTTACTTAACTTTTGTCAATTAAATCATTCATGCAAATTATGGACAACTTAATCATTCATTCATTTATTTTAATTAACTTTTGTCAATTCAATCATTTAATTATTGTATGCATAACTTTTTGTAATACATTTATTTGATGTAACCTTTAATAATTCAAATATCCCGTGACGAAAAACTGATTTCATTTAACGTACTGGTTCAAACAACATCTCTTAGAAGTTCACGCACGTACAACACACGTATTGCACCAATTGTGAAGTAACGCGAATTCTCTCTTATTCGTGTTCGACTCTACTTCCAATCAAGACCCCAATTCACATTCAATCATAGTCTCCTTCGCTTTCACTTTCACTTCACATCATACTTTACAACATATTCATTTCATATATTAGTTACTTTACATCTTGTTACTTTAAATCAGTTATTTTATTATATTTACTTTACCGTATCTTACGTTGTATTCCTAATTAAATTATCTCTCATTGTGCATTCGTTAATTTTGTGAATATATTTATTTTGTTTATTTCTGTTCTCCTTACAAACCTAGTTCAAAAGTCCTAAATTCATTTCACGTTAGTCGTTAGGCCTATAAACTAGCAGACGACTATTTCCATCAAACTCACCAAATTTATGGTAATGGTTTAGCAATAGCTATTTAGGCTTATTTAATAGCTAAAATAAATCCCATTAATAACCAAATTCCATACACTCACATAGTGCTCTGGCAACACGCCATCAGACCGCTTGCAACATGCCATTACGTCACTCACACACAGCTATGGCAACACGTCATCAATTCTCTCGCTCTCACATAGTGCTCTGGCAACACGCCATCAAACCACTTGCAACATGCTATTACGACACTCACACACAGCTATGACAACACATCATCAATTCTTTCTCACTCACATAGTGCTCTGGCAACACGCCATCAAACCCGCTTATACCGTAAAATAAAACCTTTGTGTCGAAGGCGATGAAAACATGCTCCCATGTTTTCGTCCATCGCGATTCAGCTCGCACTTCGTTGCAACCAGTCTATGACGGACCCTTTCTCGTCATCTCCAGGAAGACGAAATTCTTCGTCCTAAAGCTTGGCACCAGGCAAGATACTGTCTCTATCAACCGCCTGAAACCCACTTATACCGAAAATGTTCATCTAGAACAGGCCTGGGCAACCCTTGGCACTCGTGCCAAACGTGGCACGCCAACGACTTCTTACCGGCACGCGAAGCCAAATGCTTACCTTAAGAAAACTAAATAAATGTAGCTCTACCCTCTTTTATATAGCAACCGCATGGTGGACAACTCTTAGAAAACTAAATAAATGTATATCCAACCTCTTTTATATAGCAACCGCTTGGCGGACAACCTCTTAGAAATTATCTGTTCTCAGTGATGCAGCAGCAGAAGTCTCATTGATGGTAAATAAATAAGAGGTCCACAAATTTTCTTTCTCCATTTTGGTTTTGTTGTTTTCTGCTCAAAATGGTGTAAAGATTCAATTCTTTTTAATATTATTGATTTTTGTGATTTTTATAATTCACAAGGGATTAAGAGTCAATAAAAGATTATCTTTGATTTAATATCCTTTTATTGTGTTTTAGTCAAGTATCGCCACGTGAGGAAATTTTGTATCAAAGATTTTGGCCAATTTTGGCACACCCACTTAAAAAGGTTGCCCACCCCTGATCTAGAACCACTATCACCTCATTCTCCTCCTACTATACCCCTTAATGGAACAGTAATCCCTCAAAACAACCTCAACCCCACCCTTTTAACCACCTCTGCTACTCCAACTCCACCTCCCGTTTTGTTGCCTCCTCCTCCTTTGTTGCAGGTGTAGATAGAGGGGAATAGGAAAAGGGGCAAAGAAAAAATAATAGCGTAGGCGAGTTGCGAACACCTTTCCGCATCGCTGGACCACTGTTGTTAGCCAGCGCCGAATCCACTCGGCCATCCTGAGTCTCAAAAATGACTCATTCAAACGAAGCTTTTAAGCCGCTCGCCTGCACTTCCCGTGTGCTATACAACCCCCCTCCTAGAAGCGGAGCGTATTTTGATGAAATGAAGAGAGCCCGTATGGAAATGTTATCCAAGGGATAACGCTCCCCCTCCCGGGTCTGGGAACTATTGTAGATAGAGGGGAGTAGGAAAAGGGACAAAGAAAAAATAATACCGTAGGCGAGTTGCGAACAGCTTCCCGCGTCGCTGGACCACTGTTAGCCAGCGGCGAATCCACTCGGCCATCCTGAGTCTCAAAAAAGACTAATTAAAACGAAGCTTTTAAGCCGCTCACCTGCACTTCTCGTATGCTATACAGGAACCTTCGTCGGTAGAAGTGGTCAGTCAGAAGCAAATCTCTCCCCCACTGGTCACTCCGTCAGCGGACAACGGGACTCAAGACTCCCACATCCCGCCATCTCGGAAGGAACCAACAAGCGGATCACCTTCGCTCCATCAACCTTCTCTCCTGCCAGTGTCTCGTCCAACGCTATTGCCACTCCACAGCAAATCTGTCATCGTACCCGCAGCCAAACCAATGGTACTGTCCTCATACGCTCCGGCCGCGTCGGTACTCGGACTTGTAATCTCAAAATAGAAAAGGGGGTTAACCTTCTTATGGGGGGGGGGAGTGTTATAGCAATGCACTCTAGGCATTCCTATAATAAAATCCTCCTGGGAAACTTAAATATATATATTATGTATAAAACTCAAATACTTCAATTATTTTACTTAACTTTTGTCAATTCAATCATTCAATTATTTTATGCATAACTTTTGCAATTCATTTATTTTATGTAACCTTTAATAATTCAAATATCCCGTGACGAGAAAATGATTTCATTTAACGCACTGATTCAAACAACATCTCTTAGAATTTCACGCACATACAAACACACGCATTTCACCACTTGTGAAATAACACGAATTGACTCTCTCTCATTTTGTGTTCGCGTCACCATCCAAACGTGCTCGACTTTACTTCCAATCACGATCCCAATTCACATACCATCATAGTCACTTCATATCTTAGTTACTTTTCATCTTGTTACTTTACCACATCTTACGTTGTATTCCTCATTCAATTCTCTCATTGTTCATTCGTTGATTTTGTAAATATATTTACTTTGTTTATTTCTGTTTCTCTTACAAACCTAGTTCAGAAGTTTTCTAAATGCATTTCACGTCAGTCGTTAGACCTAAAAATCAGCAGACGACTATTTCCATCCAAACTCAAAAAATTTATGGTAATGGTTTTAAAATAGCTATTTAGGCTGATTTATTAACTAAAATCAATCCCATAATAACCAAATACCATACCCTGCTAGTAACCGCTAGAGGATGGCGGAGGAAATGCCCGCCTTCACAACTTATGCGTTTGCTTTTGTAATATTTGTTAATTGTTTATATTTTCGCTTATATTTGTTCATTTATTGATTTTGGCAAAATATTCGCTTGCCTGAGTGCGAATGCGAATACTGAAAACATAGCGAATATTCGGTCCATGACTAATATATGTCATCCAATACTAATACGTAGGTTTTCGGTTATCATTTTTCAGCATAGAAAAAAATGGCTCTGAATTTATTTATATTTAAATATATTTGCTAATATATAATTTCCACCAGTTTCTATCAAGGGTCTCTTCCATCTTCTATTTTTCAATACCATGTTGTAAAAATCGTTTGACTTGGATTAAAAAAAAAAAATCTTTAAAGTTGCTTTGCCCTCTTCTGTAGTTAATACCATCATTCTTTTTTTAGCCTAAAAATAAGCTGTTAAGCGGTAGCGACCCCGCTCGTCCCTATACAGGGACATTCGACAAGAATCTGCTTGACAGTCTAGGGTGCCACGATGTCATCAAATGGCAGTGCCCGACTCAAAAATGACAATGTAAAACCGTTGGGCATAGGTCTACGGTAATCGTCAGCCGTCTCCTATCTTCTTTGCCAGGCAGACCGAATGGCTTTTGGGGTCTTCCAGACCTTGCGGGCTTTGACACCTTTAGCAACGCGCTTATTTCCCGCAGAAGAAAATCTCGACATCTATCTGGCTGGCGGCAGTCGTGGGGTAACGGATACTAAATAGCAGGGCGGGGTGAGGGTAATTATAATGGCTTGGGATCATTCAGGGGTTCGGAGTCTCTCTATAAATCAAAATTTGGTCTCCGCCCGGTCCCGACGTGTAATATTTCCTACCAAGGGCACTCTTCTTCTATTGATAAATGTTGGTATTTTTTCCAAGTGCTGCATGTAAACGGTGAAACTGAACAGTGAAGCTATTTGGTGATTCTGATTTGGGCATAGGTGGGCGTTAAAGGTTATCCGATATTTTTTTCCGCGTTATCGATTCATCGGTATCGCCGATACTTTGGGTTCTTAACTAGCGATAATCGATAATTTCAGTTTAGCACAGGGGTGAGCCGCTCGTGCCTTGGAGGCAGAAATAGGTAGGTTCGAGCTGGAAACCGAACGTATACTGAACGGAGTGCGGGGCAGGGGCAACCGGTCTTGACTTCTCAAAACGTTCGCTCAGGTTCAGTCTCTGACCAGCTGTCGGACAAGAGGTCACGAGGTGTTGCTCCTGCGCGCTACCGGTTTTACGAGTTCTTTGATGATTTTTTCCTGTTTCCGTTCTAATTTTTTGTGCGTGTATATGAATGCATGTACTATTCTTTAATATCTGTTTATTAACGTTTTGAACACTTACGAAGTTACGCCCCTATTCTAAACCGATCCTATTTTTATTGTAATTTAGTAGTGCAGTACTTTGCTATTTTATAGTATTAAATTAGTGATGGCGTCGCAAGAGACTGTGCCCGCAGTATCAGAATTTTGGATTTATCGGGCGAAAAATTTATCGCCGATAGATATTTTTTTCGTTATCGCACCCACCACTTGATTTGGGTAAGTTTAAACTGGATTATGCCATCCATCAAACGCCCAAGATAATCTTTCGTGTATAAGGCTCCTGTTTCAGCTGCAGTATTGGGTTTACCCCAGGACTAATTTAGTTTAGAACGTTTAATATTATTGTACATAACCCACTTTTTGTCTCTGTAACATTCCTACTAAAAATGGTTCTTTTTGGTCCAGAAAGATGAAATGTTGATTCTTTTTGGAACGTTAACGTTGCGAATGTGCTCTTTTGAAACACTTCTATAATATTCATAAGGCGGATTATATTAGGAATAGTAATACAAAATTAATAGCCCAGAAAATGAAGACTAATGCATGTTGAAATGTAAGCCTTGGGTTGGGATAAGACATACAGTACCAAGGCTTAGAGTTTAATAGATGAGGCTAGTATAAAAACAAACCTGGAGTCAATTATTTTTACCCATAAAATAATGAACATGAAAAAAATTAAGAATTACTTATGGGATAATCTAATATATTCTATTCTCCAGAAAACGGCTGGAGTAAATTATTTCTACCCATAAAATAATGAACATGAAAAAATTGAATTATTTATGGGATAATCTAATATATTCTATTCTCCAGAAAATGGCTGGATCTTCTGCCTAAGCGGCCAGTGTGTTAACTTCCCAGAGGGAAAAATTCGAACTGGGGAAGGAAAATGAAGTGTCTTCAGTCGCCAACGAGGCACGCGGGACATGGATGGGTCGTTCCCGTGAATTGGTGGATGACGAGACCAAAGTTCTCAGGTTGATCCTCTGAAGATAGGGCGAAACTTGCTTCTTGTTGCCTACCATGGACACAGAGGGTTCTGTAAAAGAGGACGATGCGGCAACATTTGGATAAGAAGGGTATAGGGTATAGAGGAATAAAAACTACAGTAGGGGATCCCTGGAATATTAAGAATCCCAATAGGAGAAAGTAACAAGGAAAGTTTAGGCTGAAAAGCGTCGAATACTCTTCAGCCTATGCCATACTCGAGAAAGAACGTTAGCCCCCTGGATATGCGTCGTAAGGCAGTTGCAAGGCTGATCTAGCTGAGTCGCAACGGAAGAAAAAAAAATGGGGAAAAGGTTTCTGATTATCAGGCACACTTGTGCAAGAGTCAACCATCGCCCGTTTCAAGTCATGTACTTATGAAGAAAGATTGAGAAAATGTAATAGTGGTTCAAGGGAAAATAAATGATCGAGATCACGGTGGACACCTTAAATGAATTGTGGAGCAGAAATAAAATATCATCTTGCACATAATAGTGGGTTCCGTGTATAGTAGGCTAGCTTTGACCTAGCGGTAAAACCATTCAATGGCGCCGTTAATTTGCGTATTATAGCTCGTGGTAAGGATTAAAAAAAAAAAGAGTCGAATCATCGCCATAGCGCTTGTCATTGAACAGAATCGAATAGGCTCCAGCGGTCGAAAACATGTAGACGGTAAGAAAGAACCACGGAGGGCTTCCTTGAAATTCGACTTATCAAAGGACGAGATGAGAAATTACGTAATGCATGCCTTTCTAATTCCTATTCTTAGCACACGATAAAGTAGCACGATCAAAGGACCAGTGATGAGTGTGTTGCGTGTCTAAGATTGACAAAATGAGAGCGCACGTCTGTTACGACTTTTAAGAGAGAAACAAAGCAAATGTCAATCGTAGGTGGATGAGAGAGGGGACCGAGACTTTGAGGGACGAGCAACTTCAGTCTCTAATAATAATTCGAACTACTTATGCATTGCAGAAAGTAGCATAAGAAGGTTGGGAAGTGTTTTTAATGGCATTGAGAGCAAAAACTCCTATTTGGCGGAATCCTTTACAATGGAATGAATAAAATCATTTATTTACCAGATGTGTTTGAACTTTTGAATGCTCAATTGTTTCAGCAATATACTGCTTCTAACCATGTATCAAAATCAGTAAAGCACTGGGCTTAATTATATCATTCTGGCTTGGAGGTGTAGAAAAAGAGGCGATGACAAAATAAAGAATGCAAGTTCTGTGTGGTGAGTTACCAACAGCTTCCTGCGTCGCTGGATCACCGTTGGCGAACGGCGTATCGACTGCACCATCTTAAGCTTAAAAACTCCCTTTCAAGCGAAGCTTTTAAACTCCCCACTTGCACTTCTCGACATACGACAGAAGCAGCCAGGACTATGACTAGGGCCTGCAAATTTTCCAATCTTATCCTATCACTGTCAAAGCAACTGAAGGACATGAAGCGGGGCCCAGATTAAGGTAAATAAAATTATTATGCTTTTAAATGGATTTTATTCATGGCTCATGTTTGCTAATATTACCCAGCTAGGAGTTCATGCAAGTAGTGCATGTGTAAGGCAACCAAGCTCAAATGTCGAAAGAGCTCTTAGGTTGCTAGGGATCAGGAGACTGCATAATCCAGGCTTCAAAAGTAGGGACTTGAACCTCATTGTGGGTAAGATAAGGGGATTTTCTGAGTTGTAATAGCAACTCTGACTCATCACTTTTAAAATAAATCAGAAATTAGTTTTGGATATTTAAGATGAATGTTTATGAATATTTGACTCATAAAATAAGCATATTTGGTTGTATTATATAGACACTAAAATAAAATTTTCTTGTTATTTAATGTAGGACAGTAAAAGATATTCAATTAAGAAAATCAAACTTCTTTCTAATTGGACTCTTGCACATTAGAAACCTAAATTTTGAAGGGACAGTGCAACATAATATAAATTACTAAAAGTGATTACTTTAAAAGAAGAAAAACTTACTATTGTAAAGTTATATGCCTATTCGCTGAACAGACCATTCTTGCTGACACAATGGGCATCTGTTGTTTTGCTTGACCCACAAACTCATGCAACAATTATGAAAAGAATGATTGCATTCTCCCCAAATAACAACACATTCATCTTGTTTATTCTCTCCTTGACACCGTAAACAAGCATCTGTAAAATATTGGCCTGATTAAATATTTTCAGTCAACACTTGTATAGTGCGGCCTTCGGTGACAGCAGGTAAAAATGAATACTACAACTAGGAGTGGAATCAATGTTGGGTGCTAAATTTGTTTTTTCACTGATTTGTGCCTCATGTCCAGTTCATAACTAAGTTGGGACCAGCAGTTTAATATGGGTAATAACCATGGGTTGCAATATATGCCAACAGCTGCAAAGTCTACCCAAATCTGGATAGTATTCAATGAATTACAATAGCTAAAGTGGATTATGTGGTGCAGCACCTAGATCCTGCCTAATGGTGACATACACAAGGCAAATATTTCACTTAATATTCACATAACCCAATTAGCAAATAAATGCTTGTATTAGCAGTGTTCTTGAGAGTAAATTTGGGGCTAAAGAGGTAAGAGAGTATCAACTCCATTTCCTACCATTAGGTTGCTTTTCTAGTAGGGGGACCTAATTTGACTACAGTGTGGTGAACCAGTAATAAAACTGTACCCAAAACGGAATTGCCATTCCAAAAGAAATGTAGATTATTTTTGTGTGATGGGGACTTGGTTATGGAATGGTGGGATTCTTTTCATTGCAGAGGGTGGTATAAATTTGGTGTTATGGGTGACTCGGGTAATGTATATTGTGTTGAAATTGCATTCAGTAAAAGGCGAGGTGGTGTTTTATGAGTATGAATTTTGTTTGAGTTAAGGAGGCTAGCTAGGGTGCTATGAACAAATTCTGTTGGTGTTTTTTACTGTCTCACTATGAAGATGCGAAATTGGGTGCCAGGGCCAGATTGAAATAGGAGAGTGTGAGGTGGATGTATTGCTTATAGGGATAGGTAATAGATTCTCTGTATTGCCTGAATGTAGTTCTTGAAAATGCTTCCAGAGCATCCATGTGAAGATGTTTCTTCTTGGCCAATGTCTGATGGAATGGCATTATTAAGGAGCCGAAAGGTGTAGGGTATGCTTGGTGTCTCTCGGCACTGGTCCTGGGCAAACAAGCACATAAGGCACTGGTCCTGGGCAAACAAGCACATAAGGCACTGTGAAAATTGCAAAGAGAGTGTTATCAACTGAGCATCCACAAGGAGGCTCTCGATAGGGGATATGGGGAAGGCACCTGTATGGTGGCTCAAGTTCACCTTGCACAATTCAAGCTTGTTGTGGATGCATAAAACTTGTATACATAGTCAAGTGAACAATAAAATCATAAAAGAACAGAGAAATAGCCATATCAGCACCATAGGTGCTGAATGTTACAGAATCAAGAATGGCAATGGTGTGGATACAATAGACCCTTAAGCTGTGAATATGCCCCTGCCAGATGAGGGGTCAGTTAAAAACATCACATCCAGGTTACCTCATTTACAGTCTGGTCAATATATTGGATTTAATGATTTTATTTTGAAGGCATAGTCTATAGGAGGACACTTTTGATTGATGTTTAAGTTTTCATACAAAAACATATTTTAATATTTACATAGTATTCTATTGGCTCCCATTTCCATGGATCACCCTATATTTTAACACTATCAAATGCATCCCCCATTGATTATGCATACGTATATATAAAGTTCTGATTTAAATAAGAGTTAAATATTATCATAAGAATTAAAATTAACTCACCTTCCCAGTAATTGAGGAAAGACCATCCTGAAGCATGGGACATTGAGAGCGCCTCCCAGTCTCCAACACAGTGGTTGGAACTCATATGTGCCAGTTCCCTAAGCGCAGAACACTTCACTGAGTCTCGGAACCCTACAGAATTCCGAGAAGAAAGTGGTCCCGCCTCCCTTTCCCTCTTTCTTTTCTCCTCCTTTTTGCGCAATACTGGTACTATATTGTCGCGACTAGATCATAAAATATATAGTTTTGGGGTGTGCATCATATTTTTGTGTGTAACTTATTTAAATTGGAGGGTTGGCCAGTATTTAGATTTTGTAAGGCTCTATATGTATTTGTTTGGGGTTTGTGTACATAGATATATATACCTTTTTTGCGTGTGATTTTTAATTCTACATTGGCAATATTTTAAGAAGGCTTTATATATTTTGTGTTCTATATTTATACATATATCATACTTGTGATTGGTTGGGGTTGTCATTTTTTAAGGGGTCATTACATATTTACTGTTTTGTTGCAGGCATAAACAAAATCAATTAGATTACCCCCTCAAACACCCAAGCGGGTCTACTAGGGTGGAAGGCAGTGTGATTGCAGCCCCCTGGAACCTGCTGCCACAACGGTCTTGGTCGGGTGGGCTGGAAACTGTCCTGCTGAAAGACAGTTCACCTTCTTCCTGATTTTTCTTACCCAGGGTAGGATTTGTGTAGCCAAGATGTCCCAGCAATTGGCTGCAGTGAGAATGTAACCAACTGAGAACTACACCAGCAGCATCTTCTCACCATTCAAAGCCACGATGCCAAGCATCATCAGAGGCCAGCTGCTTGGTTGTGGACACGTAGCGGACCTGGGAGACATCCTGGCCGAAGCTTAACAAGCAGTCATTCTGCTTGTTGATGACCGGATTGACTGTGAAGGTTTTATTATCAGAAAAAATAAGAATTTAATTTCCCAGAAAAAATGAGAATTTGATTGCCTTGACTCTTCAAGTTGTTGAGAAGGCAACAACAGCGCTCATGACACAAGATCTTGATGGTTCTGGACATTGTGGCCACCAAGATGTTCTTCGCAAGTACAGTCATTTTGAGCTTTGAAGTAGATCTGAAGGCCTTTCTCACAGCCAAATGGTTGACAACTTGAGTTCTGCCTGAACGAGGTCTTCCCTGTTCTTGAGGCTCTCCACAACTATGTGGAAGGTCATCTGACTGACATTTGGCAATGTCAGACTTGTTGTGGCCCGCAAACAGGACACACCTGCACACAATGAAAAATGTGTTTTAATGACACATGCTGAAAAAGGAGAACTTTAAGTTTGTTTGACAGAACTTTTTCTATCACACATGTAAACCTCTTGAAAGATAAAAAAACTGAGTCTAACAGAACTTTTGTAAAACTTGGTACTTCAATATCTAAATTTCGAATAAATGTTCACATATTTCCTGGGGGGTCTTTTGGCATTCAAAGCATCCTCTAGGGCAGGGACGTCCAACCCGTCGCCCGCGGACCGCTTAATATTTTCATGTGGCCCACTGCTCACTCAAATTATAATTCTATTCGGGATTTTTTAGTTATATTTTAATTTACTTTGATAATGTATAATGAGAACATTATTATTGGAGTGTGCTATTAGGTTCACTGGTCAATGGTCAAAAAAGCGTTGAAAGGGGGAGAGTAGAGGGGTGGACAGAACAGTGGTAAAACGAGAACGTTAGAAAAGGTGCAAATAGTTTCCCAGGTTACTGGGCATCTCTTTAGTTTTGTTTTTTTCTCCTTTTTATTTGTTAGTTCTTATTGTACTTATTTATTTATTTTTTATCATTATTATTTTGGGTTTGGAAGCATTCAAGTCGCTATATCGCCACATAATTAGTTTTTAATTTTTACTTTTCTTATGTTTATATATATATATATATAAATGGAAATTAGTTAAAATTAAGTTTCCATGCAGTAGTAGTTTTACATATTTCATCTTTCCAAAGAATTGAGTTATTACATTGAATTGTAATAATAGAATCCATAATTATACTAATTATAATAATTCGTATACCATGAAACAAGAAGCGCTCAATCAGTCACTCTGTAAATATATGCATGCACACACATATACATACATTCAATATATACACAGTCTACTATGGATACATATTTCAGCCCATTCTATTTCTTGATAGGAGTTTGTAGTGAACGATGTGTGGTTCACTGATGTTATGGTGATGTATTTTGAACTGACCAATGAAAACCTTTGTGGGTGGAGTTTGTCATAAAGATGCGCGCTTTCAGACTTCCCAGCGTTTTGCATTCGGATTAGTATTTTTTACAATGTCAAGTGATAGTGACTTTAGTAGTAGTGAAGATAGTAATTTCGACCCCATGCAGAGTGATATGGAATAAGATGACAGTAGTATCAGTGATGGTGTTAGTGATATAAAAAATGGGAACATGTTGATTTACAAGGCAGATGGAAAAGAGGGCCAGACAATTTTTAGTTTCTATAATCTATTCTAGGCTAAGCCTAATGCTAATTACTTCATGCGGAAGATGTTAATTTATTTTTTATGTTTCAATTTCAGGAATATTAATATAGTCATAGGCCTATATATATATATCTGTTTGAATACGTAATTATTTTAATAGTTTCACATTCCACTTATATTCGTAATTAATTAATCAACTTTAAATTTATATTTATAAGAACCCATCATTTAGTCATGGCATCTAATACAAAGAGAAAAATAACAGAAGAAAAGAGGAAATTTAATAGTCTATGGACAGAAAAAATATTTCGTAATTGAAACAGGCAATAATATTATCTGCCTCATATGTAATCATAAAATTGCTGGGTGCAAAGAATATAATATTAAGCATCATTATGCTGCCAAACATGAGTCACAATATAATAAATTAAACGAAGAAAAATGAAAATAGTCACGTGAATTGAAGAAGAAGTTTAGTTCACAACAAAACATTCTCAAAAGACATACGAGGGCAGGTCAATAAGTTTTGCGAATCGGTAGGGCAAAACAGAGGAAGGGGGATGGCTGTTTGTGCGGGTGTTAGGACAAGTTATGACAAGTCAGGACCTGCAGCCTAACGCTCCTGCCTCGTCTATTTAAGAAGCAGTAGCTGATCGCAGATCGTCAGTCACAAATTTTTCAAAAATGGAGAAGGTTGAGCACCGCGCAGTGATCAAATTTTTGACCAAGGCAGGGAAGAATGCAAAAGAGATCCATGAACGCATGGTTGCAGTGTACACCGACACCGCTCCTTCCTATGCAACCATTGCTCGCTGGAATAGGGAGTTCCGCCATGGTCGTGAGTCCCTTAAAGATAACCTCCGTCCAGGACGCCCGTCAGACGTGACCAAAGAGGACAATGTGGCCCGTGTGGAGAGGATTATCCTCGAAAATCGACGGGTGAAGGTCGAAGAAATCGAACGAGAACTTGGAATATCACATGGAAGTGTTATCAACATCATCCACGACGATTTGGCCATGACCAAGGTCTCTGCCCGTTGGGTCCCTAGAAACCTCACGCCCCATGATTGACTTCAACGTTGTCAAACTTTGGAGGAGCTGCTGCTCCTGTAAAAGCAAGACCCAGTGGGATTTGAGTCACGCATAGTGACATGTGATGAAATGTGGGTCCATCACTGGGATCCCGAGACCAAGCTCGAAAGCATGGCCTGGAAGCACAGGGGCTCTCCGACCCCCATCAAGTTCCGGACCCAACCCTCAGCCGGGAAGATCATGGCCACCATCTTCTGGGATTCTGAGGCAGTGTTGATGGTGGACTATGCGCCTCGTGGAAGGGCCATCACAGGCCAATATTACGCAGAGGAACTGGCTGGGTTGAAGAAGTGCATCCGTTAGAAGCAGCGCGGCAAGTTGACACGCTCCTCCACAACAATGCCCCTGTCGACAAGGCCAGAGTTGCACAAGCTGCCCTGTGCGAGTGCGGATTCGAGGAGCTCAACCATCCCCCCTACAGTCCAGATCTGGCCCCTAGCGACTACTTTTTATTCTGCTAGCTCAAGGCTGCACTGCATGGACGCCGGTTTGGTGATGATGAAGATGTCCAGCTCCCCGTCCAGGAATGGATTGAACAGCAGTTGGGAGATTTCTGGTTGTCGGGAATTCGAAGCCTCAGGGACAAGTGGCGCAAGTGCATTGAAGTCGAGGGTAGTTATATTGAAAAATAATAAAACACTTTTCCTCATATCTCGTTTCCTTATATCCGAATTGCAAAACTTATTGACCGCTCCTCGTATTGTTAAAACTGATACATGTACAAAAGTTAGTTATTTAATAGCTGAAAAATTGGCTCAGAAGGGTAAGCCACTAATAGATGGGGAATTAATAAAAGAATGTATTGTAATTGCTTTTAATAAATATTGTCCAGAGAAGGTGAACTTATTTAATGAAACGAGTCTGTCACATCAGACAATTGGTAGAAGAATTGATAACTTAGCTGACAGTATTGTGGGTACATTGTAGACCCAATTATCTAAATGTGTTCATTACAGTTTAGCATTGGACGAAAGTACTGATCAAAGTGACACTGCACAATTGGCTATTTTCATCAGAGGAATTGATGTCAACTTTAATATAACTGAAGAAATGTTGGATTTATGTCATATGAAAGGTACAACAACTGGCAGAGACATAATTGAGCATGTTAATTTATCATTAGAAAATTTTAATGTTGATAGAAATAAAATTAATTCAATTACAACTGATGGTGCTCCTGCATTAGCTGGTAAAAACAATGGGTATATTACTTTATTTAAAGAATCGGTTCATCATGATATACTCAGCTACCACTGCTTGATTCATCAACAACAATTATGTGCTCAAAAATTAAATATGAAAGAGTTGATGTTAGATATTGTGAAAGTTGTGAATTTCATCAGATCTCGGGGTTTGAAACATCATGTATTCAAAACATACTTGGAAGAAGTTGGCAGTGAGTATGAAGATGTTATATATTTCTCAAAGTCAGATGGCTCAGTAAAGCAGCAACTTTGAAAAGATTTCAATTATTGTTGCCTGAAATAAAACAGTTCATGCAAAAAGAGAAACAAAATGTAGATCTTTTAGAACATGAAGAATGGTTGAATGATTTGTCCTTCTTAGTAGATATCACTCAAATGTTAGCTGAACTGAATTTGCATTTACAAGGAAAAGACCAGTTATGTTGCTCAATGTTTGAGCGAATAACAAGTTTTACTAAGAAGTTAGAACTTTTCATAAAAAAATGAAAAATGGTGAAAATGTACATTTTCAGAGTTTATCTAATAGACAAGAAGAATTTCCTGTGAACTTTGAAAAATATACTGAATTATGTGAAGTTTTGTTAGAAGAATTTACAACCAGATTTTCTGAATTCAGAAAGATAGAAACTGAATTAAAATTGTTCAGTGATCCATTTTCAGTTAATTATGTAGAAGCACTAGCCAAATACCAGCTAGAACTCATTGAGCATCAAAGTCGAGAATCTTTGAAAATTTATCATAGGGAACATACCCTTCTTGAATTTTACAAAGAACTGCATTCTTTCAATGAATTTGATCAAATTGTAAATATCTCTAGAAAACTATTATGTATGTGGGGTAGTACATACTGCTGTGAACAATTCTTTTTATGTTTGAAAAACATCAAAACTGCTGAAAGAAATAGGTTGAGTGATTGCCATTTAACTAATATTCTTAGAATAAAGACTAGCACCATAAAAGCAGATATAGACAATATCATAAAAGGAAAGCAATGTCAAAAATCACATTGATTTTATTTTGTGTAAGTATAATTTAATTTTTTATTCTAAATAGTACATTATTTTGTTTGTACATTTGTTATTAAAATTTTTTGTTTACTATATTTTGAACTTTTAAAAAGTTTATATTTAAGTACCTTTGTGGCCCGGTGAATATACTTAAATTTATAATTTGGCCCACTATGAAAAAAGGTTGGACGTCCCTGCTCTAGGGGCAAGAAGGGAAAAACTTCTGCGAACTCTGCATTAGACAAAGGTTACCATAGAGAATGAAACTCAGCTTGTAAATCTCTACACTAAACTACAGTAGATATATATGCAATATAAATAAACCTTTTTAGAGATTTAAATATCATATAAAACATACCCATAACTTGAACGCGGCAAATAGCACAAGTGTCACATTCTACATCCCAACTCCACATTGCAACAGCATTCCATTTTTTTAGAGTAAACATTTTTTCAGGTTTTTGAACATCTGAACCATTGTTTTCTGCATCGTTTTCGACTTCAATCTCATTGCTCATTTTCCCTGAAAAGAGGTATTCAAATATCTGAACTACTTATAAAGATAGTACAAGAGATTCACATTAAAGATATAGTGAGAAAGTAAAAACACTTCAGGTTGAATTGTTTGATATGCCAGTATTTATTTATCTACAAATTCATATGGAAAGAGTTGTTATAATAAATGAAAATGCAAGGTACATAACTTGGGCAGCCAAAAGGGGACTATATTGTCACTGGGGGGCTAAGAAAGAATGCAGCACTTAACAAAGGCATACCATGAGACTGGCTTTCCCCAATCTTTCACTCCATTTACCAACAAAACCTATCCATCATCAATCTCCCCCCCCCCCCTCCTAATAGATCATCTGTAATCATTACCCTAAGAACATTGGGAAAAAAAACATATCAATCAATATGAATGCACATGGTAAATAAAAAATTTATTTAATATAATCCTGCTTAACAGAAAAATTGTAATTATTTTAGTTGACAATCAAATTTTAATTAATAATTAGTATTTTACTATACAATTTTGGCTGCTAATAAAATCCTATTTATTCTTCTTGAACTTGCTTAGTTTATGAGATATAAGCAAGAAAAGGCAAAATTGCATAGAAAAACACTAATTTTGTATCAATCTAAACTAACCTAACCTACCTAGTGCAGCTATATGAAACCTTAAAGAGAATTGGCTGGTAATACATTTTTGCAATCATTTTTAAAATGTGAACACCATCAGTTGATGAAAGCCGCAAAAGAAGAAACTAGCCAAATACTATTGGTAATGCTATTTTTTATTACTGTTCTATATTTGGGATATGGACCTTTCATTCAGTAACAAATGCTTATGAATAGATGACTCAAAATGAACACATTTGAGGACAATTTTCACGCAAAATAGCAGCAAGCACAGCACTGTATATACTTCATAAAACAGTAAATTGAAGCTGCATTGACTTTATGATTTTTTTTA
Organism: Ceratothoa steindachneri; assembly: GCA_963969495.1. Lineage (NCBI taxonomy): Eukaryota > Metazoa > Arthropoda > Malacostraca > Isopoda > Cymothoidae > Ceratothoa > Ceratothoa steindachneri. The sequence goes on from OZ018322.1 coordinate 31,321,406, forward strand.
GAGGCATTCATCTGGCAATTGCTACCAAGCACAGTCAGCAAAATCAATTCAGACTATTCATTAGGCTATATTAAAAAATGCAAAAATTAAAAACATGATATAAAAAAAAAGTTAAAAAAGGAAAAAAAATATGCTTCAGCATCAGGGGAAAGTCTGTCTCCCTTCAGTGCCTAAGCATGCACCCAACATCCAAATGATATATAAAATTGAGGCAGGCCTCCAAAAAGTCTATTAAGCCACAAGTCAGTGTGAACGAACCAATCCCAAGGCAAGGGACAGTCAGTAGCGAGCACATTCATTCCAGTACTGGAACACTCAATAAGAATGTGCGTCTAGGAGACCATGGAGTCATTTCAGTAAGGTGGAGGGGAGTGCTCCATCAAATGAGTGTGCCCAATTTAAAGATGACCAAAAATGACCTGGAGCCATTGTGAAGTAGGTCCACAGGAAAATAACTACAAAATGGCATGCAATTTTTAGTTCCTCTCAGCTGTCTCCCTATCTTCTTTGGCAGGCAGGCTGAAGGGGCAATCTGATTTGTGCCCTGTAGTCAGTGTGGGGAAGAGTAAAGTGCTGGTGTGGTCGCTATGTCCTCACAGACGATTTGGTGCCCTCATCGACATACTTATTCTCCACACTGCACACATGTCCAGGAACCCAGAAGAAGACACACTGCAAACCAGGGGTGCAGAGATTCCAATGCCTCAAGAGAACTTGGGGTACTATGAGTTACTATAAATCACAATTTGGTCTCTGAACCAGGTACAAGGCATAATCCTTGATGCCAAGCAGTATATTGCAACAAACTTGGTCATGATTTTTTAAAAAATTTAGGAGCCTATCTGGTGACTGCCTACTTGGGCATAAGTCACTGTACACAACAGCCTACCTACTATTAGGCTATACCAAAAAACAAATAACATCTATATAACACATAACAATGATAAAAAAGAACAAAGGCTAAAAATTTAACGAGAAAAAGCAAAAAGGCAAGATGGAACCTACAAAGAGAAACACAGAAAGGTCAAACAAAGTGGAAGAGGCCAGTCTCCTCCCAAAAGTTGTAAAGTCCACAAGTCAGTGTGCATGAATCCATCCTGAGTACAAAGGACAAGCGATAGTGATCCTGCTTGCCCCGGTACTGGAACAGGTAACGTGCACGGAGATCACCCAGACTGGGACATTCAACAAGAATATGCCGAACAGTCTTCACAGTATGTTGCAGGCAAGCTATCCATCAAATGGCGGTGTATCCCGCGAGTGTGCCCAATTCAGAGAAAACAGAAAGCAACCTGAAGCCATCGTGGCATTAGGGGTAGGTCCATAGGAACATTCACAGTGTAATGACATGCAACTTTAAGTTCCCTCAACCGTCTCCCATCTTCTTTGCTAAGCAGCCAAGAGAGCTGCCTGTATTCACGCCATGTGATTGGTGTGAGGATGAGCAAAATGCTGGTCTGGTCACCCAGTCCTCGCAGATTCTTTGGTGCCCTCATTCCCCGCAATTCAAACATGTCCAGGAACCCAGCAGAAGATAATCTTGACATCTGGCCAGCTCACCAAAACTGTGGGATCACAGATATCGCGAACCAGAGGATGCGGAGATTTCAATGCAGCAAGGGCACTCAGGGGGCTTTGAGTTGCTATAAATCACAATCTGGTATCCAACTGGGCACATTGTGCTGTAGAAGCTTTGGGAGCAGAGGCATGGCAAAAAATAGTCAAAGGTGGTATCCTGCAGGATGACATCCTGGGCAGAACCAGGGGCGCCACTAGCCCAAGAGCAATACCTAGCTATCGAAGGAGTTTCCGAGCCCTAAACCCAAAGGGCTTAGGGTATGACTGCCGTCGTTCAGCAGCATAGGCACCGTCAAGATCAGCTGCAGATACAGTGAGAGCTGTTGGCAACTGAGGGATGTGCTGGGATTGCGCGTACAGGCAAACAATGTACTGTGCACAGCACAGAGATGTGGCATCTCCCCAGGATTGGTAAGTAGGGTCTCAATGGGGAAAGTGCAGAAGGCACCAGTCACCAGGCGAAAGTCAGTTGGGTGGATCGAATCCATCTTCTGCAATACACGCTCAGCTGCAGATGCATAAAACTCACACCCATTGTCGAGTTTCAAATGAACAAAGGATCGATAAAATAGTAATGTGGTAGCCCTATCAGCACCCCAGTTGCTGAACATCATGGATCAAAGAATATCCATGATGCAGGAACAAGAGACCCTAAGGCTGCAAATATGAGTCTCCCAGGTAAGGCATCGGTCAAATACAAGACCAAGGAAATGAGGCGATCCAACCACTTCCAGGTGTACCCCATTGAGAAACAAGTCTGGTTCAGGGTGGAGCCGTGGATGGTGGCAGAAGTGCACCACCTTAGTCTTGGCCAAGGAAAACTGAAGCCTGTGCGCTTCGGCATAGCGAGAGACACAGTTCAATGCTTGTTGAGTCGATGCTCCAAAGTTGGCATCTGGGCTGCACCAAAAGAGGTTGAAAGGTTGTCTGTGTAAGAGTGTAGGGAGAACATCTTCCGGCAGCACTGAGGTGATGCCGTTGATGGTCAGGGCAAAAAGTGTGACACTGAGGAAACTTCCCTGTGGGAAATCAACGATCTCGCAAAAATTCAGATATAAAGATTGGGAGGTGTCCCTCACCCCCATTGTGTGGAAAGTCTCCATGATACTGCATCACCATACGATATCATAAGCCTGCTCCAGATCGAAAAACACTATGGCATTGTGCTATCTACAAAGGAAGGCCTCACAGATGGCATTTTCCAGTCAGAGCAGAGCATCCGATGTGGAGTGTAACTTGCAAGAAGCGCACTGTGTAGAAGACAGATGGCCTCCACTGTCCAGAAAAAGATAATCTAACATTTATCAATTTCTCCATCAACTTGAACACGCAGGAAGTTAGAGAGATTGGGTAGAAACCAGCAAGGCTAGAATGATCAGAGCGAGCACAGTAGCAATTTGCCAGGAATCTGGGAGGATACCTTCTACCCAGATCTTGTGGAACAAATCTAACAGAAAGGCCATGCCACACTCACCCAGGTGTCGAAGCATGGCATATGGGAAACACTCAGTCCATAAACATTCCTTCTCTCCACCTCCTCCCACTTTTCTCTTCCCAGCTCTATCACCAACTCTTCTTTCAATTTCTCCCTCTCCACAATCACAATCAAATGGGTAAACATGAAGATTGGTGGGGCGAATGATGGGACGCAAAATATTTCATCTGTTCCAATGTTTCATCTTTTTGGAGTAAATTCAAAGGGACTGTTCATGGTAAATATGTAGGCGAGCGGCCCGGCCGAAATGATGTACTATTTCGTAGGTGATGATCCTGGGTTTCATTAAATTGGGGAAGGGGGAGTCTGGGGGACACAGTCCCCAGTATATAATCCTAATTTTTATAATGTTCTGACGTTTACAGAGGTAACAAGGAGTAACAAGGAAAGGAAGTGCCCTAGGAGACCTTACGGTCCATTCAAAGAGGGTACCTTTGGACTAGCAATCGAGCAGGCACATGGCTGCTCAATTGTTTTGCATCCCTAAATGGCCACTTTTCAAGACTATGTCTAGTCTTGACTTGAACTGGTCAACAGATTCACTGTTGACAACTTCCACTGGAAGTGCGTTCCACTTACCGCAGATAGTGTAAGTGAAAATTTTCCCCACAGATTGCGGTTGTAACGCTTCAGTTCAAGTTTGAAGCCGTGATTGCGCGTTCTGTTCTCACTTAGTGTGAAAATATCCCGGTAGTCAACATTGTCGAACCCTCGAAGTATTTTGAAAACTTTGATGAGCTGACCACACAGTCTACGGGTTTCCAGCGGGAATTCACTTAGACTATGCTCATAACTTTTATGTCGGATAGAGGGAATCAGCTTGGTTGCCCTGGCTTGTACGCGTTCCAACCTTGCGATATTCTTTCGAAACGAAGGACTCCAAAATTGTACGGCATACTCCAGGTGCAGCCGAACGAGCGAGTTGTACAGACAAAGTACTATCTCCTTGTTACGGTATCCAAACTGGCGCTTTATGTAGCCTAACATCCTTTGGGCTTTCTTCTCTGCCTCGATGCACTGTTTCGAGAACTTGAGGTCGCTAGTAATAGTTACACCCAAGTCCTTCTCAGTGTCACTCGATTCAAGAGCAGTGCCCTTAAGGATATACTGAGATTAGGGGTTTCTGTGGCTGATATGCATTACTTTGCATTTGTTCACGTTAAAAAGCATTTGCCACGTGTCCAACCACTCCCCAATCTTCCCAAGATCTTCCTGCAGGCGGGCAGTATTTCCATCCTTTGCAACGTTCATACCAAGCTTGGTATTGTCGGCAAATTTGGAAATCTTGGCAACCATGTCACCGTCCCTGTCGTTGACGTAGATGATGAATATTAGTGGTCCCAGGACAGAACCTTGAGGCACCCCGCTAGTAACGGGCACCCACTCAGAAGCCTGTCCATTCACCACCACCCGTTGCCGTCTGCCACTTAGCCAGTTCTCGATCCAACCGGCTACTTTTCCGTCTATGCCCAGCGCTCGCACTTTCCGGAGAAGGCGGCGGTGTGGTACCTTATCAAAGGCTTTCTGAAAGTCTAAGTATACCACATCCACCGCCTTGTCCCGATCGTGCTCACTGAACACGAAGTGGAAGAATTCCACAAGGTTCGTCAGGCATGACCGTTGCCTTCGGAAGCCGTGCTGGGAACTCCTCAGTAGCAGGTTTGACTCTAAATACGACGTCATTTTGTCCACCATCATGCTTTCCATGAGTTTACCGACTATCAAAGTCAGACTGATAGGTCAGTAGTTTGATGGTTGGCTTCGGTCTCCTTTCTTGAAGATAGGAGTCACCTCCGCTTCATGCCAGTCTCTAGGAACGCATTCGGTCCGGATTGACATGTTGAGGATTGCGCTCAGGTGTCGTGACACTTGATCGCGCACTTCTTTCAACACTTTAGGTAGAAACCCATCCGGGCCAGGTGACTTGTTCGTCATTGGGTCACTGATCTTCTTTTTTATTTCCCCTTCGGTGAAGTCCATATCCTCCAGCTTTTCCCCTTGAGTAGGAATCCATTGGCTGGGGGATGGGACCACACTCTTCAGTAAACACTGAAGAGAAGTAGTCGTTGAGGAGGTTAGCATTTTCTGCATCTAAGTACTTTAATGCCCCCTCCTCATTTCTCAAAGGGCCAATCGTTCGATGGATTGGTTTACGGCTGTTCACATATCCAAAAAACTCTTGGGATTCTCTTTACAGAGTCTCGCCACTCAGAGTTCCTCAGACCGCTTAGCCGCCCTTATGCTGGACTTCACTCTCCTGGCTACCCTCCGGTATTGATCGAAGTTGCCCGAGATCTTCGATTGCCGGTACACAGTTCTCCTCTCCCTAAGCAGTTGGCCGATTTCTCGATTAAACCACTTTGGTTGAACAGAAGACCGACGGGGACATTTCAGAGGGATGAAACGTGATTGAAGACTCATGAATGTGGTTTTGAAACTGTTCCACGAGTCTTCAACAACATCGCACGAAGACCTGCAAAGTCTGCTCTTTTCAAATCGAGTTTCCTCAATTTACTAGTTGCAGGCCCTGCCTTCGGGACTTTGACTACAAATCTAATTAGTTGGTGGTCACTGCCACCGACTTCTTCGCCAACAGAGAGGACCTCAACGATGTCATCCTCAGAGGTGAAAACCAAGTCGAGGATATTGTCTCCTCTCGTTGGCTCTCTCACCCATTGAGTGAGGAACTCGTTGTTCACGAACTCCAGGAGTAGTGCGTTCTCGCCACAGGGTTCTCTGGTTTCCCAGTCAACTTGTGTGTTGAAATCACCCATGACGATACACACTCTGTCTTTGACAAGTTCTCCTAGTAGCTGGTACAGATCTGTCCTTTTCAACAAGTTGGGCAGGAGGTCTATAAAGCACCAGGATCCTGTATTTGGCAGGACCTATCTCTAGGTCAACACCTTGTAGTTCATGGTCGGATACAATGTTGCAATCCGTCGAGTTGAGAGTTTCCTTGACATACAACATCACACCACCACCCTCTCTGTCTGGCCTATCTTTCAGTAAGAGCTGGTAACCGGGAATCGTGAATTCACCTTCAAAATCTCGGCTTGAGGTTTTTATCCATGACTCCGTTATAAGAACATAAGAAAAGAAGGAGACTGCAAAAGACCATTCATGGCCTACACTTGGCAGCTCCTGTTCCAGTCAACACACAAAAGATTTCTTACCAGAGAAAAGTCATCAACATTGTCACCCTTTACAGGAGTGCGTCAGATCTAATCTACAATATACATAAAATGCATCCAGAGGATTATTTCCATTCATGCAACCGCAAAATATAATCTCCCCACTCCTTAGAAAAATATATACATATGTATATAAAAAAGTCAGTCCCATCTAGCAGCTTCATCCATTTATTTATCTAATCTATTCTTAAAACTACCCAGAGAGGAGGCTTCTATCACATGTCTAGTGAGCCTATTCCATTCATCTACCACACGATTTGTAAACCAATTCCTCTCAATCTCCTTCCTAAACCTATACTTATCAAGCTTAAACCCATTGCTACGTGTCCTGTCATGTTCACTAAGTATAAGAACCTTACCCAGATCCCCTTTATTTATATCCTTTTACCCATTTGAAGACTTCAATCAATTCCCCTCTGACTCTTCTCCTTTCCAATGTATGTAGATTTAGTTTCTGAGCCTTTCACCATAAGGTAAGTTCCTTAGCCCACCAATCATCTTTGTCATCCTTCTCTGCACAGACTCAAGCAAATCAATATCCTTCCTATAATATGGTGACCAAAATTGTACTGCATAGTCTAGATGAGGCCTAACTAGCGCCAGATACAGTTTTAGAATGACTTCAGCACTCTTATTGCTTACACTCCTCCTAATGAATCCCAATATCCTATTAGCTTTATTCTTAGCATTTAGGCATTGCTTTCTAGGACGAAGGTCTGAACTTACCAAAATACCCAAGTCCCTCTCACAATCGGTCCTCCCTAAAATTCTCCCATTTAATTTATAACTATTCAGTGGATTATTTCTACCTATACTAAGTACACTACATTTGTCTATGTTAAACTTCATTTGCCATTTCTCGGCCCAATTGGACAGAATGGTCAATTCCTCCTGCATTACAACAGCATCAGAATCAGCCCTAATGGCCCTACCTAGCTTAGTATCATCAGCAAATTTACTCAGGTCACTACTTATACCTATGTCAAGATCATTAATATAAATTAAGAATAGCAAGGGACCCAAAACAGATCCTTGCGGAACTCCACTGCTAACACACCCCCACTCAGATTTAACTGCATCTATACTAACTCTTTGCTGTCTGTCACCAAGCCATGACTGAATACACCTAAATATACTGCCATCGATCCTGTGTGCTTTAACTTTGCTCAGAAGCCGTAAGTGTGGCACTCGATCAAAAGCCTTACTAAAGTCCAAGTATAAAATATCATAGTTTTCATCCTTATCTGCTGCTTCATACACCTTACTATAAAAAGACAGCAAATTAGTCAGACAGGATTTACCCTTACTAAAGCCATGCTGTGATTCTTTTATCAACTTATGCTTATCCAAGTGATCCCTAATATTCCTTGCTATAATAGATTCCATCATTTTCCCTACCACTGATGTCAAACTTACTGGTCTGTAATTAGACATATTTGTTTTATCCCCTTTCTTAAATATAGGTATCACATTGGCTTTCTTCCATGCCACTGGCACAATGCCACTCTACAATGATTTTCTAAAGATGCATGCTAGGGGCTCACTTAACACATCCTTACATTCTTTCAAAATTCTAGGAAAGACTTCATCAGAAGAACCATCTCCGGTTCTTCTGTTGCTACGAGGCCACGAAGTTCTAGAAACTTGTTTCTGATAGACCTCGCATTAAACAGAAGAACTTTGAGGGAGTCCCCAACTGTAGGACTCCCTACGCTCTTCCGTTTCCCGCTTTCTTTCTCTGTGGCGGGGTCACTCCCCTCTTTGTGACTTCAGAAAAGGAGTAACACGGGTGTACTGGCGTACGTCCTCCTTTACTCAGGGTCTGACACTTCTTTGGGTCCGCTCCACAACATCCTGGATCATGTTCGCGAGTGCAGCTTTCCCTTTAAAGGAAAGATGCACTCCGTCACTTTTGTACAGGTCATTTCTCCCGTAAAAGGTGCGGTAGGGGTCTACAAAAAAAAACTCCTTCCGCCGTACAAAGATCTCCCAGGCGTTGGTTTATGGAGACGTTCCTCGCGTGAGCATTGCAGGATGGACCTCGTCTTGGGAGTATCCCGACCACGACACGTCTGCGGGTTTTTAGCCCACAGTCGTCAGCACCTTTAATCGTTTTGCGAATTATAATAGGGGATGGGGGTGGGGTATGATGTTAGAAATGACACGGGTGAACGATAATATTTACACACAATAATTGTTTCCGGCCGGGCCGCTCGTCTACATGTTTACCCTGTTCATGAGGGGTTTATCACTGCAGGGGGACCACTCTACGATGATCCCGAGTTTCAATCAATTGGGGGGGTCTGGGGGTACAGCCCCCCCCCCACCAGTATATAATCCTAATTGTTTATAGAATAATGTTTTTTTAACATTTTTATTTAACCAAACGTGCATGAATATGCATGCGCGGGTGAATGAAACACATGGAAAAAAAATACACTTTTTCGGGCACACCGCCGATCTTCATGTTTACCATCAAATGTTCTATAGATTCTCTCTTCCCCAATAGGCACCACTCACATATCCTCTCATCCATTCCATCTATGTGTTCGCCCCTTCACCTACAAGGATCCAGTCCGTGCCTTAAATAGCAGCTGGCTTGCAAAACATATCGTCAATGCAGGGCTACATGTTGCCTCTGTATAAGTTCAGACTTCTCTTGCCATTTATTCCTCTTCTCTTGCATCTAATATTTTTTGCTTCATTTTTCCTTTTTCTCTATCTCCTATATAGATTGCTTCCAATTCATACTTTGTATCCACTCTCGTTACCTCTTTGCGATACTCCATCAAATCGTAGGCAACATACACATAGCGTGTCTAAATCTCTATTCCCATCCCTTGCGTAGAGACAAAATAAAAAATACCCCCAAATAAAATATATTCCCCTATGCACTCGGTTATTTGATAACGTAAATACAGTATTTTAAACAGCAAAAGAAAAAAAGGAGGCAGAATTATTTTATAGGCCACTAAAACACTATCTTCCGATATAAATCAAGCCCTCTATTTTATTCACAATAACCTAGTCCATGAATTGAGTAGGTCTTTTAACCACGCGATCGGAATGTGTTACAAATAGATCGGTAGCGATCGGACGTATTTTCGGCGAGCTCTCTTTTCAATGACGTTTTAACATTTTGGATTTATCGGTGTAATATATTTAAGTTCTGAAAGATAATTAACTGTGAATATTAGACATAATACTAAAGGAATTTTAAATTATATTTTGAAAAGTTTCTCAGTATGGCTGTTGCTTTGGATGAAATGAGTATGGCATTTGATGTAAGCAGTGTGTATGTAGTTTCTGTTTTTCGTGGTGTTGAAAGAAGAGCAAATGTCTCTGAATGCCAGGTTTGTTATGTGACTAGTGCAAATGTGGCTTTGGTAGAGGAGGTGCGTCAGTTGCGTGATGAGTGCAAGAGATTAAGTGAGTTGGTTAATGAAGTGAGAAGATATGCAAGTATACGCGTGAAGAATGTAGCTGGGACCATGAGGGTGGAAGATAGGCCTAAAGTAGGAACTGGAGAGAAAGAAGTGACTGACATGAGTGAATATGAATAGAATAGATGGATAAGGACAGGTTAGGTCTGTGAGTAAGAGGGACATGGAACCTGTTAAGTTGACTAACAGATTCGATGGCCTGAGAGAGGAAGAGGTTGAAAGTGATTTGTCTGATGTGGTTGTGGCAGAAAGTGAAATAAGTGGTAGTTTGAATGAGAACAAGAGGAAGGGTAATGCTAGGCCTAGGAAGACTAGGAGGATGACTGAGGTGCTTGTGATGGGTGACTCTCAGATTAGATATTTAGATAGGAAGTTGAGTGCAAGCAAATGGAAGGGAGAAAGAGTTTGTTTGTCGGGTGCTGGTGTAAATGATTTGTCTGAGAGGTATGATAGTCTGGGTGTGAGAGAGATGCAGTTGTGATTACGCATGTGGGAGTAAATGATGTAAAGAAGGTGGGTTCATGTGAGTTGCGAGAGAGGTACAAAAGGTTAGTTGAAAGGATGAGTGAAAGTAGAGTCAAATGCGTTGTTTCAGGTGTGCTTCCGAGATTGGATGTGGGGATGGAATGCTTGTCTCGTGCAATTGGACTGAATGAGTATGTGAAAGGTCTGTGTGAGGAGAGGGATTAGTGTTTAAAGATGATTGGAATGGGTTTATGGGAATAAGGCATTGTATGCATTGGATGGACTTCATCTAAGCCGGGCTGGGGTTGACTTGTTGTGGCAGGAGTTAGATAGTGTCGTTGGGTCTCTGCAGGCGGGAAACTAATTACTGATAGTGGTCAGGGAAATATAAGAGTACAGGGTGGGGCAGGGAAAGGAAAGAGATGCAGAGGAGATAGAGTCGAAGGTATACATTCTGAAAGAGGTGTTTCAGGGATAGGAAGGCTGAGTTGTCTTTATACCAATGCTCGTAGTCTTAGAAATAAGAAAGATGAGTTATTTAGTTATATTATTGATGAAGATATAGTTATAATATGTGTAATAGAATCATGCGTGAATGAAAATAAATTTAATGACAACGTGAGTGAATTTGAACTACAGAGTTATGATATGTACATTAGTCAAAGGAGAGATAGGACTGGTGGTGGGTTGATTATTTATATCAGAAAGAGCATTTCTTCAAATCTAAATTATTCTATAAATCAAGAAGAAGTTGAGTCACTGTGAATAGATATTAGGGGTAGTGAAAATAGGATAATACAATTGGAAGCCTTTTACAGACCACCCGGAGAGACATACTGTATTGATGAGTTAATGATCAGGGAAATAAGGAAAGGATCTGAAGTAGATACAGTTATTCTTGGTGACTTTAATTTGAATTCTGTGGACTGGGAAAATATGATAGGAAGGGATAGAGCAAGTTGTAAGTTTATAGAATGCTTTGAGGATAAGTTTTTGACTCAATTTGTTAATAAGCCAACAAGGTGTACCAATATCTTAGATCGATCTGGTTCTTTCAAATGATGATCACTTGGTTCAGGAATTGACTGTCGGGAAAGCATTGGGAAATAGTTATCATCAGATGGTTCGTTTTAACTTGGGAATAGTGATAGGTAGAACATCAACAAACTCCACAAATCTCCAAATTTTTATAGGGGAGATTACGATAAATTACGAAACTTGCTAAATCAGATTAGGTGAGATATAGAATTCATGGGGAAGAATACTTATGAAGGTGGGACACTTTTAAAACTATACTAAAGATAGTCCAGGAGCAGTGTATTCCAATGAAGGTTATCAGCAAGAAATGTAGGAAGCCGTTATGGTGGAATCACGAGATAGCTAGGAAAATTTCTGAGAAGAAAAGGGCATACCATAGATTACAGAGAGAAAGTACTTTTGACAATTTAAATCATTATAGGTCGACCAAAAATGGGCTAAATAAGATTATTAAGAAGAGCAAAAGGGCGTCAGAAATTAATTTAGCTCAAAATAATAATAAAGATCCAAGAAAATTCTTTAGCTATTATAGAATAAATAACAAATCTAACAGTGATAAGATTGGGCCTATTAGATATGAAGGGGTTTTGAAAGAATCTGATGAGGAAATAGTAGAGGTTCTTAATGATCATTTTTCTTCAGTATTTACACAAGAGAATCAAGATAGATTAATTGCTGATAATTTTAGGTCAAGGGAAATAGTGTTGAATACCATTAATGTGAACAGGAAAATAATTAAAGGGCTTATATTGGAGTTAAATACTAGTAAATCATCTGACCCAGACAACATTCATTCTAGGTTACTCAAAGAAGGTGTAGATAGTATTGCAGTAGCTCTTGAGAAGATATATACTAGATCACAAGAGCTTGGAGAAATACCTAATGATTGGAAATAAGCGAATGTAGTGCCAATTGTTTTAAAAGGGAAGTAAAGAGGACCCAAATAACTTTAGGCCGGTAAGCTTAACTTCTATCGTTTGTCAAATTCTTGAGAAGATAGTTAAGAAGGGGATTTCTGACCATCTAGAGTGTGGGAGGTTAATAAATAAAGCTCAGCATGGGTTTAGAAGAGGTAGATCGTGTTTAACAAATTTAATGGATTTTATGGATTATGTTACTGAACAATTAGGTAAGGGAGAGAATGTTGATGTAATTTACTTAGATTTTAGCAAAGCTTTTGATAAGGTTCCACATAGGAGACTAGTTCTTTAAATAAAAATGCATGTAATATGTGGTAGAGTTTTGAATTGGATAACTGAATGGCTGAAAGACAGGAAACAGAGGGTTGTGCTGAATGGGGTGAGGTCACAGTGGAGTGACGTTATCAGTGGCGTACCAAAAGGATCCGTTTAGTTTATATAAATGATCTTGCGGAGGCTGTAAATAGCAAAATGTCATTTTTTGCCAATGACACTAAATTTGCAGCTGTAGTCAAAGAAGTTGAGGGTAGCTTTAAAGTGCAGAGAAACTTAAATAAGTTGTTAGCTTGGGCTTAGAAGTGGCGGATGACTTTTAACCTTAAAAAAATGCAAAGTTCTTAACGTGGGAAGGGATAATAGGGAATTTAGCTATGAAATGGATGAGCATCTTGAATATGAAGATAGACTGAGGTACTAAATATGTTCTCATTTGAGAGGAGATGTGTGAGGGGAGATATGATTAAGCTTTTTAAAATCTCTTCTGGGATGGATAAGTTCGATTTTAGCAAGTTATTTGAGTTGGAAGGTAGTAATAGGACTAGGGGTCGCAACTTAAAAATTAAAAAAGTAGAAGTGCAGGTTGGATGTTAGAAAATATTTTTTCACCAATAGAGTGGTAGATTACTGGAATAATTTGCCATCTGAGACGGTAGACAGTCCAAACTTGAATGTATTCAAACGCAGATTAGATGATTATATGGGTAGAAAGGGTTAACTTTTAGGGGTATTCTGGACTCATTCCTGTGGATGCAGTTTTTATTATTGTATATTCGATTGATTTGGATTTTGACGAGTCTTGATGATGATGCTTTTTGTTTTTGACACATTCCTGTGTATGGTTCGAATTGTATATTGTAGATGCATGATCTGACACAATCCTCTGGTTTGTAAAAATTGTATATTGTAGATGCATGATCTGACACAGTCCTATGGACGTATTTTATGGGTGGGTTATGACAGATGCGGATGTCCTTTGATAGGCTCTTGTGGCTTTTGTCATCTGTGAAATTATGTTATGTTATACTGTCAGACTTAACATTTACTTTAGACGCGAGCGAGACAGGTCCGGAACGAACAGATGATGGAGAGATCGAATGGTGGTAAGCCGTTATGATCGTGTTCCAGAATTGAAGGACAGCAAAACAAGAATATTGACAGGACTTTTGCAGGGCAATAATGTTTCTGACTGGCTATCGCTGGTGACGAAGGAACTTGTAAATCAGGATCAGGTAGCAACATTTGGGCTGAAGAGGAAAGGTTGTTAAGAAAGTAAATAAGGATATAAAAAATGACATACAATTCTCCTAGTCTAGAGGCATATAAAATATGTTTATAAGATCATATAACACCCCACTATAATATGGATAAATAAAATCAAAAGGGGTCTGAAAATGACTAAACAAAAATAAATTATTTAAATATTATAATCAACGGGAGATCACGAGTGTCCGGATTAAGATGGATTAACGAATGGAGAGAAAAGGCAATGATGAGTCTAATAACTTTATGTGGTCGATGCCTGACCATATTACGATATTCATCCCCTATTGGAGGAGGTCCGCTAGGCTAATTTTGGAGAAATATCACAAGTGGCTGCCGAACTATTTGTGGGCCAGCGTCTGCAGCCCCTGTTCCCGGTTCTAATTTTGCTCATTGTTCTCAGCCACTGGCCAGAATATATCAGTGTTAGAGCTATTGCTGCCGTCTTGGAAGGGACACAGGGAGAGCTCCGCGATTTAAAGTTACGGCAAAGGGGTAGGCGAGAGCATCAGCACGATCAAAGTATGCATCGCAAAAAGTGCGGCTCATCTACACAACGGCGCAACTAATGAGGACATTTCAGCACAGAGGTGTAGCACAACATTCATTTTGACATGCTTCCCACGTCTATCCTTTGATGGTATATTAAAAGCGCGGGAAAACTGCACACAATAAACAATAATGATGTTACTTCACTTCAGCCTTCTCATCATCGTCCCCTTAATCCTGATCCTCTTCCTTCGAATTTGTGTTTGTACCACATGGAGTAAGGCGCAAAAGCTGCACGATGTAAACAACCATGGTAGTGTTTACAACCTGTATATCCAGCACAACCGTAGGCCTTCTCATCCTCGTCCTCTTCAACACCTGAACAACCTTATGCTTCTTAAGCTTATTCTCAACAATCATCTCTTTTAAACTAGCAACGCAAATAGCTCATGGGTTAATGACCACCTCTGTAATATCTTCAACTCTTCAGGTTGGTTCCCATTTTCGTAACTTTGGTTCAATCTCTGGTTTAGCATTTCTGTTGGACATTGGTGAAAAGTGAAGTGTCTACTGTAGCAACTGACATCTTAGCAAGCTCCTACAAAGTTCGTAAAGAGGCAGTTGGCAATGTCCCGTCTGAGAAAATTATGCATCTCGCCCCAAATCCATTTTTGCACGACCTTTGATACCAATACGGCTACCTCAAAATCAAAGTACGACTCCTCCCAACTACCAACCAATCAAAACCTTTATACAATCCAATTAGAAATTAACCATTCAGAATAGACTTTCCGTTTCCCCGAGTCCAGAGCGAATTGTAACGATCACTTTTATCTCAGCAGCGCTCCATCAAGTTACCCTAATTTATAACTTCAAAAACGTCGTGGCAGTACTATAATATATTTTATATAATTCCCCATATTTTATATCTTATTCACTATAATATCACCTTATATAGCTTATTCCTCTTAACATTATAATCATCGGCCATTTCCCTATATTCAATATATATATATATATATATATATATATATATATATATATATATATTGTAGAAGTCTAAATACCGCGTACATAAGTGTACGCAGAAATACTCCGACACAAGCTGCGTGCCCTCTCGTATCTCTAAATACACCTCTCGCCTCGAATTCTCTGTCGCCCTTTTTCGCGCCACCGTAAACTCCGAGATGGCTCGAAGGCGTGAAAGACATACTATCTGCCCAAAGATGAAAAAAGGTCTTTCTCGCGACGATACAGATTTTACGAGAATTCGATTCTCTCTCTCGATTTCTGCTCGCGAGGAAAAAAAAGGAAAACTTCTCCCTGGAATCAGGTAGAAGATCTTGGACCTACGTCGAGTTTGTGTGGAGCCCGATCCACAAAGGAAACCGTTCGCCCGCTGCAAGGAAAGGAAAATCTCGGGGAATTAGTTGTTGCCGTCACGGTACTTGTAGGTGCCAAATATTCTCGCAGCCCCCTGCTCCCTTCAGAGTCTGAGGTTACACAGGACCTCCCTTTGCGGATTACCCTAGACGTAATTAGGTAATCAGTTTTGGCTATTGACTCCAGGAGCCGAATAATCGGACAGGTACTTCAAGGAAGAAGTGCGATTTGAGTCACCGTTTGGCTCACCTTCGTGATCCGGCATAGGATCATTATATCACCGGTCTAGGATTACCTTCTCATTCGGTAAACTCGAACGGCCGGACTAAGTGCGATCATCGTCACCAGAAGAAGATCTTTACCGTCCCCTTCAAAAATACTTACGAACTCAAAAGGTATCGTTAACTTCACCAGGTTATTTGTGAACTAGAATTCTCATCCCGAGCCCATAACCTCGAATATTAGAAGTGCTTAATTCAGTGTTTAACTGAATAATAATATTCCCTTCGTTCTGTCTGGTGTTATTAAGACGCAAGCATCCCAGTGAGTAATTTTCAAGTAATCCTCACGACATTTTTGTAGACTTATTTATTCAGTGCAATATTATTTTTATTTATATTTATATACGCTGTTGCTTATTTCAACTTCGTGTACATTAAAGATTATTTTTGTATCTGTGTGTTTAATTAATTTGGACGATCCTTTGGCAATTATTAAGCAACCACTCGGCTTAAATCTCAATCTTACACCGATCCACCCATAGTTGGCTTTTACTGAGTGGGGGACACACTCAGGAGATCATCATCTTTCTTTTGATCAAAAGGTACGCACCGGGGTTATTCTTATTCACCGGAAGTGGCTAAGGTAGGTGTAATGGATACGCTTCACCTCGGTGCGGTAATAAAATATATGTCCAGGAAGTGAGACTGGGATTACCCACTCACTAAACCTCGACACACACACACACATATATATATATATATATATATATATATATATATATATATATATATATATATATATATATATATATATATATATATATATATATGTGTGTGTGTGAATTTGGGCAGTATATTTTCATTATAGCATGTTTTATTAAAAGCGACCGCTAGTTTCGAATTAATAATTCTTTTCTCAATCTTCTCGATTTGTCTTATATTCGCCTTTTCTTCATTGTTTAACCTGTGAATAAGCGTACCGAAGTTCATCGGGGACTGATGCTTGTTATTTTGCCAAAGGTAGAAGTAAATTAATGTAATTTAGCACTTTCTTTAATTTAACTGACGCGTTTCGATACATCGAGTATCATCTTCAGAGCTACAATGTGGAATTATTACAAAGTATTCAGTTTATATATGTTATCTTTAGCATTCATCTTCCAATTGTCATAATTCATATTATTTTGATTTGATATTATCCCCTATATACAACGATTGGACAATTTCCTTTATTTCTCATAATTATTTTTCATTTCTTCACATTCCTGTGCTCGTGAATAATTTCCACACACACATACGTGCACACAACCACAGCTACTTCACTCACATCAACACATTCTTTCAACCAGCACAAGTACTGATGGAACAACCAGAACAAATAAGGACATCTTTTAGCGGCTAATCCGATCATCATAACTAACCGACTGCCTCGAATCCCCAGTCCACGCACAGGCAGCCACATGCGTACCTGTCGCTTCCCGTGTATGATCCTGCAAACCCAATTGCATGGTTGGAAGTCTCGTCCCTCCTCCTCAAACCTCAGAGCATCACCGAAGAAGAGAAAATTGCAGCAATAATTCAGTGTTTGCCCATAAGTATCTTTATACAATTCAGGGAAGTTCTAAATAAGGGAAACAGGCTGGCGTTCTATACCGCCTGAAGGAGGCTTTCCTCAGCAAATATGGCAGGTTCCAAATAGACGACCTGAGAGAGCTCCTGAACACTCATGAAATGTGAGATAAGAGTCCTACTTCTGTCCTAAAGCATCTGAAGGACCTTATCAGGCTAAAAGGTGCTCAAACCGAACTTTTTAGCCCTCTCCTCACTGAGATTTTCATGAGAGGAGTCCCAGAGGGAATCAGTCCACTGATCCTAGGCTTGAGCCCCACGAGCATTGAGGAGATTGCTATAGCCGTAGACAAAGTATACACGAGTCCTTATGTGAATTGAAGCAACGGCCAAACTCACGGCCCATTTAACAATAATCTTTCAATTTCTCAGGTTCGGGGAACGGCTAGCTCCTCAGACGACCGGTCGAAGTTTTCAATGGTTCCATCATCTCTATCGAGGGACCTTGAAACTTCAATACGGAGGATGGAAGCCGACATCCAGCTGCTAAAGCTGCAGCAGGAATCACAGAGCGAGCACGGACACGAGTTTGGCGATCGGAGACGCAGGTCCCGCTCTGGTTCCCATACGAGAAACCAACGAGGGCATCTCACTGCAAACGGTTCGAGGCAGCAAAATTTTCAACCTCATTTTTCCACCTATTATAACCTTCCACACCATCAGGGTCTATGCTAGTATCATCAAAGGTACGGGCACAATGCTGTACACAGTCTTGTAGCCACCGTTATGCTTCTTTCTTCACATACTGCGCTAAATAGTCTCCCGAAGCATAACGTTTCCTTTTCCCTCTTAACCAACTCAGTGGTACCGGTATCCTTACAAATACTCGTATGGTGCACAAGCCATAATAATATTTACAGCCTTGCACATATTTACAACCAGTAACTCCACCTAATCTCAACTCTCCACTCCTCAATCATATCTTCATTCATGAAATTCTCCAGTTTTATTACTCCACCCAACTCACCCACTTTCTTCAAATCCTCAAATTTTAATTTCCCAACCTTCAAATTCTCGCATCCTTTAAACTAACAACCCAAGGGATAAACGGGTCAACATATACCACTTACACCTCACTTCACCTATTCAGGTAGGTCCTCACTTTTGCATTTTGAACCACACTGAATCCTCACTCCATATCGTACCAATTCATTCAGCAAGCATAGAGTGCTATGGCAACACGCCATCATTTCATCCAGCACTCATACAGTGCTATGGCAACACGCCATCAATTCATTCAGCACGCATACAGTGCTATGGCAACACGCCATCATTTCATTCAGCACTCATACAGTGCTATGGCAACACGCCATCAATTCATTCGGCACTCATACAGTGTTATGGCAACACGCCATCATTTCATTCAGCACTCATACAGAGCTATGGCAACACGCTACCGATCATCAGCATTCACATAGTGCTATGGCACACGCCATCAAACCACCTATATCGAAAATGTTCACATTTACCTTCTACTTCTTCTTCCACTAAACCCCTCTATGGTACAGTAATAACTCAAAATAAACCCAATCCTACCCTTTCAACCACCCCTGCTACTCAAGCACCACCTTCCGTTTTGCACTCCCACAGCGAATCTGTGCCCCCGCACCCTAACCAATGGCACTGTCATACGCTCCCGTCGCGTCGTCAGAAGGCCTTGGCGTTACTCTGACAGGGGGTCTTAAATAAAAAAAGGGGGTCGGGTAATTTTCTTAGGTGGGGAGGGTTATAGTAATGCCCTCTGGCATTCCTATAATATATTACATGTGTCAATATTCCATTGCATCAATTTAAATATCACCATTACCTAATAATATTTTAACGTAATGTACCTTGTGCATAAATATTAGCATACTTTCCTTTTTAAATTCAATGTAAAAATATCCATTTATTTTCCCATCTAATTTCTACAATTTCTATTAAATCTAATGTAAAATCTCAAATATTTTGTATATGTATTTTCAATATATCTTTTTTAATATATAATTGCCATCCAAAAATCGTCGCTAAGATACATTCTTTTCGGCAACACTTACTTTAGTCAAACACACAAACTAACACGCTTTCAGCTCTCCCACATTGAACACAAATATTCCTCACTCGTCTCTCGTCATTTTCAGCATAAAGATCCTAATTCACAGTCCATCATAGTTATCTTACCTTACATTTCAATCCATATTTCAATTATATTTACGTTGTATTCCTTAACAATTTTTAATTTAATTATATCATTCATTCGTATAATTGTAATTACCGCTCACTAGTTATTTCCTAATTCAATTCTCTCATTGTGCATTCGTTGATTTTATAAATATATTTATTTTGTTTATCGTCCGTTTTCTTATAAAACTAGCGCCCGAAGTTTTCTAAGTTCAGTTCACGTCAGTCGTTAGGCCTAAATATTAGCAGACGACTATTCCATCCAATTCAACAAATCTATGTTAATAGTTGTTTTCAAATAGCTATCTAGGCTGATTTATTAACTAAAATCAATCCCACTAATAACTAATACCATACCCTCTAGGCTACGGTTCCTTGGGCCACCCCACTCCATTTCGTACCGAAGGCTACACATACTGCATCACGGCAATGAGTGATCACCTCTTCTATATTTGGATATTCCGTATTTTCTTATCGCTCTCTCTCTCTCTCTCTCTCTCTCTCTCTCTCTCTATATATATATATATATATATATATATATATATATATATATATATATATATATATATATATATATATATATAAAGAAAACCACTGTGGGGTAGCGTAGTAGTTTATTATCTCGAGACCAGTTTCGGCATGGAGTTTGTCATGCCAGCCTCAGTCGAACACCAAGAATACATGCCGTCAAACCAAACGTACAATATATATAAAGTTTACAGAGAACCAATTGGAGTTCCTAATCAGGGGGCGTGAATTTAAGTTCATTAAAGATAGCTTTCAAGATTAGATCTTTGACGTAGGGGCTTCATTTAAATTGCTCCTCCGAAAGGTTAAAGTTGGGGATTTCATCTATAAGGGTGGATTCAATGACCTTTCTTTTGCTGAAGTCCTTACATGGGTGGATTAGTTTGGCCTGTGGGGAGTCTATCGGGTGATTAAAGTTGTTGCTATGCATGAAAAGGCTGGAGGATCTGTTCCCCCGTCTAATGTCTCCTCTGTGTTCGTATATTCTCTTATCCAGGTTTCTTCCTGTTTCGCCTATGTAAAATAAAGGGCAGTTAATTTCTTTACAGGGGATTAAATAGACTACTGCTTCGTTGGTTCCTTCTATAGGTTTGGTTTTAGAGAATGAGTTTTTAATGATCGAAGTGTATTTAAAAGTGGTGCGGTTAGGGGAAAGGATACTATTTAAACCTTTCAGTAATGGAGAAAATGGAAGGGAGAGGCAATTTCCTTTAGTATCTGGGTTCCTACTTTTAGGGCAATAGAAGTTTGATTTGGCCTTGGATAATAATTCATGGATGATATGGAGGGGATATATTAGTTCTATAAATGTACAGGTGAAACAGGAAGAAACCTGGATAAGAGAATATACGACACAGAGGAGACATTAGACGGGGAAACAGAGCCTCCAGCCTTTTCATGCATAGCAACAACTTTAATCACCCGATAGACTTTCCACAGGCCAAACTAATCTACCCATGTAAGGACTTTTGCAAAAGAAAGGTCATTGAATCCACCCTTATAGATGAAATCCCAAACTTTAACCTTTGAGGGGCAATCTAAATTCAGCCCCTACGTCAAAGATCTAATCTTAAAAAATATCCTTAATGAACTTAAATTCACGACCCCTGATTAGGAACTCCATTGGATCTCTGTAAACTATATATATATATATATATATATATATATATATATATATATATATTGTACGTTTGGTGTGACGGCATGTATTCTTAGTGTTCGACTGAGGCTGGCATGACAAACTCCATGCCGAAACTGGTCTCGAGTTAATAAACTACTACGCTCCCCAACAGTCGTTTTATTTACATATTTGGAATCTGCCATTGGATTTAACAATTGTTCTGATATATATATATATATATATATATATATATATATATATATATATATATATATATATATATATTTAGGTAGGAGGCCATGTTGTATGCATGCGTTATTAAAGTCAACAGCTGCAGCAGCGTTATTGATTTTGACTTGCAATTTCTTGATTTGCTTTACAAGTCTCTTAACAGGATCTTCGAGGAGAGAGAAAATAGCCACAAAGGACATATTTTTTCCTAGACGTCTTTCGACCACAGTAGGTCATCTTCAGGAAAATATGGTATTAACTCTTATAATAATGGTATATTTGAGAGAAAAAATACATATACAAATTAGCGTTACAAAAAAATAGTTAATAGTGGGGAAAAAAGTTCAGCGGAGAAGAGAAAGTTACACAAGTACTAGTAAGAAAAGAAATGGGTTCTCCAGGTACTACCGGAGGTCATATTTTTTGTATATTTACTCAGTTATTTTAATCTTTTATATTAAATGAGTTTAGTTCTCCAGGACATACTGGAGGACAAATATTTGACATTTTAAAATCAGGAATTTTTTTCATGACAGAGAATTATATCTCAGAAATTACATTCAATTTTAATATATTGTTATCTTTTGTACAAATTTCACGAAGAACTTGTTCTTACTACCAAAAATATGTTCACTTTTATCACGGTTTATTTATTGTTTTTATTATTAATATTCTAAATCACTAAACTTTGTTATTAGCCACTAAATATTGTGTTCATTATTAAACACTGAACTATTATTCTTAATTGTTAATTATTCAATATTGATAACTGTTTATTTACTGCTTTTATTATTTCACGAAGTCCTTATGCTTATTACTAAATATTCATTATTATTCACTGTTTATTATTAGTTACTAAGTATTAAATTCATGATTAACCACTGAATTATTAACTGCTAAATATTGAGTATTGAGCACTGTTTATTTAATGAGATTACTATTAATTTGCTTAATCGCTCAACTTTGTTATTCTTACTAGCCATTAAATATTATGGTCTTTATACACCACTGTTTTTATTCACGTAACCACTGACTATTGAATGTTTTTATCATTAATCGCTTCAACCTCTGAATTTTATTATTATTATACACTTTTTTCCTTTTTCTTTTTAACCACTGTTTATTAAATTAATTCACTTAATCTATGGATTTACTACTATTGACACTAAATATTATATTCATTTTTAATCACTGCTTATTATTTTTAATTGATTATAATCCACTGTTTATTAAATGTTTTTATTTTTCCTTCGTTTAATCACTGAATTTTATAATTGTTAACTATCATTTACTTTTACTTATTTTCCCACTAGTCGATATTTTTAACTATCATTCACTTTTACATATTTTTCCACTAAACGATATCGGACGTTTTTTGACCACTTTTGATTTTTTTTATAGGTTTACATGTTCACGGTGTGTACACACGAGTCTGGGATGTAGATGGTTCTTTCTTCCAACAGTCCTCCTATTTCTTTCGGCGACCATGGTCCTTCGAAGGTCCATTTGTAGTCCCCGCGAATAATTCCATCGATCAGGGCCTCCAAGTCACCTTTCGGGGGCTTGCACACTACAGCGCCGAATACCTTGAGTCCCACGTCAGTGGCGTTAAAGAAGAATCCGCGTAATAAGATGTTTCTTTCTTCCGTGAGGGGTACTCCGGGATAGTCCAGAATGTCATCGTCCTCGTCTTCTTCCCCGTGAAGTGTATATTCTTGTTCTTCTGTCTCTTCTTCCTTTCGGGGTTTGTCTTCTTCTTTTTCTTTGCTGTTCCTTTTTTGAGGGCTTTCGCCTCTTGTTTCTCCTCCTTCTGTATTTATTTCTTTTTCTGTGGTTTTCAGTTGTTGTTGAATGTCGGCAGGTTCTTTTACTTTTTTCTTGGGTTGTTTCGTTTTGCTGTGGGTCGTCCACAAATTGTATTTTTAGCACTTCTTGTGAAGGGGGATTGGATGGAAACCAAAGTTTTTTCTTGATACCGTTCTTCTGTAATAGCTGGTTTAATTCTTCGGAAAAAGTGCCGGGGTTGGCTAGGTTTGTCGAGTGTGCGTAGATGACCATGGTCATTATTTCTTTGCATTCACTTGGCATCACCAGCTTTGGTGCCGTTATTTCTGTGGCTGTTGTTTTTGTTGCAACTGCTGCTTCTGCGAAGTTCTTTGGTTTTGCCTACTTTTCCTTTTTGGACTTTTCACTTTTGGCTCTGAATGCCTCTTTGCAGACGGAACACCTCATGGCCAAGGCCCTGTGGTCCCCTCCGCAGTTTGCACAGGGTGTTTTTTCAGAGGTACACTCCTTCCATCCGTGTCCTTGTTTAGAACAGATGGAGCATGTAACCTCGGTAGCTCGACACTCACTTGTTGGGTGTTTTTCCACTGCCATGCATTTGAAGCAGGTTTCCAGCTGAACGAATTCCTCCGCTTCTATTTGTTCAGGGGCAACGCGGAGGTAGAACCCCAGGAGTCCCTCCTTCATAGCCCTTTGTGCCATTTCCGTGGTTGAGAAAATAACTTTGACTATATTTTTGCCAAACTTATCCACCTTCGCAATTCTTGCCCATTTTTGGTGCTTAGAAAGCTCCTCCTTGATTTTTTCACAGCTGTTGTCCGTGAAGAAGGGGTCGAGCTTTCTGAGGATGACTGATCGACGCACCATGGTTTCGTGGGGGATAGTAGCTTCGAGCCCAATCTTCCGAAGGGGCTCTTTAGCTTCGTCTGACACGATTTTTTCGACTTCCTCGGAAGTCCAGCATAATGCTGCCCATCCCTTGGGCATCTCAATTAGTCTTAGAAGGGCTACGTTGAGCGGGCCAAAGATAGTCTCCACGACCGTTTGCCGGCTTGGCTTTGTTGCTCCACTGATGGTACGGAGGGGGGTCCGTTTGACGTCCATGGTGGGTGGCCCCATGGTCCCCATCTCGTAACGTTCCTGGTATTAGTGTACTATTCTTCGGGATAGTTTTCTCTTTTCCTTCCGAAAGAGAATGTCTGGCAAGGGCGTTTTCACCTTTTCACTTAACTTTTCCTCCTTTGCCATGACCAGACATGATTAATTCGACTTATCAAAAGGTAAGATACTCTTATCACTCTTACTCTACTAACTCTTATAATTTATGATTGTGATTATGATTAAGTTAAAGTGAGTGCATGTAGGGGAGGACGATAGGGTGTGTGGATAGACAGAGAAAATAGACAAGCGGAGAAGAGAGAAAGAAGTGTGTTAGGGTGCAAAGAGATGCTAGAGCCTGGTGATCAGACCTATCACTTTTATTATTTTTTTGTATCGTGTATTATATGTTGTTTCTGTTGATTATAATAATTATTTATGGCGTTCAAGCCATTTGTCTTAATATCTTTAGTTTAGTTTGGTGTATGTTATGCATTGCTTATTTGTTTATGTTTTTTTAATACTTTTAAATGCGTGCTTATTGTTCTTGGTGTCATTTGTATGCGTGTGTGTTTCAGTTTTTTTGTCTCTTCATATTTAGTAGGGTTCTTGTCGTAATCGGGTTTTTTTTCTCAATCTTGGTTCAAAGTTGTCTTAATACTTAGTAACTAATGATAAACAGTGAATAATAATACTTAGTAATAAGCATAAGGACTTCGTGAAATAATAAAAGCAGTAAATAAACAGTTATCAATATTGAATAATTAACAATTAAGAATAAAAGTTCAGTGTTTAGTGGCCAATAACAAAGTTTAGTGATTTAGAATATTAATAATAGAAACAATTAATAAACCGTGATAAAAGTGAACATATTTTTTGGTAGTAAGAACAAGGTCTTCGTGAAATTTGTACAAAAGATAACATTATATTAAAATTGAATGTAATTTCTGAGATATAATTCTCTGTCATGAAAAAATTTCCTGATTTTAAAATGTAAAATATTTGTCCTCCAGTATGTCCTGGAGAACTAAACTCATTTAATATAAAAGATTAAAATAACTGAGTAAATATACAAAAATATGACCTCCGGTAGTACCTGGAGAACCCATTTCTTTTCTTACCAGTACTTGTGTAACTTTCTCTTCTCCGCTCAACTTTTTTCCCCACTATTAACTATTTTTTTGTAACGCTAATTTGTATATGTATTTTTTCTCTCAAATAAATATACTGTCTTCATCAGTGATTTATTGTCGTAGTTGTGAATTTTTTATCTTGTTCGGTCGTCTTCTTTTTTGGTTTCAGGTTTCACATCTCATTATGCGTAGAACGGCACTTCGTCCCCGCCAGCCACTCGGTTGGCGGAGCTGGGAAATCTCGCGCGACAGTCTACTCTTCTGTTCTGGTTAATCATCTGAGTGATATCTTCACTCAGTTCCCGATTAACCAGATCCTGCATTTTCCGGGTCCGTTCTTCTATTACTTTGTTAATGGGAATTATCCCCGCCTCTCTGTGCAGATCTTCTTGCCGTCTTCTTTCTTGCCTGCGTGTACCCGTGATTAGGTACATGCATTTATTTTGCACTACTTGAAGTCGCCTCTTTTGTGTTTTTGAGACACAAGAGAGGGTGGAGGCGGGGTAAAGCAACGTAGATCTTACAAGAGCATTGTAGATCTTCTTCTTGTTGCTTTCACGTAGATTTATAAATGTATATAGGGTTCTGACAGCACCCGAGGCTCGAGAAATTCTTTCTTCGACGTGCTTCTTGTACCTGGTAGAGGTGATTTTCATACCGAGTACATTGCATTCGTTGGTGTAGGGATATCAGGTATCCCCCACACGCACGTCTGCTCTTAGGGTGCGTCCAATGGGGACCACCTAAAACTTCTCTTGGTTTGTTCTTATTTTCCACTGAGCCTCGTAGTTGTTCAGGTTCGCGATTTCCATCGCTGTCATGCGAGCTTGCCACGGCGCATTCCTCTATGGAGATACGATTATCTGGCTGAAATCATCGGCGTACTGAATATTGAGGGAAGAGGGGTACACAGGGGCTGGGACATCCGCGGTGTATATCGAGTAAAGGGTTGGGGACAGACACCCCCCCCTGCGGGAGGCCCGCAGTGAGCGGAAACTTTGGTCCGTCCGTGCACTCTAGACTGACATACGCCGCTCTCTCCATGACGTAGTCACAGAGAGTTCTTCCTAAGTTTTCACTTAGACCCAGCCGCTAGATCTTATACTGCATGCCCCGCTGCCACACCTTATCAAACGCTTTTGATACATCCCGACAAACGATATCCACATAACTCCTGTCCCGTTTGGCTTGGGAAAGCTTTTCCGTTATGACATTGATTGCCATTTCTGTACTTCACTTCTTGCTAAACCCGAATTGACATGGGTTGTAGAGGGAGTTTTCTTCCAGGTGAGACACCAGTCTCCCGTTGAGGATCTTCTCAAAGAGTTTCCCGCCAAATTCCAAAGGTGAAATTGGGCGGTAGCTCTCTCTCAACGTTGGGTCCTTTCCATGCTTGGGCAAGAAGATCATCTTTGCAGTCTTATAAGCATCTGGAAAGTACCCTGTATTCAGACATGCGTTAAAAATACGTCTCATTCCTTCGATGATGTTAGCTGGTGCCTTTTCGAAGTTTACCTTCGTAAGCCCCGATTGGCCTGGGGCTTTTTGTCAGAATGAGCGGAGTGCGCCAAGGATCTCTTCTTCGGTGATCTCGGCGTCTCCGTCACGCAGTCTGTCCACCTGGTGATGAGGATGCGTTCGGTGTATTTCGGTGTTAAGCTCGTCTATGATGTTGTTTTCGAACTCTATATCAAAATCTTCGTTTTCTTCTTCTAGTATGCTGAAGATTCTTTCCCAATAACGCCGGAGTATTACTTCGATGTTCCTTTCTTCTGTCTCAATGGATCCATCTTCTTTTTGGATTTCCATTTTCTTCTTTTTCCCAGATGATCCTCTGAGACTTTTGACTTTCTTCCAAAAGTCTTTGGGAGATGTATCTTGATCGAGGATCTCGATCGCATCGTCCCATTGTCTCTGTTGTTGTTCGAGGATCAACTAGTTGAGCTCTTCCTTGATCTCTCTACTTCATTGTAGCGAGTCAATTGATGCATTTCTGATATTTAACTCGTACAATACTCTCAATTCTCTGTAGAGTTCTTTCATGTACCCAGTCCACCTGTATGAGGAGATGGTTTTATACTGGGTTTGGGGGATGCAAGACCTATCTGCATTTATAAGATGTTCGTTGAGGTCGTCGAGTGCCTCGTCTATCTCCTCGAGAATTGCCTCGTCCAGATTTGGTGGGCGATATGCCTCGAGAAGACCCGCGTACCGTGCCCAGTTTGCTCTCCTGTAGTCTTTTCTGACTGGAGCTGGGACTTGTATAGGGTTCCTGTTGATGGTAAGTAGGATCCCTATATGATCACTACATGGTATCTGGACTGGTTCCATGTAGTAATTGAACGGCCGCTGACGATTAGTCAGACAAATGTCTGGTTTTGTGGCACTTCTTCCTCGAGTATAGGTTGGGAAGTCCGGGCCTATTCTATGGACAATATTTCGGTCCATCATAGTGTCCAGGCACCTTCTATTTCCATTGAAGGTCCTGTACCCAGATTCCCGACATCTGGCATTAAGATCCCCCAATAATATGGTGGGGGTCCTTCTGCCAAATAGGCCAGAGAGAGAATGGATTGGCAAATATTCTCGTCTCGGCGGCTGGTACCCGGTGGCGATGACCAGCTTACCTATATCGAGTTCGACCACTATTGCAAGGTAGGCTTCTTCCAGGTTTCTTATTGGCTTGTACTTGATCCCTCTTTTGATGGCGATGGCGGCACCGTCGTACCGCTCTTGACAGTAATTCGTGATTAACACGTCGTAGTTCCAGATCTTCATTTCAGAGCTACGAGTGTCAATCCCATGTTCAGAAATCAAGATGACATCTGCATCAATCTCCCTGAACAAATTTCCGTAGAGAATTCTTTTTGCTGTCCAGCGGTTGGAATTAATTTTTGTGATTCTTAGTGAGTTCCGTTCCATTGTGAGATGTATTTAACTGTGTTTCTTCTTGGTCTTTTTGTTTTTCTTGGCCTGTGGGGCAGGTCTGGAGTGCCCAGGCTTTTCGCTCTTAAGGGGAGGACTAGGAGTCTTTGACCGACTCTTCGTCGCTCTTGTGTGAGTGCATAGGCCCTCGTCAATATCCGAAAATGTGGCTTCTTCTTCTTCTTTGTCATTAGTCTCGTCTTCTTCTTCGGATTCCTCCGATGAGGGAAATTCTATGACTTCTTTTAATCCAGTGGCTTTCTCTTTATTGTTCCCAATAACGCTATCCTTGAATGCCTTACAGCATTCGGGGTCATCGATGATGGATGGCAAGTTATGGGCTTTTAGAAGTGCGTTTAAAACCTGGCTGTAGCATCCAGGTTTTACCGTATTTGCCACGTTTGCATGAGTAATGCAGATTAGGATTTTCGCACTTAGATTGTTGGTGAAGATCATCGGTGAGGGAGTTGAGGCCATCCCTTCAATCTTCTTCACAGTGCTCGCGTATGTGGTCGTTTTCCTCTTCTTTTCTTCTTCTTCCATTTTCTTTATTATTTCTTTCCTCTTGGGGCAGTTAAGGGCCATCGTTCGATGGGGTCCCTTGCAGTTCATGCACTTCTTATCTGTGCTTTTGCAGGAGTCATATCTATGACCCTGTGTGGCGCATTCGCTGCACCAGATTGTTCCTTTTTGTGGGCAGTTGACGGTAGTGTGTTGTTCTAGAGCATAACAGACGAAGCACACCTGGATACTACGGTACTTCTCATGCTCGATATTGCAGCCTGGGACCCTCATGTTAAAAATGAGGAGTCCCTCCGTTGCCGCCTTGTGGGCCATTTCGGTGGTCTGAAAGGTCACGTTAAAGATATGGGTGTGGTCACGGAATTTATTCACTTCCCTGATCTTTGCACATGTGTGATTTTTTTCAATTTCACTTTTAATGTCCGCGAGGGAGTTCTCACCCACCCAGCTCTCCACCTTTCGGCAGATTACGCTCCTGTTGGCAGAGATTGCTGTTGGGGTTTTGGCTTCTAAGTCCATCTCCTTTAGCACCTCGGCCCCTTCATCGGATAGGAGCCGGTCTATATCCTTGGTCTAACCGCATATAGCGATGAATCCATTTGGGATATCAATTAACTTTATCAGTGTAATCCTTAAATTCGCGAATAACGATTGGCACACAGTCTTCTTCTCGGGGGTCTGCTTTCCTGCTATGGTCCGTAGGGGGACCCTCTTAGGGAGGGTCTCCATCGTTGTAGGCGTCTTCTTTCTTCTTTCTTGATGTTTTTTCTCTCTCTGTAAAAAATGTGCAATTATTATGTTATGGGTGAGAAAAAGTGATGTCAGAAGTGGTAAAGGAGGTAGAGTCAAGGGTTACTTTTAACTTCGATGTGTGAAAAACGCTCCCGTCAAATTTCCTGTTGATCCCCCGCTCAGATTGTGCCGGGATGATGGTGATGATGGATGGGGGATGGTTCTCGAGTGGGGACCTCAGAGGGTTGAGCTTGGTGGAATAATGCATAGCGGCCGATTCAACGACCGCTAATTTTTTGCCACCCCCTCACGGGTACGTACGCCAAAACTGCATCCAACTACATAGAGACGGGAGTATTTCCCTCTATGGTTCTGGCCGGGTCCCCCGGGCGATGAGGATTTCTCCTCCGCCCGGGACTCGCAGTTTTGCCCCAGATTCGAGAATATTTCTGACTTGTGCTTCGGCTGTGGGATAGGCCTCAAACCAGTTTCCACGCAAGCCCTTAATTATGTCAGTCCAAGTGGCCAACATAGTTAAGACGAAATTAATGAAGGGCAGTCATCCGAGCAGGTTCCCACGCAAGGCGGTGGACGGGAGCAATGAGGTGTTTAGGCCATCATTTTATTCCAACACTCGCAGCGAAAAGATATATTAAAATCTTTGCAGATCGACTGGGATCCTAATGACTCCCAGGACAGTTGCGTTCTTAGATGGCGAGGCTCAAAAGTCTGTATTTGGTAAGCACGCGTGAAAAAAATCGCTCTTCAGAAGGTAGTAAGGCAATGCTACTCAGTCGAATATTCGCCCAGCCCTTATAATTTTGACAATATGGTACAGTATATATTCATTTTCTCTCTATCGATAAGCATACAAAAATTGGCCATTTATGGCGCAGGAAAATTTTAAACCCTTCAGACAGATATTCTCTCTATCGATAAGCGTACAAAAATTGGCCAATCATGGCACAGGAAAGTTTTAAAGGAAAAACTATATGTTACAAAAACGTATATAACGGGGAGATTTTTATATCTAGATTTTAGGTAAAGGAGGAAATAGCAAAGGGAAGTCGGGGAAGGCACATGAAAAAAATTTTAGGAGGGAAAACTATGCGTTACAAAACCATATATAACGGGGAGGGGGAGATTTTATATCTAAATTTTAGGTAAAAGGGGGGCAAGGATAAATAGAGGACGAGGAACGGGCAAACTATACGCTACAAACGGAATTAACTGTCGGTGCGTGCTTCTTCTAATGGCGCTCAACTCGTGGACGTCGAGATGTTGGGAGTACGGTCTCTGGCTGGAGCTGCACGTTAATTGCCGGTTTCCTTGCTTGTATAATTACGGCTTCGGCCATTCTTAACTCTCGTTGATCTTTCAACCTAATGATGATCAAGGTGTTCTTAGTTAGCTCCTCGCGTTTCAAGACAGTTCCATGCGAGGGAACGTGCCTTTTTATCGCTCCGTCTTGAAGGTTTTCTGTCAACCGCCTTGAGAGGGTTGTGGAGGTTACGCAAATGTACTTAGAGTTGCGGTGTTCGCAGTCACCGACTGTCCACGAAAATTCTTACACGACGTTGGTCTCCTGGAGCTCACCTATAGGCGGAAGGCAGCTATTCTTCATTATGCAGCTGCTCGTTTGGGGGGTTTTGTAGAATATAATTAGGTTAATATTTGTATTCATGTCGATTGGTGTCACGTTCCGATGTAGGATGGTTTTTAGAGCCTTTTAGTCTTCACGGTAGACGGTGTTCATGAGACCCTTGTAATAAAGGTCGATATTGCTTTTCTTTGGGGTAGACTAGACGTTGGTACTGGTGGCCAAATCCATTTTTTCTTTTATAAGTTCGTCGATGGATCGTTGTGGATAGCCATTGTTGATGAGGACTCGGGATATCCTCTTTAGTTCGAGGTCAACGGCCGCCCACGAGGATGAATGGGAGATAGCCCTGTTAACTAAGGCGTTAATGACTGATCTCTTATACCTTTCCGGACACTCCGAAGAGCCGTTTGAGCAGAACTTTAAATTCGTAGCTTTGACGTATACCTCTGTTACAAATTTAGAGTCTTGGGCACCTATGCGGATATCCAGAAAGGGAAGTGATCCTTCATCTCCAATTTCGTGGGTGAAGTTTAGGCACGATTCGTTCTTAAATGTTTCTACGAGATCGTTCACTTGGTGGAAGTTATCTGTATTCAGGAAAATATCGTCGATATATCGCGCGTAGATGGGAGGCTTGGGTGTTATATTCTTTTTGAAAATCCTGTTCTCAAGTGCAAATCGATGGCGTCGCGATTGTCCTTTTTACCAATTTCTACATGGGCTCACTTGAGAACAGGATTTTGGAGGTCGTGCATTAGTAACCTTGAGAAGTGCGTTAACTGCGGCCAAGGGCACAGAACAGTGGCCATGCCATGTCCTGTTAAAAAAGAAATAATTAAAAACAAACAAGAAGCGAAGAAGAAAGAAGAAGCACGTAGAGCGAATACGTCATGCGCCCAAGCGGACAAGGTGGTCCTCTCGGAAGTAGACAATAAGAAAACTTATCTTAAACTACAAAATGAAAACTCGATGAAGATTATGACGTTCATCCTTCACGCGCACGTCATGAATCTCACTCGCCCTGGCAGGTTTTCAACTGAGCTAAACCAAATGTTAGCTAAAAACGGGATGGAACAAATGTGGTTCCCAGACAACCCCCCTCCGGGGATGTACTGCAACTGCAGATGGTTCCAAACCAACAAGCAAACGGGCAAGACACTACCAAAAATGTTACCAACAAGAAAGACAAGAAACAAGCAGTCGATGTGAAAACTCCTGCACCTAACCGGAAACAAGAAATCACCACAGAGAAAGAAAATACTGACACCAATAGTTCCTCGGAATCTTCAGCCTCCTCGGACACCGAAGTTCCACAAACTAAGAAAGCCAAGGGAAAGAAAAAGAAAACCAAAAGATTGCGTGTGGACAGCATCAATCTAAAAATCTACGCTTGCAATCAGTTTCCCTTTCCCGAGGAGATGGAGCCCAGGGATATTTTCCATGGAATCAAAACCAAAATATTCAAATGGTAATACGACTACGAACTCGACCCCGAAACAGTGGAAGAAGCTCTGTTCGGCTAGAAAGTGACCCTACATCACAACACCTGCGAGCAGATTTCAAACGATGAGTTCAGGAAAAAGAAAAGCGGGAGGAAGACAAACATCACCCCAAAACACTAAAGAAACAACCTGGAGAGAGTAAGCAATAGAATGAGGATTCTGACACTCAACGTAGATGGATGGGAGGGAAAAGCTACGGCATATGGAAACATTCCGAGTGCTTGACCCCGACATCATTTTTATAACTGAGCACGGTATCGACACTACAGCTGGTCGAATTAAAATACCGGGCTACAGACTAGTCATGAAAAATCATTCTCAGGAAAGGTTCGATGGTGTTGTAATAGCTATCAAGGGGAACATCTCGTTCAAACAATTACCAGAACTTGATGAATCCTTTGTGGCGGTCGAGCTATACACATTGGTAGGAGACCTCGTGATAGCTGCAGCCTACCAACCCCCTCGTCCAGCCTATCTCCCGTTAAATAACTTTACACACTGTTCGGGCACCGCAGAATGGCATTCTTAGGGGGAGACCTCAATGCCAGATGGCGTGCGGCGGGCTATGGTAGTACCAACGAAAGAGGCCGAAGCTTGGAATTGATTATGGGAAGAAAAAACATCCAAAGGATAGGGCCGGATTTTCCGACCTATATCACCACCACATCAGCAACCAAACCTGATATAATCTTAACAAGTGAAGGCTTCCCATTCAACTATCATAGTGAGCCAGGTCCAACAGTCCCAAGTGATCACATAGCGATCCCCACCACAGTATCTCTCGCTCCGATCCAGCTTCCAGTCCCTCTCCGAAAAAACTACGCCTTGGCCAACTGGGATCGTTACAATAGACGACTCAGTCAATACGCGCCAGTTGACCTAAGCGAGGCGGCATTGGAGGAGATAGACGGAGAGCTGGAGAGGATAACTACGTCCATACTAGAAGCGTACTGCGAGAGCATACCAAGACAGGGTATAAAACACCTCCCCAGCCCAGATGGACAGAGGAGATGAGAGAGATCGCTCGCGTTCACAGGGGAGTGTACGAAGAGATAAGACGGGAAGGTCCTAACCGGGAAAGAAGCTCGCTCCTTCGACGCCTAAGCACAGAGCTAAAAGAGGCTATCAACCTCCATCAGGGGGATATTTGGAACAACCTGATAGCCAAAGTCAATAGCGAACTCAACCCGGCTAAATTCTGGCGTCAAGTCAAGAACTTAAAGGGACTAACAGCAAGACCAAAGGCTCGAATAAAAGAGAACGGAGACTATATAGAGGACCCGGCGGTTCTGGAAGACAGGTTCAGAAATTTCTGGAAAAACGTCTTCAGGATTACCCCTGAAGAAAACGATGAGTTCGACCAGGAATTCGAAAGCCAACTGATCGAAGAACTGAATCATTTTATGCACCGCACGCACCCACAACATCAAGTCGACGAAGGCAGGGAGATGGCGGACCACGGCCGTTCCATAACACCAGAGGAGGTCATGGTCACTGTAAGAGCCTTCTAACAAAAGGCACCAGGCTGGACGGGCATCACCAGAAACAACTTGGTAAATGCCCCACAGCAGATCATTCAGGGAATTGCAAACATTTACAACGCTCCCTAAATACGGGTTACTTCCCTGAAGGTTTTAAGATTGCTAAAATAATATTCATACACAAGCGAGGTAAACCCCCTGATCAACTGGTAAATTACAGGCCAATCGCCCTGCTGGAAATCGTTGCGAAAGTCTACGAGAAGCTCCTGGCTGACAGGCTTCAAGAACACCTAGCCGAGCTAGGAGCTCACAACCCTTAGCAGCAAGGGTTCCGCAAGGGACGAGGAACGGAAACCGCCCTCGCCCCCCTAACGGAAAAACTCGCTTGCAGTAAAGCTGAGAGAAGGTACGTAGACGTGGTGCTGTGGGATGTAAAGAAGGCCTTCGATAAGGTATGGCTGAGAGGGCTACAATTCAAGATCCTCAACCTCCAGCTAAACCCAATCCTGGAAAGGGTCCTTTGTAACTATGTTACGGATATAAGAGCCCAAAACCGCGATCGAGGGCTGCAAAGGACCCAAATTCGAACTCGAGGCGGGAGTTCCACAAGGCAGCTGTCTGAATCCTTTGCTGTACCTCGTGTACACAATTGACCTACCTGCTCCAGTGAGGTACGATTCGATGTATCTGCAATACGCAGATGACATAACTCAAATCGTCCTGAGACCATTCAGGAACGCTGGAAGACAAGTAAGGGCGACAGCTGCCGAGATTGACAACATCAATCGCCACGAAAAAAGTAGAAGATTAAAACCAGCCGCCAGAAGTTCACCATAATTTCAATGAACCCCCGAAAATTAGACAACGTCCTCGTCAACAACGAACTCTATCCGTACTCTAACGAGGGAAAAGTCCTGGGTTACGACTCTACAAATCAGGTTACAAGGTTTATGTAAATACCAGTCTCCCTAGCCAAAAGAGAGCTGAAGAAACTTTACCGTTTCCGAAGCCTCAGCGTGCCAAACAAGAAAAAGCTGTACATGGCCTTGGTACGCCCAGTTCTAGTGTACCCGGCTGTGATCACGCAGATGGCAAGCTGTACCCGTCTTAGAACGATGCAGAGGGTGCAGAATAAAACCACACTGCTGATAACTGGCACGCAAAGGATCGACCGTATTCGGCAATCGGTTCTACATCAAAGAATTGGACTAAAACCGATCAATATGGAGATCCAAAGGCTAGGGAGAAAGACTTGGGACAAAATCAATCAGGAAATACTCCCGACAATAAACATCGATTTGAATATACGAGGAAACAGAGGACGCGCAATTGGTAGAACAGCTCTGTTCCCAAGCGGTAGAACCTGCGCGAGAGAAAACGTACTACCGATATATACTTAGTACTATACAAAGGAAAATGACCTTAATGAAATGAGGCGAAGTGCCCTAACTCAAAATCATAACTCGATTCAGATTAAAACACTAACCAAAAGACAAATTAACCTTAACAAAAATGGCGAAGTGCCCAAATTAAAAAATTAAAATAAAAAGAGGCGAAGTGCCCAAACTCAACATAATTCAAAATTAAATCCAAATTAACTAATTTTGCCAAAAGAGGCAAAGTGCCCAAATTTAGCTCAATTCAAAATTAAATAAAAATAATTCATCTTAACAAAAAGAGGCGAAGTGCCCAAATTTAACTCGATTCAAAATTAAATAAAAATTATTCATCCTAACAAAAAGAGGCGAAGTGCCCAAATTTAACTCGATTCAAAATTAAATACAAATTATTCATCTTAACAAAAAGAGGCGAAGTGCCCAATTTAAATTTAACAAGCACAAATCAACAAATTTAACCA
Organism: Ceratothoa steindachneri; assembly: GCA_963969495.1. Classification (NCBI taxonomy): domain Eukaryota; kingdom Metazoa; phylum Arthropoda; class Malacostraca; order Isopoda; family Cymothoidae; genus Ceratothoa; species Ceratothoa steindachneri. The sequence goes on from OZ018322.1 coordinate 31,357,478, forward strand.
ACTAAAAGAAGAAGAGGAAGACAGAATAAAATAAACGAAAAGAGGCGAAGTGCCCAAACTAATACTCAAATTGAAAATAATAAATGATAAACTTAATAAAATTTAACTAGAGATATTTAGCATAATAATAAAACATTGAAAGGCTTGAATGCCACGACGGAGGATTAAATTAAAGTAAACAAATAAAAATATATATATATATATATATATATATATATATATATATATATATATATATATATATATATGTATATATATATATATATATATATATATATATATATATATATATATATATATATATATACATAACAATGGGGGAACCTGGCCGTCATCGACAGTCAGCACCATTATTGAAGGAGGAAGAAAACTTTATGAAATAAAAATAATAAGAAAGCATGCTAGTGATGCCCTAACACAAGGGCAAACTAGAAAACATTTTCACACCTTTATAAACCTACCACACATTTCATCACTTTCATTAATTAATTAAATAAAATTATAAGAGTTACTACCATATTTCCCTGAAGATGATCTACTGCGGTCGAAAGACGTCTAGGAATAAAATATGTCCTTTGTGGCTATTTTCTCTCTCCTCGAAGATCCTGTTGAGACTTGTAAGGCAATTCAAGAAATTGCAAGTCAAAATCAATAACGCTGCCGCAGCTGTTGACTTTAATAACGCATATATATATATATATATATATATATATATATATATATATATATATATATATATATATATATATATATATATATATATATATATATATATATATATATATACACAATGGGTGCAATAAATATCCGATACATGGTCAAAAGTTTATTTACCATAGTTACACAACAGCAAAGTAATCGATAATTGAACATCTTATGTATTTTGTACGTTGAATCCAGATTCGGTATTAGAATATGTACACAAATAGTAAAGCATCGATATTATTTCGACAAAAGTGTTAGATTATTGCCTCAAAATGTATCCAACACACCCACAAAATTAGTTTTAAAGCGATAATACCAGAGTGGTTTACATGACAGGAAAATAATCTACTTTGTCCACGTGAAACAGCGGACCTCAGTCAGTGTCTGAGAGCTCCATGAGAAGGAGGTCATCGTTTAACACTCTAATTCTAATATGGCGAAGACTAAAAAATTGCCAAAAAGGAGCAGAGAACTAATTGTTCAGTTACATAAAAGTGGTGTGGGCTATAGAAAAATTTTATCTATGCTAAAAATACCGATCGCAACCATAGGTTAAGATTCGCCGGTTCACGTCATATCAGTCCACCGCAAGTCTACCATGTTCAGGGCGTCCATCTAAAATTTCAAACCGTGCGGCTAAACATATAGTTCGTAAATTAAAGAAGAATCCTCGAGTGACTCGATCTGAACTTCAGAAAGATTTGGAAGCAGCTGGAACAAATGTATGCAAAAATACATTAGAGCAGTTCTTAGGAACGAGGGATTTCATTCTCGCACACCAAGAAAGATACCTTTGTTGAAACTAATTCATGTCAGAAATCGTCTGAATTTTGCCAAGGACATTTAGAGAAATCTGCAAGTTTTTGGGACGCTATACTATGGTCTGACAAGACGAAGATTGAGTTATTTAGGCAGAAAAACTCTGCACATGATCTTAAAAATACAATCCCAACAGTGAAGTTTAGACGAGGCAGCATAAGGTATGGGGCTGCTTCTCCTCTGGAGGTCCTGGGAGACTCCATATTATTGAAGGGAAAATGAATGCAGATGTATCGCAGGATTCTGGATGATAATCTCTTACAGTCTGCAGACGACTTGAAGTTGCCAAGAGGATGGACATTATAGCAGGACAACGATTTAAAACATACAGCCAAGGGCACTGTAGCGTGGTTTCAGCAGAAAAAAATAAAGGTTATGGGATGGCCAAGTCAGTTGCCAGACCTAAATCCTATAGAGAACAGGTGGCGAGAATTAAAACTAAAGATTCAGAAAAGGGACCCAAGAAATCTACACATTTAAAAAGAATATGCCAAGAAGAATGGGCCAAGATACCTACAAATATTTGCAAGAACCTCACAAGTAAATATCCCAAACGGTTGGAAGCTGTACTAGCGACGAAAGGTCATATCACCAAATACTAACTGGTTTTGATAGATGTATCTGATACCTTTTGGAACGTTCGTTTGATATTTTTGCCGTAATCATAGTAATGTTTTACTATTTTTGTAATATGATACCAATTTGTATTCAACGTACAAAATACATAAGATGTTCAATTTTCGATTACTTTGCTGTTGTGTAACTATGGTAAATAAACTTTTGACCATGTATCGGATATTTATTGTACCCACTGTATATAAAATATATACAGTGGGTATATATATGTCGCTCTCTCTTGCCTTTAAAAAACTCCGGTTTCTTGTCTCATTTGCTCATTTGCTCATTCGCGGCCAATTCTTATTCCTCTTGTACTATATGTATTTATAATCAGCTACACCAGGTTTCTGCATCTTTCTTTCTGTCTTCAAATTTTACTTGAAAGACAGAAAATAAAAATGGCATAGTCCTGTGGTGGTTGTATAATCACCCGCAGATCCTGTAGTTGCTTTCTTTGTATATATATATATATATATATATATATATATATATATATATATATATATATATATATATATATATATATATATCCATTAAACCACATTGAAAGAAAAAACGGAATAATTTTTTCCGGCAGTAATATTTTTATTACTTTTTTTCGAAAAAATCCGTGCAGGGAAGCGATTCGAACCATGCACACTGAGGCAGCGAGCACCGCTTTGATCTCTCGCGCTACTTTGATATATATATATATATATATATATATATATATATATATATATATATATATATATATATATATATATATATATATATATATATATATAAGAATGGGTGGAGGAAGTAAAAATCCGGAAACACTCTAGAGTTCTTTATTAACGTTTCGCCTTTCAGCTTCTGCAGTTCTATTCTGAAGAAGCTGCAAGGCGAAGCGTCAATAAAGAACTCCAGACAGTTTCCGGATTTTTATTTCCCCCACGCATTCTCACCTATACGTCGTGAAGTCCAAGAATATATATATGTTACGAAGAAAATCTACTGGCCCAACTATGCGAATATATATATATATATATATATATATATATATATATATATATATATATATATATATATATATATATATATATATATATATATATAGAGAGAGAGAGAGAGAGAGAGAGAGAGAGAGAGAGAGAGAGAGAGAACTGAAGAAGCTGAAAGGCGAAACGTCAATAAAGAACTCATATGTATATATATATATATATATATATATATATATATATATATATATATATATATATATATATATATGTGTGTGTGTGTGTGTGTGTGTGTGTTTTATTGAAGGCGACTGCTAACTTGTTTTCTTTTCGAGTCTCTCGATTTGTCTTATGTTCCGCTGTTGGTCTTGCCTTAACCCATAGATTAGTTCTATAAAATTCATTAGAAAGTCGTGACGCACGAGGGCAGAAAACTGGTTCACTAAGCAAGACGAAATTCTTCTATTGGCCTGACGTGTTTCGATATATACTCATCATTTTTAAAGTCTTCACAGTTGTGGCTAGGGAATATTTCTTTTTCATTTTGTGTATAGAAAGGACAGAGAGGGATCACTCTAACACAGGCGAACAGTCAGTCGAAGAGGAAAGGCTGCAGAAATAACTTAAGAAGCGATAGGAGGAGTTGGTAGGTCGGTGGCTAGACACCGATGCGTGGTGTAGTTAGGTTGGACTCGGTGTGATCGTGACTGGACGACGGTTGGAGGCTGGTCAAGAAGGAGGGCGTGCCAGCTCGGTCGGAAACGCGTTATTCACGATGCCTTTAGTTTATGCGAAGAACGGTATGGGTTGTGGGTGGTCATGGGCCGCGGGGTATCGCAGTGCCATCGCATACCTTCTTACATGTAGTGTGGTGTATAACGGGCCTCTGGCGAGTTTCCCGAGTTGTTTTGTGAGTCTGGTGTGGGCGTATGAGCGTGCTGTGAAGGGTTGTGAGAGGGTGTTGTTGTATTTTATGTGGCATCTCCGTTCAGTGAGGTAGTGTGAGAGGAGCCTTCTGGTGCAGAGAGGTAACTCCGTATTGTTGGCGAGTTTCCAACGGAGTCTCTCGTGCCACACTTTATCGAAGGCCTTCTCCACGTCCTTGCTGATGGAGAGTGTCTTTTGATGTACCTGTTTATTTTTGTAGTCTGTCATGAACGATGGTCACGGCCGCCTGAGTGGACCGGTCCCTCCTGAACCCATATTGGTGGGGGGAAGAACCAGTCCCTCTCTTCCAGGTATTCCTGTAGGCGGCAGTTGATCATGCGTTCGAGTATTTTGCCTAGGTGGTCTAATAAAGCAATAGGCCTGTAATTGTTTGGGTGTTTGGGGTCTTTGTGCGGTTTGTGTAGGAGTATGTTGTGAGAGACTTTAAATATTTTGGGGAAGTGGCCTGAGGCTAGTGAGGCGTTAAATAGGGGTGTAAGTGTGGGGTATATGTTTGCAGGGAGGTTGTGTATTAGTGTGGCTGGTTGCCCGGAGGGACCGGGAGCACGTTTTGGTGTTGTTTTAATGTAGTGTTTTGTTTCCTCGACGGTGATTGGAGTGGTCACTGTGGATGTATAGTCGAGCAGCTCCATTCGTATCAGGAAGGCGGGCCTTAGCTCGTGAGCGTGGGTCCGACACCACTCCTGGACTTCCTGGAAGTGCTCCTGGGCGTGTGGTTTTGTTGGGTTGTGTGTATGTACTGTGTCCTAATGGGACGTAAATGCGTCGAGGATGACGTTAGTGTCTGTTAGTGTAAGGTTGTTTACTTGGATATATATATATATATATATATATATATATATATATATATATATATATGGTAAGCTGCGTTAACATTTATACGAACACATTTATAGGAAATGGGATTTCTCTAAACCCCAGATATATATGCATGCAAATGGTTGATACTCCATAACGGTCACAGGATTAAGATGGGGAGGGATTATTATTAGGGGCTGGCGGACGGGAGGATGCTAAGATAAATTGCGAATTTCTTTGGATATTTAATTTTGGTTGCTTTACTTTGATGTATATTGCCTCTAATATAAGCAATTTTCGTCGGTTTGGGGTGTGTGCTAAGATTCCAATATTCTCTTCAAGCGACTTCCGGTCCGGTTTGTTGTTGTAGTAAATTATGAGAGATACATTATTCTCATTTTGTGTTGCTTTGACTCCTCTGTTCATTATTTCCTTTATAACTCTTTCATCTGTTTTGTAGGCTGCGCTCATGGTGTTCTTGTAGTAGGGTTTAATGATGTTCATTTCTGTTTGATGATTGGTACTGTCATTAGGTGACATATACCATTTTTCCATTTTTTTTTTTGCGAATAACGGCGTGTATGTCTTCGTTTATGAACCCATTGTTTACAAATACTTGGGTAGCATGCTCAAGTTCTTCGTGTGTATCTTTCCATATATATATATATATATATATATATATATATATATATATATATATATATATATATAGTATATACCATTCTTGTAAAGTAATTCTTTATGTATTCCTTGAGAATGAACTAAATAAAGTTCGAAAGTACTTGGAAACCGCCTTTCATTTTTCCTGTGTGATGTTTTACAATATATATATATATATATATATATATATATATATATATATATATATATATATATATATATATATATATATATATATATGGTCGGATTTAGGTATGGATAATATAGGCAGTATTTTTCAAGGGGCGACATGGATTGCCGGGAAAAAAAGAGTACATCTAACATGTTAACAAACTGATGCAGTCTTTCACTCTGCATGTTGATTATGTAGTCAGTTTTCTGAAAAACAAAGAAAGAAGTCTCCAGAGCTATAGGACAAGCTTTGTGACTGCACATACACTTTCCAAAGGAACTATGTGAGGAAATGAATGTAGAGGCCAGTCTCCATCAGTAAAGGTCGACGTCCACAAAGCGTCAATTTTCCGACGAATCTTTCGATGAACCATTTGCTGATGCTCTGAAGAAGCTGGTGGGTGACATTTTTCAATGTCGTTAGGATGTCGCAACACCATCACTGCATGAAAGATTTTCCGCATTGGGAAATGTGGGAGGAAAGTTTGGCATGCTATCATGCTTCCAAGCTCTCGGATGGGGAGGAGCTAACCAAACAATGTGAGGCCATCATTATAACCCTCAACTTTGAGGAACAGTCTGAGCTTGCTGAAAGAGAACAAGTTCAGGAACTAAAGCATTTACCCGACTTGCCATCCAAGAATACGCCCCTGCTTGAGTTGCTGACCTTCATTCATGAAAGAAAACTCAAAAATCTACCCAAATTTATGGACTGTTCTCGAGATTTCTCTCACTCTTCCAGTGACTGTAGCTAGAGCAGAAATGAGCTTTTCTAAGTTGAAGCTAATAAAATCCTACTTGAGATCTACTGTGTGCCAAGAATGGATGACAAGTCTCAAGGTCATTAGCAATAATCATGTAATCGCTCAAGATTTTATAAGATGATTTTGTTGATCACTGTGCATTAAATAAGACGAAGAAGGTCAGGCTTTAGATCGCATTTGTGCAATGTTATATTGCTTTTTTTGTGGTTGAGGTGCAAAAGTAACTTAAGGGCGCTCAAAGAGATCATTCTTCACCATTTTAGCAGTCTGTATACTTTATAATGAAGAAAATGGTTTTCATGGAAGCATGCCAAAACTGCTTCGTGGATTCGTCCCTAAATCTAAGCACTTCGTAACTAGGGTAACCCCAACAAACCCCCAAATTTAATTGAGATTCGTTGATTACATTTTATGCAGTCCTGTTGACAGACAAACCGTGACTAAAGTATCTCCAAAGTACCTCGTCGCCAATAAAGTATCTGGTCAGAAAACAGTGCGTGCCAAGTTTTGCCCAAATGGTATAATAATATTCTAAGTGTAGTGCAATAAGTATATACAATAGTTACAACAATTAGTAAATGCACACAATTCAAAGATGATGACAACTCACCTTGTATGAATTTATACTCCCTCACAATACAGGCAAGATTAGGGAAATGTTAAAGTAAGGATGGGTTTATAGCGTACGAGAAGTGCAGGCAATCGGCTTAAAAGCTTCGTTTGAATGAGTCTTTTTTGAGACTCAGGATGGCCGAGTGGTTTCGCCGCTGGCTAACAGTGGTCCAGCGACGCGGGAAGCTGTTCGCAACTCCCATACGCTATTATTTTTTCTTTGTCCCCTTTCCTACTCTCCTCTATCTACAGGTTAAGTATAGAAGGAATAGTGAAGTTTAGCAGGAGTAGGAAGTACTTGGCAGACACGACACTTAGCAGCTGACGGTGCACACAACTAGGTGCAATGCAAGCGCAGATGGAACTGAGAGAATGTTGCCGTCACTCCGGCTACAAAACCTCTGACCGGTAAGCCCTCTAGTATTTAGAGCAATAACAGTATATTAGCACATAATAGCAGATAATTACGCATACATACTCGTATGATAAAATATATATATATATATATATTTATATATATATATATATATATATATATATATATATATATATATATATATATATATATTTATATTTATATATATATATATATATATATATATATATATATATATATATATATATATATATATATATATATATATTTATATTTATATATATATATATATATATATATATATATATATATATATATATATATATATATATATATATATATATATATATGTATACTTGTAATTGATTTGATCCTTAGGAATCTGATATGTAGTAGGAATATGAAGACCCAGGTGATTACATTAATCATCTATTGGCCGGACGTTTCAGACCTTCACTAGGACCATCTTCAGTGACTGTGTCGACTAATGAAAGGGGAAGGAATATTAGCGATAACAGTTAAAAGAATGCATTAAATAATGGCTAAAAAAGCGGATCAAGACAAGTTAAAATAATAAAATTAACAATTGTTGAGATTAAAGTAATTATAACATAAACTGACTTGAATATCAAATATTAAAGGTAACTGGAGTAAACAATAAAATAACCTACTATATTAAATTATAAAAAACAAAAAAAATCCGAAAACAAATTAGAATGAATTAAACAAAGGGACTAACCTTTATCGTGGAGTTGAAAAATCAACTAATTAAAGATATAAAAACTACTAACGAGATTTGTTCGGTTGGTCGGTTGTGTAGTTAATCTAGTGAAGTGTTGGTTGGTTATGTAGTGAATAAATCCAAACCTAAATAATTACTCCTCCTCAATTAAACTACTCACTATATAAAAAACTAGCTGAAATAAATGGAAATCCCCTAAAGATTCCCGAAACCAATAAAGAATCCATCACCCTCTCAGAGTACCCCTTAACTCAAGAACAAGAAAAATTCCTTAACCTTGGAATTAACTGCACTTTTTATTGGTAAGCCGAGGAAATATGAGAAGCAACTTAATATTCAAACCCTTGCCTACGATATATAAAAACGGAAAGATGAAAGAAAGGTCACTACAATGCACATGCTTGAGCAAAGCTAGTCGCAGAGAACGACAAAAGCAGATAGTGCTTAAGTCTGAGATTCTATCCCCGTGCGTTAATGGGAGTGCTAAACAGCTTAAAAAAACATAATCAAGCGATTAACATCAGAAAAGCAGACAAATAAGGCATTTTTCATCATACCTACGGAACAGTACCATGCGTAAATGGACACTATCCTGAATGAACACATTATATTTTTAAAAATTACAAAGAACCCCACTGACATCAAAGAGAAAGTGAATCAAACAGTTTAAGTGATTAATAAACACCAGGGAATGTGAAAATAAAAATAATAATTGGTGATTTCAGCTCTAGATATGCTTACGGTATGGTCGAAGACCAACAATGGAAACTCTGAGACCCTTTATTGGTTAAATTCTTACCCCTACGTATGAACTGAGTAAATTTTTAAATAAAATATAGCCTCCATGAATGTTGAATCACTGTTCGCAAATGTACCAGTTCGCCGAAACGATAGAAATAATATTAGAACATGCCTACGATTGTCATACCAAGGGCAAGCAGAAGAAAACACGTACATTTACTTTGGGAAAGTATGTTGCTTTTTGCGTTGGTCCCGTTATTTTAGCGGTTGAAGAGTCGTCAAGATAGCCATACGTCTGAGATTCGAGTCCTTGCCGGGTCGACGTGCTTTTTTTCCCGTGGCTTTATAGAGGTAGCTGTTATGGGGTGCTCGAAGTCAACATGTGTCTGAGCGTTCTTGTGTTATCGTGGTAGACGATTCAAGGACCTTTAATTTGAGGCGGCTGAGAACTTGGTAGGCTTCAGAGTAGAAAGAAATTCGCTTGACCAAGGCTTGAGATTAGTTAAGCTGGGTAAAAGGATCGATATGGATTACCGATAGCAAGGAAATCCCAAACGGAGTAATCTTTATTAGGGTGTAGAACTCGGGTAGCTTCGGAGTAAGAAGAATTCGAACAGGCGTGTAGTGTGTTCAAGCTGGCCTATTATTATATGACGTCTCTCTGACTCTTTCTAGCCTCTTCTGTTTCTGACTCCTTCTGATCTGACTCTTTTCTGATCTCTTTCTACTCTTTCTTATCTTTTTCTCCTCCTTTTGATCTTTGTCTCATCATTCAGTGTTTGAGTGTAGCGGTATATATTTGTGTTGGAAACAATGGCCGTGGTCTATTATTATCCAATGAAGTGGGTGGGGGGAGCCTGTTCCACTCCGTGTTAATTCGTGTCCATGGAGATAAAGATTTGTTTTTGCCTCAAATACCAAAGATACGACTTTGCATTTCCCAGTTCTTCGTTACCAAATACACCTGCTGCTAAGCGGCTAAGCTTGTTTGAACATCTGACCTTTTATCGTGGCTATGGGAACCACTTTTGCTTCGCTTTACTGTGTATGTGTGTCTACATGTGCATATGTTTGCTGCTGTGTGAACGTCTCGAATTCACTTTTTTTGCCTCGAGCAAAACATATTATTATTTACAGAGACGAAAGGTATACATTATTATTTTACAAAGATGTTATATATTATTTACACAAAGAGTTATTATTATTTATGAAAACTGCTATACAGATTTTTGCTTATTTGTATGTGCATACTTATTTGCGTGCCTGTTACAAGCCTTTATAGGATTCAAATGATAATCGTTTGTGAGGCTTCATTGTTGAACCTATTCCGCCTTGCAATGCACTTTTGTCTTATCATTTGCATGGACGAAAGCTATACATTATTATTTCACAAAGATGTTATATATTATTCACATAAAGAGTTATTCTTATTTATGAAAACTGCTATACATATCTTAGATTATTCGTATGTGCATAATTATTTGCGTGCCTGTTACAAAACTTTATAGGATTCACATGATACTTGTTTGTGAGACTTCATTGTTGAACCTATTTTGCCTTCAATGCAATTTTGTCTTTCTTTATAAAAAATCTGCATTTATCTTATCCCATGATACAGTGTAGTATACTTTGCATGTGCATGATTATTTGCGTGCCCATCATAAGACTTCATAGGATTTATATGACACTCATTTGTGAGGCTTCATTGTTGATCCTAATCCACCTTACAATGGGCGCAACAGCTTTTCTCAGGGTCATCTTCTGTAAGATCTCTGTTTTCGTGTAAACTTTGTATTTTGACTTTCCATTCGTGTTGCCTCCTTTAGCAGCTTTCACGGATGATCTTTTGCATTAGCATCTCAAAGTTTGAGGTACGAGAGGAAAAAGAAAAAAAAGCAATAATCCAGCTCTATTACAAGAGCCAAATGACGGATGCGTACAAAACAGACGAAAAATTACTGCAAGGTATCATAAAAAGCAATACTATTTAAGAAAAAACAATAAGTTATATCTATGAATATACTATAAAAACGCAACCTACTAATAATATATAGGTATGACCACTACTACCCTCGGCCGACGCCTAAGGATGCACTTGCAAGAGAAATCAAAACACACTACAATGAAGAGCACAATGAACAAATTACAAGACCAATTCTTGTTGCAAACACAACCATCCTCAGAAAAAATCGGATTTTCGTCAACTGGAGATCCTGGAGGCTTTATAGGCTTCTAGGTTATTGACCTATTAGTTATTGGTTACAAGTTTACTGGGAGTTAGTTAGTTAGTTGTTAGTGGTCAGGAGATGATTGGGCAAAATGTTCACCTGTAGAGGTCGACTTCGCGGTCTGCCATCGAAGTACTAACAAGGCGCAATGGTGCTTAAATTCGATGTAGCGCTATTGGGTACTCGGTTACCGGGCGCTGACTTTGGGCTGACTCCAATTTCGGGGGCAGCTTATCCTCTCGATTGATTTTAGTGATTGAGGCTGGGTAAGAAGACCGGTTGGATATCCTGCAGGAAAAGGAATCTCGGAAGACGGATTCAAAGACTCATTTTATTGAGCGGAAAACTCAGTAGGCTTAGGCGCAATGAATTTGATTGAACGTATGTCGGGTATTTGAGGCAAGCCGACTAATGTGTGAGTCTATTTCGACTGTCCTTAGCCGACAGGTATCTTGAATGACTTACTAAATTACTGACCTACTGGGGTCTACTCAAGATGGTATATAATGTATAGAAGACAGTGAGCGTGAATGTTTATTTGTGTGTACAAGAGGATAGAGAAAATCTTTATCTCAAATTTCTAACTCCAGTTCATATATTCACTTTTATTCTTATCATAGTGTTAAAATTAAACGGTCTGTATTCACTTCTATGTTTCTGAGTGCATTACGCCTTGTTAGTGTGGAATTTTTGGATAAGGAATTGTTCAATATCTTTGAAATAGGTAAGAAACTTTGTTACCCTTGTCAATTTTTGCATACTTCATTAAACTTTGCAAAGAGGACATTTTATAGAACTGATAACCCACTGATTTTCAATTACAAAAATTGTCTTATCTTGCCATACTTTGAACCATTTTTTTGTCTCACCTATATTTTTAAGCAACTCAATATCTTTGTAAATTTTAGATATGAATCCAATTTATATAAAATGTTAGTCCACAATAATACAAGGAAAAAAGGTGGAGTATATTCTATAGAATGTTCTACGAGGGGCGGTCAATAAGTTTTGCGAATCGGTAGGATAAAAAAGAGGAAGGGGGATGGCTGTTTGTGAGGGTGTTAGGACAAGTTATGACAAGTCAGGACCTGCAGCCGCACGCTCCTGCCTCATATATTTAAGAAATAGTAGCTGATCGCAGATCATCAGTCACAAATTTTTCAACAATGGAGAAGGTTGAGCACCGCGCAGTGATCAAATTTTTGACCAAGGAAGGCAAGAATGCAAAAGAGATCCATGAACGCATGGTTCCAGTGTACACCGACACCGCCCCTTTCTATGCAACCATTGCTCGCTGGAATAGGGAGTTCCGCCATGGTCGTGAGTCCCTTGAAGATGGCCCCCGTCCAGAACGCCCGTCAGACGTGACCAACGAGGACAATGTGGCCCGTGTGGAGAGGATGATCCTCGAAAATCGACGGGTGAAGGTCGAAGAAATCGAGCGAGAACTTGGAATATCACATGGAAGTGTTATCAACATCATCCACGACAATTTGGCCATGACCAAGGTCTCTGCGCGTGAGGTCCCTAGAAACCTCACGCCCCATGATCGACTTCAACGTCGTCAAAGTCCACAAGGCCAGAGTTGCACAAGCTGCCCTGCGCGAGTGCGGATTCGAGGAGCTCAACCATCCCCCCTACAGTAGAGATCTGGCCCCTAGCGACTATTTTTATTCCGCCAGCTCAAGGCTGCACTGCGTGTACGCCGGTTTGGGGACGATGAAGATGTCCAGCTCGCCGTCCAGGAGTGGATTGTACAGCAGTCGGGAGATTTCTGGTTGTCGGGAATTTGAAGCCTCAGGGACAAGTGGCGCAAGTGCATTGAAGTCGAGGGTAGTTATATTGAAAAATAATAAAACACCTTTCCTCATATCTCGTTTCATTATATCCGAATTGCAAAACTTATTGACCGCCCCTCGTATTTGTAATTTACATACTTCGGGCAAACTGGTAAATCTTTATCTACTAGAATTTACCAACATAAGTATAATATTAGAAGAGGTGAAATAAACAGCGCTTTATTTTTACATTTATCTAAAAATAACCACCCCATTGACTGGAATTCTGCACAATTAACATTTCCCCTGGCTTCTTTAAACTCGACCCTGTTTAAAAAAAAAAAAAAAAACTTGTACTAAATGAAATATCTTCATAATGCAACCTGTTGTCACTCTTTATTAGTGTAATATCATTCGCATTGCCTCCACCACCACGTGTATTTGTTGTGCCTGTGGATTAATTCTTAGCCTTAAATGTTTTCGCTCTAATGTTAATCCTTTAAAATGCTTTTTTGGTCCTGTTGTGTGTATATCGTTTTAGGGATGCACATGTCTGTTATTAGTTGCCTATTTTTCTTTTTCTTGGTATTTTTCTGTCTTGTTTTTGTATTTTTTTGCATTGGTTTGTACTATGTGATGGACGTTCCCTTCGTATCTTTGTACACTATATAAGGTTTTCTTCTCCATTTCCATGCTACCCTTGAAAATGAACTTGCAAATATAGTTCAAAAGTGCTTGGATTCATCTTTTCATTTTCCTGTGGGTTAATTTTCTTATTATTACTTTTCTCACGTGCCATACACACACACACACACACACACATATATATATATATATATATATATATATATATATATATATATATATATATATATATATATATATCACTTCACTAACTCTATAATTTAAAAAGGGGATTTTTTGAGTATTTGAATAATAATTTCATCTTAGTTTGGTTACGACTTATGTTTTTTGATCAAAGTTATTTCTAATAATTCTTTTATAATATCAAAAGACAAAATAGTGAAGTTCAGAAATAAATATAAGTATCGAAATTTTGTGAGTTTTTAAAAACCCAAAGAATTACAAATGGTAAAATTATTATGATTGGCGAAATTCAGAAAATTTATAAAAATTTAACCATGGCTGCTTTCTTTTAGATTTTAAATTTTAATCTTAGTAGCGAAGCGCAAGCTCTTCCCGTAGGGGGGAGTGGCGAAGCCATTTCCAGGTACATGTTTCTTGTCCGATGAAATTACTTTCACCACCTGCACATTTATAGAACTAACCGCACCACTTTTAAATACCCTTCAACCATTAAAAAATCATGCCCTACCATCAAACCTATAGAAGGAACCAACGAAACAGGAGTCTATTTAATCCCCTTTAAAGAAATTAACTGCCCTTTATTTTACATAGGCGAAACAGCAAGAAATCTGGATAAGAGAATGTACGAACACAGAGGAGACGTTAGACCGGGAAACACAACCTCTAGGCTTTTCACACACACCAATAACTTTAACCACCTGATAGACTTCCCACAGGCCAAACTAATCTACCTGTGTAAGGAATTCCGCAAAAGAAAAGTCATTGAATCCACCCTTATAGACGAAATCCCCAACTTTAATCTTTCGGATGGGCAATTCAAATACACCTCCTACGTCAAAGATCTAATCTTAAAAGATATCCTTAATGAACTTAAATTCACACCCCCTGATTAAAAACTCCAATTGGATGTCTGTAAACTATATATATATATATATATATATATATATATATATATATATATATATATATATATATATATATATATATATATATATATATATATATATTGTACGCTTGGTGGGACTGCATGTATTCTTAGTGTTCGACTGAGGATGGCATGACAAACTCCATGCCGAAACTGGTCTCGAGATAATAAATACTACGCTCCTCAACAGTGGTTTTATTAATATATATATATATATATATATATATATATATATATATATATATATATATATATATATATATATATATATTAGTGTAGATGGGTAGCAGTCTTTCTTAAATGAAAATTTTGTTGAAGACCATGATATATTTCGCCTTATCAATTTCCTTTGACAACTTTCTATTCTTCTAACTGTCTTTTGTTAGTCCATCTTGTAGATGGTAGATCACTTGTCCTATATTCATCTCTCATTTTACTTAATGGGTTTGGTAAAAAACAAACTAAATTGCTGAGCTTTCGATCTTATTCGATTATCGTCGGAGAGTCTTTATGTATTCTTTCCTCCTTTACCGATGAAATATGGTGGAGTCAGAATCAGGCTGAATGAAAAGAAGACATTTTTAGGGGATATTTATTCCGCCTCGCTTGAGCGTAACATCAAAGGAAACGAGCCAATCCGATGAGTGGAATTTTTAGAACAACTTTAATGTTTGATTCCAGTTCATCGTTGACCGTTGAGTGACGGCTTTTCTTCGTTTATTAAGATGGCTTCTAAGATGTTCAGCCTAGTTTCATTACCCTCTTTTCTTTTAATTGCGATGTTGTCAACTAGAATATCTCTAGTTAGGTTGATGTTATGCGCGCTCTCCATATGATTTTTAGGCCCTCCACTTTGCAGATGCATGTTTAAACGTCTCGAGAGGGTGGTGATTGTCATGTCAATATAATTTGAGTTATTATAAAGCTTGCAGTCTTCATTGGGGCCGATAAACTCGGAAACTATGTTGGTTGACTTTAGATTCGAGGAGTTTTGGCAGTTGTTGTTTTTCAAAAAGAGATTGATGTCTTTTGTCGTTTATAATATATAATAAGTTGCATTTTGTCCATTTCATTCTTAACCTTGATGTTAGGATTAACAATCACCTTGATGTTTTTTCATCGATTTTATAGGCCTTGCACATCTGATTTCTGTAATACAGTTTGATGTTGTTTACTGCTTCCTGATTACTTTTCGCTTTATCCGTATCTTTGAAATGCATATTTAAAATTGATTGGAGTTGTTTTTCAATCATGCTGTTCGAGAAACCGTTGTTGACGAGTGTTTGTTTTACGCGTGAGATCTCTTGATGGAAAAGTTTCAACGTAGAGCAGCATTTGTATGCTCAGCGGATGCATGAGTCGATTACACTTATTTTGTACCTTACCTGTTAGGGCATTTACTATCCGCATTGAGGCATCTTCCCATGTCCGTACTTTTTCGATATACTTTTGTGATATAGCTACCATTAGTGTTTTGCACTTCAACGTCCAAAAAAGGGAGTTTGTTGCCTGTGTCAATTCATAAGTGAATTTTAACACGGAGTTCTCCTCAAATTGCTGTTTGATGTTTTTCAGTTTTTCATCTGAAAAACCTCAAACAGCAATTTGAAGAGAACTCCTCAAGGTCAATTATCAAATGAAAAAAAATTCAACGTATTATATACTATAAAACGACAAAGGCCAACAATCTCCTTATGAAAAACAACAGCTGCCAAAACTCCTCGAATCTAAAGTCAACCAACATAGTTTACGAATTATCTGCCCCAATGAAGAATGCAAGCTTTATAATAACTAAAAATATATTGGCATTGCAACTACCACCCTTTCGAGACGTTTAACCATGCATCTGCAAAGCTGAGAGCCTAAATATCATATGGAGAGCGCGCACATCAACCTAACGAGATATATTCTAGTTGACAACACCGCAATTAAAAGAAAAGGGAAATAAAGCTAGGCTAGAAGCCATCTTAATAAATGAAGAAAAGGTGGCACTCAACAGTCAACGATGAGCTGGAATCGAACATTAAAGTTGTTCTAAAAATCCCACTCACCGGATCGGCTCGTTTTCTTTGACGTTACGCTCAAGCGAGGTAGGATAAATATCCCCTAAAAACAGTTTTCTTTCCAGCTAACCAGGTCAATAATTTCAGACCAATCTCATTGCTGGAAACCATTGGGAAGGTTTTTGAGAAAATTCTCAACAGCAGACTCTCTAAACACCTGTCAGAGCACTCTCTGTTGAACGAGGAACAGCACGGATTCAGAAGACACTGAAGCACGGAAACAGCCATAGCCCACATGCTTCAACACGCAGCGGCAGGGCGGGCTAGAGTGTGCTGGATCGACCTCTTTTGCAGAGACGTAAAGAAAGCCTTCGACAAAGTTTGGATCGACGGCCTGAAGTATAAAATCTCTCGACTAAGCCTCACCGCACGTTGAAAAGATCCTCTGTAGCTACTTGACCAACAGGCAAGCAGTTCTTGCCTTGGAAAAGTATATAGGGTAAGCCTTAGAGCTCCTGTCCGTCCTCCCTCAGGGAGGATGCCTCAGCCCCACTCTCTACACCATCTTTACGATAGACATCCCCAAACCAACTGATGGAAGAACTCTCAACATCCAATATGTGGACGATATTACCCAAGTTGTGGTTCGGAAAACAAATCCTGCGAGGATGATAGCCAGAGCCACGGCAGCAGAAGTCGAAAAAATCTCCAGGTTCGAGAAACGCCGAAAAATACAGACCAATGTATCAAAATTCTCAGCAAACGCAATAGGGAGACGTCGTTCCATCCATCTCAATCTAGAAAACTCCGAAATAGACTACTCACCGCACGTGTTAATCCTCGGCTACAAATTTGCCAGTACTGGCATGGACAGACACGTCAGCTCCAGGATTGGATACGCCAATACGGAACTCGACAAACACCTCCGATTCAGAAACCTCAGCACAACCAATAAAAAGAAGTTGTACACCAGTCTAGTCAGATCGAAACTGGTATAGTTTATGTGATGAATGGTTTAGTGACAAACTTGCCTAGATAACAGCCATTAAACCTTCTATATGAATTTAAAGATAAAAATGAGTTGAAAGAGAAAACGTGAGGGAGGATAACTAATTTAGCCGGGAAGGTTTCAAAATCACTGACGAATAAATTTAACAAGATTTATTGAACAACAAATAATGGAATATGGCTAATTATTGAATTTGTTAATACGGTTAATGAATATAATGTATATTTTAATGAAATAATATATATATATATATATATATATATATATATATATATATATATATATATATATATATATATATATATATATATATATATATATATACATATATTGACTATAGGGGAATGGTCGATGATTATAATGTTATGAGGAATAAGCTATATAAGGTGGATATTATAGTGAATAAGATATAAAATATGGTTTAAATAAAATATAGTCACAAACTAAACTAAGCCACAACCTAAGCTATATATATATATATATATATATATATATATATATATATATATATATATATATATATATATATATATATATATATATATATATATATGGGGAATTATATAAAATATAGTATAATACTGCCACGACGTTGTTGACGTTATAAAATCAGGGGAACTTGTCTGGAGCGCTGATTCAATAAAAGTGTTCGTTAAAATGCGCTCGGGACTCGGGAAACGGGAAAGTCTATTCTGATTGGTTAATTTCGAATTGGGCTGTACAAAGGTTTTGATTGGTTGGTGGTTGGGATGAGTCGTACTTTGATTTTGAGGTAATCGTATTGGTATCAAAGGTCGTACCGAAATGGATTTTGGGCGAGATGCATACTTTTCTCAGACGGGAAATTTCCAACTCCCTCTTTCGAACTTTGTGGAAGCTTGTAAAGAGAATTACCCATCCCGTTACAAAAAAAAAATATTACGCTAATCCAGATATATCCGATGCCTTCTGACAATGCGACCAAACCGTGTGATGATGTCGGTGGGCTGGCTAGTTTGCTAGGAATGGCACAGAATGCGGGCGAGGCACTGTGACTAGCAAGAGTGGACGGATTGATGGTGATCCCTTTGGGTTGAGCCCTCCAAGCTTGCGTCTGGCGATAGCATGGCGCTATGTGCCTGGCTTGCTGGTTGCGGGGTGACCAGAGGTGGAGGGATGGTCTCCTGACTGGAAAGCTTTAACGACGCGGTTTCTTGCAACAAAAAAGGACGCGGCAGCAATCGGGAAGGAGATGGAGATATGGGCGAGGTAGAGGAAATTCGGTTTGAGGTTAGATGATGATGAGGTAGGGAAATCACTGGACCATTATCAGAGATAGTAGAAGAGGAAAATGAGGACTGCTCAGAATGAACAACATAAATAAAAACAGATTTCAAGCGATTCAGAAAAAGAGTATCCTGCTTGGCGCCAAACTGCAGTACATATGATTTTGGCTTCCTAAAAATGACGAGAAAGGGTCCGTCATAAATGGGTTGCAATTAAGAGCGAGTAGAATAGCGACGGACAAAAACAAGGGAACAAGTTGACATGTCTTTCGGCACGAAAGGTCTCTAATTTAGCAGACACTCTAGGGGCGGTAGGCTTAACCTCAGCCATTACTCGTACAAAATCATGTACATAAGAAGCAGGATTGAGGTGAGGAGGAAGAGGTCGTTCAGAAGAAGAAAAAAAATGACCAGAAAGACGAAGTTGAGTACCGTAAACTAGTTCTGCTGCAGAGCAGGCCAAATCCTCTTTAAAGGGCGAACGAATGCCCCAAAGAATCAAAGGTAGCTTGTCCACCCAAGTGATATTGGGATCGGTGGAGCGTAAGCTTGCCTTAAGCGTCCGATGCAAACGTTCGACAGCCGAGTTGCTTTTAGGGTGGTAGCTTGTGGTACGAATGCGAAAGGAACCAAACACTGCTATGAGTGCATTCCATTGGTGGGATTCAAATTGGCTGCCACGATCAGTCATGATCGTTGAAGGGACACCAACACGAGCAAACCATTTTGGGACGAAGGCTCGAGTGACTGTGGAAGCTCTGGTGTCCGAGATAGGAACTACCTCTGGCCAACGAGTAAAACGATCGATCATGGTGAGAAGATAATTGCAACCACGAGAGTAAGAAAGAGGACCTATTAGATTGACGTGAACGGCGTCAAAACGCAACGAAGGAAGAGAAAAAGAGAGCAGAGGAGCTTTTGTGTGGCGATGGACTTTGGCGCGCTGGCATGAACGATTCCATTTTGCCACGTCAGCATTCATACCTGGCCAAACGAAGCGTTGGGCAACGAGCTTGCGTGTGACATTGGCACCTGGATGAGAGACCGTGAATCTGGTCGAAAATGTGCCAACGGTAAGCGAGAGGAATGAGAGGACAAGGACAGTCTGGTAATGAGTAGTCAACCAGGATGCGCCTGGAAGGACTGTCTGGCAAATCGATCTCACGAACGACGAGTTGAGAAGAGTGACGCAGCGTTTGGGTGTCTTCATGTTTTCCTTGGGCAAGCGCTATTGCCGCATGATCGATAGGCGCAATGCAGGAGAGTTGCGTACCCGAAATCGCTGAAATGCGAGAGCGCGCGTCTGATACAACGTTTTAAGAACCAGGAACATAGCGAATATCGTTCGTCAACTGCAGGATGAAGTCAAGATGACGAGTGTCAACTGCATGGTGTACTGACGAAGTACTACGAGAAGAATAAGCACCGACCAAAGGCCTAAGGTCCTAAAAATTGTAAAGTCACGTCCTTCCAAGTATTGTTGGAAGTGACGGATTGCGAGGTATATTCCGAGGAGCTCTCGAGAGAACGTACTATACCTCTTTTGAGAGTCTGAAAGAGAGCGAGAGAACAAATCAAGAGGTTGCCATTGGTTGCCAACTTTCTGCTGCAATGTTGCACCTACGTGGGTTGAGAACGCGTCGGAGGCAACGCAGATGGGGGCTCCTGGAGAAGGATGAGCCAATTCTAAAGCTCGGGTAATAGCCTCTTTGGTGCGAGAGAACGAATCGCACGCTTCAGCAGACCATTCCAGAGGAGAGTTCTTTGTGGTCTTGCTGAGCAGAGAGTTGATAGGTTGCATGACCTTGGCACAATTAGGTATGTATTTGTGATAGAAATTAACCATGCCACCGAAACTCCTAAGCTGCTTGCGTGATGTGAGCCGAGAAAAGTTGCTCATTACGGTAACTTTATCTTCGAATGGGCTAATCCTTGTACTCGAGATATGGTGCCCCAAGAAGGAGAGTTGGAGGACACCAAAAAGACACTTGGAAGTGTTGAATACGATAGCGTACTCTTCCAGTCCAGCGTAACCTGACGAAGGTGAGAAAGATGCTCCTCTAAAATCGAAGATGCTTTCAGGAGGTCGTCTATGTAGTAGAAGACGAAAGGCAGACCTCTCAGGACCTGATCCATAAAACGTTGGAAGGTCTGACCACTGTTACGAAGACCATAAGGCATCCTGTTCATGACGAAGGAACCAAATGGCGTGGTGATAGCCGTCTTTTGGATGTCATCTGGATGAATAGAGATCTGGTTAAAAGTACGTACCAGATCGAGTCGAGAAAAGATCGAACAACCGAAAAGAGTAGCTTTGAAATCGGACAGATAGGGTAGAGGATATCTATCGGGGATAGTACAGGCATTGAACCGCCTGTAATCACCTACAGCTCTGTAATCACCTGGGGTAGATTTGGGTACAATATGAAGCGGCAAGGCCCAAGGAGAAGTAGAGGGGCTAGCTATGCCAGCTTCCACCATGAAGGTGAACTCCTGCTTCATCAAGGCGAGTTTATCTGGGGCTAATCGATGGGGACGGTAAAATACAGGCCCTCCAGTGATCTCTATCCAGTGAACCACATTGTGTTTAATAGGCCTGTCTTTAGAGGATGGTATGCTAATTGCAAGAAATTCCTTCAGCAGGCGCTGAAACTGTGGATTGGCTGACGGAAACTGGATAAAGAAAAGAGAACTCTGCGATGGTGAAAATGAACCCGAAACTATGAGCATTTTAGTGCGATCGATAAGTTTGCGGTTACGAGAGTCGACCAAAAGGTCGTGGGCAGAGAGAAAATCTAGGCCCAGAATAGGAACGTCGACCTCGGCAACAATAAAGGTACATCGAAAAATTCTACGGAGGCCGAGAGCCAACTGAAGGATGCACCTTTCATGAGTCCTTATATCCGAGGAATTAGCGGCTTTAAGGACAATATCAGAGGAGGAACAAGCTTTATCGTCCAGTGACGCTGGAATAACACTATATTGAGCACCAGTGTCAACTAAATATGAGAAACCAGAGAGTGGGTCATAAATGCAAAATGGTGGATCGACCTGAGATGAAGGAACGGCAGAGGTGATAGACCTATTAATCACTTGCGTTCTCAGTTTAAATTAGTCGAAGAATTTGAATTAGAATGAGAAGAGTGATTTGGAGCATTAGTTTGAGGAGAGTGAATAGATTGTTGAGGTGAAATTTGGTATAGCGTTAGATTGAGGAGGTACTGGTTGTAAATATGTGCAGGGATGTATACATTTTACGAAAGTAGCATTATGATTAGAAGGACGAATTTGTGAAGAGCGAACGTTTGATTGGGAGTGAGAATAGGATGATAGGTAGTATTAGCAAGGCTGTGTACAGTGTACAGCTTCGTTGCCATATTTCTAATGGTACCAGCATAGACTCCTAGTTTGAGAGTGAGAGAATTTAGGAGTAGGGGGATAGGCGAAAGAATGAGCAGGAGAATGCTGCGCCTCACCTCTTGTGCTGGAATGCCCTCGTTGGTTTCGTCTTCAGGAGGATGAACGGCGCCTGTTGCTCCGTCCACCTTTGTGGCCGTGCAGTCGCTCGGTCCCACATTGGAGTTTTAGTTTTTGCAGCTCTCCTTGTATCCTCTCCAAAGCAGCAGCCAAGTCCGGTGATGAATGGGAAAAGGAGGCGTTACACGGGTCCAGCCTATTGCCAGAAGGCGTCCTTGGTAACCAAACCGGGAAATAGATGGATTAGAGGGAGAAATGGGACATTGTGGGACAGTCCCCCAGTTTACGTAAAGATTGAGATATATTATCTCTGCTGCCTTGGCGATTTCATCCACGCTCTTGCGCTCACCAATCATGATGAGAGGTCTACTGTGGTCAGGGATCCCACGCATGAAAATCTCCGTTAGGAACGAGTCAAAAAGCTCTAACGAAGCGCCCTTCGCCCTGATTAATTCTTTGAGATGCTCAAGGAAACGTGTGGGACGCCTGTGACCCATTTGGGATCTCCCAAATTCAAACTTGAAAGCTTGCCTAAACTCACCCCCCCCCCCTCTGCACAATTTCTCCCACTTTGTAACAAAATTCTCCGAAACAAAGC
This sequence comes from Ceratothoa steindachneri, assembly GCA_963969495.1. Lineage (NCBI taxonomy): Eukaryota > Metazoa > Arthropoda > Malacostraca > Isopoda > Cymothoidae > Ceratothoa > Ceratothoa steindachneri. The sequence continues at coordinate 31,380,505 of OZ018322.1, forward strand.
AAAGATACTTATTGGGACCTTTTGCGTGATGCTTCTTATGCGCTCTTGATCGGCTATGGCTTGATAAAATAATAAAATTGACAAATATTAAAATTTTAATAATTGTCAATTTTATTATTTTAACTTGCCTTCTTCCGCTTTTTTTAATGCATTCTTTTAACTGTTATCAATTAATGTTCCTTCCCCTTCTCATTAGTCGACATAGTCGCTGAAGATGGTCCTAGTAAAGGTCCAAAACGTCCGGCCAATAAGTGATTAGTGTAATCACCTGGGTCTTCATATTCCTGCTATATCTATCTATCTATCTATATATATATATATATATATATATATATATATATATTGAATATATTGAATATAGGAAAATGGTTGATGATTATAATGTTATGAGGAATAAGCTATATAAGGTGGATATTATAGTGAATAAGATATAAAATATGGTTTAAATAAAATATAGTAAAGAACTAAGCTAAGCCACAACCTAAGCGCACGCTCTCTCTCTCTCTCTCTCTTATATATATATATATATATATATATATATATATATATATATATATATATATATATATATATATATATATATATATATATATATATATATATATATATATCAGAACAATTGTTAAATCAAATGACAGATTTCCAAATATGTAAATAAAGCCACTGTGGAGGAGCGTAGTATCTATTATCTCGAGACCAGTTTCGGCATGGAGTTTGTCATGCCAGCCTCAGGGCGAAGGGCGCTTCGTCAGAGCTTTTTAACTCGCTCTTAACCGAGATTCTTAGTGTTCGACTGAGGCTGGCATGACAAACTCCATGCCCAAACTGGTCTCGAGATAATAAATACTACGCTCCTCCACAGTGGTTTTATTTACACACACACACACACACATATATATATATATATATATATATATATATATATATATATATATATATATATATATAAGAGAGAGAAAGAGATAATTGGACGCGAATGAGCAAATGAGACAAGAAACCGGAGGTTTTTAGAGGCAAGAGAAAGAGACATTAGAAGAACCCAGAATCAAAGAGAGCAGATGGCAGCAAAATGAAGCCGATCCCTTACCGATAAGACAGAAATAACGCCAGGAGAAAATTTATTTGGGAAAATTCCGGGCAGGGACTCGAACCTGGGTCTGCTGATTGACGGCAGCGGAGACTGATGAGGGGGAAGACACTCATCAAGGTAAAGATCTTGTTATCCGCCACTTGTTGGCGCTCCATTCAACAAGGGAAAACTTTACTTGATGCATTCACCGATTTCCATCAGATACGTTTGAGAATCCTCTTTTCAACGAGTTCTCTTTTATGAGCATGCACAGCCCATACGGTCATATTTTAACCAGAATCCCGGTAATAGACATTTAGTATATGCGTATATATCAACCAATCAACCCCCAAAATTAATGAGCCACTACCGAAACAAGTTTTACGTAAGAGCCGTAGCTACCGCAATTCTCCTTCACATTGATCTGATCTACAATCTGACCTTAAATCCAAATCAAACGCAATAGCGTTATGATGACTAAAATCCCCTAAAACAAAATAGAAACCCCCCAAACACTTCTAGTTTACTTGAATTTGGTAAATATTTGTTTAGAAGACCTGTCACCTGGTGATAAAGAGGAAAAAAATAAATTGAGGCTAAAACTCTAAAAAATGTTATGAGTTCCTTGAAATGAGCTAAATAAGATTATTAAGACGAGCAAAAGGGCGGCAGAAATTAATTTAGCTCAAAATAATAATAAAGATCCAAGAAAATTCTTTAGCTATTATAGAAGGGGTTTTGAAAGAATCTGATGAGGAAATATTTGTTGTTGTTGGGTTGCTCTCCAGTCAGTTCTGAGCGAACAGACCAGCATTCCTGAGGTAGGCAACAGATGGACCCGGGCTATCCCAGAGATCACTTGTATGGAGAGGCGGTGTGTGTGAGTGTCTCAGTGTATTGAGTGACGAGCACTCTTCCATTATGTGGTGAATATATAAAAATAGGAATATTTATTATAAACCTTAAAAAATATAGTATAAATCATTTGCCCCCCCCCCCAAAAAAAACCAAAGTAATAAAGTAGTTCTTCAAAAATCAGCAGATCAGGTTAATTGGGATAGGTGGTCCTTGTCTTCGTGTCTCCCGGCCAACAGCACGCATAGCGCATTGCCACGAAGGATGGCCATGCCAATCCTTTGCTTCAGCCACAAGGTCTCGCGTGGCTCGCCGGTCTCCGCCCTGATACGCCGACCCAGTTCCTCGATGGTCTTGAGAGTCGAGGGGCCGGCTACGCATGATGTTTCAAATGCGAGGGGTTCGAAGTGGTACGTCTGCGAAAGGGCTGCGTATTTCCGTCGTTTGGTTTCCTCCGCCGCGCCGGCCGCCGATGATGGTGCTTGTGCCGACTTGATGGTGTTGCACGGGGCGAAGGTATCCACGCAGGTGGCATCCCATACCAGACTTCGCCCTTGGGCGTAGGGGAAGGTAGTCATCCCATCCGGGCGCTTTCCGTCGCCTCTGTCGAGTCCAGGCGGCTCCAAGATGGAGTGGAGTCCTGCGCTGGTCAAGGCACGCCTGATAACGTCGTTGATTCCTGCATGTCGCGGAAACCGACCAGCGCTTTTACGACAGGAGAGGGGGTGGTGCGCCAAAGTGTCTACTTCTGCTCCGCAGCGACAAAGATGGCGTTGGCAGACTGGCGCTCCGATCCTCTGAGCGACGGCGATGCGAAGAGTGTTCGCGTCCAGGTGGGTCCCCAGGGACGGGATGGGGATGGCATGGAGCCATAGGCCCGACTCCGGACGAGTGGCGGCCTTGAATCTTGCAAGCTCTACTTGATTGGCTCGCCCAGTGAGCTCCTCCAGGGTGCGCTCGGCGGTGATGGTGTCCCACTCCTTTTGCTTGGTCCTTCCACTTTCTTTTGGTTCATTCCCAGTGCGGCTTCTCGTCTTCCACTCCATGATTGCAGCGGCGGGCTGGGCGGACTCCACCAATCCAGGTACGTTTATAAGGATGGAGGCGACCAAAGGGTCCGCAGCGAGGAGTGAGGAGATGTACGATGGAAGGGCCACATCCTCAGCCCTTCTTATCCCGAGGCCTCCGAGACTGACGGGGAGGGTGGCTTGAGTCCACTGGTCCCCCTCGAGGCGCACGTTGATGATCTTGGAGAGTGCCTTCTGCAGTGTGGAATCGAAGTCTCTTAGGTTTTCGATGTCGGTATACGAGGCGGAGGTACGCAGGAGATATTGGAGCCGCGGGATGGCAAAGCAGCTCTTGAGAAGGAAGAGGCCTGTATGGGGCTCCAGGTGGGCGAGGCGTTCGGCCATCCTCTTGAGCGCGTTGGTTTTAGCACGGATGGCCCCCGGGATGGCCACCGGTGACAGCGGGGCGCCGAGCAGCGTTTGCTCTTGTTCCCTGAGTACTCGCACTCGCGGCAGGACATGGCGGAACTGGTCGGCGATCCGAATGGTGTCGACTTCGGATTCGCTGTTGATGACGATCAGCTCACACTTCGTGTCGTTGACCTCGAGTCCGCGCCGCGCTAGCTCCGGAATTATTCGTCTTGTGTTAGCCAGCACGTCCTCGGCTGAGCCTCCCAGGGTCGCGTCGTCCAGGTACCAGACGTTGAGCTCTGAGGTAATTGATTTTGCCACCTCGTCCACTCCGAGCGAAAAGATGGCGGGTCCGCTTGGGTCTCCCTGGTGTAGTCCCGTGGCCGACGCGATTACCCTCTCTCCGTAGAACAGGGCAGATGGCTCCGCATACGCCTGCCACAGCAGGGGGAAGAGACCAGGAACGTGCTCGCGTGCTGTCTTCAGAAAGGTGTCCCGGCGAATGCTGTTGAACGCGTTCCTCATGTCGATCTTCAGCAGGACCTTGGTCTCCGTAGATCCCTCGATGTAGCGTCTGGCACCGTGGACAGCTGCCTCACATCCTCCGGCTGTCCCGAACCCGAGCTGGGTTGGTCTAAGGCCCTCTCCCAGCCCATCCGACAAGGGGCGGAGGCCTGTTTTAGTTGCCAGGCGGCGAAGAGTATTTCCCACCGCAATCGGTCTCACGCCACCTCCCGGTTTGGTAAGAGCGGTGAGGCTGGCCCCGTAGAAGATGGAGACCGCGAAAGCAGGGATGTTTCCACGGAGCACCAGGTTCACGAACTCGGTGAGCTCCCTCAAGAGCTTCTCTCCGGCAGCAGCAGTCCCGCGTCCCATGAGATCGCGTAGGTGTCCAGGGCGTAGGCCATCAGGGCCGGCTGCTGATCCAAGGGGGAAGGAGAATGCCGCCGCTTTCACCTCTTCTGCGCTGGCGGTGATCGGAGGGGAGAGCCGGTCGTCTGGCGGTGCCGGCAAGTCCAGATCTTGTGGAGCCGCGGGGTGTTTTTCCTCCAGGAGCCGGAAGGTCTCGTTGGTTGCGGGTGCGATTCCATCCTCCGAACTCAGCAGTCGAACGGCTCCTCTCACATCGCCCTCCATGAGCTTGGCGGCCACTCGGCGCTGGAGCAACTCGCCTTCGTCTTGCTTCGCTGTTTTGTCCTTCCGCATCTGCTCCTGTTGGACAGCCGGGAGCCTGCCGCCTCGGTCGAATTCGCCAGCTCTTGACTTGACAATCGAAGCCAATGATGGCCCACCCGGGTCGCCGTCGCGTTTCGGAGGTGCCGCCAGCACGTAGTAGCAAAACAACATGAGTCGGGCCCAGGACATCCGATTCGGGTTGATTCTTGCCTCGTGGAGAGTGTTCGCCAGTGCTTCCGCAACTGCGATCCTTGCGCCTTTGGGGATCTTGCGGAGAACACGACAAGTGTTCCTGAGTCGCGCTACGAAGTCGACTAGCTCCCGAGGCGGCTCATCAGTTACTCCCTCCCCCCGCTGGGGCGGCGGCGCCATCAGACATTCAGGGCAGTGCCAGTTGTTGATGTCATCGGTATCCCTAACCCGCAGACCGACGCACGTCAGGTGGTGCCAAAGGAAGCATGCACTGCACTCAACAAGTCTCTTCCTGGCATTATACTGGCCACATGTACGACATGTGTTGGCATCGCGAGTGTCCTGCCATTCCTCCAGAGATAGTGGCCCTTGTATGGGCGCGGCCATTTTCGCTTTGCACCTCTTTCCTTATGGAGGTATTGCCTTTACTTTGAGCACTTTGATAAAAGATTATTTTAAGCAAAGTGAATTCAAGATGGCGGCGCCCAGCAAGAATGTAAACAAATGTTTTCGGGAGCGCACTTTTAGTTTAGATCTCTAATATTTATTTATTTATCTTTGATTTTATGTCTGATATTAAATGGTTTTAAGCTTTGTATGTTAATTGAATTGTGTGAATTGTGAATTGTGAATTGTGTGTGCTTCTATATGACAGAGTGGGCAGGTGTTTGATACTTCAGGGTGTATCCTCTTTCTGTAAGACAGAATGGCATTGTGGTGTCTGCATCTGAGCCTGGATAGGTGAACTCAGTCCTCTCTACTTAGCTCGGCTTCTGAATCATCCACTTTGGGTGGGATTCTCCCGAGAACGCTGTTTGGACTGAGTTGGTTGAGAGAGCGTGTTGCTAGGGTGTTATGTATGTGTGTTGAGTTGCTTGGGGCTGTTGGTATGGTGTCCAGAATGCTTGTATAAGAACATAAGAAAAGAAGGAGACAGCAAAAGACCATTCATGGCCTACACTTGGCAGCTCCTGTTCCAGTCAACACACAAAAGATTTCTTACCAGAGAAAAGTCATCAACATTGTCACCCTTTACAGGAGTTCGTCAGATCTAATCTACAATATACATAAAATGCATCCAGAGGATTATGTCCATTCATGCAACCGCAAAATATAATCTCCCCACTCCTTAGAAAAATATATACATATGTACATAAAAAAGTCAGTCCCATCTAGCAGCTTCATCCATATATTTATCTAATCTATTCTTAAAACTACCCAGAGAGGAGGCTTCTATCACATGTCTAGTGAGCCTATTCCATTCATCTACCACAAGATTTGTAAACCAATTCCTCCCAATCTCCTTTCTAAACCTTTACTTATCAAGCTTAAACCCATTGCTACGTGTCCTGTCATGTTCACTAAGTATAAGAACCTTACCCAGATCCTCTTTATTATATCCTTTTACACATTGGAAGACTTCAATCAATTCCCCTCTGACTCTTCTCCTTTCCAATGTATGTAGATTTAATTTTTTGAACCTTTCACCATAAGGTAAGTTCCTTAGCCCACCAATCATCTTTGTCATCCTTCTCTGCACAGACTCAAGCAAATCAATATCCTTCCTATAATATGGTGACCAAAATTGTACTGCATAGTCTAGATGAGGCCTAACTAGCGCCAGATACAGTTTTAGAATGACTTCAGTACTCTTATTGTTTACACTCCTCCTAATTAATCCCAATATCTTATTAGCTTTATTCTTAGCATTTAGGCATTGCTTTCTAGGACGAAGGTCTGAACTTACCAAAATACCCAAGTTACTCTCACAATCGGTCCTCCCTAAAATTCTCCCATTTAATTTATAACTATTCAGTGGATTATTTCTACCTATACTAAGTACACTACATTTGTCTATGTTAAACTTCATTTGGCATTTCTCGGCCCAATTGGACAGAATGGTCAATTCCTCCTGCATTACAACAGCATCAGAATCAGCCCTAATGGCCCTACCTAGCTTAGTATCATCAGCAAATTTACTCAGGTCACTACTTATACCTATGTCAAGATCATTAATATAAATTAAGAATAGCAAGGGACCCAAAACAGATCCTTGCGGAACTCCACTGCTAACACACCCCCACTCAGATTTAACTGCATCTATACTAACTCTTTGCTGTCTGTCACCAAGCCATGACTGAATCCACCTAAATATACTGCCATTGATCCTGTGTGCTTTAACTTTGCTCAGAAGCTGTAAGTGTGGCACTCGATCAAAAGCCTTACTAAAGTCCAAGTATAAAATATCATAGTTTTCATCATTATCTGCTGCTTCATACACCTTACTATAAAAAGACAGCAAATTAGTCAGACAGGATTTACCCTTACTAAAGCCATGCTGTGATTCTTTTATCAACTTATGCTTATCCAAGTGATCCCTAATATTCCTTGCTATAATAGATTCCATCATTTTCCCTACCACTGATGTCAAACTTACTGGTCTGTAATTAGACATATTTGTTTTATCCCCTTTCTTAAATATAGGTATCACATTGGCTTTCTTCCATGCCACTGGCACAATGCCACTCTCCAATGATTTTCTAAAGATGCATGCTAGGGGCTCACTTAACACAACCTTACATCTTTCAAAATTCTAGGAAAGACCTCATCAGGACCGGGTGCTTTACTACTTTTGATTTTATCAATTTCCTTTGTCACTATCTCCTTTATGATCAAGATATCCTTTAATTTCTCTTCATCATTACCCCGAAAGATCATTGACACCTCGGGTATATTTAGAGTATCCTCCTGTGTAAATACTGAGAGAAAAAAGTCATTTAGCATTCCAGCCATTGAGTCCCTATCACTCACTAATTCTCTATTGGAATCTATAAGTGGGCCTATTTTATCTCTAACCTTAGTTTTGTGTAATTGATAAAAACTTTTAGGATCTTCCTTTGCCCTATTTGCCACTTTAATTTCATAATTTCTCCTTGCTACTCTAACTAACTTTTTAACATCTCTTGCTAGTTCATTATATCTCTGCCTTAAGTAATCCTCTCCATTTTTTATTTTCCTATAAATGCCCTTTTTAATGCCAATATAATGCTTAATTTTATCTGTCATCCATTTTGGGTCATTATTTTTAGTTCTAATCTCCTTATATGGAATGTTAATCATCTGACCTGTAATTAATTGCTCGATTATTCTTTCATACTCCTCTTCAATTGTAATCTCTTCCTCCTGGTGATTATTGTCTCCACTAACTGATATCATTGAATCTATTCCTGATTTGATTTCATTGCCTGGTTTCTTTTTAACTGCCTCCAGGTAAGTCCTTAGCCCATTATAATTTGCTCTTCTAAAGTCAGGAATTTTAACATTGTTCATGCTACTATCAATACCATTCCATTTCATCTTGAATCTAATTTCACAATGGTCACTATTACCCAAATTTCCTCCAATCTCAGTATCCTTAATAACTTCTTCCCTATTTGTCAGAACTAAATCCAGTATATTATTACCTCTAGTGGGTTCGTTAATAATCTGCCTCAGAAAATTATCTTGTACAACATTAAAAAATTCCTCAGCCTCCTGATCACCCACAAGAGCTTCCCAGTCTATATTTCTGTAATTAAAATCGCCCATTATACACACATGCTTACTTCTACATGCCCATTCTATCTCCTGCCACAGAAGATTTGAAGCTTCCTTACTAAGATTTGGTGGTCTGTATAATAATCCTATGACCAGCTTGTTTTTACCTTCCTTTACATTTAGCCATAATGACTCTGTTTTATCATCTAATTTAATTGTACTGTTTACACAACACTGGAGATTATCTTTAATATAAATAATAACCCCTCCTCCTCTCTTCCTATTCCTATCTGTATAGAACATGTTAAAGCCCTCAATCTCAACCTCAGGTTTAAAGTGATTACCTGCCAAATCAAGCCATGACTCTGTTATCGCAATTATATCAAAATTCTCTTCACTCACTAACGCTCTTAAGAGATCTATCTTATTCCTTATACTCCGACCATTTGTGTATTATATTTTAAAGTTTTTTTATTATTCCCATCTTCATTGCATCGTGCTTTTTTATTCCTAGTTATCTGCTCATTCACTTGTGCATTAGTCCCCCTATAACGCATCAGTATGCCCTCCCCCCTAGCTATTCCTCTATCTCTGCATCCCTTCCATTTCCTACACCTGCCCTCTATTCCTGTTATTCCCTTACCTCTAACAGCTTCTAGTTTCCCACCTGTAAGGACCTAATCACACTATCCAGCTCCCCCCATAGAACCTCAACACCTGCCCGACTAAGATGGAGCCCATCCATCGCATACAACCTCCTATTCCCGTAAAACCCACACCAGACATCTACAAACACCAATCCTAACTCCTCACACAGTCCTTTCACAAATTCATTCAAACCAATTGCACGCGACAACCATTCTACCCCCACATCCAATCTCGGAAGCACACCAGAAACAACACCTTTTACCCTGCTTTTACTCATCCTTTCAACTAACCTTTTATACTACTCACGTAACTCACATGTACCCACCTTCTTTACATCATTCACTCCCACATGCGTAATCACAACTGCATCCCTCTCACACCCAGAAACCAGCCTATCATACCTCTGATGTTTCGGTGGGTTGGTGCTGTGTGCAATGTGTGATGTAGTGGATGTGAGGTGTCTCTTGTTACCCTATCATAGAATTGTGCACCTTTTAGATCCATGTGATCTCTGACCTTTAGTGTTTTAGTTTCTCAATGTAGGTGGTCGATGGGAGTTGTTTTGGTACAACCTGTGGCAGTTCTCAGTGCATTGTTTTGTTGTATTTGCAACGTATTGTAGTGCGTATCTGAGAGGTTTAGTGTCCAGCTGGTGCTACAGTATTCGGTAGTGGTTCAGATGAACTGCTTGTGGATGGTGGTAGTTGTCTCCTTGCTCTGTCCAAAGTCCTGGCCTGTTATGGCTTTGAGAGCTCTGAGTTTGATGTCAGCTATGTGGTCCTTGAAGGTCAAACCGTTGTCGTACGTGACTCCAAGGATTTTCACCTTGTTGGCGTATGGGATGGGTGTGTTGTATAAAGTGACAGGTGTGAGGTTATTATGGTTGTATTCTTGTTTGTAGTTGGTTATGAGAGTGACTGTGGATTTCTCTGGTGCTACTTTAAGTCTGTTGGTAGTGAGCCATGTTTGTAGTGTGTTTAGGTAGTGTTGAGCATTTGTGGCAGCTGTGTTGTATTTAGCATGGGTGGATGTGATTGTGATGTCGTCTGCATAGGATAAGATTTTGATGTCTTGAGAGGTGGGTGTTGGGATGTCATGGAGAAAAAGGTTGAACAGTGTGGGGGATAGGACTGAGCCTTGTGGTACATGAGCCTTTCTACCAGACAGATAGTTGGTGAGCCATCTTTTGCTTGCTGTTGTTATGCATGTTAGGGTTATAGATTTTGTTTATAGATTTTGTTTATTAATTACAGAAATATAGACTGGGAAGCTCTTGTGGGTGATCAGGAGGCTGAGGAATTTTTGAATGTTGTCCAAGATAATTTTCTGAGGCAGATTATTAACGAACCCACTAGAGGTAATAATATACTGGATTTAGTTCTGACAAATAGGGAAGAAGTTATTAAGGATACTGAGATTGGAGGAAATTTGGGTAATAGTGACCATTGTGAAATTAGATTCAAGATGAAATGGAATGGTATTGATAGTAGCATGAACAATGTTAAAATTCCTGACTTTAGAAGAGCAAATTATAATGGGCTAAGGACTTACCTGGAGGCAGTTAAAAAGAAACCAGGCAATGAAATCAAATCAGGAATAGATTCAATGATATCAGTTAGTGGAGACAATAATCACCAGGAGGAAGAGATTACAATTGAAGAGGAGTATGAAAGAATAATCGAGCAATTAATTACAGGTCAGATGATTAACATTCCATATAAGGAGATTAGGACTAAAAATAATGACCCAAAATGGATGACAGATAAAATTAAGCATTATATTGGCATTAAAAAGGGCATTTATAGGAAAATAAAAAATGGAGAGGATCACTTAAGGCAGAGATATAATGAACTAGCAAGAGATGTTAAAAAGTTAGTTAGAGTAGCAAGGAGAAATTATGAAATTAAAGTGGCAAATAGGGCAAAGGAAGATCCTAAAAGTTTTTATCAATTATACAAAACTAAGGTTAGAGATAAAATAGGCCTACTTATAGATTCCAATAGAGAATTAGTGAGTGATAGGGACTCAATGGCTGGAATGCTAAATGACTTTTTTCTCTCAGTATTTACACAGGAGGATACTCTAAATATACCCGAGGTGTCAATGATCTTTCGGGGTAATGATGAAGAGAAATTAAAGGATATCTTGATCACAAAGGAGATAGTGACAAAGGAAATTGATAAAATCAAAAGTAGTAAAGCACCCGGTTCTGATGAGGTCTTTCCTAGAATTTTGAAAGAATGTAAGGATGTGTTAAGTGAGCCCCTAGCATGCATCTTTAGAAAATCATTGGAGAGTGGCATTGTGCCAGTGGCATGGAAGAAAGCCAATGTGATACCTATATTTAAGAAAGGGGATAAAACAAATATGTCTAATTACAGACCAGTAAGTTTGACATCAGTGGTAGGGAAAATGATGGAATCTATTATAGCAAGGAATATTAGGGATCACTTGGATAAGCATAAGTTGATAAAAGAATCACAGCATGGCTTTAGTAAGGGTAAATCCTGTCTGACTAATTTGCTGTCTTTTTATAGTAAGGTGTATGAAGCAGCAGATAATGATGAAACCTATGATATTTTATACTTGGACTTTAGTAAGGCTTTTGATCAAGTGCCACACTTACGGCTTCTAAGCAAAGTTAAAGCACACAGGATCGATGGCAGTATATTTAGGTGGATTCAGTCATGGCTTGGTGACAGACAGCAAAGAGTTAGTATAGATGCAGTTAAATCTGAGTGGGGGTGTGTTAGCAGTGGAGTTCCGCAAGGATCTGTTTTGGGTCCCTTGCTATTCTTAATTTATATTAATGATCTTGACATAGGTATAAGTAGTGACCTGAGTAAATTTGCTGATGATACTAAGCTAGGTAGGGCCATTAGGGCTGATTCTGATGCTGTTGTAATGCAGGAGGAATTGACCATTCTGTCCAATTGGGCCGAGAAATGGCAAATGAAGTTTAACATAGACAAATGTAGTGTACTTAGTATAGGTAGAAATAATCCACTGAATAGTTATAAATTAAATGGGAGAATTTTAGGGAGGACCGATTGTGAGAGGGACTTGGGTATTTTGGTAAGTTCAGACCTTCGTCCTAGAAAGCAATGCCTAAAATGCTAAGAATAAAGCTAATAGCATATTGGGATTCATTAGGAGGAGTGTAAGCAATAAGAGTGCTGAAGTCATTCTAAAACTGTATCTGGCACTAGTTAGGCCTCATCTAGACTATGCAGTACAATTTTGGTCACCATATTATAGGAAGGATATTGATTTGCTTGAGTCTGTGCAGAGAAGGATGACAAAGATGATTGGTGGGCTAAGGAACTTACCTTATGGTGAAAGGCTCAGAAAACTAAATCTACATACATTGGAAAGGAGAAGAGTCAGAGGGGAATTAATTGAAGTCTTCAAATGGGTAAAAGGATATAATAAAGGGGATCTGGGTAAGGTTCTTATACTTAGTGAACATGACAGGACACGTAGCAATGGGCTTAAGCTTGATAAGTATAGGTTTAGGAAGGAGATTGGGAGGAATTGGTTTACAAATCGTGTGGTAGATGAATGGAATAGGCTCACTAGACATGTGATAGAAGCCTCCTCTCTGGGTAGTTTTAAGAATAGATTAGATAAATATATGGATGAAGTTGCTAGATGGGACTGACTTTTTTATGTACATATGTATATATTTTTCTAAGGAGTGGGGAGATTATATTTTGCGGTTGCATGAATGGACATAATCCTCTGGATGCATTTTATGTATATTGTAGATTAGATCTGACAAACTTCCGTAAAGGGTGACAATGTTGATGACTTTTCTCTGATAAGAAATCTTTTGTGTGTTGACTGGAACAGGAGCTGCCAAGTGTAGGCCATGAATGGTCTTTTGCAGTCTTCTTCTTTTCTTATGTTCTTATGTTCTTATAAGTTTATGTCTGGGGGTGGCATCGAAGGCTTTGCTTATGTCTATTGCTATGAGTAGTGTTCTTTTGTGTGTTGCTTTGTGGTGAAGCCTTCCAGCATGTCTTGCGTCAGTTGTGTGAGTAAGGTGCTTGTTGAGTGTTGTGGTCTAAAGCCATGTTGGGTGGGCGTTTTTGGGATATGTGGTGTAATCAGGTTTAATATTAGTCATTCTATTACTTGGAAAGCTGTGCTCAGCAGTGTTATAGGTCTATGAGGTGACAAGTGTGGGGTCTTTGTTGGGTTTAAGGATAGCGACAATGATGCCATGTTTCCATGTGTCTGCAATTTTGCAATATGTGTAGCTGTAATTTGCTATGTCGGTGAGGGCTTGGATCCCTCGTGGCCTGAGATTCTTAAGATGGTAATTTGAGATACCATCTGGTCCAGCAGCTGGTGAGTTTTTGAGGTTACAGTTGATATGGTTTGTTTGTCTGTATGTGAAAGGTTTGTGGTTTTTGTCATGTGGGAAGTGCTTCTTACGTGTTATGATTTTTCTGTCTTCTGGTGTGTGTGGGAGGTGGTTTATGTTAGCGTAGTAGTTGATGAGTATGTTGGCTTGTTGTTTGTGTGAAGGGATTGTGTTGTCACGAGTGATTGCTGCATGTGATGTTGGAGTTTGTGAGTTTGATTTAGTTATGCTTCTGAGTACTTGGAAAACTTTCTTGCTGTTGTCTTTATGGTTGAGATTGTTAGCGAAGTTTGTTCAGTTTTGTGTCTGCTGTTGCTTTATCTTTGTTCTTATTTGTTCATTGAGTGACTGGACAGTGCAAACAGTTTCTTCTGTATGGGGAAAGGGAGATGTGTGTTTTGCATTGTCTCGGGTTTCTATGAGGCTCTTTATCTCTAGTGTGAAATTGGGGTTATGAACTTTGCGGTTGCCTCATGGAATGTGTTTCTTGCCTGTTTTGGTTATTATAACATAACATAACATATAACATAATTTCACGAATGACAAAAGACACAAGGGCCTATCAAAGGTCATCCGTATCCATCAAATCCCACCCACATAATGCATCCATAGGAATGTCCAACCATGCATCTACAATATATAATTTAAAGCCTCCATAGGAGTCTGTCAAAAACAAAATCAAAGTCCCCCAAAATATACAATAAAAAGAAACTGCATCCACAGGAATGAGTCAAGAAACATATCCACATACCAAAAAGTAAGAAATTAACCCTCCATCCCCATATAATGATCCAATCTGCGCTTGAAAACATTCAAGTTTGGGCTCTCTACAGTCTCAGGTGGCAAACTATTCCAATAATCCACCACTCTGTTAGTGAAAAAATATTTTCTAACAACCAGTCTGCACCTCTGTTTTTTAATCTTTAAGTGGTGGCCTCTAGTTCTATTACTACTTTCTAACTCAAATAACTTGCTGAAATCCAATTTATCCATCCCAGGAAAGATTTTAAAAAGCTCAATCATATCTCCCCTCACACACCTTCTTTCAAATGAAAACATATTTAATACCCTCAGTCTCTCTTCATATTCAAGGTGCTTCAGGGATGGTATTATTTTTGTTGCCCTCCTTTGTACTGACTCTAATAAGTTTATATCATGTCTAAAATGTGGTGACCATGCCTGTATACAGTACTCTAAATGTGGCCTGACATAAGAGTTGTATAGTTTAAGGATGACCTCCTTACTCTTGTAGCTAACATTTCTTTTAATGTAACCTAGCACCCTATTTGCTCTATTTTTTGCCTCAATACACTGCTTTGAAAATTTCAGTGGCCTATCTACTACTACTTCTAAGTCCTTCTCATCTTCAACTGAATTAAGAAGAAAGCTGCAGGGCGTACTACCCACTACATATTTAAGTGTACACCAGATGTTCGCAGAGCAATTCATGATAATGGTGACAGGGTTATGTTACAATGGGGAAGATATGTAGTACGTGACAGGTACCATGTACTTACTTGCTTTTATTGTCAAAGGTATGGCCATGTTGAGGACAATTGTAAGTTTAAAGATCAAGATAGAATATGTGGTATTTGTTCTGAAAATCATGAAACTAAGAATTGTTCTTCTCAGGCTACTAGATGTGCAAACTGTATGAGACAGAAACGTGCAGATACTGAACACAGAGTAAACTCCAGGGATTGTAAGTCGTTTGAGACAGAAATTTTAAGTTTAGCAGCAATTACTGATCATGGATATTAATACTGAGTTTTTCACTTGTGGTTTTGTAAACATTCAATCTGTTGGTAACAAAACGCTTGAAATTAGAGAACTGCTTAATGAGAAGATGTTTGACGTATTTGCTATTGCTGAAACTTGGTTGCATAGTTTTGACTTTTCTAAAATAAATGAGATGACGCCTTCTACGCACACTTTTCTTCATGTTGCTAGGGAAGAGGGGATAGGAGGGGGTGTTGGAGTTTTTGTATCAAATGCTTGTACATATTTAAAGACTGTAAGAAGAATAGCAGTAAGTAGTTTCGAGTATATGGAAGTGAATTTCAAGTGCAATAATCAGTGGGTGTCTTTTGTGGTTGTTTATAGACCACCTTCATCTAGTGGTAATGTGTTTATTGAAGAATTTGGCTCATTGCTGGAATTGATTGATATGGTGTCTTTAAAAGTTTTTATTGTAGGGGACTTCAATATATGGATGGACGATCTAGTTAACCGTGACACGATTAGACTATCTGAATTATTAGATTCCTATCAATTGATAAACAATGTGTGGACTCGAACTTCAATTACGGGACATACTTTAGATCTGGTCATAGGTGATGCATCGACAAATCTGATTACCGATATTGATGTGGAAGAGGAGTGCAATATTTCACCAGTCCATAAATTAATAACTTTTAGTTTGGGTATTCCCAAGGCGAGGGTAACTAAGAAAATATTTTTTAGGAATAAGTTGGAATTTTCTTCTGTATCATTTATTGATGTGGTAACACAGAAAATGGGTACTGAATTTAATGAACCTTGTAACCATAACAACATATTGCTAAAATCTGAGTGTGTGGATTGTGCCACTGATGTTTATAATATTGTAATTAAAGGTGAATTTGAAGAACAATGTCCTCAACTGGAAAAGGTCATTACAGTCAAGGACAAATCTCCATGGTTTAATAGTGAGATCTTACAACTGAAAAGGGAGAAAAGACGTAAAGAATGTAAATGGCGGAGGCTGAAGACTGCCAAGACATGGGAGGAATTTAAAAATGTTAGAAATAAATATAACTACATGATAAGGAAGAGGAAAATAGAATATTATAACTTGAAAATTAATGAGGCTGGATCAGATACAGCAAAGTTATATAAGTTTTTGAATAGTTTATCTGGTAATGTAAGAAGGAAGAAACTCCCTGATGGTTTTAGTGACTCTGAATTAGCTGAGGCCTTTTTATTGTTCTTTAGAGATAAAATGTTACATATAATCAGTGGATTTAATGATACACGTTCTGTAGCTGTGGTTGTACCTGTTACTGAATTTAGACTATTGAGTTTTCAAACTGTGAATAAGGATGCTTTTGTTCGAACAATAAATAGATCAAAGAAAACATTCTGTGCCATTGATCCAATGCCAATGTCAGAATTGAGTATGGCAGAAAACTTTTCCCAACTTATAGATATTTTGATAATATTGGTGAATACTAGTATATCTACATGTTCTTTTCCTGAATCTGAGAAATCTGCCATTGTAAAACCTATACTGAAGGGGTCATTGGATTGTCAGAGTTTGAGCTCGTATAGACCAGTTTCTAATTTGTCTTATTTATCTAAATTATTAGAATATGTGATTCTTGAACAATTGACTGATTAATTGGAACAGATCCATGCTTTTCCTGACTGTCAATCAGCTTACAGGCAGTTGTATTCCACTGAAACTACTTTATGTTCTGTTATAAATGATGTATTGGAAATAATGGATGAGGGTAAATGTGGGATATTAGTCTTGCTTGATCTCAGTGCAGCCTTTGACACTGTTGTACATGAGTTACTTTTAAATGACTTGAGATATATTGGTATTGAAGACAGGGCACTTCAATATTTAGATAGCTACATCAAAGATAGGACATACAGTGTACAAATTGGTAATTCATTTTCATCAACGCAAGCCTTGACACGAGGTGTCCCTCAGGGAAGTGTATTGGGCCCCATTCTCTTTTGTATTTATACCATTGGTTTATCAGCAGTTTTAGAAAGACATGGAGTTAAATTTAAATTATATGCTGATGACACCCAGTTTTATTTCTCAATCTCTGACATTGAAAGTACTGTTCAGGATCTTAATGACATTTTACTAAGTATTGAAAATTGGATGGATTTCAAACAATTAAAGCTTAATTCTGATAAAACTGAATATATGTTAGTTGGCAGCAAAGATAAGCTAAGAATTCTGGGCAACATTGTATTGAATTTAAATAACAATCCTGTTAATTTTGTTGATAAGGTTCGTGATTTAGGTGTCATACTTGACTGTCATATGTCTCTCAATGCTCAAATCAATAATGTTGTAAAAATTGCTGGCTACCACTTGAAGAACATTGCATTTGTTAAAAAATATTTAAATGAGTGTTCTGTTTTAAAACTTGTAATCAATTGTGTAATTAGTAGAGTTGATTATTGTAATTCAATTTATTGTCATTTACCTAGGTCACAACTAAAAAAATTACAACTAATTCTGAATAGAAGTGCAAGGCTTATTAAGGGTATACTACGAAGAGACAGGATTACCCCTGTATTAATTGATTTACACTGGCTGCCTATCAAGGCTAGAATTATTTTCAAAATTTGTGTCTTAACACATCAAGTATTGCACACTGGTTCACCATTATATCTGAGAAGCTTAATACATGTAATTCAACCAACGGAGGACACCATCAACACCCGTAGAGCTGCTACTGGAGTAACCCTTTTTGAGCCAAGATTTTTAACAGGTGCTGGCTTTCGCACCTTCAAATGTGCTGCTCCAAGATTTTACAACCATCTTCCCCTGAACATTAGACAAATTGAAGACATTAAGAACTTTAAAAGAAAATTGAAAGCACATTTGTTCTCCGAGTGTTATGATTTAAGTGATAAGACCATTTGTGAATCATTTGCTCTTTGAAAAAGAAAACTATATGTCAATGGTCCTGCAGAGCGCCATTTCGGCGGAGTGGGACCTGTTAAATAACAACAACAATAACAATATATATATAACCCATCCATCTCATAGCTAAATTCCCTATTATCTCTCCCCATGTTAATAACTTTGCATTTATTAAGGTTAAAAGTCATCTGCCACTTCTGAGCCCAAGCTAACAACTTATTTAAGTCACCCTGCACTTTAAAGCTACCCTCAACCTCTTTGACTACAGCTGCCAATTTAGTGTCATCAGCAAAAATTGACACTTTGCTATTTACACCTTGCCCAAGATCATTTACATAGATTATAAATAATAAAGGGCCTAAAACTGATCCCTGAGGTACGCCACTAATAACATTCCTCCACTCTGACCTCACTCCATTCAGTACAACTCTCTGTTTCCCATTTTTCAGCCATTCAGTTATCCAATTCAAAACCTTCCCACATATCCCATGCAGCTTTAATTTCTGAACTAGTCTTCTATGTGGAACCTTATCAAAAGCTTTGCTGAAATCTAAGTAGATCACATCAACTTTCTCACCCCTATCTAATTCTTTAGTTACATAATCCATAAAATCCAGTAAATTAGTTAAACACGATCTCCCTTTTCTAAAACTATGCTGAGCATCATTAATTTTACAGACTATAGAAGTTAAGCTTACTGGTCTAAAGTTATTTGGGTCCTCTTTGCTTGCCTTTTTAAAAATTGGCACTACATTTGCCAATTTCCAATCATTTGGTATTTCTCCAGACTCTAGTGATCTAATAAATATCTTCTCAAGAGCTACTGCAATACTTTCTACACCTTCTTTGAGTATCCTAGAATGAATGTTGTCAGGGCCAGATGCCTTACTAGTATTTAACTGCATTATAAGCCCTTTAATTTCTTCTCTGTCTATATTAATAAAATTTATCACTACCCTTGACCTAGAATAATCATCAATTAATCTAACTGGTTTCTCTTCTGTGAATACTGAAGCAAAATGATCATTAAGGACCTCTACTATTTCCTCATCAGATTCTTTCAAAACCCCTTCATATTTAATAGGCCCTATTTTATCACTGTTAGATTTATTACTGATTCTATAATAGCTAAAGAATTTTTTAGAACATAAGAACATAAGAAAAGAAGGAGACTGCAAAAGACCATTCATGGCCTACACTTGGCAGCTCCTATTATTATTTTTAGCTAAATTAATTTCTGCTGTCCTTTTGGTCTTCTTAATAATCTTATTTAGTTCATTTCTGGTTGACCTATAATGGTTTAAATTATCTAAACTACTCTCACTTTGTAATCTCTGGTATGCCCTTTTTTTCTCTGAAACTTTATTAGCTATTTCTTGATTCCACCATAATGGTTTCCTGCATTTCTTCCTAATAGACTTCAATGCAATACACTGTTCCTGAACCATGTTTAATATAGTCTTAAAAATATCCCACATGTCATAAGTATTCTTTCCATGGAATTCTATATCCCACCTAATCTGATTTAGCATGCTGCGTAATTTATCGTAATCTCCCCTATAAAAATTTGGAATTTTTGTGGAGTTTGTCGTTGTTCTACCCTTAACTATTTGCAAATTAAACCGAACCATCTGATGATCACTGTTTCCCAATGATTCCCCTACACTCAATCCTTGAACTAAGTGATCATCATTTGAAAGAATTAGATCTAATATATTGGCACCCCTTGTTGGCTTATTAACAAATTGGGTCAAAAATTTATCCTCAAAACACTCCATACACTTACAACTTGCTCTATCTCTTCCTATCATATTTTCCCAGTCTACAGAAGTTAAATTAAAGTCACCAAGAATAACTGTATCTTCTTTGGATCCTTTACTTATTTCCCTAATCATTAACTCATCAATACAATCAGTCTATCCTGGTGGTCTATAAAAAGCTCCCAAGTGTATTTTCCTATTTTTACCAACCTTAATATCTATCCATAATGATTCACCTTCTCCTTGCTTTATAGAGTTATTTAGATTTGAAGAAATGCTCTTTCTGATATAAATAATCAACCCACCACCAGTCCTATCTCTCCTTTGACTAATGTACATGGTATAACCTTCTAGTTCAAATTCACTGACATTATCATTAAATGTATTTTCATTAACCCATGATTCAACTATACATATTATATCTATATCTTCATGAATGATATAACTAAATAATTCATCCCTCTTATTTCTAAGACTACGAGCATTTGTGTAAAGAGAACTCAGCCCACCTATCCCTGAAGCACCTGAGGACCTATCTCCTCTGCATCTCCTTTCTCTCCTTCCCCAACCCTGTACTCTTGTATTTCCCTGACCACTATCACTACTCAAGTAATTTAACCCTAAAGCACTTCCATTAGCCTGCGTACCTTCTACAAATCTGTGTTTGCTTCCTTTCCCTGCCTCACTTTGAGCCATTAAATTTCCCTGACCACTATCAAAACCTAGTTTCCCGCCTCTAAAGACCTAATAACACTATCTAATTCCCGCCACAAAACCTCAACCCCATCTCGGCTCAGATGGAGTCCATCCATCGCATACAAACCCTTATTCCCATAAAACCCACTCCAAACATCTACAAACACCAATCCTGACTCCTCACACAAACCTTTCACATATTCATTCAACCCCATTGCACGAGACAACCATTCCATCCCCACATCCATTCTGGGAAGCACACCTGAAACAACGCCTTTTACTCTACTTTCACACATCCTTTCAATCAGCCTTTTATACCACTGTCGTAACTCACAAGTACCCACCTTCTTTACATCGTTTACTCCAACATTTGTAATCACAACTGCTTCCCTCTCACACCCAGACACCAACCTATCATACCTCTCACACACATCATTTACACCAGCACCCGGCAGACAAACTCTCACTTCCTTCCATTTACTTTCACTCAACTTCCTATCTAAATACCTAATCTGAGAGTCACCCATCACAATCACCTCAGTCATTCTCCTATTCTCTCTAGGCCTAGTATTACCCTCCCTCCTGCTCTCACTCACTCGACCTCCTATTCTACTTTCAGGCACAGCCACACCAGACAAATCTCTTTCAAATTCTTCCTCTCTCAGGGCATCAAATCTGTTAGTTAGCCTAACAGGTTCCATGTCCCTCTCATTCACACACCTAACCTGTCCTAACTTATCTATTCTGTTCACTTTCACCCACCACTCATCATCACTTGCTTCACTTACTGCTTTCTCTCCAGTCCCTGTTCTAGGCCTAACTTCCTCCCTCCTGGTTCCAATCTGACTCTTCAAATGTACACTTGCATCTCTTCTCACTTCAGACACTAAATCATTCAGTCTCAAGCATTCCGCATGTAATCGACTCACCTCCTCAGTCAAAGCACATACACGGCACTCAGACACATTCACTCTCCTCTCTACACCACAGACATCGCACACTATATACACACTACTTTCAAAAGGCATACTCTCTACATCCAGACAGTCAGCCATACTTAAACAAGAACAATAATAGAAACAAAAACTTACGAACAACAAGAATTTGACCCGAATTTGTGCGCGCAAGTTTAAAACCTGCTAATCAAGATGGCCACCGAAGTAAACAAAAGTCACTTTCTCACCAAAACAAAATAACCACAATTTAACTTCGTTATATTAACCAAATATACGATCTAATAACTTAATATTTATGTTTACTATGTCACACTCCAAAGTATAGAAAATAATCAAAATATTCCGAGAGCTCTACGAAACACATGCTACCTGATAATTCTGTAGGTTGTTTCTGTTATATTTGTGGTGTCTAGTGAGGCAAAGAGGGTTTCTGTGTCTTCTGTGTAAGCTGACCAATTTGTCTTTTTGTAGTTTATGAAAGTTTTCCTTCCTTGTTTTAGTTTGTGTGTTGTTTTAGTTGTGATGATGATGGGTAAATTGTCTGATGGTAGTTTTTTGACTGTACTCTAGAGAGTGTCGATTGTAAGTGCTGGAGAACAGAATGTTATGTCTGGTGAGGATATATTGCGCCTGGTTTGGTGGGGCATATGTGTGTGTGCTGTTAGGTCATTGAGTATGGATAGGTGCTGTAGTTCATGTTCGATGTGTGTGCCTCTGGTGTTTGTATTGTTGTTCTTGTACCACGCGGTGCTCTTACCATTGAAGTCACCCCCAATGATAAGGTTAGGTATTTGTGTGATTTGGTGTAGTGGTAGAAGGTAGCCACTAGGTACTGTGCTTGTGTCTATTGGGGGGATGTATATGTTGATGAGGTTTATGTGTTTGTTGTATCCTGTACTGATTTTGAAGGATTGTAGCTCTATTGTTTTGTCTTGTTGTGGGAGTAGTGCTTTTGTGTTTTTTGTGGTGTCCATGTAGCTAATGTTTTTATGAATGTACGTGATTAGGCCCCCTCCATCTGAATCTTTTCTGTCGTTTCTTATAGCAGTGAAGTTGTCTCCTATAGAGGGGGTGATGCTGTCTCCTTTGAGTTTTGACTCTTGTATCATTGCTATATGTATGGTGCATTTATTGATGAGGTCAGTTAGTTCATGTATCTTTGAATTTATGCCGTCTATGTTTAGTTGTAGTATATTTATGTTCTTAATGATAATTTCTCAGTATTTACACAAGAGAATCAAGATAGATTAATTGATGATAATTCTAGGTTAAGGGAAGTAGTGTTGAATACCGTTAATGTAAACAGGGAAATAATTAAAGGGCTTATATTGGAGTTAAATACAGTAATACTTCAGATTAGGGGTGCACGGTAGGTGGCGCTGTTAGTAGGCTACAATTTTGAGCTACAATATATCTTATGACATCAGACGGTAGCTTCAGATGTGACCAATCACGGCGTTATATTTTTTTTGTTGTTTTGGGGATTTGTAACTTTTAGTCTGTATTATTTACTAAATATCTGCGCCTCTGCTCCTTTATAGTTTTGTTTTTTTCGTATAGTTTGTTTCGCAGCGAACGATAACAGCTTCTTACTGGCAATGTGGTAGCTATAAATAGAACCTGCTTAGCATTTGTTTCTGTTTTTTTATGGCTTTTTCTTGCTCTAGTTGTGCTTCTTTGTTATTCGAATTTGGGTTTATTTTGCATGACCGCAAAAAACTTTTAGATTATTTAGAGGTGCATAAACTAATCAAGAAACCTATAAAAGTAAGTATTGTTTGTCATTAGGTTAGGTTTTTCTGCCAGTAAAAAGCTATTGGGGAAAAAAACAGTAAATTCAAGGGGACTGCTTGTGGGGGAGATATCACTGCGGGGGGACCACCCTGCGATGATCCTGAGTTTCGATCAATTTGGGGTGGTCTGGGGGGTGCAGCCCCCCCAGTATATACTCATATACAAAAAAATATAACACAGTAATTGTTCACATCTGATGCTACCATCTGGCATCATAACACATATATTGTAGCCCAAAAGTGTAGCCTATAAACAGCGTCACCTACCGTGCAACCCGAAACTGAAGCGTTACCTTAAATACTAGTAAGTCATCTGGCCCAGACAACATTCATTCTAGGTTACTCAAAGAAGGTGTAGATAGTATTGCAGTAGCTCTTGAGAAGATATATACTAGATCATGTGTTTGGAGAAATACATAGTGATTGGAAATTAGCGAATATAGTGCCAACTTTTAAAAAGGGAAGTAAAGAGGACCCAAATAACTTTAGGCTGGAAAGCTTAACTTCTATCATAGTGTATACTCATATACAAAAAAATATATCGCAGTAATTGTTCACATCTGATGCTACCATCTGACGTCATAAGACATATATTGTAGCCCAAAAGTGTAGCCTATAAACAGCGCCATCTACCATGCAACCCGAAACTGAAGCGTTACCTTAAATACTAGTAAGTCATCTGGCCCAGACAACATTCATTCTAGGTTACTCAAAGAAGGTGTAGATAGTATTGCAGTAGCTCTTGAGAAGATATATACTAGATCATGTGTTTGGAGAAATACTTAGTGATTGGAAATTAGTGAATGTAGTGCCAACTTTTAAAAAGGGAGGTAAAGAGGACCCAAATAACTTAAGGCTGGAAAGCTTAACTTCTATCATTTGTAAAATTCTTGAGAAGATAGTTAAGAAGGGGATTTCTGACCATCTAGAGTGTGGTAGGTTAATAAATGATGCTCAGCATGGGTTTAGAAGAGGTAGATCGTGTTTAACAAATTTATTGGATTTTATGGATTATGTTACTAAACAATTTGACAAGGAGCGAATATTGATGTAATTTACTTAGATTTTAGCAAAGCTTTTGATAAGGTTCCACATAGGAGATTAGTTCACAAATTAAAAATGCATGGGATATGTTGTAGAGTTTTGAATTGGATAACTGAATGGCTGAAAGACAGGAAACAGAGAGTTGTGCTTAATAGCGTGAGGTCACCATGGAGGGAGACGTTATCAGTGGCGTACCTCAGGGATCCGTTCTAGGCCCTTTATTAGATAAACATGTAGATTGGCGGCTCAACTGAAAAAGTACATTTTTGTGTGTTTATATTTCGTTCACCCCTGCCTGAATATTCATGCGCGTTGGAGTCCTATTTGAAATATACCCAGCGCCCTGAGGGTCTTCTGTTCGAGGAGGGCCCCCGCGTCTCCCCTGAGCTATGCCTGGAGAGCATATTCCTTCAATGGAATTGCCGTGGCCCCTGGGCCAACTGGGAGGAGCTGCAGAGGCTTGTCTCGTCCCATTCCCCATTAGCCATCTTCTGCAGGAGAACATGCTAGGTGCGTGCCCCCTGCCGCCCTCCCGGAGTATAAGGGTCTTGCAACCCCACCATCACGAGATGGCCAGGCTGGGGGATGCGCGGTTTACACCCGGCATGATGTCTCCGTTCTTCCTTTCTCTTTAGATACCTCTTTTCAGGCAGTGGCTGTACAGCTGCACCTGGATAGGAGGTATACTATCATTTCTCTGTACATTCCACCATCAGCTGACTTCAACGCGGGGGACTTCCGCCGCGTCGTGGCACGGTTGCCGAGGCCCTGTCTCTTGCTTGGAGATCTGAACGGCAGGCATCCTCTCTTGGGAGATTACTCAATAAATCCCAGGGGACAAGTCCTTGCCGATCTGATCGAAGAGCTTGAGATGGGTGTCCTAAACGTGGATGAGTTTACGCATCACTGTCCGAGAACCGCTTCATTTTCTTGCCTTAACCTATCTTTGTGCTCTTCGGATGCACAGCCTGATTTTGATTGGGGGGGTCGATGACCTCTATGGTGGTGATCACTTTCCCATTCAAATATCATTTTCATGGCAATGCCGCCTGAGAGCCCACCTCGGTGGTGCTTGGCGCGGTGGCCTGCATTTCAGGAAATGACTGAATTCTCTATCTCAGTCGAGGAGTTTAGGTCAGTATATAAGGCCGTTGAGTTCTTCTCTGGCAACCTCATCGCCGCGGGCCTGACTACTATTCCTAGAACGTCTGGCCGTTTTGCACGCCGACCACTCCCATGGTGGTCGGCCGAGTGTGAGACGGCCCTCAAACAGAAGCGTTATGCCTACATGCGCTATAAGCGCAGCCCGCACGATTTCACTGTCGGTGAATTTCGTCGGGCTAAGGCTAGGTTCCGGTATATTTCGAAGCACGCCCGCCGCTCTTTTTGGCGGGCATACGTGTCTTCAATTAACGGGAAGAACCCTTTAGCAGAGTTGTGGAAGCGAGTCAAAAGGATTCGGGGCAAGTTCTCGCAGGACCCCCCTCCCGTTCTCCAGGGGAATGGGACCGCAATCTCGGACCCCGCGTCCGTGGTGGAATCCTTCGCGATCGCTTTTTCCGTATCCTCTAGCCGGGATGCTGCTCCGCCAGCATTCAATGCACGTCGTGATGT
This sequence comes from Ceratothoa steindachneri, assembly GCA_963969495.1. Classification (NCBI taxonomy): domain Eukaryota; kingdom Metazoa; phylum Arthropoda; class Malacostraca; order Isopoda; family Cymothoidae; genus Ceratothoa; species Ceratothoa steindachneri. The sequence continues at coordinate 31,406,283 of OZ018322.1, forward strand.
CGCGGAAGGCCGCCGGCTGGACTTTACCTCCGAGGCGGAGAACCCTTCAACGACAGGTTTACTGTGAGTGAATTGCGCTCCGCTCTTGCTTCGTGCGCGGACACCGCCCATAGTCCGGACGATGTCCCGTACGTCATGCTTCGACACCTAGGTGAGCGAGGCATGGCCTTTCTGTTAGATTTGTTCAACAGGATCTGGGTGGAGGGTCTTCTCCCAGATTCCTGGCGAATCGCTACTGTGCTCGCCTTTCGCAAACCGGGGAGAGATCACTCTACTCCGACCGGTTTCCGCCCAATCTCTCTAACCTCTTGCGTGTGCAAGTTGATGGAGAAATTGGTAAATGTTAGATTAGCCTTTTTCCTGGACATCTGAGGCCATCTGTCTTCTGCACAGTGTGGCTTCCGCAAGTTCCACCCCATGTCGGATACTCTGCTACGACTCGAAAATTCCGTCTGTGAGGCCTTCCTTTGTATACAGCACTACCCCACGGTGTTTTTCGATCTGGAGAAGGCCTATGATACCGCATGGCGATATGGTATCATGGAGACTCTCCACACGATGGGGGCGAGGGGACGCCTCCCAATGTTTATATATGAATTTTTGCGAGATCGTCGATTCCGCGTACGGGTGGGGAGAGCCCTCTCCGGCCCAAAGGAGCAGGAAGAAGATGTCCCGCAGGGAAGTGTCCTCAGTGTCACACTCTTTGCCCTGAACATCAATGGCATCACCTCGGTGCTGCCGGAAGATGTTCTCACTACGCTCTACGTGGACGACCTTTCGATCTCTTTTGGTGCGGCCCAGATGCCAACTCTGGAGTGTCGACTCCAACAGGCATTGAACCGGGTCTCTCGTTATGCCGAAGCGCACAGGTTTCGGTTTTCCTTGGCCAAGACTAAGGTGGTGCACTTCTGCCGCCATCCACGCCTCCACCCCCACGACCCAGACTTGTTTCTTAATGGGGTACGCCTGGAAGTGGTTGAATCGCACAGTTTCCTTGGTCTTGTATTCGACCGACGTCTCACCTGGGAGGCTCATATTCGCAGCCTTAGGGTCTCTTGTACCCGCGCCATGGATATTCTCCGTTCCGTGACGTTCAGCGCTTGGGGCGCTGATAGGGCTACTGCCCTACTTTTTTATCGATCCTTTGTTCGTTTGAAGCTTGACATTGGATGCGAGTTTTATGCATCCGCAGCCGAGCATTTATTGCGGAAGGTGGACTCGATCCACCACACCGGCCTTCGCCTTGCGACCGGTGCCTTCCGCACTTCCCCCATTGAGAGCCTGTTAGTCGATTCTGGAGAGGTGCCACTCGCTCTGCGCTGCGTGCATTGCATCACTCGCCTGTACGCGTGAGCCTGGCGCCTTCCTCAGTCGCCAACAGCTCTCACTGCATCCGCAGCTGATCTCGACGGTGCCTATGCCACCGAGAGACGCCCGTCATACCCTAAGCCCTTCGGGTTTAGGGCCAGGAAACTCCTTCGAGAGCTAGGTATAGCTCTCGGGCCAGTGGCGCCTCTGGTTCTGCCCAGGACGCCACCCTGGAGGGTACCACATTTGGCTATTTGTCACCACGCTTCTGCTCCCAAAGCTTGTACAGCGCCGGGAGTACTGCCTTCGACCTTTTTGGAGCACACCTCGTGTCACGCTGGAACCGTGCCAGTGTATACAGATGGCTCCAAGTCCCAAGAGGGGGTCGGCTTCCACGCCGTATCCCCTCCTTTTGAAGTCAGCGGGGCTCTGCCAGGCGCTGCGTCTGTCTTCACGGCCGAACTGGTGGCAATACACCACTCGGTACGGGAGATTACGCGACGTGCCAGGTTCGGAGACTGGATTGTGATCTATAGCTACTCATAAAGCGCCCTGAGTGCTCTCGGGGCATTGGAATCTCCGCATCCCCTGGTTCGCGATATCCGTGACGCCACGGTTTTGGCGAGCCGGGCAGATGTCGAGATTATCTTCTGTTGGGTTCCTGGACATGTAGGAATTGCGGGGAATGAGGGCGCCAAAGAGTCCGCGAGGACTCTGCGACCGGATCCGCGTTTCGCTCTTCCTCACACCGACTACATGGCAGGAATACGGGCAGCTCTTCGGACTGCTTGGCAAAGAAGATGGGAGACGGTCGAAGGGAACTTAAAGGTGGCGTGCCATTGCGCCGCGACTGTTCCCATGGACCTATCCCCCAATTCCGCGACGGCTTCAGGTCGCTTTCTGTCGTTCCCGAATCGGGCATACTCGTGTGACGCATCGCTATTTGATGGAGCACTCGCCTGCGCCCTATTCCGACGACTGCATCTTCCCCCAGACTGTTCGCCACATTCTTGTCGAATGCCCCAGTCTGGGTGATCTTTGCGCACGTTACCTGTCCCGTTACCGGGATGGACGGTGTCGCTACCGCCTGTCTCTTGTACTCGGGACGAGTGTGTGCACTTTGTCTGGTGGACTTGTTGACTTTTTGGGGGAGGCCGGCCTTCTCCCTATTATTTAAGCAGGTTTTTATTTTGTTTTGTTTTGTTTTTTGTTTTTTTCCCTTATAGGTCGCACGCTCCTGCGCCGGGGGGACCTCCCCCTGATGCAGGAGCTTGCTTACTGCTCGCTTCCTTTTCCCGTATTTTTTGGGGGGTTGTTTTTTATCTTTTTGTATTTTATTTTGAAATAGCCTAGTACTAGGCCAGTTTTTTATTTGGCGACTAATGCCCAAGTAGGCAGTCACCAGATGAGCTCTTTATAAAAAAAAAAAATCAAGAGAATACTGAAGGATAAAGAAGAGGCCTGGCATAAATACTGATCCAGGGAAAACACCCAGCTGATGATAACTATATACTACAGCAAGGAACATTGCAACAAGAGAAGTGAGGAAGGCAAAGTACCAATATGAGAGAAGGGTGGCCACGGACTCCCTAGAAAACCCCAAGCATTTTTGGGCCTCCTCATGATCCAAGAGCAGCATGAAGGAGAGGGTTACAAGGTTATTGACATGCGATGGAGAGCTAACCAAGGATAACCAAGAGACAGCCCATGTAAGGAACAAGGCTTTCAATTGGGTATTCATCAAGGACATGTCCAACCCTGTACCACACCAAGAGGAGAACTGTCTGCTACAGGAAATAACATTTGTAAGATTTAGTGAAGACAGTGTCCACTGCCAATTGCTGGAACTTGACAGAAGTAAAGCACCAGGCCGTGATGGACTCTTGCCTTTTGCGTTAAATACCTGTGCCACTACACTCAGCAAACCCCTCAACCATATCTTCCAGTCATCCATGGACACGGGAACAGTCCCCAATGATTGGAGGAATGCAAATATCACACCAATCTTTAAGAAAGACAGCAAAACCAAACTATTAAACTACTGACCAATCTCCCTAACTAGCATTGTCTCAAAGGTGATGGAGAGCTTGGTTCAGATGCAAATAATAGCCCATCTAGAGAGCAACAGTATCCTCAGTGATAAGCAACATGGATTCTGATCTAAGAGAAGTTGTCTTACCAACCTGCTCACCTACCTAGATGACATTGTCAATGCCATCTATCAGAAGGAGTGCATGGATGTTAACTACCTCAATTGTGAGAAGGCATTGGACAGAAAGCTGGATGGGAGGTTTTTGGCGAAAGTGGATGTCCTTGGTATACAGGGAGATATCCATCCTTGGGTGGCCAACTTTCTCCAGGGGAGGGGCCATAGGGTGGGAATCAGAGGGAGCTCCTCTGAGTGGTTTCCAACAAAGAGCGGGGTACCACAAGCAATAGTGCTTGGCCCAGTCCTATTTGTTATGTACATCACTAACCTGTAGTTGTTCTGGAATCTGATGCAAGCTTCTTTGCTGATGATGCAAAAATCTACTGCGCCATCATCACTGAGGAGGACACAGAAGCGATGCAATAAAACATGGACTAGCTTTGGGAGGCAGAATCCTGGCACCAACTACAAACTGAACAACTTGACCCTTATGAAGACCACAATGGAGAAGGACCTGGGATGTTTGTGTCAGCGGACCTCAAGTCATTTGCCCATGCAGCCAAGGTAGCAGCAAAAGTGAATAGCAGACTTAGAGTGATCAAGAGGAGCTTCACGTATATCGATCAACAGATCTTCTGCTCTCTCTACTTTGCACTGGTTCGTCCTATCCTAGACTATGGCGATCAGTGTTGGTCTCATTTAAGCAGGAGGCATAAAACTCATTGAGCAAGTGCATTATAGAGATGTGAGGCCCTAAACTTACATACCCTGGAGGATTGGCAACAAAGGTAGGATATAAGCTGCTCCATGGCCATGAGAACATCTGATACACCAAGTTCTTTACTCTCAGCATCACCAACCTTAGGGGTTATAGCTTTGAAATAGCAAAACCTAGTCACTGAAGGACCAACACAAAGGGGAAAAGGTTCACCATCTGGACCATCGACTCCTGGAATGCTCTACCAGAGCATTTAATAACAGCCCCTGTGATTACTGTGTTCAAGGCAGGGTATGATGGGTACATAGGAGTGCAATAATTTACAGGCAATCAATCTACTAGAGGTGGGGGATACCGCAAGAAGGTATCTTCTTATTCCTACTCTAACTATGTTTAGGTAAGCATACTGGTGACAAGGGAAGATTATACCAAAGCTAAAATTTAAAGTATTTAATTCTAAGAAACTTAAATATTCAAGAAAGCAAAAATGTAATAATATAAAATAATGAATAAAAAGTATGTAACCAAATATCAATAACTCCCTCAAAATAGAAACTGATAATTTTCAAAGAGAAGGCGCATGATATTTTAGCCAGTTTATTTGGGCTAGATTTTAGCTTTTTAAAAAGCTCTTTTCAACCTAATTAATTATATTACACTTATATAAACTAACTTAAAAAAAAGCTAAAAATGGCTAAAATCTAGCCCCCCTTCCCTCAGCTAAAGTATTGTGCACTGCTCTCTTTGAAAATTACTTAGAAATTAACTAAGTACTAACTATAAATACTTAAAGCAAATATTATCTTTATTTTTCTTATGATGTCACATATGCCATTTTTCTCAATCCTTTCTTTTTTCCTTAATTAAATTTTGGTGAGGCTTTGCTTCCCACTTACCAGGCTCTGCCCCGATATACTCCACTTTAATTTTGGAGGGTGGGAGGGAGCAAAGCCCCCACACATCCCACCAATTCATTAGTTAAACAAAGCATATTGGGAAAGAGGATGAATCATTATGGGACAAAAGTTTGAAAATAACCAAGTGCCTATTCTGAAGTATTACTGAGATGTCAAAGTATTCTGGCTAACAGAGGTGCTTAATGGATAGAAGTTTCTAAGATTTACATAATCCCCACCATGAAAATTTGGAGTTTTAATAGTGTTTGTTGATATACTAGCTTTCAATTATTCCCAGTTAAAACAAATTATTGGATGAGCACTATTTCCTAATGCTTTCCTGACAGTTAATTCCTGAACTAAATTGTCATCATTTGAAAGTACTAGATCTAATATATTGGTATCCCTTGTTGGTATATTATTAAATTGCCTCCCAATGTTTATATCTGAATTTTTGCGAGATCGTCAATTCCGCTTACGGGTGGGGGGAGCCCTCTCCGGCCCAATGGAGCAGGAAGAGTGTGTCCTGCAGGGAAGTGTCCTCAGTGTCACACTCTTTGCCCTAAGCATCAACGGAATCACCTCGGTGCTGCAGGAAGATGTTCTCACTACGCTCTACATGGACGACCTTTCAATCTCTTTTGGCGCAGCCCAGATGCCAACTCTGGAGTGTCGACTCCAACAGGCATTGAATCACGTCTCTCGCTATGCCAAAGCGCACAGGTTTCGGTTTTCTTTGGCCAAGACTAAGGTGGTGCACTTCTGCCGCCATCCACGGCTCCCCGATCCAGATTTGTTTCATAATGGGGTGCGCCTGGAAGTGATTAAACCGCACCGTTTCCTTGGGTCTTGTATTTGACCGACGCCTCACCTGAGAGGCTCATATTCGCAGCCTTAAGGTCTCTTGTACCCATGCCATGGATATTCTCCGTTCCGTGACGTTCAGCGCCTGGGTGCTGATAGGGCTACTGCCTTACTTTTTTATCGATCCTTTGTTCGTTCAAAGCTTGACTATGGATGCGAGTTTTATGCATCTGCAGCCGAGCGTTTATTGCGGAAGGTGGACTCGATCCACCACACCGGCCTTCCGCACTTCTCCCATTGAGAACCTACTAGTCGATGCTGGGGAGATGCCACTCGCCGTGTACCGTGCATTATTCGCCTGTACACGCGAGCCCGGCACTTCCTTCAGTCTCCGACACCCGAGAGACGCCAGTCATACCCTTAGCCCTTTGGGTTTAGGGCCAGGAAACTCCTTCGAGAGCTAGGTATAGCTCTTGGGCCGGTGGCTCTCCTGGTTCTGCCCAGGACGCCACCCTGGAGGCTACCACATTTGGCTATTTGTCGCCACGCCTCTGCTCCCAAAGCTTGTACGGCGCCGGGAGTATTGCGTTCGACCTTTCTGGAGCACACCTCGTGTCATGCTGGAACCGTGTCAGTGTATACGGATGGCTCGGTCCGAAGAGGGGGTCGGCTTCCATGGAGTATCCCCTCTTTTTGAAGTCAGCTGGGCTCTGCCAGGCGCTGCGTCTGTCTTCACGGCTGAGCTGGTAGCAATACACCACTCGGTACGGGAGATTAAGCGACATGCCCGGTTCGGAGACCGGATTGTGATCTATAGCGACTCACAAAGCGCCCTGAGTGCTCTCGGGGCATTGGAATCGGGTGGATGTCGAGATTATCTTTTGTTGGGTTCCTGGACATGTAGGAATTGCGGGGAATGAGCTTGCCAAAGAGTCCGTGAGGACTATGCGACTGGACCAGCGTTTTGCTCTTCCTCACACCGACTACATGTCAGGATTACAGGCAGCTCTTCGGACTGCTTGGCAAAGAAGATGGGAGACGGTCGAAGGGAACTTAAAGTTGCGTGCCATTGCGCCGCGACTGTTCCCATGGACCTACCCCCCAATGCCGCGCCGGCTTCAGGTCGCTTTCTGTCCTCTCCGAATCGGTCACACTCGTGTGACGCATCGCTATCTGATGGAGCGCTCACCAGCGCCCTATTGCGACGACTGCGTCGTCCCCCAGACTGTTCGGCACATTCTTGTCGAATGTCCCAGTCTGGGTGATCTTCGCGCACGATACCTTTCCCGGTACCGGGATGGGTGGGGTCGCTACTGCCTGTCCCTTGTACTCGGGGACGGATTCGTGCACACCGACCTTTGGACTTTTAGACTTTTGGGAGGAGGCTAGCCTTCTCCCTATTATTTAAAATTCAACCATGGATCTCGGTCTTCTTTGGCAGGAGAGGGCGGGCCTTTCCCCATCGACAGAGCTCACTCTATATTTTTTCAATTTGTTTGTTTTTGTTTTGTTTTTTGGTTTTTCCTTTTTTTTTTTAATCTGGCTTTTAATGTAGCCTAGATTTAAGCTGGCTTGAGTGCGGCGACTTATGCCCAAGAAGGCAGTCGCCAGATGACATATGTATATATATATATATATATATATATATATATATATATATATAAAATTTTAAAAATAGTCCCTCAAGCCTTAAATATCCTTTCTAACTCATGAGCTCTCATCCTCTCTAAATTGACAATGCACTTACGCAATCCATATACAACACATGCATTCTCCTGTTATCATACCACAAACATTGCAAATATCCACAGATTCATGCTCAGACAACAATTCCATGCATTCAGCCATTTCACATAAAAAACTGTAATTAAAAAAATTACTTCAAGTAAGAAACAAATAGACCTTAAATTCTTTATTCCTAATTCAATTTAAGTGAACAAAGAAAACCTTTCAAACCTTTTAATTTAACAATCAGAACAAATATTTACAAGAGGGGGATTATATTAGGCAGTTTTTTATTTATGTTACAAAAAAGTACGATCTGATTAGGTTAGGTTAAGTTAAAAGTAATCATTTGATAATCACTCCTATTTTGTTGAGCATATTTTTGTGAATCCATCTATTGAGCCGTGAATGTTACTATTTGAATTTCAATATTTTTTCGCTTTCTTAATTGTGATGTCACATTGAAAAAAGTATTTTTTGCCCCAAATTTATATACTGATGTCACATTGTTTACATATTTTTGACTGAGCTTACTTCACCTTTTTTCATATTTGTCTCAGTGGCCCTAATTATACCTTGGAATTTTTTTTAGAGCATAGTGCTATTTGTAACTCTTCATCAAAATGCTATTTTCACTGCACAAATAAAGTAGTACATAATAAAAAGCACTACTGGCTTTGCAAGTCTACTCTCTCTCAATTTTCAAGCACATTTTAGGTTATTTATCCAAACCTGCTCTTCATTTTTCATGGTCATAAGGCAAAATTGGGGCTTTTTGTGCTTTTGTTTGCTTGCTTATACTGCAAGTTGATTAAAAAGATTGGGGTACTCATATGTGTGAGATAGACCACTCCATCAAAAAGGCTGGTGAAACCCCTCATTGTTAGGTACTACAAAATGTTTATATAGTTTCACAAACTGGTAATTTGAAAATTAAAGGTTATGTCAGGTTATTTTTTAACTATTTTAGTCCATTTATCAAATCTGTTCATTTTTGGTGGTTATAAGGCAAAATGCAACAAAATCAAGGTTTACTCTTATTTTGACAGAATCAAACTTTTACTACATTTCATCTTCCTACCACCAAGATTGGCACATCTTTCCTTGAAACGCCCTCAGGTGGGGACTTCCAGACAAGAACAAAAGATGCAAGTGAGCTGAGTGGAACTTCTGTTACATCAGGACTCCTCATTCAGAGACTACCGGGTATTTTAGAGCCTGCTGGCTTCAATCACTTTCTAGTTATCTGCTCCACAGATGGCAGCATGTTAGCCAAAAGCAATATAATCCATCAGAGTAGATTAGTGGCCTTCAGACATTCAATGGCTCACTGTGAGTGTGACGGTGCACTGTACCATGAACTTTGTGAAAGGAGGTGGCCGACCACAGGGTGGTCAAGGTATGAATTGCTCATGTAGATGTTTAAAGTTGCATTTACCCAAAGTCTGTGTGAGTTACTCAAAGGCCGTACACGATATGTCCTTGTTGTTTATGGCCAAATGTGTCAATTGCAGAGAGTCATACCTTGCATCTTTGAAGCCATATGGCATGTAGCTCCTAAAGAAGGAAATTCTGGCTATTCAGGCTGTGGATGGTCTAAGGACCTGGTCCTGGTGTGCCCAGCATTGCATGGGATATCTTATGCCTCAATTTTAAAAAAAGTCCCCCTCTGCTTTTGGCTCCTCCAGTCATACGAGCACAGTCATTTCCACACCCATTTAGAACCCCTCTGTGTATTCTGCTCCCCTGGTAGAGTTGGCAGCACAAATGGTTCACATCCAGCCCTGGCTAAAACCGGGGTCTGTTTCCTTCCCCATCATGACTGTTTTCTCCAAGGCAAAATGGCTGCATGCCTCTACCGAGTCATTAGACTCACAAGAATCAAACCATATGAAGGTGGTTGTGAGGCCATCTTCCAGGGTTCCTAAAGCTGTCCCCCAAAAGGATGAAGATACAAAAGGAGCTTCAGCTAATACACCCTCACCCAAGGCTGAACTAGGTGGGCTCAGGGATGCAGGATTCTCCAAAGATTTTGTAACAGAGGGTAGAAAAGACTTGTATATCAAGCTCAACCTTCCCCGATAAGTCCTCGAAGGTGACAATGACTAGAGTTTTGCCTCCGACAAGTGTAGGAACTTTTCCAGTATGGGTCTTCTTTTCGAAGAGGGTCCCCACATCTCCCCATGAACTAAGTCATGATGGGGATATTCTTTCAATTGAATTGGTGCAGACTCTGAGCCAACTGAGAGGAGTTGCGGAGGCTCATCTCCTCCCATTCCCCATTAGCTATCTTTCTGCAGGAGATCTTCATAGGATGCACCACCATTTGATGAAGTGCTTGTCCACACCTTATTGTGATGACTGTGTTGTCCCCAAGACTTTTCAGCACTCTTGTTGAATGTCCCAGTCTGGGTGATATTTGTGGGCTCGCTACCGCTTTTCCCTGGTTCTCAGGAGGGGTTTGTGCACATAGACTTGTGGACTATCTGACTTTTCCTCCATTTTGTTTCTCTCTTTGTTGAAAGTTTGTGTTCTTGGGCTGGGTGAGGCACGTTTCCTCTCCTTGTTTTTTTTTTGTTTTTTTGCCGTTTCTTTGCTTTTGTTCTTGTTTTGAATATCCCAGTCTGGTTTATCTTTGCACACATGACCTTTCTTGGTCCTGGGATGAGTGGGGGTTCCTACCACCTTTCCTTCATACTTGGGGTGAGTTTGTGCACTCATACTTGGTTGTTGTCTGATCCTGCACCAGGGGGAGGCAGGTCTGCCCCCAATGCCAGATTGTGCTCTTTTCTTCTTGCTTATTTACTTGTTTTTTTTTGTGTGTCTTTTGAACCTTTTTTGGGGGGGGCCTAGCCTAGCATTAGGATATGGATGATTATGGTGACTTATTCCTTAGTAGGCAGTTGCCAGATTGGCCCTGAAAAAAAAAGAAGTTCCCTCTAGGCTGAATCTGATGGCTCAATAATCCCTTCTTCAATCATGCGAGCAATCTCCGATCGAATGAACTAGCAATTTGACTCCTTGAACAGCTGGGACTCACTAGCAATGGGATGGCAATTGGGAGATAGATGAGAGAATACTCTCTGGGATCAATTGACATTGCTGCCTAAGAACAAAATCTGCAGAAGTAACAAGGGTTGCAGACTATGGCCCCCATAAGGGGCGCGGCGATTTACCATCCTGGCCGCCATGCTGACGGGATCCAGCGCTCCGTCCGGCCCCAGCTTAGCCTCTCTTCCTTCCTTCAGATAGCCTGTATTTCTCCCCTACTTCGTCGCTTTTCATACAACCTCTTCCACAACTTTCAATGGTCAGCCTCTAATTTCACAGGGTAGATGCTGACCTTCTTCTCAAGCCAACTGTCTGGGATCGGGGCTGAGGGGGGAGGGGACAACGTTCCCTAACCCCTGAGCTCCGGTTCGGAATGGTTTTTTTTTTTAACAACCTGCTTAATCCCCACCCATACCTTCCTCACATCCCTTTTCCTTTCTTCTTCACACTCAGTTCTACGCCGCGTCTAAGGTGGAGCCGTTATGGCGATGGACTGCCAGGCCACCAGGCGGGAGGGGTGGTCCCAAATGGCGGCGCCTGGCTCTACCAGGCCTGTAAGCACCTCTTGCAGTGCGGGCAACTGCGAGAGGTGATGAGCAATTGCATGCCGTGAAACAAATAGCGTCACCATGCCCAATGATGAGAAATATAAAAATCTCCCCTTAATTCCCCCTGTGTCACCAACGGAGCCGCCCTCGGGCAGCTCCACCGAAAAAATGGAGGTTCCCCTCCCTCTGTGTTTGCGCAGGGGACCCTCCATATCTCTCTAACCGGAGAGGAGGCTTACTCCTCTCCTTCGCTTACGGGTGTAGGGGACTCCCCCTCACCACCTTCTCTGGAGGTGCTTTCGGGCACCTCCCTTCTTCCAATGGCAGTCCCCTCTGTTCTTTCCAAGGGGACTGCCAAGAAAGCCAGCCGCTCCACATCAAAGCGGCTCGGTAGGGCAAAACCCCTTAGGGGGGAGAGGGAAGCCAGGCCCCTTCGGTCGCTTCCTTCAAAAGACCTGCTGGCAACAATATTGAACCTTGCCAGGGTCAAGGCCTGTGCCTCCCCACACAAGACTAGTGACGATACTGCCACGGGACGTGCGATGTCTTGGGGGGGGGGATGGCCAACTGGAGGCCCCCCTGAGATAGACATGGTCCTTGAGGAAACCCAGCCTCAGACGGTAGGGCCTTCCATGGGGGGGAATCCGGGCTCGGTTCCAAGCACCGAACCCGAATCCGCCCCTATGCAAGGTCCTCCTCAAAAGGCTAGGGTTTCCGAAGCAGTACAAGGAGGGGAGGGATCTCCTCCGACTGGTGCCACCACAACTACCAGGACCTTCTCCATTTCGGAGAAGGACCTGGCTGAGGCCGGTCCATCTGGCCTGGGGCTCCTTCCGGCGGGGGTGAGAAGCGGGTTCATTCCCCGCCCTCCTGTCCAAAAAAGAAAAAGAAAAAGACTAAAAAGACAAAAAAGACTCTGGGCTCCTCTCCATTCGCAGGGGCTACAGGGACGGATGGGTCTGCTGCCACTTTGGTAAGTGACCAAGCCAAGATCGGCACATCCGGCCCCTCTGGCCCCCCCGGGTGCAGAGCCCCGAATATGACAAAGACCAAAAGTGCGCAGGGCGGAGCCTCGATAACATCGAGGCCCTTGATTCAGAGGTTACCTGGCGTTTTCGAGCCCGCTGGCTTCAAACGCTTCCTCGTCATTCGCTTCACTGATGGCAGCATGTTGGCCAAGGGCAACATGATCCATCAGAGGAGAGGATTAGCTAGTGTAATTGGTAGAGAGCCGAAGGTGACCCGTTTCTCGGACGGGAGCCTTCTGGCGAATGCGGCGAATCCCGCCGAGGCGGCCAAGATAAGTGCTCTTCGCACACTTCATGGCACCCCGGTGAGTGTGACGCCGCACTCTACCATGAACTTTGTGAAAGGAGTAGTTTATGCCAGGGAACTCGTTGACTACTCCATATAGGACATCACCTTAGAGCTGTCCGACCATGGGGCGGTCAAGGTCGAACGTGTGGTGAGAAAACAGGGAGGGGCCTCGAGACCCACCCCCACACTCTTCGTCACGTTCGACTGTGACAATCTCCCTGAGTCGGTGCGTGCCGGTTGGTACCGCTACCGCGTGAAGGCATTCGTGCCACTGCCGCGGCGGTGCTATTACTGTCACCGCTTCGGCCATACGAATCGTTCTTGTAGACGTGCAAAGTCGGGGTCACCCAAAGTCTGTGTAAATTGCTCCAAGGCCGCACACGATTATTCTAAATCATGTGTGACCAAGTGTGTCAATTGCGGAGAGCCACACCCCGCTTCTTCGAAGCAATGTGGTGCTTATCTCCTCAAGAAAGAAATCCTGGCCGTTCAGGCCCAGGATCGACTCTCATTCCGCGAGGCTAAGGACTTGGTCCTGGTGCGCCCGGCTCAGCCTGGGACTTCATATGCCTCAATAGTTAGAAAGGCACCCTCTGCTCCTGGCCCATCCAGGCCAACGAGCACGGTTGTTTCCGCGCCCATTCGGAGCCCTTCTGCAGGCTCTACTCAACCCGGGCGCTTCCCTGGTAAAGCTGGCAGCAAAAAGGGTTCACACCCAGCCCCAGCTAAAACCAGGGCTCCCCCCTCTTTCCCCAGCGTGACCGTTTCCCGTAAGGCGAAACGGCCACGCGCCTCCAGCGAGTCGTTAGACTCACAGGAGGCAAAACCCCTGAAGTTGGTCGCTTGGCCATCTTCCGGGGTTCCTAAAGCTGTCCCCCGAAAGGAGGACAGCAACAAAGGAGCTTCGGCTTCTTTGCCCACGCCTAGAGGTGGAACGAGTGGCTCGGAGACGGTGGTTCCTCGAAAAGAGGGCCCCCCACCTCCGAAGCCGCAACGCCCGCCTAAGGTTTCGAGGCGGAGGGAGGAAAAGACTCGCATGGCGAGCCCAACCTCCCCCAATAAGTCCTCGAAGGCGACAGCGCCTTCAGCGCTTTGTCCGGCCAACAGCGCACGGGGTTCTACCTCCGGGAAGCGTACGGCCATTCCCGTGAGGGTCTTCTGTTCGAGGAGGGCCCCCGCTTCTCCTCCGAGCTAGGCCTGGAGGGCATATTCATTCAATGGAATTGCCGTGGACTGCGGGCCAACTGGGAGGAGCTGCGGAGGCTCGTCCCGTCCCGTTCCCCGTTAGCTATCTTTTTGCAGGAGACCATGCTAGGCGCGTGCCCCCTGCCCTCCCTCCCGGGGTATAAGGGTCTTGCGACCCCAACACCACGGGATGGCCGGGCTGGGGGTTGCGCGGTTTACACCCGGCATGATGTCTCCGTTCTTCCTTTCTCTTTAGATACCTCCTTTCAGGCAGTGGCTGTGCAGCTGCACCTGGATAGGTGGTATACTATCATTTCTGCGTACATTCCACCGTCAGCTGACTTCGACGCGGGGGACTTCCGCCGCGTCGTGGTACGGTTGCCGAGGCCCTTTCTCTTGCTTGGAGATCTGAACGGCAGGCATCCTCTCTGGGGAGATTACTCAATAAATCCCAGGGGACAGGTCCTTGCCGATCTGATCGAAGAGCTTGAGATAGGTGTCCTAAACGTGGATGAGTTTACGCATCACTGTCCGAAAACCGCTTCATTTTCTTGCCTTGATCTATCTTTGTGCTCTTCTGATGCACAGCCTGATTTTGATTGGGGGGTGGTCGATGACCTCCATGGTAGTGATCACTTTCCCATTCAAATATCATTTTCAGGGCAACTGCCGCCTGAGAGCCCACCTCGGTGGTGCTTGGCGCGGGCGCGGTGGCCTGCATTTCAGGAAATGACTGAATTCTCTATCTCAGTCCAGGAGTTTAGGTCGGTAGATGAGGCCGTTGAGTTCTCCGGCAACCTCATCGCCGTGTGCCTGACTACTATTCTTAGGACATCTGGCCGTTTTGCACGCTGACCACTCTCATGGTGGTCAGCCGAGTGTGAGATGGCCCACAAACAGAAGTGTTATGCCTACATGCGGTATAAGCGCCGCCCGAACGATTTCACTGTCGCTGAATTTCGTCGGGCTAGGGCTAGGTTCCGGTATATTTCGAAGCACGCCCGCCGCTCTTCTTGGCGGGCATACGTGTCTTCACTTAACGGGAAGAACCCTTTAGCAGAGGTGTGGAAGCGAGTCAAAAGGATTCGGGGCAAGTTCTCGCAGGACCCCCTTCCCGTTCTCCAGGAGAATGGGACCGCAATCTCGGACCCCGCGTCCGTGACGAAATCCTTAGCGACCGCTTTTTCCGCATTCTCTAGCCGGCATGCTGCTCCGCCAGCATTCAATGCACGTCGTGATGTCGCGGAAGGCCGCCGGCTAGACTTTACCTCCAGAGGCGGGAACCCTTCAACGACAAGTTTACTGTGAGTGAGTTGCGCTCCGCTCTCGCTTCGTGCGCGGACACCGCCCATGTTCCGGACGATGTCCCGTACGCCATGCTTCGACACCTGGGTGAGCGAGGCATGGCCTTTCTGTTAGATTTGTTCAACAGGATCTGGGTGGAGGGTCTTTCCCAGACTCGTGGTGAATTGCTACTGTGATCGCCTTTCGCAAACCGGGGAGAGATCACTCTACTCCGACCGGTTTCCGCCCAATCTCTCTAACCTCTTGCGTGTGCAAGTTGATGGAGAAATTGGTAAATGTTAGATTAGCCTTTTTCCTGGACAGCGGAGGCCATCTGTCTTCTGCACAGTGCGGCTTCCGCAAGTTCCACTCCACGTCGGATGCTCTGCTCCAAATGGAAAATGCCGTCTTCGAGGCTCTCTTCGTAGCCAGCACTACGCCACGGTGTTTTTCGATCTGGAGAAGGCCTATGATACCGCATGGCGATACGGTATCATGGAGACTCTCCACACGATGGGGGCGAGGGGACGCCTCCCAATGTTTATATCTGAATTTTTGCGAGATCGTCGATTCCGCATACGGGTGGGGGGAGCCCTCTCCGGCCCAAAGGAGCAGGAAGAGGGTGTCCCGCAGGGAAGTGTCCTCAGTGTCACACTCTTTGCTCTGAGCATCAACGGCATCACCTCGGTGCTGCCGGAAGATGTTCTCACTACGCTCTACGTGGACGACCTTTCGATCTCTTTTGGTGCGGCCCAGATGCCAACTCTGGAGTGTCGACTCCAACAGGCATTGAACCGCGTCTCTCGCTATGACGAAGCGCACAGGTTTCGGTTTTCTTTGGCCAAGACTAAGGTGGTGCACTTCTGCCGCCATCCACGGCTTCACCCCGACCCAGATTTGTTTCTTAATGGGGTGCGCCTGGATGTGGTGGAATCGCACCGTTTCCTCGGTCTTGTATTCGACCGACGCCTCACCTGGGAGGCTCATATTCGCAGCCTTAGGGTCTCTTGTACCCGCGCTATGGACATTCTCCGTTCCGTGAAGTTCAGCGCTTGGGGCGCTGATAGGGCTACTGCCCTACTTTTTTATCGATCCTTTGTTCGTTCGAAGCTCGACTACGGATGCGAGTTTTATGCATCCGCAGCCGAGCGTTTATTGCGGAAGGTGGATTCGATCCACCACACCGGCCTTCGCCTGGCGACCGGTGCCTTCCGCACTTTCCCCATTGAGAGCCTACTTGTCGATGCTGGGGAGATGCCACTCGCTCTACGCCGTGTACAGTGCATCACTCGCCTGTACGCGCGAGCCCGGCGCCTCCCTCAGTCGCCAACAGCTCTCACTGCATCCACAGCTGATCTCGATGGTGCCTATGCCGCCGAGAGACGCCAATCATACCCTAAGCCCTTTGGGTTTAGGGCCAGGAAACTCCTTCGAGAGCTAGATATAGCTCTCGGGCCGGTGGCGCCCCTGGTTCTGCCCAGGACGCCACCCTGGAGGCTACCACATTTGGCTATTTGTCGCCACGCCTCTGCTCCCAAAGCTTGTACTCTGCCGGGAGTATTGCGTTCGACCTTTCTGGAGCACACCTCGTGTCACGCTGGAACCGTGCCAGTGTATACGGATGGCTCCAAGTCCCAAGAGGGGGTTGGCTTCCACGCTGTATCCCCTCTGTTTGAAGTCAGCGGGGCTCTGCCAGGCGCTGCGTCTGTCTTCCCGGCCGAGCTGGTGGCAATACACCACTCGGTACGGGAGATTACTCGACGTGCCCGGTTCGGAGATCGGATTGTGATCTATAGTGACTCACAAAGTGCCCTGAGTGCTCTCGGGGCATTGGAATCTCCGCATCCCCTGGTTCGCGATATCCGTGACGCCACGGTTTTGGCGAGCCGGGCAGATGTCGAGATTATCTTCTGCTGGGTTCCTGGACATGTAGGATTTGCGGGGAATGAGCGCGCCAAAGTGTCCGCAAGGACTCTGCGACCGGACTAACCTTTCGCTCTTCCTCACACTGACTACATGGCAGGAATACGGGCAGCTCTTCGGACTGCTTGGCAAAGAAGATGGGAGACGGTCGAAGGGAACTTAAAGTTGCGTGCCATTGTGCCGCGACTGTTCCCATGGACCTATCCCCCAATGCCGCGACGGCTTCAGGTCGCTTTCTGTTGTCTCCGAATCGGACACACTCGTGTGACGCATCGCTATTTGATGGAGCGCTCGCCTGCGCCCTATTGCAACGACTGCGTCGTCCCCCAGACTGTTCGGCATATTCTTGTCGAATGTCCCAGTCTGGGTGATCTTCACGCACGATACCTGTCTCGGTACCGGGATGGGCGGGGTCGCTACCGCCTGTCCCTTGTACTCGGGACGAGTGTGTGCACATTGACTGGTGGACTTGTTGACTTTTTGGGGGAGGCCGGCCTTCTCCCTATTATTTAAGCAGGGTTTGTTTTTTTGTTTTGTTTTGTTTTTTGCTTTTGTTTTTTTCCCTTTAGGTTGCACGCTCCTGTGCCGGGGGGACCTCCCCCCGACACAGGAGCTTGCTTCCTTTCCCCCTTTTTGGGATGTTTTTCATGTCTTTAATTTTATTTTAAAGTAGCCTAGAACAGGCCAGTTTCAATACGGCGACTAATGCCCAAGTAGGCAGTCGTCAGATGAGCTCTTAAAAAAAACAACAAAAAATAAAAAATTCAACTGCATCCTTTAGAGTGAGTATTCAATTTTATAGCAGCCATGTAGAGATTCACTTGGAAGCCAGGCTATTTATAAAGATATTGCAGACACACTTGTTCCTGTAGGTGTCCTTGGACACTGTGCGGAAGTTGCACTCCACGCTGAACTTTTGAAGGGAGCGCAAAAACTTATCAATAGACTCAGACTGGATCTGTCTGTGAGTGGCCAGTCATTATGAGCAACAACCTTGCTGGTAGGCTGAATAAATATACTATTTAGTCTTTTGAGTGCTTCAGAGTAAGTCTGACATTCGGCAATTACCTCAAAAACCCAGGAGAAACCAAGTTTGCTAGGACTCCTAGCTTTGCAGAGTCTGTTGCATCACTTATAGTCTCCACATAGAGAGTGAAGATGAAGAGCCAGTGCTGGAAGAGCCGAGCAACTTCTGGGGCAGTCAGAGACACCTCTAGCATTTTGGGCTGCAGACACTTACCCAAGTCTGCCATCTCAAAGTCAATTAAATTGTTGCAACTGTTGGGAGGTTAAGGAAACACCATGCAACATTTTGCTTTAATTGCCTAAAAAAAGAGAAAGAAACAGCACAGAAATTACAATAAGGCAAGATGCAGAATGAACCCTGCAAAGAATAGGTCAGATATCACTGGAACAATATTTGCATCAAAGATAGGATTTTACCTTCAAGGAGAGCAGGTGCTGTATTGTACATAACATTTTAACTAAAACCAAGATGCTTATGGTTTCATTTTAAGATATTCATTTATGTAATTTCTGAAATAATAGAGAGAGAATTAGTAACAAACCACTACAGCCAGAGTGATATTATTTGTAACAACCATAAAAATTAGTTCCTAGATTTTACTATAACGATGGTATGTGCAGATGATAGTTTGCTATGTATCTGTTAGAAATTTAACCAAATTTTTGTTCTATTTTTGCATAGGGAACCATAAAATCTTGATATACCCTGTAACAAATTATGATTTTTTAAGAATGTAGTTAAGGAAACTTGATTTAAATAATCCTTGATAAATTTGGATTGATTAATCATTAATCAGCCAATTTGCTTATTAGTCTATTCTTATTGATAGTTCCTCATACAATTCTTCAACTCTTTCAATGGAAATATATAAGATGGTGTATCATGCAGAGTTAGAAGACTATATAAAAAAAGAGTATATGAGAATGAATGTTTGAGAGAAAGGGGATTAATGAAGGACAGTAGATGATATTGTATGTATATGGTATTTGCGACTGGATGAGATGCCACCATTTGCACTGAAAAAAAATGATGGGTGGATTTGTGCTTGGTGGGTCCTAAAAAGGTAGTTGTTTTATTTTAGTGGTAATTTATATAAATATGCAGCACATATATATGTCATGTTAAAAGAGTATAATTCATAAGTGTAAATATCTGCATGCTTTCAGAATGGCATTGCCTCTATTATCATATCTCTTCATACTGCCCCAAATATTAAAATCTCTGGAAGGGTTATGAATAATTCATCTCATTATATTTCAGAATTTCACATAAACCTTTGAACATCAACTTCCATCCTTTGCAATTCAATATGACTGATAACTTTAAAAATGGAACCTGCAGAAAATGTGAATCAGTTATAAAGTCATTCATGATTCCAGCCATCATCTTTTTGAGTCTTTCCCTCCTAATTCTACTTGTGTCCTCTCTTGGTAGTGACATTGAAGATGACCCAGCCTGTACTAATGATTGCAGGCAAGTTTTGTGGATTCATTTGATTGAGACAGTAGGGGAGTCAATAAATATTATAGTGAACTGGTATGGGGTTGTAAGAACATGGATTTCAATTTACCAATTAATACAGAGCTTATAGTTATGTACTCTTATTTATTGTATCTCTCTTCCTTTCAATCTTTTTAAAATCAATTTATTTTGAATAGAATATTGATATATTTTTAGAGCTCTATTATAGTGATCACTGTCTTAATGTCTTATGGTTCTTTATATATTATATTTAGCTCAGGTTTTTTTTTAACACACACTTGCATTCATTTCCATTCAAAGCATCTTAAAAAAACTTAAGAAATTGGTTTATACTTTCTATTTGCTTGCTCTTTGAGTTTCTGATCCTGAATTCATTGCCGAAGAATTTGAGCCATTAAAAAAATAAAAATATCCTCATCTCGTAAGCAATTCTTTGTTCGGCTAGAAAGGTATTTTATGGAGAAAAAAATTATGGCATTCATGCAGAATAATATTTTAATTTTCCTTTTAGTGACATACTCGTATCTCCCATGTATTTAAGTCATTTAAATTTAAATATTTTAATGCTAATGTTTTGGGCTGCTTCATCAAATGAAGCAGCTTGATTTTTTAGGATCCCCTATAAATCATGTTTTAGTTTTAATATAGAACAAAAGATTAAAAAGTAGTTAAACCTTCAATCCACTTTTCATGCATATCTACCTTTAATCACCAAATCAATTGGTCGAACGCAAAAACATTTATTTTCCTGCCAATGTAATTGAAAGAAATTTAGTTATCAGCTATTATCACATTCTCCCCCACAGGGGGGTACCCTGTTTATATTGATACATTTGGTACCTGTTTGAGTGGCACATCTTCCTGGCACAAGTGCCCAGTAGGAAAGGCCGTATTACAGGCCCTGGGGCCCCTTTCCCTTTATGCACCCCATATTTTTTCAGTATTTCCTCCTCATTTCCTTTATCTACCTCAGCTCCCACATACTCTGTCAGAAAAGAGGCTCTGGACCCTCTATAAACAATGCTCTTTTACACCTTTAGGTTTTAAGAGACCAGGCTTGAATGGTCCTGGGTGTTGGGGCACTATTAATGGAATGACTGCCTTAATGCAGTTGTTCATGGGTACATAAGGCTGTATTGCTTACGATGAGCGGACTTTACTGCCTCGTTGCCTCCTGGCCTTCTTGTCGATGATTACTACAAGTTAGTAATATATCCACTCTGTTGTACTGCCTCTGGTATCCACTCTGTTGCACTGCCTCTGGTATCCACTCTGTAGCATTGTCTCTGGTATCCACTCTGTTGCACTTCCTCTGGTATCCACTCTGTTGCACTGCCTCTGGTATCCACTCTATTGCACTGCCTCTGGCCACCGATTTGGGAGCTGCAACCTTTGGGGAGAGTCTATTGGTAACTTCTGGTGTGTGTGTGTACTGCTGTACAGGCACAAACACTGCACATCAATGCACCCAGGGTCAGAACCATGAAAAGCCTGAAAACCTGAGATAGGAGGGGTGAGATGCTGGATTTTGGATATAGTCCAGCAACCTTTTCTTTATATATGGTCACAATTTTAGTTGTTTCAAGTGTTGCCAAATTTTCTTTAATGTTTTAGATGAATTCCAAAAGGCAAAGAAGCTTCACCCAAACTTGGTGGTAGGGTGGGAGAGGATTTCAACAACATAGGCCTATCTAGTGGAGAGGTTCTCCTTTCAACACACCATGTTGGTAAAGGGGTTTTCCCTTACCACTTGCGGAGCCACTCTCAGGCAGCTCCACCTCTATAAAGGAAGCTGCCCACCCTGTGTTTTCTCAGGGCCCTCTCTCAAATTCACACATTTTGTTCACCTACTTTCCAGCTCCACTTCACAAATGCATTTAACACCACTTAAACTACTCTGTTCACATATACTTTATCTTTGATTAAAAAAAATCCTTTTCTTAACTTTTCCTATGGGTGAGAATTACACTTCTGCCATAATGATTTTCATCCAACTTCTGCACAACTCTCCCCCACTCTCACTCATTAACCTGAAACAAAAGGTGGGCACGGGTGAGTTGTGGCAAGCCAAAATACATACATAAAAAGAACTACTACCACAGATTCAGTAATTTTCAGTTACTCTGGCAAATTTTATCATTCAAATTCTCATTAAAATAAAGGTTTTTACTCACTTTAACATTAATAGATAATAACAAACTAGAAATTACAAAAATTCTAAAATAGTTCTGAAAACCCCTTAACATATAAACATTTCCAACTTACACTCTCATCATTCATACTTGTGTAAGGATTACATCATTACATATGATCAAACTCCAACTCTACTGTTATATTAATAATAATAATAATAATGATGGGAAAAATAATGATGAAATAATAATGGTAATGCTAATAATAATAATGTAAGTAATAATAATAATTAAAAGATTATAATCAGATAGACATGAAATAAGAGCTTAGAAATTCACACAAATGTACATTATCTTCTGAAAGTAAAAGTGCAGTATATAATGCCTTCCATTTTCCCATCTCCTTCTTGCTGCCCCAGCCTCCCTGCCTCAGCTAATCCCTATGGCAACAGCAAGCAATCTTCCCTCTTAAGTAGCAAAATTCTCTAATACAGGTGACTACATAGAATAAACCTTGCCCCAACACCAACATGCTCCAGATGTAACCAAATCTCAGACAACATCAAACACCTACCTTATAGACTGCCCAAACTTAACACATCATTGCACTATACACATCTCATCTCCTAGGGATGTGTAGACACACCTAGGGAGTGTGGTGGCCTTTCTAGGGGGTTTCTATCTTACAGAAGAGAGGTAGGTTGGTCAGAAAGTAAAGTACTTTGACAAAAGAAGAGTTAAAACAAGTAAATGAAAATTTGTGAAAATTCAAATGAAAAATGGGGAAAATGGCTCCCACTTTCACAACCTATACTTAATCATCCACCACTTAACACAACACAAAAATGTTTCATAAAGCCATGGCAATGCATGTTGAAACTGGTTGGGCAATTTTCAGGAATTGTGGAGTGGGAATAATAAATACGAATAAATAGATTATTCATTTTACTGTGATCTTGCATCTGGCCACTTAATTACTTTCTTATTTTCTTATTGAAGTTTATCATTCAATGTATTTTTTTTATATTTCAGAATCACTCTTGTGGAAACAATGCCTGAAGGCTTGACTTTTCCTGTGGGAAGCCCACTTTTCCCAAGCACCTTCTCTGCATGGAAGAATTTGCTGATGTATGATGCTGATGTTGCAGCATTTTACTGGTCATTGAGAAATGAAGATGTATCTCCAATAAAGATGCCTTCAGCCTGGAAGGGAGAATACATCTTTAACCTTATGGATACTATGAGTAATAAGTTTTATTTTTTTTTCTTCTTGTCCAATTCTTTGATTCATCAATCAAGGCAGTTTCATTTTCCTATTCGAACTGCTTAATATTTTGAGAGAGAAATAAATTTAATGCTCCTTGTTTAGCTGTACAAGGTATGAAGTCTAAACTAATCACCAAAAGTATGTGATGCCTTGTTCAAAGCAGTGCATACTTGGCAAAAAAAAGTGATGGTCTTGTGGGTGAAAAAGATCTTAGACAATGGCTACATGACGCTACTGCATCTGTTAGGTGTTGGCAGCGATCTCAAGGTCAGGTGCCAGTCTGCTCCAGGCTGTCATAGTGTTTAGTAGTTTGCTGCATCTTGCTCTGTGACCACGCCTTGTCTTTTGCACTTATTAGTGGTACTTATGGTATTATATTGTTAGTGCCTGTAGCAAAGTCAACAATGAGGAAGTACTGTTTGTGTTTGAAGGGAAAACAACACTGAGATGCCTTCACAGAAATCTCAGTCTGTTCATCCCAGAAAGACTTCTTTAAGGTCTGTGAACCTTCTAAAACATTCATTAGAGATTACCTTTTTCATTGAAGCCAGGGGAGGGAAGGGAAACAACCCTAAAGTGTTTGGTACAGTGTCTGTGCATAGCATATCTCACCATGAGTTGGGTTATACTAGCCACATTCCACTGAAGAACCACTTCTTACATATACTAAGAGAGCTCATAGGGTCAACTGCGGATGACTGGTTGTCAGTGTTGTGGTTTGATGAGTGAATATTCCTGTAATGTGAAACCATGAAACTTATGTGTAGAGTTGCCCTGGGAGTGAATCCCTTAACTCAGGGTATGTTGAGAGCACAGTAAAATACCAAGATTCCCTTATGCTGTGGTATTGTTTCTCAGACAGGAGTTTAGACACGTTTGTTGTGCTTTCCTAAAAACCTTAGTTAATCAAGATTCTTTCAAGCTCACACATGTCAATGTGTTACAACAAGATGGTGCTCCTGCTCACACTGCCAAATCTATCACCAAGTGGCTTGATAACTGCATGGGTAAAAACCTTTGGCACATGGTAAAGAAGGATCTGCAGAGGAAAGACATCAACTCCATTAGTCCTGAGCAAACATGTCAGCTAAACACCTAAGAAACTTCTCTTTCACTACCCTGATGTCTCTAAGCTGTGAAGAGAAAAGGTCACTCAATCAAGTATTAATAGGGAATTATTAATACATTATTTACTCTAAATTTCCTTATGCATTGTTTGTTGTAGAAGCACTTAGCTGCATACTTTTGACAGTACTGTATCATTAAGATGCTTAATAGAAGCTGTCCTGTCTTGTGATTCAAGCCAGGTGGAGTTATGTGCTTTTTCTGTTTACCTGTGTTGAAAAATAGATCCTATATGACAACCGGAAGGGGTCTGCTGAATGTCTAGATAAGAATGAAAAACCAAGACATGTTAAAGATATTATTGTACCTTGAAAATGTTACAGTTTGGTGTAATAGTGAAATAAGCATCCATTTTAAAAATTTTTGGGGGGAACCAGGGTAAACAATAACAGCCTTATCGTATTGTTGACATTATTGTTGTTATGCATTCAAGATTATAGAATTATGAACTATCAAAGACCCTAAGATTCCCTTGTGGTTAGCTCAAGAAATAAAGGAAAGGGTGGAAGTAAGAGGGGAAGGACAAGTAAAATGGAGAGAGAATATGGATAAAGAATTAATTTAATGAGCCTCATATAAAGTTATATTTTAGAGTAATATCTATTATATTTTTAAAAATATTTACTATAGGACTTTCAACAACCTTCAGGCAAGTTAGTCCAAGTTTATGTTATGTTGTGCTTTGACAGTGTTAAATCTTTTGTTTTCTTGAAACTCTTATATCTAATGCCCCCCCTCCATCAACTTGTTGCTACTAAATTTAGAGAATTGGAATATAAAATATTACAGAACAGTGCTCCCATGGAGCTATAAACAACAGTAATATCCTCCATATTTACCTGGCATTTCCCTTACTTATTACCATCTTTTCAAACTGAATTCTAAATATGTATATGCAAACAATGGCTTAATAATAGGTAAGGCATAGTTTGTTTTCATTGAATTTGTGACCCATAGACCTAATAATTTCCCAGAAATGGGATACATTAAAGAATTGTTGACAAAATGGATAATATTTTGTAAAAAAATATTCACCTTTTTTTTATGCCATCTTAACTTACTCTTCAAGAACATTTCATGTGGAGCCATGTAGTACATTCACATGCTGAAAGCAATCACAATACTGTTTTAATTAGAATTCCACTGGATTCATCTCTTTGTCACAAGATTACATTAAAGGAACTATCATCAATGTACCTGTATAAATAATTCTCCCAATTAAAATATTACACCTAGAATGTTTAAGCTACAATATTCTAATATTAAAATTTATTTAAAAAAGAGACATTGTTAGTATCGTTAATTGTTTGTTTTTTTCTTTTCTTATTTTCCTTTGGCTTTGTTTTAATTTCCTTCCATTTCTGTCTCTCTACTCACAGACAATATCTTTTTGCATTGTTAATTCCTCTTGCAATTGGTTTTATTTTGATTGAGCTGTTTTTGATATTCTTAGTCTGTTATTATTGCACTCCTCATTGATCTTGTAAATAAGCAAATCTTATTTTCACTATCTTCCATAGGGTAAATGGTGTAACTGTGAGTAACACCCCTGCTATAATTGAAACTTGGTGGACAAGCATGGCCTCCTAGTCTGAGTGCCCTGTGCAGACTCTGTTACACACTGTATATAAGAGGAAGGGCATGTCTTCCCATTCTGAGTGCAAATAGGTAAGGCCTAGCTCACTGGGGTAACTCAACTCCTTGATCAGGCCTGGTTGAAGCTGGTGCATTCCATTTTCCCTCAGTACACCCACTTTTTCCTCTCAGGATCTCCTCTTTATTCTCACACAAGAGAGTGGATGGTGTACTCAAGGGTATACCTGAAACTTGGAGGAAAGGCAAACACTTTCATTTCCACAGTGCTGGGGTATGATAACAGTTGATCGCCCTCCCTATTCTTCAGTGCACCTGCCTATCTCTATTCTTTATTACCTGTCTTTTCTGCCCCCTTCCAACTTTTGCTCATACTATCCAGAGAGGTTCTGGTGGTTTGGAGCACGTTTGTCCTCTTAGCATAATCTAGCCGAATGGCAGGTTACACCAGGAAGACCCTACCTGCTGTGAGGGCTGAAAGCCTGCTGGCTGGGTGAGGTATTAGTTATGAGGATTTATCAGTTACTGACTCACCACTTGCAGTGCACATATGAGATATTTACGCTAGCACCATCTTCTATGGTTCAAAGCCTCAGGAGAAAGTCACCATTATGACAGGTTGGGTTGCCAGGGTCCATCTTAGCTTAAACCTGTGGGCCAAGTATGTGAAAATGATCACATTTTGTAATTTTATGATCCTATAGAGACTTTTCTCTTAATCTCCCAAAGCATTGAGAGATCTACTTTCCATGCATTTTTCTTTTTTCATTTTATTATGGTTATGATGGAAGATAATAGAGAGGCCCACAGGAAAGGGGGGGGGGCAACCTGCAAGCATGGTATCATATCTCGGAAATGCTGGGGAGGTCAAGAAAATCAGAGGCACCACTCTTAGCTATAGAGGGGTTCTCCTCCAACCAATCAACAGGGTTTCCACTTTGTCTTCTATGGAGCTGCCCCACCTCTGAAATGGAAGTCCCCCCATCCTTGTTCTTTCACAGTGGGCCCTCCAGTCTTCTTTCAGCAGAAAGGGGAGTTCTTGCCCAATGATTACAGGTTTGTTGTTTTCCCCTTACCCCTTCTCCAGAGTCATCTACGGATGTTTCTCTAGCTTGCTTAGTGCCCCCCACCTTTTTTTCTTTCCTGGGTACCTGCCAAAATTTAAAAGAGGGTGGAACAAGCACTGACCAGAGTACCAGCCCTAATGAGGCCAGATTGACTAGTCCAATTCTTCAGTGGTAAGAGGCAACCTACTTCCTTGTGCCCTGCCTCCATATTTAATTGACCCAAGATTCTTCACCTTGCTGGGGGGCCTGTATGCATGCACCCTCTTCAACCATTGTAGTTTGACATACTGGCTACAACAACTTTGTTCTCCCCAGTGGGTTTACTGAATCCCTGGTTACGATCCCCCAAACCTTGGGAGGGTGTGGGTGGCCAAGGTGATAATGGACGTGCAGGTGCTTCCACCCGGATGGCAGGGTCTTCCCTGAGAGAAAACAATGACTCAGTGGGAGAGACCCCCGAGCCTAAGTATGCTGCTGTGCAAGATCCTCATCCAGCCTTGCCGTCCCCTTATGAAGCCGGAGAGAAGATGGTTGGCATGCACGACGTTAAACTGAAGCAGATGTCGAAGCCGGGAACACCAAAGTGGAGATGGAAGCAGAAGCCAAGGTTCAAATCAACTTAAGACTCCCCTGCCCCCCGCAAAGGGGGCCCAATATCATATTTTTGGTGCTCTGCCCCATGGACCCAGTCACATGTGCAGTGGCTCTGCTCCTCCTCGGGGGGGGGATGTGGAGACCAGCCCGGGCCCCACAACATGGACATGTACACTATGCAATAAATTCATCACAAAAAGACAAACATCCATAATGTGCAATAACACCACAACGCACTGGGAACATCTCAAATGCACAAATACTAAAATCACAAAATACTGGATGTGCCCAAAACACCAAGCACTACACCCATCAATGCCCACCCAACCACAACCAACAAACTCACAACCCACACTTCCACAAGCATCACAAACCCCTAGACAATCAAGCAAACTAAACACACCCAACAAGCACCTAAAGATACTACAAATAAACATAAATGGACTGAACAAGAAAATGACAGAACTTGAGCACCTCACAAACAAACATGAAATAGACATAATCACCATCCAAGAAACCAAACTCATGGAAAAACAGAAAAACCCTCAAATCACAGACTACACAGCAATCAGAACCAACAGAAAAACAAAATAGAGAGAGGAGGCCTCATCACATACATCCAAAACAACATCACCTATACACAGACCCCCCTCCCAAACAACATAAACACACAAAAAACTGAAGCACAAATCACCAAAATCCACCTAAGCAAAACTAAGCACTTACACCTCACAAACATCTACATCCCACCCAGAGACACCACAGACCCCAACCACCCAAATGAAGATGCAGACATAAACTTCCTCACCCACACAACCACTCTCATGAACCCATAATCACAGGAGACATCAACGCACACTCAGAACTTTGGAACTCACCCCAAGAAGACCACAAAGGAGAACTCATCGCCAACATCATCCAAAACTCAAATCACATAACCTTAAACACAGATACACCAACCTGCATACCCACACACCCCAACCAACAACCCACTTTGCCAGACATCACCACTGCAACAAACACCCTACACAGACACCTCACCTGGAACACAACACACGCTCTCTACTCTGACCATCTCCCCATCTTAATCATATTAAATACAAAAACAAACTTTAGGCTACAACAAAACTTCAAAACCACAAATTATCACAAGGCAAACTGGACAGAATACACAAAAGAAATTGAACAAACAATCTTCAATATCCAATTCCCCAAAGAGAACACATGGCAAACAAAATACTAACCAACACCATCCTACAAGCAGACAAACACAACATACCATGTGGAAAAAATACACACCATATAAAAACTACTCCCTGAACCAATCAGAAACCTCATAGCACAATGGAACAACACTAGAAAACAAAACCCATCAGACCCCAACATTATAGAACAAAACAAACAAATAGATCACACCATACAAGAACACAAACAAAAACCGTGGAAACATCACCTAGACCAGCAATGGGACCACAAAACAACACACACAAACTCTGGAAAACCATTGCTGGCCTCAAACAAAAAACCAACACAGCCACAAAAAACACCATCACCTTCGGAAACAAAGAAGCCACAATACCCATACAAAAAGCAGAACACTTCAACAAACAATTCACAAACACAACCATACATCAAATGAAAAATTAAAACAGGGAAATAGACAGACTTACAAAAAACCTCGCCAAACCACAATTCATAACCACAACAGAACAGACCATCAGAGCCATAAAACAAGCAAGAGACAACAACTCCACCGGCCCTGATGACATAAACATCAAACACCTAGGTCAAAATGCCATAAACCTCCTCACACACACTTACTACCTTGCCATAAACACAAACAACATACCTAAACAATGAAAAGTCGCAAAAATAATCCCAATACCCAAACCAAACAAAGATATGCGACTCCTACAGACCAATAGCGCTGCTTTCCCCCATAGCCTAAACACTAGAAGAAATCATTCTACTCTCCATGCACTGGGGACGCCTCCCAATCTTTATTTCTGAGTTTCAGCGAGATCTTTGATTCCCTGTATGAGTGGGGGGGATCATTCCCCAGCCCAATGAAGCAGAAAGAGGGTGTCCTGTTGGGAACTGTTCTCATTGTCACACTCTTTGTCCTGAGCATTAAAGGTATCACCTCGCTGTTGCCAGAAGATCTTCTTGCTGTTCTCTATGTGTATGACCTTTTGACCTCTTTTAGTGTGGCCCAGCTGCAAACTCTGGAGTTTTGAGTCCAATGGCATCGAACCGCATCTCGCTTTGACGAATCGTACAGGATTCGGTTTTCTTTTGATAAGAATAAAGTGGTGTACTTTTGCTACCATCCATGGTGCCACCCTGCCTGAACTTGTTTCTAAATGGTGTTCGTCATCGATGGCTTCCAGGGTTCACCATTGATGACTTGCAGGGTTCGCCTAGACTCGGTGAATTCGCGCTGTTTCTTTGTTCTTGTTTTTGACTGATGTCTCACCTGGGAGGCTCATATTTGCAGCCTTAGGACCTCTTGTACCCACGGCCTGGACAATTTTCCTTCTGTGCGTTTAGCATCAATCCTTTGTTTGTTCGAAGCTTGACTACAGATGTGAGTTTTACGCCTCTACATCCGAGTGGGTATTGCGAAAGGTGAACTTTCCCATTAAGAGTTTACTTGTGAAGGTAGATGGTATGTAGAAGTTTATATGGTACCTATTCAGAGCCTTTGATGCTTACCTTGATAGATTGTAATTTTGTGCGTGCATCTTTGTTTCATATAGTTTTGGTGTGAGATGTGTGCAGATGAATGGTATAGAGTTATGAGTCTGTTTTCTGAGTGGAGTTTTTCATCTCTGTGGTATAGTCGTAGAAAGGGGGGAGGTTTTTCTGTGGTGTTAGTTTTGTGTTCATGCAGGAAGTTTTGCAGCTCTCCATGTTTGGGGTAGATGGAGTTTATCTTGAGTTGTAGGAATTCAGGGTGTGTTAATCTGGTGTATTGTTTGTGGTGGTTGGTTGGTGTGTACATGACCAATTTGTGGTGTATTGTTCTGTGCTGGGGAGGGCAGAACAGAGTAGGTATTTCCATTGCTTATTCTGGCTTATTGTGTGTTGGCATGTGCAACACAAGTGAGTATTTTTCCAGTACATTTGTGGAGGGTGGGGATGGCTGGATCATCCTTACTCATTGAAAGAAAAAATGAGGGGAAAATGAAAGAAGTATATTGATAGGGTAAGAACCTGTGGACCACAATTCAAAGATTCGGGTACACCCCAAGGACTGTGCCTCAACACACCAGGGTAGAGGCATGGAAAAGTGATGCTGTTTGCATTCTTACTGGGACATCAGTGAATGCTTATTTTTCCATTTCCATCTGGCAAGGGGGCTGTTCTGATTTGAAATTCCTTTTTTCCCCATTCTCATGAGGATGGCAGTTCAACCTTGTACTTGGCAGGGCATCCTTAATTCATTTTCATCTCTTAGAAATATCAGTGAAGTGATTGAACAAGGTTTTAGAGGGTCTGGATAGGGATGTCAGCTTCTAGCTTAAGGGATAATCAGAGGTTCTCAATAGGATTCATGTCTCAACTATTACCTGGTCAATTTCTTATGAAAATTTCTTCTAGAAACACTGGCATATGGTACTTAGTAGCTCATTTAGTATACTCATTTGGCTATTTTGTGAATTTTATTCACTTTATTTCCACAAATTTAACTGCATTCTTTTAATCTTGTTAAGTGAAATATTTATTTAGTTAAATTTGATATTGATGCTTATATTTACATTATTATTTCTAGGTTCAAAGGGCATAAACTATCGGATTGCCCAGAATGCACCATCAAAAATGAATCCTCAGAATGACAGTGAAATTTTAGCCAAACATCCTGAAGTTGAGGTATTTAAAAATTTGCACTGTTCATGCAGTATTGCTTTTGGATTTTGTTTTATTTCTATGTGATATAATTGAATGGAAGATATTTAATTTCATTTGGGTACTTTTTGTTTGGTAAAAGTATGGTCTCAACAGATAAAAAAAAAAAATGTAGAAAAAAATACCCAGCGTACTTTAACCGGTGTTCTCACAAACAAAATATCACTACTAAACTGAATAATATAAAACAACTAAACTAAACAACATAAATACAAATCTCATATGCATAACATAAATGACATAACCAGACTGAACAACACCGTACAATAACTAAAACTAAACACCTAAACTGATATGATCAGAGTAGGTCCACCTTGGCAGGGTGCCTAATTTATCTTTTTATTGACAGGTTTATAGAAAAAAATATACTTTAAAAACCCTCTGAGGGGCCTGTAGTCCTTTTCTAGGGCTGAAGCACTGGAACCATTTTGTCAACAACTAGCTCAACAGTCACATCACTAACCTAATCTTATAGAAATGACTTAAAAACTGGAACCAATACATAATACAATAAACCACAAGACTCTACACAACTCTGGAAGACCTTAAAGAAAATCAAACACACACAACCCTGGCTCCCACACATGATTTTCTAGTGGCCCCAAACAACCAAATTGCAACACCCATCGGTCTGTACAGCAAGCAGAGTACCCCAACAATACATAAACACATTGGAACACTGGCTCACACAAAACTGCATGACAGCCTCAGCCCCCAAATCAATCCTCACACTTTTCACACGAGACTACTACAAATCAAACAAACCCCCTAACATCAGACAAATGGCCTACACCTTCCCTTAAACACCACCCGCAGGGGGAAGGGGGGTGGGGGTTACCCTGTATACCTTGCTACACATGGTACCTGGAGGAGCTGCACATCCTTCCAGCCTGAGTGTAAAATAGGGAAGCTGTGTCGCGGGGTTGACACGAACTCTGATGGAGTTGTTGGCACTTCCCCCTACTCTGTCAGTTTAATTATTAGTAATATTGTTATTAATAATGGTATTATTATTATGGTTATTAGTCATTATGTTTATGGTTATTGCTATTATTATTATTACAAATACTATCCTCTCACCCTTTTGTCTACCCATACTTTAGACCAGGAGGAATTGTTCTCACCTGTACTGAGTTTGCTCAGCTAGACATGCTGCCTGAGTGGACTGCACGCCATCCTGGGATTACCTAGTGCCAGGGTATGATAATAATAGTTAATCCATCACCCACCCTACTCATTAGTGGACCAGCCTATCTGTACTCTTTATTACATGTCCACCTACCCCCTTCCAAACTTGCTCTTTTATCCACAGATGTTCTGGTTACTTGGGGCACTTTTATCTTCTTATGGGTAATTATTTGAATGGCAGTGTATACTGTGAGGTCAATACCTGCTGCAAGGGTTGAAAGCTCACTGCCTAAGGTAAGTATTAGGTACAGGGTGTGTTGACCCATCAACTCTGCTCACCTTCCAGTACACATATTAAATGTCTACATTGGGCACCATTCTTTATGGCTAAAGCTCGAAGACAACTTTGTTGCCTGAATGACAGGCTGAGTTGTCAAGGCCCATGGGCCGAGTATGTGTAAATGATAACATTTTGGAACTTTCTGATCATATGGATACTTTTCTCTTAACCTCCCAAGGCATTAGGAGGTCATAGTATCTACTTTCCATGTATTTACTTATTTTTTTTCCATAATTATGGCTACAAGGGAAAGAAATACGAGTAGATGCAACCAGAAAACCCCATAAAGCGCGAGGCAATTTGTGTTCCTGGCCGCCTTGCTGATGGGACTTAGTGCCCCAACTGGCCCTAGCTTAGTATCTTCTCCTTTCTGACAGCCTGCATTTTTACCCTACTTCCTCACTTCCCTACAGCCTCACTTCCCTACAGCCTCTCCCATGACTTTCTCTGGCCAGCCTCTAATTTCACAGGGTAGATGCCGACCAGCTTCCTCTCACCCAAATATCCCTGAGCTCCAGTTTTGGGTGGTGGGTATTTAACAACCCGCTTCATCCCCACCCACACCTCTCCTTTCTTTTTCCTTTCAATCTCTATTGATTTTACACTGAGCCCAAGGTGGAGCTGCCATGCTGATGGGCTACCAGGCCACTAGGCCTGAGGAGTGGCCTCAAATGGCAGCAGCTGGCTTTCTGGCCCTGTACTTATCCCCCGTAGAGTGGGCTACTGCTTGGGGTAATTAGAGTTTGTGTCCCGAGAAAAGACCATGGTCATTATGCCCATGAATGAAAAATAAAATCAATCTTCCCCTTTACTCCTCCTTCACCAGTGATGGAGCTGCCTTCTGCGTTGTCCCCCAGACTGTTCGGTACATGCTTGTTGAATGTCCCAGTCCGGGTGGTCTTCGATCACGTAAACTATCGTCTCTGTACCGGGAGGAGCGGGGTCGCTACCGCTTGTCCCTTGTATTCGCGACGGGTACATGTACACAGACGTTTGGACTATCTAACTTCTTGGAGGAGGCTGGCCTCCATTTTATTTGAATTCTGTTAGAAATAAGAAACTACGTATATAGAGCAGCATGCGAAAGAAAGAAAATTTCCTTTTGCTGGGTCCCAGCACACGTAGGGGTAGCTGGAAATGATCAAACTGATAGAGCGGCAAAAAATGCCGCCCTTCGTCCAATCAGGCCCAATGATATCCCAATACCATATGAGGACTACATCATTTCAATAAAGGCCGCCATTCGGGAAAACTGGATGGCCAGATGGGCAGATTTATACGGACAAAATAAGATGCGACACATTTTCCAAAAGTTATCGAAATGGAAGCCTCGAGAACTTCCCGCCGGCAAGAGGTATCCGTATGCAGACTACGCATCGGACATTCACTACTCACACATGGATACCTAATGGAGAAAGGCTATCCCCCCTACTGTGAAGATTGCATTCTACCCCTCACAATTGCACATCTCATCGCGGAATGCCCAACCTATGGAGAACTCCGACGAAGATACATACCCATCGCTGGTGGGGGTACCCTCGATATCCTAAGATTTGCACTAACAGCTGAAAATATCCGACCTGGCAGCGGAATCATCCGCTACCTCGAGGAGACAGGACTATTAAAGAAGCTATAGATTGGTCTCCAGTAGCACGATCTAAATTTTAATGAATTTTAATTATTTTAACACATTATCATACCATTTATTCATCTAGTACTTCAATCATCACTGCATAATCACAACCTCATGATATCAGACACAACTTTTATAACTCATGTTTAAAACCTTTACTACAAAACAAATTACGGTGCAATCACCTCGCAGTGAGCACCAAGGGACTTGTAAATAATCCATCCATCCATCCATCCATTTTATTTGACTCTTTGGTGATGGTCACATGATCCTGGGGCGGGCCTCCCCACAATGACGGAGCGTGCTTCCATTTTCTTTCCTTTGTTGTTTCTTAATTTTTGTTTTTATTTTTTTCTTTGTTTGGTTTGGTTTTGGGGATTTTAAATTAGCCTAGTACTAGGCTGAAGTTTTAACTGTGGTAACTTACACCCTTGGTGGTAATCACCAAATGAGCTCTAAAAAAAAATGAAGCAAAAAAATCTCCCTGAGTAGTGCATGATGCTGGTTGGTATCGCTACTGCCTGAAGGCATTCATGCCACTGCTGTGGAGGGGCTACTAATGCCGCCTCTTTGGCTATACGAATCGTTCACGTAGATGCCCAAATTCAGGTCTTCCTAAAGTCTGTCAAGTTGCTCCAAGGCTATACTGACTTCATAATTGTGTATGGCCAAGTGTATGAATTGTGGTGAACCACATCCTGCTTCTTCCTTGCAATGTAGCTCATATCTTCCAGAGAGAGAGAAAGAGAGAGGTCATAGCTATCCAACCTCCCAGTTGAATCTTTTTTTAAAGGTCAAGGAAGTTGTTCTGTTTTTGCTGTGTGTGACTGGGGACTTTGCACACTTTTCAGGTAAATAAGGCCCCCTCTGCTTCTGCCCCCTCCAGACATATGAGCATGGTTGTCACTGTGTCAATTGGTACCCCCTCTGTGGGTTCTACCTCCCTTGGCTCCGTCCTGGTAGAGCTGGTGAGTCTCCATTGTGGTCATGGTCCAAAATTAAATACATACCAACACATTATTGGCTTGAACATCATGGACACTTACACTTGCTGCCTTCCAAGACCCAACACAGCTTGAAATATATTCACAACATGCCTTACACTGTTTTTTTTTATATTTAATATTTCATCTAAATATTTTTCTTATATTTTCTAGGTTCGATCATTGGATTTCAATCGTCTAGTAGGTGCTGGTGTGCTTCACACTAAAATGGTGATCTCTAAAGATTCTTTTTATCTTGGAAGTGCAAACATGGATTGGAGATCACTGACACAGGTTAGAGCATCCATTTTTATCTTTTTTTAATAAAATTAAGAGTAAAAAATAGCTAGTAGCATTGTTGCTACTGCCTTGAAATATGACTTTTGAGGATTTGGGGGAAGTTTTCATCTGATGATAGGGAAGATGAGTTTAAAAACTCACTACATGGATGTATGGATTTACTTTTATCATTTACTAGTAAATAATATGGAGATATATGATCTGGGTCATTTCTTTGCTGCTCTAGGGATACTGGTAGAGAAAGTTGCATCCTTAATTTGATATTGATCTGTGGTCCGTATACCTACTTAGGGAACTGTTACACTGTTTGCTGATCCATGCCAATATTAAATATAATTTATACCCTGATTCAGTTTCTTGATTTTCTCTCTGTCCCTCCAATGCCCCATTCTTTTTCCCCCTCCCTTACCCCTGTTATATTCTGTGCTTTTTCTCTCAATATAGTTTATATCCATTTTGTAATTCCCTCTGCCTCTCTTTCTCTCCCCAGTCTCCCCTGAAGAATCAACCTCCCTCCTTCTCTCTGAAAAGGATCTGTTCTCCTATTGACTCCTTCCAAGTCTGTATCATCAATTTCTCCCTGTTCTTATTCCTTACCTCATTGGTATCTTGAATACCACCCTCTTGTCTGGTGTGGTACCATTTGATTTCAAACTCTGCTATTTACCCCATCCTTAACAAACCTAACCCGAACCCCAATGACCCACTTCATGCACTGAAGTTAGGTGTCCACTCTTGCTTGGATTTAACCTGGTACCTAGGCTATTGAAAGAAAGCAGAGGAACCATAGAATCGAAAAAATGGTTGCATACTCTTTTATAAAGGTAGAAATGATGTGATATAGATATCTCATATACTGGGCCAGCACAATACATAACAAACTTACTTACTTGCCCCCCTACCTCTTTTGCAAGGGGGCGGCCCTTTGGTAGGCTCACAGGTTCCTCAGAGAAGAGATATTGTGTGTAGTGCTTTCTCTTGTGTGAGGTTTGGGCAGTCTATGGGAAGTGTTTTATATTGTCTGGGCTTTGGTTGCATCTGGTGCATGTTGGCCCCTTAAGGGGCGCGGCGATTTGCCATCCTGGCCGCCGTGCTGACGGAACTCAATGTTCCCTAACCCCTGAGCTCCAATTTGGGATGGTGGTTTTTTAACAACCTGCTTCATCCCCACCCATACCTTCCTCACATCCCTTTTCCTTTTCTCTTCACACACTATCAATTTTAAGCCGCGCCCAAGGCTGAGCCGCCATGCTGAAGGGTTGCCTGGTCACCAGGCGGGAGGGGTGGCCTTAAAGTGCGGCACCTGGCTCTGCCAGTCCCGTACGCACCCCTTGCAGAGCAGGCTACTGCGAGGGGTGATGAGCTATTGCATCCTGTAAGAAAAAGAGGGTCACCATGCCCAATGATGAACAAATCAAAAATCTTCCCACAATTTCTCCTTGTCCATCGACGGAGCCACCCTCGGGCAGCTCCACAGAAAAAATGGAGGTCCCATCCTCTGTGCTTGCGCAGGGGACCCTCCAAATTTCTCTAAGCGGAGTGGAGGCTTACTCCTCTCCTTCGCCTACGGGTGTAGGGGACTCCTCCTCACCCGCTTGTCTGGAGATGCCTTCGGGCACCTCCCCCTTACCAGCGGCAGTCCCCTCTTTTCTTTCCAAAGGGACTGCCAAGAAAGCCAGCAGGCAGCCCATAGCCGACCGCTCCTCATTGAAGCGGCTCAGTAGAGCAAACCCCATTAGGGAAGAGAAGGAAGCCAGGCCCCTTCGGTCGCTTCCCTCAAAAGACCTGCTGGCAAGAATATTAAATCTTGCCGAGGTCAAGGCCTCTGCCTCCCAAGACGAGACTAAAGACACTGTTGCCAGTAGGACCTGCGATGTCCTGGGGGGGGGGGGGGTAATGGCCAACTCGAGGCCCCCCCTGATATAGACTTAATCCTTGAGGCAACCCAGCCTCAGACAGTAGGGCCTTCCATGGGAGCGAATCCGGGCTCAGCGTCAAGCACCGAACTCGAGTCCGCCCCTATGCAAGGTTTACTTCAAACGGCTAGGGTTTCCCAGGCAGTACAAGGAGGGGAGGGATCTCCTCCGACAGGTGCCCCTGCGACTGCCAAGACCTTCTCCATCTCGGAGAAGGACCTGGCTGAGGCCGGTCCATCTGGCCTGGGGGCTTCTGCCGGCGGAGGGGAGAAGCAGGTTCATTCCCCGCCCTTCTCTCCTAAAAAGAAAAAAAATAGGAAAAGGACAAAGAAGACTCGGGGCTCCTCACCATCCACGGGGGCTGCGGGGACGGATGGGTCTGCTGCTATTGCGGTAAGCGACCAAGCCAAGATCGGCACATCCGGCCCCTCTGCCCCCCCGGGTGCGGAGCCCCTGAGTAAGACGAAAAGAAGTGCGCAGGGTGGAGCCTCGATAACATCAGGGCCCCTCATTCAGAGGTTACCTGGCGTTTTCGAGCCCGCTGGCTTCAAACGCTTCCTCGTTATTCGCTCCACTGATGGCAGCATGTTGGCCAAGGGCAACATGATCCATCAGAGGAGAGCATTAGGTAGTGTAATTGGTAGAGAGCCGAAGGTGACCCGTTTCTCGAACGGGAGTCTTCTGGCGAATGCGGCGGATCCCTCCGAGGCGGCCAAGATAAGTGCTCTTCGGACACTTGATGGAACCCCGGTGAGTGTAACGCCGCACTCTACCATGAACTTTGTGAAAGGAGTAGTTTATGCCAGGGAACTCGTTGACTACTTCATAGACGACATCACCTTAGAGCTGTCCGACCATGGGGCGGTCAAGGTCGAACGTGTGATGAGAAAACAGGGAGGGGCCTCGAGACCCAACCCTACACTCTTCGTCACATTCGACTGTGACAAGCTCCCTGAGTCGGTACGTACCGGGTGGTACCGCTACCGCGTGAAGGCATTCATGCCACTGCCGCGGCGGTGCTATTACTGTCACCGTTTCGGCCATACGAATCGATCTTGTAGACATGCAAAGTCGGGGTCACCCGAAGTCTGTGTAAATTGCTCCAAGGCCGCACACTATAAGTTCAAATTGTGTGTGGCCATGTGTGTCAATTATGGAGAGCCGCACCCCGCTTCTTCGAAGTAATGTGGTGCATATCTCCTTGAGAAAGAAATCCTGGCCGTTCAGGCCCAGGATCAACTCTCATTCCGCAAGGCTAAGGATTTGGTTCTGGCACGCCCGGCTCTGCCTGGGACGTCTTACGCCTCAATGGTTAGAAAGACACCCTCTGCTCCTGGCCCATCCAGGCCAACGAGCACGGTTGTTTCCGCGCCCATTCAGAGCCCTTCTGCGGGTTCTACTCAACCCGGGCGCTCCCCTGGTAAAGATGGTGGCACAAAGAGTTCACACCCAACCCCGGCTAAAACCAGGGCTCCTCCCCACTTTGCCCCAGCGTGACCGTTTCCCGTAAGGCGAAACGGTCACGCGCCTCCACCGAGTCGTTAGACTCACAGGAGACAATACCCCTGAAGTTGGTCGCCAGGCCATCTTCCGGGGTTCCTAAAGCTGCTCCTGAAAGGAGGACAGCAACAAAGGAGCTTCGGCTCCTTCACCCACGCCTAGTGGTGGGCTGGGTGGCTCGCAGACGGTGGATCCTCGAAAAGAGGGCTCCCCCCCGCCTCCGAAGACGCAACGCCCGCCTAAGGTTTCGAGGCGGAGGGAGGAAAAGACTCGCATGGCGAGCACAACATCTCCCAATAAGTCTTCGAAGGCGACAGCGCATTGTCCGGCCAACAGGGCCCGGGGTTCTGCCTCCGGGAAGCGTACGGCCATTTCCGTGAGGGTCTTCTGGTCGAAGAGGGCTCCCGCGTCTCCTCCGCGCTAGGCCTGGAGGGCATATTTCTTCAATGGAATTGCCGTGGACTCTGGGCCAACTGGGAGGAGCTGCGGAGGCTCGTCTCGTCCCGTTCCCCGTTAGCTATTTTTCTGCAGGAGACCATGCTAGGCGCGTGCCCCCTGCCCGCCCTACCTGCCCTACCGGGGTATAAGGGTTTTGCGACTCCACCACCACGAGATGGGGGCCTGGCTGGGGGATGCGCGGTTTACACCTGGCCTGATGTCTCCGTTCTTTTTTTCACTTTAGATACCTCCTTTCGGGAAGTGGCTGTGCAGCTTCACCTGGATAGGAGGTATACTATTATTTCTGCGTATATTCCACCGTCAGCTGACTTCGACGCGGGGGACCTCCGCCGCGTAGTGTCACGGTTGCCGAGGCCCTTTCTCTTGCTTGGAGATCTGAACGGCAGGCATCCTCTTTGGGGAGATTACTCAATAAATCCCAGGGGACAAGTCCTTGCCGATCTGATCGAAGAGCTTGAGATAGGTGTCTTAAATGTGGATGAGTTTACGCATCACTGCCCGAGAACCGCTTCATTTTCTTGCTTTGATATATCCTTTTGCTCTTCAGATGCACAGCCTGATTTTGATTGGGGGGTGGTCGATGACCTCCATGGTAGTGATCACTTTCCCATTCAAATATTATTTTCAGGGCAACTGCCGCCTGAGAGCCCACCTCGGTAGTGCTTGGCGCGGGCGCGGTGGCCTGCATTTCAGGAAATGACTGAATTCTCTATCTCAGTCGAGGAGTTTAGGTCGGTAGATGAGGCCGTTGAGTTCTTCTCCGGTAACCTCATCGCCGCCGGCCTGACTAATATTCCCAGAACGTCTGGCCGTTTTGCATGCTGACCACTCCCGTGGTGGTCGGTCGAGTGTGAATGGCTCTCAAACAGAAGCGTTATGCCTACATGCGCTATAAGCGCCGCCCGAACGATTTCACTGTCGAAGCACGCCCGCCGCTCTTCTTGGCGGGCATACGTGTCTTCACTTAACGGGAAGACTCCTCTAGCAGAGGTGTGGAAGCGACTCAAAAGGATTCGGGGCAAGTTCTCGCAAGATCCACCTCCCATTCTCCAGGAGAATGGGACCGCAATCTCGGACCCCGCGTCCGTGGCGGAATCCTTCGCGACCGCTTTCTCCGCATTCTCTAGCCTTCTCCGCATTCTCTAGCCGGGATGCTGCTCCGCCAGCATTCAATGCACGTCGTGATGTCGCGGAAGGCCGCCGGCTGGACTTTACCTCCAGAGGGGGAGAACCCTTCAACGACAGGTTTACTGTGAGTGAGTTGCGTTCCGCTTTTGCTTCGTGCGCGGACACCGCCCATGGTCCGGACGATGTCCCGTACGCCATGCTTCGACACCTGGGTGAACGAGGATGGCCTTTCTGTTAGATTTGTTCAACAGGATCTAGGAGGAGGGCCAGATTCCTGGCAAATCGCTACTGTGCTCGCCGTTTGCAAACCGGGGAGAGATTACACTACTCCGACCGGTTTCCGCCCAATCTCTATAACCTCTTGCGTGTGCAAGTTGATGGAGAAATTGGTAAATGTTAGATTAGCCTTTTTTCCTGAAAGTGGAGGCCATCTGTCTTCTGCACAGTGCGGCTTCCGCAAGTTCCACTCCACTTCGGATGCTCTGCTCTGAATGGAAAATACCGTCTTCGAGGCCTTTCTTCGTAGACAGCACTACGCCACGGTATTTTTCGATCTGGAGAAGGCCTATGATACCGCATGGCGATACGGTATCATGCAGACTCTTCACATGATGGGGGCGAGGGGACGCCTCTCAATGTTTATATCTGAATTTTTGCGAGATCGTCGATTCCGCTTACGGGTGGGGGGAAGCCCTCTCCGGCCCAATGGAGCAAGACGAGGGTGTCCCGCAGGGAAGTGTCCTTAGTGTCACACTTTGCCCTGAGCATCAATGGCATCACCTCGGTGCTTCCGCAAGATGTTCTCGCTACGCTCTACGTGGACGACCTTTCGATCTCTTTTGGAAAACTGGAGCGTCGACTCCAACAGGCATTGATTGATTCGCGTCTCTCGCTTTGCCGAAGCGCACAGGTTTCGGTTTTCTTTGACAAAGACTAAGGTGGTACACTTCTGCCGTCATCCACGGCTCCACCCCGACCCAGATTTGTTTCTCAATGGGGTGCGCCTGGAAGTGGTTGAATCGCACCGTTTCCTTGGTCTTGTATTTGACCGACGCCTTACCTGGGAGGCTCATATTCGCAGCCTTAGGGTCTCTTGTACCCGCGCCATGGATATTCTTCGCTCCGTGACGTTCAGCGCTTGGGGTGCTGATAGGGCTACTGCCTTACTTTTTTATCGATCCTTTGTTCGTACGGATCTCGACTACGGATTTGAGTTTTATGCATCCGCAGCCGAGCGTGTATTGCAGAAGGTGGACGAGATCCACCACACCGGCCTTCGCCTTGCGACCGGTGCCTTCCGCACTTTCCCCATTGAGAGCCTACTTGTCGATGCTGGGGAGATGCCACTCGCTCTACGCCGTGTACAGTGCATTATTCGCCTGTACGCGCGAGCCCGGCGCCTCCCTCAGTCGCCAACAGCTCTCACTGCATCCGCAGCTGATTTTGACGTTGCCTATGCCGCCGAGAGACGCCAGTCCTCCCCTAAGCCCTTTGGGTTTAGGGCCAGGAAACTCCTTCGAGAGCTAGGTATAGCTCTCGGGCCGGTGGCGACCCTGGTTCTGCCCAAGACGCCACCCTGGAGGGTACCACATTTGGCTATTTGTCGCCACATCTCTGCTCCCAAAGCTTGTACAGCGCCGGGAGTATTGCGTTCGACCTTTTTGGAGCACACGTCGTGTCATGCTGGAACCGTGCCAGTGTATAGGGATGGCTCCAAGTCCGAAGAGGGGGTAGGCTTCCACGCCGTATCCCCTCTGTTTGAAGTCAGTGGGGCTCTGCCAGGCGCTGCGTCTGTCTTCACGGCCGAGCTGGTGGCAATACACCACTCGGTACGGGAGATTACGCGACGTGCCCGGTTCGGAGACCGGATTGTAATCTATAGCGATTCACAAACCGCCCTGAGTGCTCTTGGGCCATTGGAATCTCCACATCCCCTGGTTCGCTATATTCGTGACGCCACGGTTTTGGCAAGCCGGGCGGATGTCGAGATTATCTTCTGCTGGGTTCCTGGACATGTAGGAATTGCGGGAAATGATGGCGCCAAAGAGTCCGCTAGGACTGGGTGACCGGACCAGTGTTTCTCTTCTCTTCACACCAACTACATGGCAGGAATACGGGCAGCTCTTCGGACTGCTTGGCAAAGAAGATGGGACACGGTCCAGGGGAACTTAAAGTTACAAGGAGTTACAAGGAATGAAAGTACCCTAGGAGACCTTACGGTCCATTCAAAGAGGGTACCTTTGGACTAGCAATCGAGCGGACACATGGCTGCTCAATTGTTTTGCGTCCTTAAACGGCCACTTTTCAAGACTTTGTCTAGTCTTGACTTGAACTGGTCAACAGATTCACTGTTGACAACTTCCACTGGAAGTGCGTCCCCCTCCCGCAGATACTGTACGTGAAAAAAATTCCACACAGATTGCGGTTGTAACGCTTTAGTTCAAGTTTGAAGCCGTGATTGCGCGTTCTGTTCTCACTCAGTGTGAAAATATCCCGCTAGTCAACATTGTCGAACCGTTGAAGTATTTTTAAAACTTCGATGAGCTGACCACGCAGTCTACGGGTTTCCAGCGAGAACAGATCTAATTCCCTTAGTCTATCTTCATAACTTTTATGTCGGATAGAGGGAATCAGTTTGGTTGCCCTAGCTTGTACGCGTTCCAACCTTGCGATGTCCTTTCGAAACGAAGAACTCCAAAATTGTACGGCATACTCCAGGTGCGGCCGAACGAGGGAGTTGTACAGACAAAGTACTATCTCCTTGTTACGGTATCCAAACTGGCGCTTTATGTAGCCTAACATCCTTTGGGCTTTCTTCTCTGCTTCGATGCACTGTTTCGAGAACTTGAGGTCGCTAGTGATAGTAACACCCAAGTCCTTCTCAGTGTCACTCGATTCAAGAGCAGTGCCCTTAAGGATGTACTGAGATTTGGGGTTTCGGTGGCCGATATGCATTACTTTGCATTTCCCCACGTTGAAAGGTATTTGCCACGTGTCCGACCACTCCCCAATCCTTTGAAGGTCCTCTTGGAGGCAGGCAGTGTTCCCCTCCTTTGTCACATTGATACCAAGCTTGGTGTCGTCGGCAAATTTGGAGATTTTGGCAACCATGTCACCGTCCATGTCGTTGACATAGATAATAAACAGTAGTGGTCCCAGGATGGAACCTTGAGGGACACCGCTAGATACGGGCGCCCATTCAGAGGCCCGTCCATTCACCACTACTCGTTGCCGTTTGTCACTTAGTTAGCTCTCTATCCAACCTGCTACCTTGCCGTCTATGCCCTGTGCACGCACTTTCTGGAGAAGTCGGCGGTGTGTTACCTTATCAAAGGCCTTTTGGAAGTCAAGGTACACAACATCCACCGCTTTATCCCGATCATGCTCATTGAACACGAAGTGGACGAATTCCACAAGGTTCGTCAGGCATGACCGTTGCCTTTGGAAGCCGTGCTGGGAACTCTTCAGTAGCAAGTTTGACTCTAAATAAGACGTTATCTTGTCCACTATCATGCTTTCCATGAGTTTACCGACTATCGAAGTCAAACTGATGGGTCGGTAGTTTGACGGTTGGCTAGGGTCTCCTTTCTTGAAGATCGGAGTCACCTCCGCCTCACGCCAGTCTCTAGGAACGCATCCGGTCCTGGTTGACATGTTAAAGATAGCGCACAGATGTCGTGATACTTCATCGCACACTTCCTTCAACACCTTGGATAGAAACCCGTCCGGTCCGGGGGACTTATTCGTCTTTAGGTCAGCGATCTTTTTCTTTATTTCTCCTTCGGTGAAGTCCAGTACCTCCAGCTTTTCCCCCGAGTAGGAATCCGTGGGCTGGGGGATGGGACCACACTCTTTAGTAAACACTGAAGAGAAGTAGTCATTGAGCAGGTTAGCATTTTCTGCAGCTGAGTGAGTTAATGCACCCTCATCGTCCACTAAGGGCCCAATCCTACGATGGATTGGTTTACGGCTATTTACATAGCCGA
This sequence comes from Ceratothoa steindachneri, assembly GCA_963969495.1. NCBI lineage: Eukaryota > Metazoa > Arthropoda > Malacostraca > Isopoda > Cymothoidae > Ceratothoa > Ceratothoa steindachneri. The sequence continues at coordinate 31,450,760 of OZ018322.1, forward strand.
AGAACTCCTTGGGATTCTCCTTGCAGAGTCTCGCCACTCGGAGTTCCTCAGACCGCTTAGCCGCCCTTATGCTGGACTTCACTCTTCTGGCTAGCCTCCGGTACTCGTCAAAGGCACCCGAGATCTTCGATCGCCGTTACGCATTTCTCTTCTCCCTAAGCAGTTGGCCGATTTCTCGATTAAACCACTTTGGTTGAACAGAAGACCGACGGAGGCATTTCAGAGGGATGCAACTTGATTGAAGACTCATGAACTTATTTTGAAATTGTTCCACGAATCCTCAACATCTTCGCATACCGCTAGCCTTACATCAGTCAGCCCAGCACGAAGGCTTGCAAAGTCTGCTCTTCTCAAGTCAAGTTTCCTTGATTGACTGACAACAGACCTTACCTTTGGGATCTTGACGGTAAATCTAATTAGCTGGTGATCACTGCCACCGAGTTGCATGCTATTGTGCCGCGACTGTTCCCATGGCCCTACCCCCAATGCCGCGACGGCTTCAGGTCGCTTTCTGTCGTCTCCGAATCGGGCACACTTGTGTGACGCATCGCCATTTGATGGAGCGCTCGCCAGCGCCCTATTATGACGACTGAGTCGTCCCCCAGACTGTTCGGCACATTCTTGTCGAATGTCCCAGTTACCTGTCCTGGTACCGGGATGGGCGGGGGTCGCGACGGCCTGTCCCTTGTACTCGGGACGAGTTCGTGCACACCGACCTGTTGACTTTTAGACTTTTTGGAGGAGGCCGGCCTTCTCCCCGTTATTTAATATTCAACTATGGATCGCGGTCTTCTTCAGCGGGGGAGGGCGGGCCTTTCCCCGTCGATGGAGCTCGCTCTATATTTTTTCAATTTGTTTGTTTTTCTTTTGCTTTTTTTTTTTAATTTGGCTTTTAATATAGCCTAGATTTAGGCTAGCTTGAGTACGGCGACTTATGCCCTAGAAGGCAGTCGCCAGATGAGATATAAAAAAAAAAAAAAAATGGTGCATGTTGGTGTCTGGGCAAGGTTTATTCTGTGTTTGTATTGCTGTAGTTTAGTGGAGTGGGTTGACCTGAGTTGAGAAAGGATTACTCGGTGTAGTGATCTTGCTGATTGGTTTATTAAGTCTTTTGCTGTCAGGTAGTGGTTGGGTTGGGAAGAAGTCAGTGCTCTGCTGAAGTGTTGGGTTCCAATCATGTCTAGGTGTGTTTTGATTGTAATGTTTTTTGTTTCAACATGTAGGTTTGGGATGAGTGTGTTGCATGTACATCCTGTGATTGTTATGTGTTGTTTGGAATTTGTTCACATGAGATCTGGTTGTGGTTCAGTGACATGCTGGTGCTGCATAGTTTAGGGTGGTGTGGATGAATTTTTTGTATATAGTGGTTAGAGGCTCTTTCTGTTGTCCAAATGGAATGTTAGAAAGTGCTTTGATGGCATTGATTTTCTTTGTGGTCTTGTTTGTAATGTTTGCTGTGTGGGTTTGGAATGTCACGATGGTGTTTAGTGAGTGTTCTAGGAAAGGGGTTTTGGTTTAGTGGCAAATGTTGTCTGTTTAGTCTGATTTTAGTCTGTTTGTTGAGGTCTTCTATGCCATACTCATGAATGCAGATACACAAGAAAACTATCAGTTAAGGTGATTATAGAGGAGCTCAATGGAAAACATAGGTATGAGAATTGATCAGTAGGAAAATTCACATAGAGGAGAAGGAAATAAATGTTGAAACAGATTAGTATAATTTTCAGAAAGATCAAATCTTTATATTATGAAATCCTTCTAAAAAAGGCAAAGCTTAAGATGGATATAGATGGGATCAAATAGAATAAAAAAAAGTTAGATTGATTACCTACTCTAACAGGAAAAATTCTGATTAGGACATATAAATTATTATCTCCTTCAATACAGGTAGTGGTCACAGATTACTCAGGAACAAGATAAAAATGGATCTAAAACTAATAAGATAAATTCACAAATTTAACTGAAAGTAAAGTAAATATCTTTCAAATTGTGCTAGCAAACAAATTTAATGAACTACATAATCTAGTGACAGAAATCTCATTACAAAACTAATAATATAGCAGAAACTATTTTGCAATGTGCAACTTTGGCAAGTAATAAAGAGACAAGGTCATTTAACACAAACATAAGTGAGCCTACTAAAAGACACATAAAAAGCAAAAATTGAGACTGGATGGAATAATTAGAGAAAGAATTGAATATACAGAACTCAGCAAGCTTATTAACTCCCTTCCCTTTCAAGTTCAAACATAATTTAAACCTAGTGAAAATTTATTGAAAATAACAGCATTACTAAAACATGAAATAACTAAAAATTAGTGGACAATTAATGATAACACTAAAAAATAAAGATTATTGAAAGAGTTGAAGAATTCTATCAGGAAATGTATAATATCAATGGCCACCATTTTTCAGGTGATTTGTGGAAGTCCCACCAGGAAAGATGGATGGAATTTTGCATGCACTTAAGAGCATGAAAAGGGATAAAGGGCTGTCTAAGGTGTGGTTACAATTGACTTAATAAAAGGTAGATGAAGGTCTACCTGTCCTTCGACCTTCTAGGCTATTTACAAAATTATTAAGGGAAAGTAGGATTACAATGGCATACATAGTCCATCGCCTCTGTTCACCTTTTTTTTTTATAAAGAGGCAACAGGAAAGACCTACCATATATTCCATCATACAAGCTGACCCAATACATAAGACACCATCTAAAGCCCCCATCCCCTCCCAAAAGATAACTTTTTAAGGTGGTAACTATGAGTTTAGGATCCTAAAGCATAGCAAAAGCTCTTAAAATTTTTTATGTAAACCATTCATAAAAAAGGATTTAAATTATCAACTCTTTATTTTTTTGGTGTACATTTATGAGTTTATATTAAGCAAATGATAAAAATGCATCCATATATAATAAATAATAGCCTAGTGACAATTTGTTCAATACAAATTTATGTAAAGATGCATCATTTCTAATTTTTTTTTTTATTCTAACAATCAATGACTATTATTGCTAAAATAATATTTCCTCATCTAGCCTGCATCTAGATTTTTAAATTTTTAGACCAATCTCTAGCTCAAAAAACTTCCCTATTTCTAATTTATCAATCCCCTTAAAAAAATGAAAGGATGAATCATAGTACCCTTTAAGCACCTCCTTTCAAATGAAAACATATTAAGTGCTCTCAACTTATCCATATAATCAAGGTGTTTCAAGGAAGGTATAATTTTTGTTGCTCTTCTCTATACTGCCTCCAGAATATTGATATCCTGCCTGTTGTGCAGGGCCCATTTCTGAATACAATACCCACAGGTGTGGTCTAACATACAAGTTATATAGCTTAAGAATAACTTTTATAACTAACATTTCTATTGATAAAATCATAATCTGCAATCTTATCCTAAATTTATGTACAATATTTTTTGTGTGGCCACACCCAATATGGTAAAGTACTGCTGGGTTTCTGTTTTACACTGATTCACATTAATGTTTGTTCAAAATTCATAACATTTATTGTTTGAATGCTGCTGTTTCTATGAACTTGCATTGAGAGATTGTTGGGTGCAAGGTAGGATATATAGGATTATATACAAAGTTTTGTCCAAGGTGAATGAATGCAGTATTCTTGTGATTTTGTTCTATATTTATGGAAATTCCATTTATTTCTACCACTCTAGATTAATTATGTTTAGTTTTCTTGAATCAATGTTATTTATCAGGCAAAATGTTTGCATACAATCCTGGACACCAATGATTAAATTTAATCTGCTGCCACTGGCTGAGAAAAGATTCTTCTTAAATCTTGGTTTATAACACATTAAATATAATTTTTCACAGGCTAGTTGGTATTTTTTATGTATATGTATTAAAACAATGTATATATATATATATATATATATATATATATATATATATATATATATATATATATATATATATATATATATATATATATATACACATGTGTAGTTATCCTTGATAAGGAACTTAATAAAGTTTGAAAGTACTTGGAAACACCATTTCATTTTTTCCTGCAGGACATTGCATTCATATATATATATATATATATATATATATATATATATATATATATATATATGTTAGTAGAAATGTATTGTTTTCTCCTATTACTGCATTCTCTCCTTTCAAATTTGAAAAAATGAGCTTTAGATTACAGTTCTTGATCCATATTTGTCTGGTTTAATCATATCTGGCTTAATGGAGTTTCATCTTAATGAGCATTCACTGCCCTAAAAAATGGCTGCTGATGCAAACACTGCCCTGTGGTGGACAGACCGACATGCATAAATCATTTAACAGATGCTCCCAGATGCACTGACCTGGACAGCCATTCTCTCACCACAGATTTTGTCAGTTACAACTGATATCATTTAATGGGTTCCATTTTAATGAAGGGGTTGGCTATGTATTTTGTGACATCAATATTTTTTTAAGGAACACCTGCTCCTCTCTCAAATTAATTTTCTGTATTGCTGAAGACAAATAACGCCATTTTCTACTTAGCCTTGGTATATGGTGAGAAAAATTTGAAGATTTCTTTTTCATTTTTATTTTTAGGTCAAAGAAGTTGGTGTTTATGTTGAAAATTGCTCTTGCTTAGCAAATGATTTGAAAAAAGTATTTGAGGTGAGTAACTTGTGCTATTTTATATCACTAATGTTTAATCATAATTTATTGAGGTGCCTCTCGCTTGTATTTTCATGGGAATGAGATTTTGGTGTGAGTATTTTAGAGTTGGTAAGGTTTTTTAACCTGTGAGGTGATAGATTCACCAGTGCCAATATAGCATATAATGTTGTATCTTATGTACCATATACTTTGGCTTCTTATGATGTGATAGTCATCTTCTATTTGTACTATCGGTACTTATTTACTTCATGGGGGAATTTTTCTAGAGTTAAACACTTCAGTTAGTGTTTTTGTTTATATGACCTTTTTTCAGAATTCTCTACCAAGGAATTGCCTTTATTGCTTAATAAGAGCAGGTTTATTTCTGTGTGGGATCTTTTAAAAGATGAAATAAGGCATAAACTGGATTTATCGGTACAAGTTTTTCACTGATAACTATTTCTTTTTTTCCTTCTATCTAAGCAACATACTCTGCATTTCTTTGGATCCACTTTCACTACTCGCTTCCAAAAACCTCCTGTAAATTCCTTTTTCATTATCGATAGAAAGTTGTCAGGAAACTTATCCATCCATAATCACACACTTGCATCTAGGAGCCATGGGTCAGGCACTAATCACTTTCTTCTTAAAACTCCATTTATATGAGTGAAAATGCTCAGATGATGTCAGGGTCACTAATCGAGAAACGACCTGGTATTTTCAAGCCCACTTGCTTGAAACACTTCCTGGTGATCAAGTCCTAGTGAAAGCAGCATGTTGGCTAAAGGCCACATGTAACATGAGAGTAGCTTTAGCAAGGTTGATTAGTTGAGAGCTGAAGATCACCCATTGTTTTGACGCCAATTTTGCCAGAAGGCAAAATCGGTGGACTCTTCCCAGGTAACCATTATTGGTGCTCTTCGGACACTCACTGGCTCGCCTGTACAGGTGACACCACACTCTACCATGAATTTTGTGAAAGGGGTGACTTATGCTTTGGAACTTGTGGACTACTCATTAGGAGACCACCATAAAGATAGCTGACAAAGATGTCAAGGTCAAAGGTTAGTTTGTGAATACAAGTTGGTATCACTAGCACATTAAGGCATTTGTGCTATTGCAACGGAGGTGTTACTACTGCCATCGCTTCGGCTACACCAATCTTTCATGTAGGCATGCTAAGTCAGGTTTATCCAAAGTCTGTGCCAATTGATCCAAGACTGCATATGACAACTCCATATTGTGTATTGACAAATGTGTGAATTGCACAGAAACATACTCTGCTTATTCGAAGCAATGTGTCTGCTGCTGACCTACTTTCTTTTTGTGAGGGTAAGGCCTTGGTCTTACCACACTAGGTATAAGTAAGGGCACCCTATGACTCTCAGATTAAAAAAAACTCCCTCCGATTTGATTTGCATTCTGCTCTCGCTTCATGCGCAGACACCGCCCTTGTACAGGCTGTATGCAATGCTTCGACACTTAGGTGAGCGAAGCTTCACCATTCTGCTAGATTCATTCAACAGAATCTGGACAGAAGGGATCTTCCCAGAATCTTAGATACTGTGCTCGCTTTTCACAAACCCAGCTAGTTTCCCCCCAATTTCTCTAATTTCCTGCTTGTGCAAATTGATGGAGAAATTGGTAAATATTAGATTTGCCATTTACCTGGACAGCCGAGGCCACAAATCTTTGCACAATGCAGCTTCCGCAAGTTACACTCCACATCAGATGCTCTGCTCCTACTGGAAAGTGCTGTCTGTGAAGCCTTCCTTAGTAGACAGCACTACGGCACAGTTTTTTCAATCGGGAGAAGCCCTATGATACCGCATAGTGATACGGTATCATGGAGACCCTCCACACAAAGACAAAATTCATTCTTTACTGCTCACCAAACAATTACCTCACTGCTAAAGGAGGCAATGTGAATAGAAACTTCCCATTAATGCTGCCTCAACAATAACCAAAACTTTCCTCTGAAGATGCCTGAAGAAAGGCAAAATTTGTAAAAACATTAATATTTTAAATAAGCCCAAATAAAATGGATCTTCCTCAGTTGATTTTCAATCTTCAGCCCCATATAAAAAAACTGCATTTGACAGTTAGAATGCATTAAAATAAAATTGGTAAAGTCGAAATACAACCTAGTCTTTAAACATATGTATAATGGTCCAAGGAAAGGAAAACTGGTATCACAACCTGAAAAATTGAACTCTTTCGAATAATTACATGAACCATTTAAAAGTTTTAGAGAGAAAATAGGATTTTTAGAACCAGAGAAAATAGGATAACTATTTTAACCTCTATATGAAAGTGAAAAAGGAGTTAGATTTGAACCTGTCATCATCAATGAGCATCTACTGTGTCATGTTATTGTGATTTACCTTTCATTTTAGAAGCCATTGTATGTATCTCTACTAAAATGCTCTCATTTCAACATATAGGGACTTAACCACACTGCTCTACTTATAAGGTCACTTGAAGCATTCCTTTTGGAGGATATGGATGGTGTTCAAGTAGTCAGCATGGTGGTCTGAAAAGTGAAGAGCACTTAATGGCATAGGTTTGAACCTCACCTTATAACTTCACTTTCATCATCTTCTCTGATCACTCTCCATTTGCCAACATCCCAGAAAAGAAGACAGGGATTAGGCATTTACATGGGTGATAGGTGAACATACTCAACCACTATTTCATGACACATGTGTTTTTATTCCTATTTTCATAATTTCAGGTTTACTGGATTCTTGGAAAGAAGAATGCTAAAATTCCTACCAATTGGCCTGTTGATCTATGGACAAAATATAATTTAGAGAATCCAATGCATATTTCTTTTTCTGGACAGAAAATGGATGTTGTCATCTCTGTAAGTTCATGTTGAGTTTTTAGGCCATCTTTAAAGTTACACTTTTAAGGTTTTTTTGGCACAAAAGCTTGTTAAACTTTTTAGTTTTAGAAACTCCACTTGTACAAAAGGTATAAAAAAAATGACAGACAAAGGTCTTACTTATATTGCCCCCAAGAAATACTCACTCTGTATATCTGCAGGTTTTTCTCAGTTGTATTGGTGTTGGGTATGTTTGAACATGTTAAACTGTTTTTTTTGTGTGTCGATGGAAGCAGATGTCAGTAATGGGCCGACCAGTGCAGTGTATTTAATTTGTGTGTTTGATGACACAAGAGTTTTGCCAGTGGGAGATGGCATTAAGGAGGTGGTTTGCTGTTTTATGTGTAAAAGTGGCCTAATTATGAGGTGGTGGGATTAATTGAAGTACCTTTGTATATATTTTTTAGGAGTTTTGCACATGTTTCATGAAGGATGGCAAGGAATACCATCCTAGTGATTTGTTTTGTGTTTTCTGCCATCTCATGTGGTGAGTGGATGTGCGATTAGGAGCTCAGGCTGTAGAGGCATAGCCAGTGAATGACATAGACTGCTTGTAAGTGGGGATTATGGATTCTTTGGATTGCTGAAGTGTGATTCATATGAGTACTTGGAGTCATTTCATGTTTGTGTTAGCTTTGTTGTATGTATTGTAAACATTAGTCCTGTATCCAATGTGTGTGGCTTTATTTAAGGGGAGTTAGGTGCTTAATAGGATTATGTAGGCATATGTGTAGGTTGTGCAAATGATAACAGGATTTTGATAGGTTCACCTACAACTGGCAATCATTTTTTGGGATATAGACTTGAAGATTACAAGCTGCTTGGGTGAGCTTAGAGTGCAAGGAAGGTTGTCATGGAGGATGAGGGAGAGTATGGATACCTGTAGGACACCATTGCATATTTGATATGTTTGTGACATTTTGCTACGGTCATTGGAATGTAATATTTTGTTTGATGAGGCCTCTAGGTACTCTTTTGAAGGATTTTCTTGTCTATTGTTCCATTATTGTCCGGCATGGTGATGTGATTTGGTCGAAGCATTTGTGTATAAGAAGAGTGATGTTAGTGAGTAGAGTGCTTGTCTTGTAGGGTGTGTATTGATTGTATTAAATACTTATGCACCCTTCCTGCCCAACTGTTTGTAGGAATGGCAGCTTTATATCCTCCACTATTTTCATTGCCTAAAGTCATGGCAAAAAGTTTTGAGACTACTATTTTTTTATATAAGGAAACCAGACAATGGTTTCGCTACTAAGATTAAAATTTAAAATCTAAAAAAAGCAGCCATGGTTAAATTTGTATAAATTTTCTGAACTTTGCCAATTATAATAATTTTAAAAAGGAACTCTAAACTAAATTTCCCCCCTTTCAAAATATCACGTTGCTAAGATATAAATTATAGAAGAAGAAATTATATAAAAATAAATTTTCTGAACTTCACCATTTGTAATTCTTTGAGTTTTAAATTTTCACAAAATTTCGATACTTATATTTATTTCTGAACTTCACCATTTTGTTTTTGATATTATAAAAGAATTATTAGAAATAACTTTGATAAAAAAACTTGTCATAACCAAACTAAGATGAAATTATTATTCAAATACTCAAAAAAATCCCCTTCTTAAATTATAGAGTTAGTGATGATGATGATTAATAGATCTAATCAAATGATGCATTTTGTTTTAGTATGTTTATATCATAATTTGAAGGTGAAATATTAAAAAAATTTAGAGCCTAAACCCATTTTATAATAAATACAATCAATTGATGCATGGATAATATTTACAATGATATTCTTGTTCTTCAGGATTGCTTTAATTCATGTTTGCTTGGTGGAGACCAAATTTGTGATGATATCTTGATTTTTATAGCTCCATTTCTGTTCAATAAACTCCCGCAACTGCTCACAATTGGATGGCTTCTGTTTATCTACTGGCAATTTGATTATCACCCACAAATTCTCGATTGGGTGAAAAAATGGCGAATTCCTGGGCTAAAGTCCCAAAAGTTTGATGTTATCAACCCCACATCGGTCCTGAACTGTTGGGAAAAGGTACTGATAAAGCCTGTTTGCAAAGCACCCGCAAACATGGAGTGTCCAGATGCTTGATAGTAGGCATGACACATGACTTGTGAAAGTGATCCATTTTTTCCTGATAAGGGATCTTGCAGAAGCTCAAGCAAGCAGAAGGGAGCTTCATTAGACAATATCACTTTGCCTCGCCCATCAACAGTCATTCTTTATATTTTTTACAAAAGTGGAGTCTATGAGTAAGGTTCTTCTTGGTGAGATGAGGCTTCTTCTCAGCCCTTCTCGACTTGTGGCCTTTGTCAAAAGGTCTCTGCCTCAGTGTGCACACTGAAGCATCCACACCTGCCTCATTCCAATCATGAACAAACTTGGCATTGTAAGCAACCCAATCATTGAGCTGGGAACTTACCAAGAGGCAATCTTGGTGGCATTCATTTTAGGCTATTGGGCATCCAGAAGACTTCACAACAGTGTACCCAGTCTTTTCAAAGTCATAAATGAACCTAAAGAGAATGCTCCATGATGGAATACCCTTTAGCAACTATCGCCTTGCATTTCAAGTCACTTTGGTGCAGAGCAACAATGATTGCACACTTTTCTTTGGAAAGAACCATTTCTAGATTTGAAAAGGATTCAAACATTTATTTTCTATAAAAAGATACTATGAAATAGATTATTATTACTCAATATCATTCATTTTACCCATATTTTTCATCATTTTACCCTTTTGATTGAATAGCAAAAGCTCCAGAGACTGAACCCTACCTCCGACAAGAGGATTAGAGCCCACTTTGGATTTAGGAAAAGAATGTAGAATTTTCCTTATTATTTTTAAAATGCTGATATTTTTTTTTTAATAAACTTGCGATAATTTAAATATTAGAATATTTGTTCCTATGACATAAATTAAAAAACAAAATAAAATATATATATAAATATTAGTCTCAAAACTTATTGCCATGAATGTACAGTTACTACTATCCATTCAGATCTCACCTCAATGACCCACAAGGGTGATGATAGTGTAGTGGTGGGGGGTTAACCTTGCTTCAACAAACCTGGAAGACAGCCACCTTGTCCCAGTACCAGTGACTGTGTATGACACTAATGGTGATCTCCCATCTTATTCCTCAGTGAACCTGCCTATCTGTCTCCTTCTTTATTACCTACCCCAGTCTACCCTTTCACAACTTTTCCTTTTACTATCCAGAGAAGTTTTGGTAGCTTTATCCATTTAGGCCCTCTTGCAAAGGCTGAAAGCCTGTTGGTTGGGTTAGGTATTAAGTTTGGAGTGTGCTGATTTCTAGACTTTTCATGGCTTTCAGCCCTGCAGGAGGGTACCCTACATACTCTGTTACACTTGGTACCTGGAAGAGCTGCACCTCCTCCCAGCCTGAGTGCATGTTAGGGAAGCCCTGTCACGGGGTTGACTTGAACTCTATGATGGGACCTGGCTATGTTGGTGCGCTTTACCCTCATCCCCTCTCAGCGCTCTTTACCTTTTATTAATAGTTATTATTATTAGCATTATTTTTCTTATTAGTATTTAGTAGTATTATCTATTATTTATTAGTAGTATTAAATTATGATTATTTTTATTTATCCTTTATTATTATTATTTTTGATCATTATTTATTATGTATTATTATATATTATAATTTGGGTGTATTACTATTCCTGGGTAGTATTATTATTTTGTATTATTTAGGCTATCCCCTCAACTTTTTCTACCCAAACTTTGTACCAGGGGGACTGTTCACTCCTGGTCAGAATTCAATACAGTAGCCATGGTGCCTTGGTGGACTGCATGCCCTCCTGGGATCAACTAGCACCAGTGCATGGTAATAATAGCTGATCACCCACCCTACTTGTTAGTGGACCCACGTTAGGGTGTCCCAGAAAATTCAAGATGGTGATACACACTCCAGCACATGACGCCCTGGTTGCCTCTCGTGTGAAAGTAAATACTGTAAAATTTTATTTAATTTTGTCTATATTTACTGGTAGCACGAATTGTCTACTTCGTGTATTTTGAGTGATATTGACCACTGTAAGAAATGATGTTTTTTCTTCTCTTCCTCACATAGCTGAAACGCAATGGCACGTGCTCAGCGATAACAAGATAGGCTTTTTGATGTGGACTCTTATGAGAGCTTTCCCGGGAACAGGCTGCCCTCTCGGAAGGAGGTGTTGGCCGTGTTCTTGTTTCACCATGTCAATCTGAAGGAGTTCATCACGGCAGCCGCTGGCTCTACCACCACCAAGCTCCTAGACGTCTGGAAGAAGGCCAACATTCCAACCTCTGACCCTTCTTACGTCAAGAAGTAAGTCATGAAGCTTCTCAGCGACTTCAAAACAATCAAGAAGCTGAAGAATCGCACCACAGAGACGGAGGTGGCAAAGCGAGGGATTTTCAAAGATTCCTTGGAAGACAACATCGACGTGGCTCACGGATGCCCTGACCCCAAGAATACCAGAGGAGGACAAGGAGTTGCTGAGGTTCCAACGTGAGGACATGACTAGCTCTTCAATGGCTGGGGTCGAACAAACCAGTGAAAAAGCAGGAATGGGCCTAGCTGAAGAGGAAGCGAAAGGACGACCGACGAGAGAGGGAGGCCACAGCTGTGTCTTCCATGCTGACGAAGGATGTCGCTCTCGAGACATCTTTGGGGTCGTCATCGTCGACTGAATATGATGATACGTTCCTGGGTCCAACGCCAGAAAAATCACCTTGTCGTCGCCGTCCCCCCGTAAGGGGCGCGGCGATTTACCTTCCTGGCCGCCGTGCTGGCGGGACTCAGCGCCCCGTCCGGCCACAGCTTAGCCTCTTCTTCTTTTCTTACTTTTGCCTCTGTACGGGTCGACGGATGCGCCCACTGCGGGGGGCATCGTTTGCAGGACCGTGCCTTAGAGGAGGTTTGGTTGCCCGGGTCGTCATTTTGTTTCTGGGAGGTCTTAGCACCTCAGTCCAGAGAATCTCCGTTATGCGGCTCCGCTATTTTTAAAAAGACAGTGGGAGCCCGGGGACGGGTTACCCTGTCTTGGCTGTATGGGCGCTCTTTGGACTCAGGATCACGATTTGGTGCATGTCCTCAGCTCCAAGGGCAGCCCAAAATAAAATATATACTTATATGGGTAAATTTAACAAACATAACTTCCAGAGACCGCATCCCAGAGACCTGCGGTCTCTGGTCATCGTGCCTTGGACCCTGACGGTAGACGCTTTGATCCTTTTGGGTCAGAAGTCGACCCTGAGTTGGATTACGCCAAATTTTAGTGTTGAAAGCGAACGATAGTCCTCTTAGTAAGGCTGACATCTTCGACGTCTACGAGGATTTTGTTAAGAAATGTGGCGAACCTGCCCAAATGTGGCCACGAAATGATGGCGCATTGATAGTCGAGGCGAAATCAAGCGAGCAGCATCAGCGGATTAAGACCCTACAGGCTTTAGCTTCTGTACACATGTCCTCTGCTTCGCACCCGACATTTAACACTAATAAAGGTGTTATCCGATCGGGAGAGTTAATAGATTACGATGTTAACAGGCTGGTATCAAAACTTAGCACTCAGAAGGTTGTAAATGCCCACCACATTTCCAAGTTTGTGAATGGCGCTAGGTTACCTACCGCCACCATAATCCTGACCTTCAACAGATTGGAACTACTCAAGTACGTTAAGGCTGGCTATCTTAACATCCCAGTCAAGCCTTACGTTGAAAACCCACGACGATGCTTCCATTGTCAACGCTTTGGCCATGTAATCAAGTTTTGTAAAGAGGCAAGGTTGTGTATGAATTGTGGATCGGATTATCACGGGACGCCCTGTTCTCAATAGCCGTGCTGCCCTAACTGTGGTGGAGAACACCCTGCAACATCACAGCAATGCACTTTCTTTCTCTATGAGAGAAAAGTCATTGCCATTAGAAACAAGAATAGGATCAGTTTTAGAGAGCCAGAAGAGGGTTAAAGGAGATGTATGTTTAACCTGGTGTGAGCTTTTCTGATGCTCTGCGTTCTGCCAGGCCAAAGAAAGGGAGAAGCCAGAGACCTCCTACTGGTTCTCCTGTGCCTGACCAGGTAAAAAGTCCTCCCCGTCCTAAACGTACATCTCCTTGTGATGAACACTCTTGATCAGCACCTAATAGTGCTCCTGAAGTTACCAACAAGAAGAGGAACTTTCCATCCTCTCCTGGTTCCCCAAGGGTGGTTAAGCACCTTGCTACCGCTCCAGAAGATGTGGATGTTGATCATGTTGGTCCTCAGGTGGTATCCATTCCACCTCTGTACATTCACCCTGCCCCTAAAGGACCATGCTCCTCTTCAGCTCCAAAGCCAGTTATCATTCCACCCCCCTTTGTTGATACTGCTTTGGAATTCCATGGATCCCTGAATTAGAAGGAACCAACCTTTTCTCCTTCCCAGGAGCCAGCTGTTGTGGAGGTTACCCCCTCATCTGAGGAGGACTCTAAAAAACTGACTCCACATCCTTCTCTATCAGCATCGAATTCACAACTTTTGCCGATGTCCTCGCCACCACCATCGCCTCTACCCTCCCAACCAATACCACCAGCTGTGTCAACATCATCTGTTCCCTTGACACCTGAACTGACCCCTGGAGTTGCTTCCATCTCTGCTTCTCCAGTGAAGACAGTTCTCTCTTACAGACACTTATCAAAATCTGATGCGCCACCTCTTAAAGAAAAACCAAAGGCAAAAAAAAACTCAAGCTTCCGATGCCTCCTTTGTCATACTCCAAGCCTAAGGCTAGTATGACACGAACTACTTCCGCTGGTAGTTCAAATCCAAAATCTCCTACCCCTAAGGGTAGGAAGAAATCTACCGTTATGCTTAAACGGTAACAATGTTTCCAATTATTCATTGGAACCTCCAAGGTCTCTTCCCTAAATGGGAAAAGTTGAAGCTCCTGCTTAAGGATTACAATCCCGATTGTATTGCTTTACAGGAGACTTGCTTGGTTACTCGTAGAGTACCCAATATTTGGGTTTTGTGGGATATTATAAGAACCCCGGAGAGTCAATTCATGGTTATGCTGTTTTTGTCAACAACAGGGTTCCCCACAACCAGTTCTTTCTTAACACAGATCTGCAGGCGGTTGCTGTCCGCCTGTTTTCCAGTCCCCATTATTCGGTCTGTTCGCTGTATCTTCCCCCTGGCGAGGAAAGATATACAGCTGTTTTAGCTACAAAGTTAGCTAATTTAATTTTTCAACTCCCTCCTCCCTTTTTATTGATTGGCAACTTTAATGCTCGACACCCCCTTGGGGAGAAACATGAGAACAACCATAGAGGAAATATGATTAAGAGATTTCTGGGCACTAATGATGTCTGCTTTCTTAACGATGGCAGCCACACATCATTTCACATCCAGACGAACAGCTTTACATGTGTGAACTTGTCTCTCTGTTCACCAAGCTGTAGAGCTGATTTTGACTGAGCAGTGGATCCTGACTTGCGAGACAGTGATCACTTCCCCATTGTAATAACACCATGTACAGGTAGTCCTGCTCCACCACCTACCAAAAGATGGAATACAAAAAAGGCAAACTGGCCTAAGTTCAGGCACCTCTCGAGCCATGATGGGACCTTCCCTCATGAAGATATTGAAGTGGCTATTGATGATGATCTAGCCCACGTCAATCATGCAGCTAATTCCTCCATCCCGCTCTCCGGCTCAACTGCTCGTGAACCACAATTGCCCGGCTGGTCTGCTGAATGCTCGAGAGTTGTCACTGAATGTAAACAAGCTTGCCGACGTTACCATCGGTGCCCCACGATGGTAAAAAAACTTGCTCGTAACTGAGCAAGGGCAACACGGCGACGCAGCCTTCGACGAACTCGAACGACCTCGAGCGACCTCGTTGGATGGTTACATCGCATCGATATATTGGCAGATCCCTGTAGACAAAATCTGGAAGAGGGTCAAAAAGCTTTTGGGGAAATCCAATGGCTTTACAGCTCCCAACATTGTTCAGGTCGGAGAACTGTTGGGAGATTTCTCCCATATTTCTGATGTTTTGGCCAGATCGTTTGCTAATATTTCAAGCCCAGACAACTATTTTATCTAATTCCATCGCTTTAGGCTCCAACAGGAGCAGCATCCTATCAACTTTATGGAGCCTAACATGGATAATGAGCCTTATAACCGGCTCTTTTCTATCCATGAGCTCCATAATGCACTGAAGCACTGTGGATCTACTGCACCCGGATCGGATGGCATTTCCTATGATATGATTAGGAATATGCATCCATCACTCCTCTCACATTTGCTGAACATCTATAACTTCATCTGGATTAGGGGCTGCTTCCATTCTATGTGAAATGAGGCTGTGGTTTGACCTTTCCGAAAACCAGGAAAGGATGGGACGGAACCCACCCATTACCGCCCCATTGGCCTTACTAGTTGTCCATGTAAATTGTTTGAGAAGATGATAAATACAAGACTCGTCTGTTTTTTGGAGACAAACCATCATATATCTCCCTCTCAAGCAGGGTTCAGAAAAAAACAGAGTGCTATTGACCTGCTTGTTAGAATGGAGTCTTATATAAGAGATGCTTTTTCAAAGAGGCAGCATTCTGTTGCTGTTTTCTTTGATATTGAGAAAGCATATGATACCACCTGGAGGCGTGGTATCCTTAAGCAACTCCATGATTGGGGCCTGCGGGGCTTTCTTTCCAAGTTTGTCGAGCAATTCCTCATGTGGCGCACACTACGTGTACAAGTTGGAAATGCCCTATCAGAGCCCGTAGAGCAAGTTGAGTGTGTGCAACAGGGAAGTGTCCTCAGTGTCACCTGCTTCTATGTGGCCATCAATAACATTATCGCAAATCTCCCAGCTGAGATTTCCTCAACTCTATATGTGGATGACTTAGCGCTTATCTGTTCATCTCCTAGACTTCCATTTGTCATCCGTAAGCTACAGTGGGTTATAAATACCAGAGCTGATAATGCTTCTTGCAAGGGCTTCTGCTTTTCCTCAATAAAAGACCAAGGCTGTCCACTTTTACAATCATAGATCGGTGACATGGGCCCCTTCCCATTTGTCAGTCTATGGTGTTCCTGTCACCTTTGAGCACCATTTCATATTTCAGGGATGATCTTTGATTCAAGGCTTTCTTGGGGGCCTCATTTGGATGCTTTGAAAAGGTCTTGTCTGAAGAGAATGGACATAATGAAATTACTATCACACACTTCTTGAGGAAGTGATCGACGCACCCTGTGGCTTCTGTATTCAGCATTGATCCAGTCAAAGCTGGACTATGGGTCACAGGTGTACTCCTCTGCCTCACCGTCCATCCTTGAAAAATTAAATAATGTGCGCAACCAGGGTGTTCGCCTGGCTTCTGGAGCCTTCAAGTCCTTTCCTATGTGGAGTCTCTATGCAGAGAACGGGGCTCTTCCTCTTCCTTTTCACAGGCTCAAGTCTAACCTCAAATATCATTTTAGACTTGAGCAATTACCATGCTCGCTAGTATATGAGTGAACGTTCAATTTGCGAACAGTGGCCTCATATGATAGATTTCCATCTCTGGCTCGCCCCTTTGTTCTGCGCCTGGCCAAGCACACAGGATGTCTAAGGGAGTTTTCTGTTTTTCCGTTTTCAATACCAAAGATTCCCCCAAGGCTCATACCACCTGTAGTGGTATGCAAGGGGCTTACTGGTAGGCCCAAGGATAAGTTCTTGCCTGTAGCCTTGAGAACTATATATGATCAACACTCCTCCTACCATCGGCCTAGCACCTTTGTGTTCACCGACGGGTCCAAGTCATCGGATGGAGTTGGAGCTGCTGCTGTCTTCCTATCTCAGACAGCATTGGTTCGCCTACAAAGTGCATCTTCTGTTTTCACAGCAGAACTTGTTGCCATTCTTGCTGTACTCTTTGCTATTGCTCCTATGCCATCTGGTTGTCTTACGATTTTCTTTGACTCCCTTAGTTCTCTGGAGGCACTGAGTGCTTTGGGTTCTAGCCATCCGCTGGTTTCCAAGATCCAGCGGTGGCTTTTTTATCTTTCTCCTATTCATAAGATTTCTTTTTGCTGGGTGCCCAGTCACTTGAGCATCCCAGGTAATGAAAGGGCGAATGCTGCATCCAAGGAGACGACATTATTGGGGACACCCCCATCAGCCCGTCCCAC
Organism: Ceratothoa steindachneri; assembly: GCA_963969495.1. Classification (NCBI taxonomy): domain Eukaryota; kingdom Metazoa; phylum Arthropoda; class Malacostraca; order Isopoda; family Cymothoidae; genus Ceratothoa; species Ceratothoa steindachneri. The sequence goes on from OZ018322.1 coordinate 31,468,459, forward strand.
TTCGTGATGTCTATCCCCTCATCACCGAATATGCAGTCGGCTTATGGCAGAAGATGTGGGTTGAGCTTCCTTCCACCAAGCTCCATCCCATAAAACCTTCAGTCCTCCCATGGCCACGTACCATGAGACCACGTAGACTGGAGGTTATTTTGTGCCGACTGAGGATAGGCCATTGCCGCCTCACTCATGGGCACTTGATGAATGGGCAGCCCCCACCTTTGTGCAGCTGTCCATCCTTCACATCTTTGCCGAGTGTCCCCTTTTGAGAAATCTTGGGAGGAGGGTCTTCCCTTTCATTACTGAGCAGATGGCCCCCCAACAGGTTCTGCGGGGCATCATGTCTGAGACTCATGTCTCTTTTAGTGTGAATATAATTTTTAAATTTTTAGAAGAATCTAATCTTTTAGCCAAAATTTAATATATTGTTTCATGATTTTATATTCTCTGTTCTTATATCTATTGTTGATCCATCTATAGTCTATGTTTTTATCCTTTATCGAGTTCTCAATAGTTTATTTTTATATACTTTTACACCCCTTGATGGTTTTAAATTCCTGTACTTCTATTCTATTGATTTTTATTTCATAGCTATATTTTTGTATATTCTCCAGATGTCTATATTTTTATTTAAAACACTCATGCAAATTACACTTCCTTGAATTTTGCTGCGGGCTAGTCCGTTTGGGCTTTGCAGCATTTATTTTCAGCACTATTCATTCATTCATTGCCGTCCAGCGAACAAGTTAAACAAGAAGATGACCCTGTCCTGGGATCGGGGCACCCTGTCTGTTCGGGCTGTCACCTCGTCATTCGCAGCGACTGCCATCGCTCTTGGCCACAACATCGACGAGCTAACCCTGCCCCGCTCCTCTGTTCACCGCGCTCGAGTGAAGAACAGAGAGGAGATCGCGGCTTCGCTGGCCTGGGGCACGGAAGTACCCTTGATCTTCCACTGGCTTGGACGGAAAGCTGCTCCCTAATATCACGGATGGCAAATCACTGGAGGGGAGGATCGCAGTCTTGCTCACTAGGGATGACAAGGAGGAACTCCTGGGCATTCCTGTTTCCGCTGACGGAACAGGAAGAGCCGTGGCCGAGATAGTCTTGAAGATTGTCCAGGAGAATGGCCTGGGAAACTGGCATCATCGGCATGGGGTTCGACACCACAGCGTCCAATACTGGCCTCGTGCGAGGGGTGTGTACGCGGATCGAGCGTGAGCTTCACCATCCCCTGCTCTGGTTGGCGTGCCGGCACCATGTCTATGAGGTTGTGCTGCAGGACGTCTTCAAATGCTGCCACGGTCCTTCTTCTAGCCCGGACATTGCCCTCTTCAAGAAGCTGCAGACACTATGGTCATTTATCGACCAGAGCAATGCCAAGTCCTTGGACACCGACTTCTTGTCGGCCGAGCAGAACACCCGACGGCAGTCCATGACCCAACCTCCTGCGCCAGCTCTTGGAGGTTGGATCTCATCCGCGCGAAGACTACCAAGAGCTGATCCAGCTCTCTCTCGAGATCCTAGGCGGTGACATGCCAAAGTCCTTCAGAGTTCCTGGCGCTTACCACATGGCCCGCTGGATGGCGAAAGGGATTTACGCCATCAAGATCACGCTCGTCGCCGATCAGCTCCAACTGACCCGTCGGGAAGAGAAGGGAATAAGGCAAATGTCGTTGTTCGTGGCAATTGTGTACATCAAGTACTGAAACGAAGCGTCCATTGCCGCCCACGCCCCGAAGAACGACAGGGACTTCATTTAAGACCGCGGACTACGGGGATCGGAGCGTGGTCGCTGTCGCCGACCGTGCCTTGCGCCGACACCTGTGGTACCTGTCGTATGACCTGATTGGGCTGGCGCTCTTCGACGAGAGGGAGAAGAGCGCCATCGTCCAGGCCATGAAGACGACCGGAATTAAAGAACAACTCACGACGACTTCAGGGAAAGAATCTTAACCTGCAGGAGCCACTTTCCACCTGGGCAACGGTCCGATCGTCGAACCTCATCAAAGGCCTTCTGGGAGAACAGACCTTCCTCAACGAAAATGTGGCGAATTGGCCATCCAACTACCTGTACCAGCTGGCCCAGACGAGGGTTGCAACCCTCCGTGTGACCAACAACGTGGCTGAGGCTGGCATCGCCCTTGTAAAGCGATTCCTCGGTCAGCGGACCAAGAGCGAAGAACAGACGGATTTCCTCCTGATGACAGTCCCGCTCCACACAGGTGTGGTGCCGAAAAAGGCGAAGGAGCAGCTGAAGACCAAGGTGGTCAAGGACGTCTAAGACAGCCGAAGAGGTGGTGAAGGGGCCTTTCCGGGATCCGAGACTTATTAGCTGATGTTCTGTGTTATCATTTGTCTCTGACCCTCCTCTTTGAATAAATTATCTTCCGTTTTCTGCCTTTTTACCTCTTTCGTGATGTTTTCTCTAAATAAACGATCATTTTGTGCTACCAGAAAATATGGACCGATTTTGATGAAACTTTCTCTCAATCATTTCCACACATGTACGAGCAAGGGCGAAGTGTGATGGTATCGATACCGCCAAGTTTGATTTTCACTTATATGACTTTGGGACACCCTAGCACACGTATCACTACTTCTCTTTATTACATATCCTCCTACCCCCTCCCACACTTGCTTTCCTATCCACGGAGGTTCTGGCTGCCCAGCGCACTTTCGTCCTCTTATGAGTCTTAGTCAGGTGGCAGTGTATACCGTGAGGTCCCTACCTGCCCTGAGGGCCTAAAGCCTGCTGGCTATTACAAGCATTAGTCAGAGGCTGTGCTGGACAATCGACTCTGCTCACCGTCCTGCAGTAACATATAAGGTGGCTGCGCCACCGCCATCCTTTATGTTCAAAGTTCCAGGAGAATTTCTCCTAAATGGCGGGCTGGGTTGGCAAAACCCATCAACACTGGACCGGCCCGATTATGTGTAAATGATCACATTTCTGCAATTTCTGATCCTATAGAGACTGTTCTCTTAACCTTCAAGTCATTGGGAGGTCATAGTATCTACTTTCCATGAGCCCTCTTTTCTTTTTTTACTCAGATCTTGGGGACAACATAAAGGAATAGTGGGAAAGTGCATGGAGATCCTCCTCCAAGCATGGCCTTGCCATCCTTAAGTGTTGGGGAAGATGAGAAAATTCGAGGCACCCTTTCGACTGGTGGAAGGGCTCCCCTCTTACCATTACATGCAGTAAAGGGGCTTCTCCTTTTCCATCTTTAGAGCCCCACTCTCTTGGCCAAGTGCAACATGATCCATGAGTGAGCATTAGCTATCTTGATTGGCAGAGAGCCGAAGGTGACCCGTTTCTCCGACGGGAACCATCTGGCGAATGCGTCGGATTCCTCTTCGGCATCCATAATTAGTGCCCTTCAGACACTTAATGGCTGGCTGGTGAGAGTGACGCTGCACTCTGATATGAACTTCGTGAAAGAGTAAACTATGCGAGGGAACTCGTTGACTACTCAATAGAAGACATCACATTAGAGCTGGCCGACCATTGGGCAGTCAAGGTTGAACGTGTGATGAGAAAACAGGAAAGGGCTCCGAGACCCACGCTACCCCGTGAAGGCATTCGTGCCTCGTGCCACTGCCGCAGAAGGGCTACTACTGCCACCGATTCGGTCATGCGAGCCGCTCATGTAGATGTGCAAAGTTGGGTTTACCCGAACTCTGTGTAAGTTGCTCCAAGTCTGTACACGATAAGTTCTTATTGTGTATGGCCAAGTGTGTCAATTGCGGAGAGCCGCATCCAGCTTCTTCGAAACAATCTGGTGCGTATCTTTTGGAGAAGGAATTCCTGGCCATTGAGGGTCTTGGCGCACCTGGCGCTGCCTGGGACATCTTGTGCTCCAGGCCGACGAGCACGGTCGTTTCCACTCCCATTCGGAACCCTTATGCGGGCTCTACTCATCCCGGGCGCTCCCCTGGTAGAGCGGACGGCACAAAGGGTTCACACGCAACCTCGGCTAAGACCAGAGCTCCACCTTCCTCCCCCAGAGTGACTGTTTCCCCTAAGGCGAAAAGACCACGCGCCCCAACCGAGTCGTTAGAGTCACAGGAGGCAACACCTCTGAAGATGGTCGTGATGCCGTCTTATGGGGTTTCTTAATCTGCCCCCCTGAAAGGAGGACAGCACCAAAGGAGCTTTGGCTCTATGTCTCTAAAAAAAGGCTGGACTGGGAAGTATATGTTTATTTCTGCATACATTCCACCGTCAGCCGACTTCGACACCGGGGACTTCCGCTGCATTGTGGCACGGTTGCCGAGGCCCTTTCTCTTGCTCGGGGATTTGAACGGTAGTCACCCCCTCTGGGAAGACTACTCGATCAATCCCAGGGGTCAGGTCTTTGCTGACCTAATCGATGAGCTGGATATAGGTGTCCTAAATGTGGATGAGTTTATGCTTCACTGATTTTGGGTGAGGGGTGGTCTATGACCTCCATTGTAGTGATCATTTTCCCAATCAAATATCATTTGCTGTGCCGCTGCTGCCTGAGACCTGCCCCTTTGGTACTTGGCGCGGGTGTGGTGTGGTCCGCATTTCAGGAAATGACTGATTTCTCTGTCTCAGTCGAAGAGTTTAGGTCAGTGGAAGAGGTCGTTGAGTTCTTCTCCGGCAACCTCATCGTCTTTGACCTAACTACTATTCCTAGAACATCTGGCCGTTTTGCACGCCGACTGCTTCCGTGGTGGTCAGTCGAGTCTGAGACGGGCCTGAAACAGAAGCGCTATAAGCGCTGCCCGAACGATTTCACTGTCGGTGAATTTCGTCGAGCTACGGCTTGGTTCAGGTGTCTTTCGAATCACACCTGCCGCTCTTCCTGGTGGGCATGCGTGTCTTCATTTAACAGGAAGCCCCCTGCAGCAGAGGTGCGAAAGAGAGTCAAAAGGATTCGGGGCAAGTTCTCACAGGACCCGCCGTTCCGTTCTTCAGGAGAATGGGACCGCATTCTTGGCCCCCTCATCCTTGGCGGAGTCCTTCGCGACCGCTTTTTCCGCATTCTCTAACCGGGATGCTGCTCCGCCAGCATTCAATGCACGTCCTAATGTCGCGGAAGGCCGCCAACTTGAATTTACTCCCAGAGGCAGAGAACCCTTCAGGGACAGGTTTACATTGAATGAGTTGCGTTACGCTCTCGCTTCATGTGCGGACACTGCCCATGGCCCGGACGATTTCCCGTATGCCATGCTTAGACACCTGGGTGAGCGAGGCATACCCTTTTTGTTAGATTTGTTGAAAAGATCTGGGTAGACGGTATCCTCCCATACTCCTGGCGAATCGCTACTGTTCATGCCTTTCACAAGGGAGAGATCACTCTACCCCGGCCGGTTTCCGCCTAATCTCTCTAACCTCCTGCGTGTGCAAGTTAATGGAAAAATTGGTAAATGTTAGATTAGCTTTTTTTCTGGACAGTCGCGGCAACCTGTCTTCCGCACAGTGCGATTTCCGCAAGTTACAATCCACATCGTATTCTCTACTCCCATTGGAAAAGGCCGTCTCCGAGGCCTTCCGTCGTAGACAGCACTACGCCACGGTGTTTTTCGATCTGGAGAAGGCCTATGATACCGCATGGCGATACGGTATCATGGAGACTCCACACAATGGGGGCAAGAGGACGCCTCCCAATCCTTATCTCTTAATTCCTGTGGGATTGTCGATTCTGCATACTGGTCGGGGGAGCTCGCTCCGGACCAATGGAGCAGAAATAGGGTGTCCCGCAGCGAAGTGTCCTCGTGTCACACTTTGGTCTGAGCATTAACGAGTGTCAATTCTAACAGGCATTGTACCCTGTCTCTCGCTATGCCGAAGCGTACAGGCTTTTGTTTTCCTCGGCCAAGACTAAGGTGGTGCCACCATCCACGGCTCCACACTGACCCAGACTTATTTCTAAATGGAGTTTGCCTGTAACGGTGGACTTGCACTGTTTCCATTGTCTTGTAATTGAACGACGCCTCAACGGGGAGGCTCATGATCGCAGCCTTAGGGTCCCTTCTACCCGCGCCATGGACATTCTTTGTTACATGACGTTCAGCTCCTGGGCTATTGATAGGGCTACTGACTTACTCTTCTATCGATCACTCGGCTATCTGCAGTCAAGCGTGTATTGCAGAAGGTGGACTCGATCCACAACACTGTCCTTCGTCTGGCGACCGGTGCCTCCCTCACGTGCCCCATTGAGAACCTTTTTGTCGATGCTGGGGAGATGCCACTGGCTCTGCGCCGTGCACAGTCCATTATTCGTCTGTCGCCAATAGCTCCTACTGCATCCACAGCTGATCTCGACGGTGCCTATGCCGCCGAGAGACGCCAGTCATACCCTAAGCCCTTTGGGTTTAGGGCTAGGAAACTCCTTCGAGAGCTCGAAGTATCTCGGACCCGTGGCACTCCTGGTTCTGCCCGGGATGCAACCATGTAAGGTACCCCCTTTGACTATTTGTCACCACGCTTCTGGTTCCAAAGCTTCTACATCGCCGGGAGTATTGGGTTCGGAGTTTTGGGAGCACACTCTGTGTCTTGCTGGAATCATGCCAGTATATACAGATGGCTCAAAGTATTCCCTCTGTTTCAAGTCAGCTGGGCTTTGCCAGGCGGTGCGTCGCATCCCCTGTTTCTCAATATCCATAACGCCACGGTTTGGGTGAGCCGGGTTGATGTCGAGATTATCTTCTGCTGGGTTCCTGGATATGTGAGGATTGCAGGGACTGAGCTAGCCAAAGGGTTTCCTAGGACCCTGCGACCAGACCAGCCTTTCGCTCTTCCTCACACCAATTACCTGGCAGTAATATGGGAAGCCCTCCGGGCTGCTTAGCAAAGAAGATGGGAGATGGCCGAGGGGAACTTAAAGTTGCATGCCATTGTGCCGTGACTGTTCCCATGGACCTACCCTCCAATCCTGTGGCAGCTTCAGGTTGCTTTTTTTCTGTGGTCTCTGAATTGGGCACACTCGCAGGATGCTCCACCATTTGATAGAATTCTTGCCTGCACCTTATTGCGAGGATTGCATTATCTCGCTGACTGTTTGGCACATTCTTGTTGAATGTCCCATTCTGGGTAATCATCGTGCGTATTGCCTGACCCCATACCAGGATGAGTGGGGTTGCTACCACTTGTCCCTTGTATTTGAGACTGGTTTGTGCACACTGACTTGTGAACTATATAACATTTTGGAGGGAGCTGGCCTCCTCCACTTTATTTTATTCTGTTGTAAGTCGCACATTCCTCTGGCGAGGGAGGGGGGTGCTACCCCTGATGCTGGAGTCCACTTCCTTCTTGTCTTTTTGCTTATCTTGTTTTTGTTATTTCTTATTGTTTTTAGCTTGTATCATAGCTTTTGCGCCTTTTTTTATCTTTATTATTTATATCTTGTTACTTGTTTTTAATCTAGCCTTGTATTAGGTTATAGCATGAGTATGGCTACTTTTGCCCTAGTAGTCAGTCGCCAGATGGGCTCTTAAAATAAAAAAATCACTCCTGGCTTTTGGCAAATCGGGAAGAGATCATTCTCTCCCTGCCGGTTTATGACAAATCTCTCTAACCTCCTATGTGTTCAAGTTGATGGAAAAATTGGTAAATGTTACACTAGCCTTTTTCCTAAACAGCGGAGGCCACCTGTCTTACGCACAGTGTGGCTGTCGCAAGTTCCACTCCATGTCAGATGCTCTGCTCCAACTGGAAAATGTCGTCTACTCTGCCTTCATTCATAGACAGCACTATGCAACTGTGTTTTTCCTTCTGGATAAGGCTTATTCTACTGCAATTCTATACAGTATCATGGAGACTCTCCACACGATGGGAAGGTGTCCCACAGGGAAGTGTCCTCAGTGTCACACTTTTCCCTGACCATCTACGGTACCACCGCTGTTCTGCCAGAAGATGTTCTTGCTATGCTCTTAGTAGACGATCTCTTTTGGTGCAGCCCAGATACCAACCCTTGAGCTTTGACTGCAACAGGCATTGAATCTTGTCTCTTGCTATGACGAAAGCACACAGGTTTTGGCTTTCCTTGGCCAAGACTAAGGTGGTGCACTTCTGCCGCCATCATGGCTCCACCTTGGCCCAAACTTTTTCCTAAACATGTTTTGCCTGTCTACTAACTAAGAAAATAAAATAAGCAAAGTGAGAGTGAGAACAAACTTTTTATTCAATGTACAGTACTTGTTTTGAGGCTTCTTACCTAAACTTTTGCTGTACAATGAATTACAAGAAACACATAAGTGGCTTTTATAGAGGTTAAAACAAAATAAATAAATAAAGAAGAAAAAATTATTAAATTCCTTTCTTTGTTAATGCATAAAGCAGTTCAGCTTTAGATAGATTATGTGAAATGTGTGTGAGGATATTAAACTGCTTAAAGAGGGATTAATATTTAAAGCTTCCCTGTGATAGATTTAAGGTGGCGAGGAAATCAATTGCTTTTTTTGATAAGTATAAAAGAATGACCCACCCCCAAGTCAATTATTCCAACAACATGACAAGATTCACTTCTTCTGGTTCTGCAAAACAACCTATCACATATCCCAAGCTTGCAAGGCATTACTGGACTTTCAAAGTTGCCAGATGGTGTTCCAATTTGTTTTTACTTCACATCAGCAGCCATACAATATAGATAGCTGTGGTTTAGGTTCCCCATCAAACTGTAGCTTCCCATCAAGAAATACATGGTCAGAAAGTCCTGACTCACTTAGGAAGTGGAAAGAAAACAAAATTTTGATTCAAAGCCAGCTGACTGGTATCTGGGAAAATTCCGATGCTGGCTGATCGTTGGAAGAAGATCGGAGAGAATGATGGACTTTATTTTGAAGAATAAATGTTGGCATTGCTATAAAATTTTGTTGTTTTCATTCCGCTTAAGTGAGTCAGGACTTTCTGGCCAACCATATAAGAGGTCCTAAAATGAGTACAGATTGGTTGTAAAACATGTAATCATTTTTTTGTTTTGTGCGTGTGTTGAAAGAATGTTTGGTCATTTTATTTGAATACATTTTCTATTTTATTCAAAATAGTTTCCTATCTATATATTCAAATACACCTTTATCCAAAACTGTAAACTCAACATACTCACTCTCTAATACACCATGCTGTGTTTAGTCATGCATCAATGCCATAGAAAGTGGAAGAAAGAAATTAGTAGATAGAATCAGAAAAACACCTTACAACTCTGGTATATGAATGTTACAGACCTTAAAGTTTTATTACTCATGTCATCTAGGGTTGAGGTATTTCCTAAGCCATTTTATTGTAAGTTATGGTTGGTGAGTTGAACCAACCATAGAATTGTGTTATGAGAAAGCAGGTCCCAATTTACTGTTTTCACTCATTTTATTAAAGGGGGTGGTCAGAGTCACCTACAATTATGTGATCACATCACAGTGATGGTATTTGTATTTAAACTTGTATTCTTCCTTCCAGAGTTCCCCTTTGCAATTCAATCCCTCAGGTAGGGCTAATGATTTATATTCACTCCTGGCAATCATCAATTCAGCAGAAAAGTTTATTCACATTGCAGTAATGGACTACTTTCCTCGGATGCTGTATTCAAAAAAAGATGTGTAAGTAAATTAGCATCATCAAGATCTTACTACACCATGACTATCTTATACTTGTTAATTGCATAAAATATAAATAATGTAGTTTATAGAATTAAGAAATCACCCTTTCCCCACAGGCTGTTACAAACCCTGAGTTAGTATGGCTTTTTCCATTTACTAGACATAGCAACTGGGGCCTAGACTGCTAGTTGTCTCTCTAGTCATGTTAGGAACTCATTCACCAGATGATATACCTACCATTTTGTTACACAAAACATTCATCACTACTAGGACTTCTATACAGAGTTATGTTTTTGTGTTTATGACATAGGAGGAAAAAATGGCATGCTTATATAATCAGAAAACCACAATTACCTTCACTTTGAGTACTTTGGATTCAGACCCTGGTTTAGTCATAAAATTTAGCTATTTTATCCTCAGGACCTAAATGCATTTTCATGACAATTCGTTCCCTGAGTGAGACGAGACACCTCTTGCACATATTCAAAGCTGACACCAACCATATCATCTCACTGTTTCATTATTTTGGATCCATTTAAGTATCTTGTGAAGCAAAAGCTTATCCCCCTAAGTTTCCCCCACATCAATCAACCCATCACTTATTCTGCAGTAGGCTGGCTACTTCCCTACATGAATTTCTTACTTTTCATTTTTCTTGTTACACATACAACTTACATTACACCCATCCAAATAATATAAAAATGATGCCACCTTAAGACGCTTGGAAGCAAACTGGTCATTAAATGAATTCATTGGATTATTATATAATAGTGTAGGTTAAACCCCGAGAGTCTTTGTTCATTTCACAAATGGCTGCAATCAACATATATTTTCCTACAGTGCAGCTAAACACCATGGTTCTGGTATTATTAACATACCAGAGTGTACTATCTCATTCAGAATTCCACTCTCCCTTATGCCATTAACCCCCACAAGGGGTTTATGTGTAGATTGTTACACCTGGTACCTGGTTGAATTGCATGCCCTTCTGACACCAGTGCCCCTACTAGTGTCTGACTTCTTGGCTCAGGTTAGTGGTGGTGTTTTTTGCCTTGCTTGCACTCTTCTCTCCATTTAACCCTTCTACCATCCCATCTTCCTTTTTTCTATGTATCCCCTTTTATATTTAAATCCCAGTTACCTGCCACACCAAGGAATATTTGGTCACTGGGCTCAAAAGGGGTTGCCTTGAGTGCCAACCAGGCCAATCTGCACCCTATGGGCCTGTTTTGGATTGGGCTTCTTGGGCCTGCATTTGGACTTTGAGCCTAGAGTGGTTACCTTTCTGCAACTTGGTACAGTGGTTAAATTTACACTAGTGTGCCTATTAATTCAGACTGCCAAATACAACATTTGTTCGCAAAACTAATTTATATTCTAAAAATACGCAGCAATGATACATAAAATAATACAGTTAATAGGAGATATGACCATTCTTTGCCTTTATAAGCATTTTTACATGATTTGACATAGAATCAATCAAGTTTGAACCTTCATTAGACTTCATTATATTACCATGTCCTAATCATAGCAGGTAATTGGTTTCTGCATAGTTGACAGTCTTCATTCTCAATCCTGCCTTTGATTATTGCCCATAAATTTTCAATTGAGTTGATGTCTGGAGAATTTCCAGGCTAATTTAAGACACTTAATCTACTTTCTTTGAGGAATAGGAGAATTTCTCTGGAAAATGCTTTTGAATTAGGAAATTATGTACCATTGAAAGCAAATAAGTTTATATGATTTTCTTATAATTTTGGATTAGCATTTGCTCCATTTCACTACCACAGATCTGTACCCATTTAGTTCAAAATGCTCATTGCCTGTAAATATAACCTTTCTCCATTGATCATTTGTCCATCCTTCACGATCATGTAGCAAATGCAGCCATATTTTCTTCATAACAGCATCAATAATTGTCTGTAAAGGTTTTCTGGCAGTTCTGCCAACTTCAAGAAGCCTTTGTTGAAGAATCAATATTTATGCCAGCTGAAGCCAAATCAATCTGAATGCCTTTGCTTGTTTTCTTGAGATCCTTCATTCTATTCCTGATCATTATGTTGTTATCATGTGTTATTTTTAATTTTCCTTAATGCAGTGTTTTACATTTACCATTATTGTTCTCTCTTTTCACAAGATCAACAACACTCGACTTTGCTATGTTTAATTTTTCAACAATTTTGCAGATACTTCCAGAATGTTTTCTAAGAGCTACAATTTAAGAGGTAATCAATACAATCACACATGAATAGCTGTATAAAACTTCTGCTGACTTACTGACTGCACACAGTCTTAAGTGTCCGAAAGGAGAGTGAGAGAAGATTCAATATAGTCTTTATTTACCCCCCCAAAATTCTTAATTTACAAATATTTCCACAAACAAAAATTCTGCAAAGATAGAAAATTTCTTATATTTACAAACTTCACACATGTGATGGCACTCGCGGGCCCTACGGAGCAGGAAAAGAGAAGGCACTTTCAAACATCCACACCAATAACATCTACATAATTATACACACACAAACAGACCCAAATCTTACCTGGCAACAGCACCAACTCTAATTATCTTTGTCACACTTTTGGTTCACTCAATCAATCACTCTCAACAAAGTCTCTTAATCATACTTTATTTTAACACTTATATAACTCTCCTGTTGAAAAAGAAATATAAATACAGGGCACAATGGACGTCCATCAAGCCCCCCCTCCTCCAGTCACTGTCATTCGCCTTTCATCAACCATTAACATTCCGGAAAAAGGAGACAGGGATAGGCATTTACATGGGTAGAGGGAGGCGAACATACACAACCACCTAACTTCGCCTCGCAATCATACAGCACTTACTCATGAAATCACAAGAATTGCTGTGAAGAAGCCTCATCTCACCAAGACAAACCTTGCGGATAGGCTCCACTTATGTAGGAAAAATAAAGAATATACTTTTGAATACTGGGGCAAAGTGATATTCTCTGATGAAGCTCCTTTCTGCTTGTTTGAAGCGTCTGGAAGATCAATTGTTAGGAGGAGAAAAGAGGAATGCTTTCACTAGTCCTGTGTCGTGGCCACAGTGAAGCGTCCGGGCACTCCACATGCCTGGGGCTGCTTCACATCTAAGAGAACTGCAGGACTAACACTTTAGCTCAAGAACGCTGCCACGAACTCAAAATGTTACCAAAATGTGCTTTATTAGCGCCTTTTCCCAACAGTTCAGGACCAATTTGGGGATGATAACTGTACTTTTCAGCATGATGCCGCACCTTGTCACAAAGCAGAAGCAATAACAAAGTTCTTGGCTGAAAATAACATCGAACTATTGGGACCTTGGCCCAGGAATTCAACAGATTTGAACCCAATCGTGGATTTGTGCGCGATAATCAAACTGGTGGTTGATAAACAGAAGCCATCTAATTGTGAGCAGTTGCGGTGTATTATTGAACAGAAATGGACCAATATCAGTCAATATGTCATCACTTATTTGGTCTCCAGTTTGCCAAAACGAATTGAAGCAGTCTTTTAAGAACAAAGAATGTCATTGTAAACATTGACTTCACGCATTAATTGACTGTATTTATTGATACAATGGGTTTGGGCTCTTAAATTCTTTGGATATTTCACCTTCAAATTATGATACAAACATAACTAAGACAAAATGCAACGGTTGATTACTTCTATTAATCCTTATCGTTAACTCTATAATTTAACTTGGTGAATTTTTGAAATTTTTGGAAATGTTTTTTTTTGCTTAGTGGACAAGTAACCTTTCATGTTTTTGAGTTTAGGTTTATTTGAAACTTTTATTCGCAAGGATGTTTTTTGTATGTTTCGAGCTTTTATCAAAGTTCTTTCTAAGAGTTCAGAAAAAATAAATATAATTATCGAATGATTTGGAATGAAAAAACATACAAATCGTGAAGTTGAAAAAATGTATTAAAATTAGGGCTTTGGTGTTCTTTTACTATCATTTCGTATATAAAACAAATTTAGATGAAAAAAGAGATCCGACGAAGGTTTTTCTATATATCAAACCGGGTGAAGTAACTTAAAAAAAAGGTTTCAGGGTGTCTATGTTGAAAAAAGTGTTTGGAAAATTCTCTACTATATATAAATCTTCAAGGGATAAAGACAATATAATAAAAGGTGAAATAACTTTTAAAAAATGTTTCAGGGTATCTATGTTCAAAAAAGTGTTCAGGGTGTTAAAATAAAGAGTCTATAAAGGGGATTAAAAAAAGCAGTTTAGAATAGCAAATAGGCCGTAGGCCACACGCCGAAGGAGTGCCTGTGGAACCAAGTTCTTTCTGTAAGAAAGAATACGAAGTATGGCTTGTTTTATTATATGAAAAAATATAGTAGTCTCAAGGCTTTTGCCCATGACTGTACATGGGGACATTCTCGTGCCCTTATGCACTCTTATATTATATGACCATTTCATCCCAGCTTTCACCATCAATCGCGCAGGCTTGCATACACATTGGCAATCTCCTCTCACTATCCCTTCGAACACCTAGACGCGCTCACCGTGACTTGGCAGGTAGTGTGACAATGAGATCGAAGCCTTCCGCCCCATAACACCTAGGCAGAGCAGTTATGTTTATGGCTCCCGGTGAAGTTTTTTCTTCACTTGACTCTTTTGGTAAAAGGATTTTTCCCATACAAACCTTTCCTGTCTCAGAGTTACCCCCATTTGGCTCCCTTACAAGTGCTTATGTGCTTCCCTCTCCTATGTTGTCTCGGGGCCTCTCCAAAAGAAAATCAGGACCATAGGAGAAAGCTCCTCGATTCCCAAAGAGATGCCGGAGCCATCGTAGATACCCCTGCTTCCTTTGTTTCGCCCAAGAGTGGTATCCTCCTGGGAGCTGGTACACTGGTTCCCTATATGCTCCCTTTTAGCACCAGTGTGACAGTGTCCAGGATTTTCCCTCACTAATTTGGCTGTAGCGTGCAATCCATTGGCGCCCTCCCCCAGGAACCAGTGACCAGTAAGGTTCCCGATGGGATTCACTATACCTCGTAGCCTTTGTCCTTTTTTAATCGTTATTTACATATTCTCATTTGTTTATTTTTTTATATAGCCTAGTAGTGGGGTGTGGTGAGTACAGCGGCTTTTGCCTTAGTAGGCAGTGGCCAGATTGGCTCCTAAAAATAAAAAGCCTCCGCAGCTGCTCTCGACGTTGCCTATGACGTCGAGAGAGACTCCAGTCATACCCTAAGCCCTTTGGTTTAGAGCTAGGAAACTCCTTCGAGATCTCTTTATAGCTCTCGGTCCGGTGGAACCCCTAGTTCTACCCAGGACGCCACCCTAGAGGGTACCACCTTTGACTATTTGCCACTACGCCTCTGCTCCTCAAGCTTCTACAGCGCCGGGAGTATTGCGTTCGGCGTTTTTGGAGCACACCTCGTGTCACGCTGGAACCGTACCAGTGTATACGGATGGCTCCAAGTCTGAAGAGGGGGTCGGTTTCCACGCTGTATCCTCTCTGTTTGAAGTCAGCGGTGTTCTACCTGGCGCTGCGTCTGTCTTCACGGCCGAGCTGGTGGCAATACACCGCTCGGTACGGGAGATAACGCGACGTGCCCGGGGGTTCGGAGACCGGATTGTGATTTTAAGCCACTCACAAAGCGCCCTGAATGCTCTCGGGGCATTGGAATCTATGCATCCACTGATTCGCGCTATGCGTGACGCCACGGATTTGGTGAACCGGGTGGATATCGAGATTATCTTCTGCTTGGTTCCTGGATATGTAGGAATTACCAGGCGTTTTTAACCCACTTTCGGTTTATTTCGTCGAGATAGGCATAGGTTTCGGTATGTTTCGAATCACGCCCACCAGACACATGCAGGAATACGTGTTTTCAATTATCGGAAAGACCCCTCTTGCATAGGTTTCATAGTTTTTTTGCGAGTTTAAATGATTCGGGGCAAATTCTCGCATGAATCCCCCACTCTCTTACTCCAAGGAGAACGGAATCGCAATCTCGGACCCCGCGCCTGTAGCGGAGTCCTTCGCGACCACTTTCTTTGCATTCCTTAGCCAGGATGCTGCTCTGTCAGCATTCAATGCTCGTTGTGATGTCGCTGAAGGCCGCCAACTGGACTTTACCTGCCGAGGCGGAGAACCCTTCAACGACAGGCTTACGTTGAGTGAGTTGCGTTCCGCTCCGCTCTTACTGCATGTACGGACACCGCCCCTGTTGCGGACGATGTCGCGTACGGCATGCTTCGACACTTAGGTAAGCGAAGCATGACTTTTCCGTTAGATTTATTCAACAGGATCTCAACAGAGGGTATCCTCTTAAACTTGGCTATTGTGTTCGTTTTTCGCAAATCGGGGAGCTATCACTCTACCCCGATCAGGGTAATTGATATATTTTAGAGTAACTTTTTTCCTGGACAGCGGAGGCCACTAGCCTTCTGTACATTGTGGCGTCTGAAAGTTCCACTCCATGTCGGATGCTCTGCTCCGAGTGGAAAATGCTGTCTGCGATGCCTTCCTTACTAGATAGCACTACGCCACGGTATTTTTCGGCCTGGAGAATGCCTATGATATCGCATGGCTATACAGTATAATTGAGACTCTCTACACGATTGGGGTGAGAGGACGCCTCCCATTCTTTATTTCTGAATTTCTGCGAGATCGCTGATTCCGCCGAGCATGACGAGGGCGTTCCGTAGGGAAGTATACATAGTGTCACGCTCTTTACCCTGAACATCAACGGGATCACCTCGGTCCTGCCGAAAGTTGTTCTCGCTACGCTCTACGTGGACGACCCTTCGATCTCTTTTGGTGTGACCCAGATTCCAACTCTGGAGCGTCGACTCCAACAGGCATTGAACCGCGTCTATCACTATGCCAAAACGCACAGGCTTCGGTTTTCCTTGGTCAAGACTAAGGTGGTGCACTTTTGCCACAATCCACCTCTCCACCCGACCCGGAATTGTTCTTAAACGGAGTTCACCTGCAAGTGGTGGATTCGCATCGTTTCCGTGATCTTGTTTTCGACCGAGGCCTCACTTGGCAGGGTCTCTTGTGCCCGCCTCATGGACATTTTTCGTTTCCTGACATTCCACACTTGTGGTGCTGATGGGGCTTCTACCTTACTTTTCTACCGATCCTTGTTTCGTTCGAAGATTGACTCTAGATACGAGGTTTACGCATCCGCTTGCCCGCGTCTGTTGGGAAAGGTGGAACCACCACACTAGTCTTCGCCTGGTGACAGGTGCCTTCCGCACATCCCCCATTGAGAGCCTACTTGTCCACTTGTTCGGCGCCGTGCACAGTGCATTATGCGTTTGTGCGCATGAGTGCGGCGCCTTACTCAGTCGCTAACAGTTCTTACTGCATACGTGGTCGATCTTACTAGTGCTTATTCCGCCGAGAGACGTCAGTCATGCCCTAAGCCCCTTTGATTTAACGTTAGGAAATTGCTCCGAGAGCTCGGTTTAGCTTTCGGGTCGGTGGCGCTTCTGATTCTGCCCAGGACGCCACCTTGGAGGGTACCACCTTTGACTATTTGTCGCCATGAAAATGACCCAAAGCTTCTACAGCCCCCGGAGTATTGCGTTCGGCCTTCTTGGAACACATTTCGTGTCACTCTAGAACTGTGCCAGTGTATACGGATGGCTCCAAGTCCCAAGAGGGGGTCGGTATTCCACCCCGTATCCCCTCTGTTTGAAGTCAGTGGGGCTCTGCCAGGCGCTGCGTCTGTCTTTACGGCCGAGGTTGCAATACACCGCTCGGTACGGGAGATAATGTGTCGTGCCCCGTTCGGAGACCGGTTCGTGTTCTTCAGCGACTCACAACGCACCCTGATTGCTCTCAGGGCATTGGAATCTCCGCACCCTCTGGTTCGTAGCATTTGTGACGCCACGGCTGCCTCTAGCTGCGCAGATTTCGACATTATATTGTGCTGTGTTCCTGGACATTCAGGGATTTCGTCAAATGAGTGTACCAAACAGTCCGCGAGGACTAGCTCACCAGACCAGCGTTTCGCTCTTCCTCACACTGACTACATGCCATGAATCAGGTCAGCTCATCGGGATGCCCGGTAAATAAGATGGGAAATGCCAACAAGAACCTAAATGTGCGCTCCACTGCGTCGCGACTGTTTCCGTATACCTGCCCCTCCCCCCTCCTTCCATGATCCGACGGCTTCAGCTCGCCCTCTGTTGTCTTCGAATTGGGAATAATCCCAGGACGCACCGCCATTTGATGCCACTCTCCCATTCACCTTATGCAACGACTGTGTAGTCCCCCAGACTGTTCGTCACATTCTTGTCTATTCATATCTCCTATAGCCATCAACTGATACCCATTTGTAATTCCGTCTACCACTCGTCCCGTCATTCCAGCAATTCACCCTGTTGGTCTTCTTTCCGCTGCCATGATTAACACCTGACCGTATTCCTTTCACTCCATCCCACACAAACCTTTGCCTTTCAAATTGTTTCACGAAGCTCAAGCATCTACAATCTCCCTCTCTTGACCCCTCCTTAATAACCCCTCCTATCGCACACAATTCACTCGATCTTACATTTACATGGCTTACCTGTCCTGACTGGACGGTGTCCGCACCAGCTCCGACCATTATCGTCCTTTCCTATCTCCTTGCAGGAACATAATTTTAGAGTACGTGGCTTCCAAGCCCTGCAACCCCTATCTGGGTATAGTCCCCTTTTATGCCAAAGATGTATGGGTATTCTTGCCCCACATAAAGACCTCTTCTCTTTTTAAAGCTCAAATTTACTTTTCGAATACCCTAATCTTTGTACTATGGATTGACATATTCAAATGAACGAGGTCAACAGACCTAAGTCGAGTGCTCTCAATTATTTTGACTTATGACCTTACGACCTTCATACCTTTCAATAATTCCCGGACTAACCTTGGTAATTATATCATTCGAAAGAGAATTTAAAACAACATAAGGGTTTCAAATTTCGTTAGAATCGGGCGAATAGTTACGGTGTTATTGCTAAAAAATCTCATTGAAAAGTAAAATGGTTCCCCTTCCAAACGACCGACCTACGGACAGACGTAGTAACTTATAGTAGCGTGCATGCACTAAAGAGGTATCAGAAGCTAAATTTGCTTCTATCCCTCGCATCACACCTTGAACCAACTCAACCTATTTGTGATATCCATTTTGACTTTCAGGTATTGGTCTGCCATCGACAATGAACTGCGGAAAGCTGCCCTTGAAAGACAGGTGGAGGTTCATCTCTTAGCTTCTCACTGGAATCACACAAGGCAAGACATGGTCAGATGGCTCAAGTCTCTACAGGATATATCCGGGACTGCTGATCCGCCCATCAGTATTGAGACGGTAACCTTTCCTTTGTTGCGGGTGCCATTTGTTAGCTAGGTTAAGGAACTTTTGGTGATCAGAATCAACAAGATCTGAGGGTTTGATGATTATATGGTGAGGGGTTGAGAACCATTTTGTGCAGTGTCTGTATGAGAATTCCTGTGGTTTGCGCAGCTCTCGAGAGTGTATCTGCTTGCAAAACTCTTCCTGTCTTTGAGTGTTTTTCTTTGTTAATGGATTGCTTAATGAAGTCCCAACTGCCTTGCATTTAACGGAAATCTTGAGGTGGGAGAGCAAAATGCCAGGTCAAGTACATGTGGCCAGTTACCAGGGTAACATCAGACCCTTGAATTAGCGAAAAGAATTTTCTCACTTTGAAATATTGCCCAAAGCTCTACAAAATATCATTGTTTTCTCTGCAACAGTGAACTGCTTAAAGAAAAAGGTCAATGGGTACGATTTATTCCCATGTAGCTGTTCAAAGGAAGCTCTCATGCATTAGGCACCTGCATCCATCGAATTCGAATGAGTGATGTACGAGGGGCGGTCAATAGGTTTTGCAATTCGGATATAAGAAAACGAGATATGAGGAAAAGTGTTTTATTATTTTTCAATATAACTACCCTCGACTTCAATGCACTTGCGCCACTTGTCCCTGAGGCTTCGAATTCCCAACAACCACAAATCTCCCGACTGCTGTTCAATCCACTCCTGGACGGCGAGCTGGACATCTTCATCGTCCCCAAACCGGCGTCCACGCAGTGCAGCCTTGAACTGGCGGAATAAAAAGTAGTCGCTAGGGGCCAGATCTGGACTGTAGGGGGGATGGTTGAGCTCCTCGAATCCGCACTCGTGCAGGGCAGCTTGTGCAACTCTGGCCTTGTGGACAGGGGTATTGTCGTGGAGGAGCAGGACACCGCGTGTCAACTTGCCGCGCCGCTTTTGACGGATGCACTTCTTCAACCCAGCTAGTTCCTCGGCCTAATATTGTCCTGTGATGGTCCTTCCACGAGGCGCATAGTCCACCATCAACACTCCCTCAGAATCCCAAAAGATGGTGGCCATGATCTTCCCGGCTGAGGGTTGGGTCCGGAACTTGATGGGGGTCGGAGAGCCCCTGTGCTTCCAGGCTATGCTTTCGAGTTTGGTCTCGGGATCCCAGTGCTGGACCCACGTTTCATCACCTGTCACTATGCGTGACTCGAATCCCGCCGGGTCTTTGTTGTACAGGAGCAGCAGCTCCTCCGAATTTTGACGACGTTGAAGTCGATCATGGGGCGTGAGGTTTCTAGGGACCCAACGGGCAGAGACCTTGGTCATGGCCAAATTGTCGTGGATGATATTGATAACACTTCCATGTGATATTCCAAGTTCTCGCTCGATTTCTTCGACCTTCACCCGTCGATTTTCGAGGTTCATCTTGTCCACACGGGCCACATTGTCCTCGTTGGTCACGTCTGACGGGGGTCATCTTCAAGCGACTCACTACCATGGCGGAACTCCCTATTCCAGCAAGCAATTGTTGCATAGGAAGGGGCGGTGTCGGTGTACGCTGTAACCATGCGTTCATGGATCTCTTTTGCATTCTTGCCTTCCTTGGTCAAAATTTTGATCACTGCGCGGTGCTCAACCTTCTCCATTGTTGAAAGATTTGTGACTGACGATCTGCGATCAGCTACTGCTTCTTAAATAGACGAGGCAGGAGCGTGCGTCTGCAGGTCCTGACTTGTCATAACTTGTCCTAACACCCCCACAAACAGCCATCTCCCTTCCTCTGTTTTGTCCAACCGATTCGCAAAACTTATTGACCGCCCCTCCTAGCTCAAGTGCAGAAGCATTTGCGGCTTGGGCATAGAATCTCATTAAGGGACCCTAAATGGTGGCAATATCTTAAACATGTTTATGATAAAGATTAAAAAGGCCTAATAATTCTCTAAGGGATATATTTATAGGTTCTTAGATTGGGGATTTTTTTATTGCCTCTATCAGAAAGCGGTGAGATGGTCTCGCCGGTTAGAAGATGCCCGAGAAATTTTAGCCTCTCCACAATCACTTGGCATTAATGGGGGTTAATTTTAAACCCTCGAAGATGTTATAGTGGTCAGGAGAATAAACCAGAAGATCATGTATAAAGGGGGAACACAAAACCTGTGCTTTAGCGGAGACGGCATTTCTCCCTCTCTATTACCGACGGCTTTGAGGATTTTCCACTTTCCCCCTATTGTAGAGTTCCCTCCGGGCCACTCTCCATGTGCGGCGAGTTCCTCTTTGCTTTCTCGGGCCCGCCAAGAGCACGAGAAGACAGGACGCGCCGCCTCGGTTCCCGCTTCTCCCGTTGGGATCAAGAGAAGCACCATAACATCCCCTTAGAGAGGCAACAGGTGTCGTCGTCCCTTGTACCTTAACGTGATACCTTGTTGAACCGAGGTTTGTCAATTTGATGAGAGTCAACATGCCCGCTCTCCCCTTTTCCCACTGGAGGCCAGCATGCCGGCCCCAGCTCCGTAAGGGGCGCGGGGATTTGCTATCCTGGCCGCCGTACTGACAGGACTCAGCGCCCCGTCCGACCTCAGCTTAGCCTCTTCTCCTTCGTTCAGTTTTCCTTTCAATTATTTCTATCCTTCTCTCCAACTCCTCTTGCTATTGTTTTCCTTCTGCTTATCCAAAATACCGATTGTTTGGGTAGTTCGTTAGCTTTAGGTAGATTTGAGTTTTTATTTTTAACAGGTTAGTTTAGTTTAGTTATTTAGTACCTTGGGTACCCTCTTTTGCATTGTCTTTTTTTCCCCCTTCTCCTTTTCTGTTTCGACAGAAGTTGCGACTATGGCTTTGTGAGATCCATAGTCGCTTGGTACTCGACCAGGCTACGCTTTTGGACTGATCACTTCTGCCTCTGTACGAGTCGACGGATGCGCCCACTGGGGGGCATCGTCTGCAGGACCGTGCCCTAGAGGAGGTTTGGTTGCCTGGGTCGTCATTTTGTTTCTAGGAGGTCTTTGCACCGCAGTCCAGAGAATCTCCGTTATGCGGCTCCGCTGTTTTTAAAACGGGGGGGCGGGTTACCCTGTCTTGGCTGTATGGGCGTTCTTTGGACTCAGGATGATGATTTGGTGCATGTCCTCAGCTCCAGGGGCAGCCCAAAATAAAATATTTACTTATATGGGTAAATTTAACAAAAAATAACTCTCAGTAGGTCTCTGGTTATCGTGCCTTGGACCCTGACGGTAGACGCTTTTTTATCATTTTGGGTCAGAAGTCTATCCTGAGTTGGATTACGACCGATTTTTAGTCTTGAAAGCGAACGGTAGTCCTCTTAGTAAGGCTGACATCTTCGACGTCTACGAGGGTTTTGTTGAGAAATGTGGCCACGTAATGATGGTGCATTGATAGTCGAGGCAAAATCAAGCGAGCAGCATCAGCGGATTAAGACCCTACAGGCTTTAGCTTCTGTACACATGTCCTCTGCTTCGCACCCGACATTTAACACTAATAAAGGTGTTATCCGATCGGGAGAGTTAATATATTACGATGTTAACAGGCTGGTATCAAAACTTACCAATCAGAAGGTTGTAAATGCCCACCGCATTTCCAGGTTTGTGAATAACGCTAGGTTACCTACCGCCACCATAATCTGACCTTCAACAGATTGGAACCGCCCAAGTACGTTAAGGCTGGCTATCTTAACATCCCAGTCAAGCCTTACATTGAAAACCCATGACGATGCTTCAATTGCCAACGCTTTGGCCATGTAAGCAAGTTTTGTAAAGAGGCAAAGTTGTGTATGAATTGTGGATCAGATTATCACGGTACGCCCTGTTCTCAACAGCCGTACAGCCCTAACTGTAACATCACAGCAATGCACTTTATTTCTCTATGAGCGAGAAGTCATTGCCATTAGAAACAATAACAGGGTCAGTTTTAAAGAGGCCAGAAGAAGAGTAAAGGAGATGTATGTCCAACCTGGTGTGAGCTTTTCTGATGCTCTGCGTTCTACCGGGTCAAAGAAAGGGAGAAACCAGAGACCTCCTACTGGTTCTCCTGTGCCAGACTAGGTAAAAAGTACTTCCCGTCCTAAACGTACATCTTCTCGTGATGAACACTCTTGATCAGCACCTAATAGTGCTTCTGAAGTTACCAACAAGAAGAGGAACCTTCCATCCTCTCCTGGTTCCCCAAGGGTGGTTAAGCACTTTGCTACCGCTCCAGAACATGTGGATGTTGATCATGTTGGTCCTCAGGTGGTATCCATTCCACCTCTGCACATTCACCCTGCCCCTAAAGGACCAAGCTTTTCTTCAGCTCCAAAGCCAGTTATCACTCCACCCTCCTTCCCTTGTTGATACTGCTTTGGAATTCCTTCGATCCCTGAATGAGAAGGAACCAACTTTTGCTCCTTCCCAGGAGCCAGCTGTTGTGGAGGTTACCCCCTCATCTGAGGAGGACTCTCAAAAACTGACTTCACATCCTTCTCTATCAGCATCGAATTCACAACTTTTGCGGATGTCCTCGCCACCACCATCGCCGCTACCATTCCAACCAATACCACCAGCTGTGTCAACATCGTCTGTTCCTCGACATCTGAACTGACTCCTGGAGTTGCTTCCATCTCTGCTTCTCCAGTGAAGACAGTTCTCTCTTACAGCCACTTATCAAAATCTGATGCGCTACCTCTTAAAGAAAAACTAAAGGCAAAACTCAAACTTCCGATGCCTCCTTTGTTATACTCCAAGCCTAAGGCTAGTATGACACGAACTACTTCCGCTGGTAGTTCAAATCCAAAATCTCCTACCCCTAAGGGTAGGAAGAAATCTACCGTTATGCTTAAACGGTAACAATGTTTCCAATTATTCATTGGAACCTCCAAGGTCTCTTCCCTAAATGGGAAGAGTTGAAGCTCCTGCTTAAGGATTACAATCCCGATTGTATTGCTTTACAGGAGACTTGCTTGGTTACTCGTAGAGTACCCAACATTTCGGGTTTTGTGGGATATTTTATAAGAACTACGGAGAACCAATTCGTGGTTCTGCCGTTTTTGTTAACAACAGGGTTCCCCACAACCAGCGGTTGCTGTTCGCCTGTTTTCCAGTCGCCATTATTCAGTCTGTTCGCTGTATCTCCCCCCTAGCGAGGAAAGAGATACAGCTATTTTAGCTACAAAGTCAGCGAATTTAATTTCTCAACTCCCTCCTCCCTTTTTATTGATTGACGTCTTTAATGCTCGGCACCCCCTTGGGGGGGAACACCATGATAACAACCATAGAGGAAATATGATTAAGAGATTTCTGGGCACTAATGATGTCTGCTTTCTTAACGATGGCAGCCACACATCATTTCACATCCAGACGAACAGCTTTACATGTGTGGATTTGTCTCTGTTCATCAAGCTGTAGAGCTGATTTTAACTAGGCAGTGGATCTTGACTTGCGAGACAGTGATCACTTCCCCATTGTAATAACACCATGTACAGGTGGTCCTCCTCCACCACCTAGCAAAAGATTGAATATTAAAAAAAGCAAACTGGCCTAAGTTCAGGCACCTCTCGAGCCATGATGGGTCCTTCCCTCATGAAGATATTGACGTGGCTGTTGATGATCTTCTAGTCCACGTCAATCATGCAGCTAATTCCTCCCTCCCGCTCTCCGGCTTAACTGCTTGTGGACCACAATTTCCCTGGTGGTCTGCTGAGTGCTCGAGAGTTGTCACTGAATGTAAACAGGCTTGCCGACGTTACCATCGGTGCGCCACGATGGTAAAGAAACTTGCTCGTAACCGAGCAATAGCAGCACGCGATGTATCCTTCAACGAGCTCGAAAGACCTCGTGAATGGTTACATCCCGTCGATATGTTAGCAAACCCCTGTAGACAAAATCTGGAAGAGGGTCAAAAAGCTATTGGGGAAATCCAATGGCTTTACAGCTCCCAACATTGTTCAGGCCGGAGAACTGTTGGGAGACTTGTCCCATATTTCCGATGTCTTGGCCAGATAGTTTGCTAATATTTCAAGCCTAGACAACTATTCCATCCAATTCCAGTGCTTTAGGCTCCAACAGGAGCAGCATCCTATCAACTTTATGGAGCCTAACATGGATAATGAGCCTTATAACCGTCTCTTTTCTATCCATGAGCTTCATAATGCACTGAAGCATCGTGGATCCACTGCACCCGGATCGGATAGCATTTCCTATAATATGATTAGGAATATGTATCCATCCCTCTATCACGTTTGCTCAACATCTATAACTTCCGCTGAATTAGGGACTGCTTCCCTTATATGTGGAGGGAGGCTGTGGTTTTACCTTTCCGAAAACCAGGAAAGGATGGGACGGAACCCACCCATTACCGCCCCATTGCCCTTGCTAGTTGTCCATGTAAATTGTTTGAGAGGATGATAAATACAAGACTCGTCTGGTTTTTGAAAACACACCATCTTATATCTCCCTCTCAATCAGGGTTCAGAAAAAAACACCCTACTATCGACCTGCTTGTTAGAATGGAGTCTTATATAAGAGATGCTTTTTTCAAATAGGCAGCATTCTGTTGCTGTTTTCTTTGATATTGAGAAAGCATATGATACCACTTAGAGGCGTGGTATCCTTAAGCAACTCTATGATTGTGGGCCTGCGGGGCTTTCTCCCTCGAGCAATGCCTCATGTGGTGCACACTACGTGTACAAGTTTGAAATGCCCTATTAGAGCCCGTAGAGCAAGTTGAGGGTGTGCCACAGGGAAGTGTCCTCAGTGTCACCTGCTTCTCTGTGGCCATCAATAACATTATCGCAAATCTTCCAGCTGAGATTTCCTCAACTCTATATTTGGATGACTTAGCGCTTATCTGTTCATCTCCTAGACTTCCATTTGTGATCCGAAAGCTACAGCGGGTGATAAATCCCGTAGCTGATAATGCTTCTTGCAAGGGCTTCCGCTTTTTCGCAGTAAAGACCAAGCCTGTCGACTTTTACAATCATAGATCGGTGACATGGGACCCTCCCCATTTGTCAGTCTATGGTGTCCCTGTCACTTTTGAGCCCCATTTCACATTTCTAGAAGTGATCTTTGATTCGAGGCTTTCTTGGAGGCCTCATTTGGACGCCTTCAAAAGAGAATGGACATAATGAAATTACTGTCACACACTTCTTGGGGAAGTGATCGACGTACCCTGTGGCTTTTGTATTCAGCATTGGTCCAGTCAAAGCTGGACTATGGGTCACAGGTGTACTCCTCTGCCTCGCCGTCCATTCTTGAAAAATTATATACTGTGCGTGACCAGGATGTGCGCCTTGCTTCTGGAGCCTTGCAAGTCCTCCCCTTTGTGGATTCTCTATGCAGAGAACGGGGCTCTTCCTCTTCCTTTTCATAGGCTCAAGTCTAACCTCAAATATTTTTTTAGACTTGAGCAATTACCATGCTCGCCAGTATATGAGTGAACGTTCAATTTTCGAACAGTTGCCTCATATGATAGATTTCGATCTCTGGGCCCCTTTGCTCTGCGCATGGCTGAGCACACAGGACGTCTAAGGGAGTTTTCTGTTATTCCGTTTTCATTACCAAAGATTCACCCATGGCCCATACCACCTGTAGTGGTATGCAAGGAGCTTACTGGTAGGCACAAGGAATAGTTCTTGCCTGTAGCCTTGAGAACCATGTATGATCAACACGCCTCCCACCATAGGCCTAGCACCTTTGTGTTCACCGATGGGTCCAAGTCATCGGACGGAGTTGGAGCTGCTGCTGTCTTCCCATCTCAGACAGCATTAGTTCGCCTACCACGTGCAGCTTCTATTTTATCAGCAGAACTTGTTGCTATTCTTGCTGCACTCTTTGTTATTGCTCCTATGCCATCTGGTTGTCTTACGATTTTCTCTTACTCACTTAGTTCTCTGGAGGCACTGGGTGCTTTTGGTTTCTAGCCATCCGCTGGTTTCCAAGATCCAGAGGTGGCTTTTTTATCTTTCTTCTATTCACAAGATTTCTTTTTGCTGGGTGCCTAGTCACGTGGGCATCCCGGGTAATGAAAGGGCGGATGCTGCGGCCAAGGAGGCGAAATCATTGGGGACACCCTCATCAGCCCCAGTCCCACTTCGTGATGTCTACCCTCTCATCACCGAATATGTAGTCAGCTTATGGCAGAAGATGTGGGTTGAGCTTCCTTCCACCAAGCTCCATTCCATAAAACCTTCATTCCTCCCATGGCCACGTACCATGAGACCACGTAGACTGGAGGTTATTTTGTGCCGACTGAGGATAGGCAGCCCCCACCTTTGTGCATCCTGTGCGGGGTGCAGCTGTCCATCCTTCACATCTTTGCCGAGTGTTCCCTTTTTAGAAATCTTGGGAGGAGGGTCTTCCCTTTCATTACCGGACAGATGGCCCCCCCCAACAGGTTCTGCAGAGCATCTTGTCTGAGACTAATGTCTCTTTTAGTGTGAATAGAATTTTTAAATTTTTAGAAGAATCTAATCTTTTAGCCAAAATTTAGTATATTATTTCATGATATTATATTCTCTATTCTTGTATATATTGTTGATCCATCTATAGTCTGTTTTTATCCTTTGTTGAATTCTCAATAGTTTATTTTTGATATCCTTTTACACCTTTTGATGGTTTTTAATTCCTGTACTTCCATTATATTGATTTTAATTTCATAGCTATATTTTTGTATATTCTCCAGATGTCTATATTTTTATTGAGAATTTTCATGCAAATTGCCCATCCTTGAATTTTGCTGCAGGCTAGTCCGTTTGGGCTTTGCAGCATTTATTTTCGACACTATTCATTCATGCCGGCCCTAGTGACGTTTATGATGGGCCATACATAGGCCTTGAGTCCCCGGTCGGGATACGCGACACCTCGGGGAGATAGCCAGCTGGAGGCCCCTCATGAGATGAAAATAATCTCGAGGTTGTCCCCGCTCTAGATTGCAGGGTCTTCTTTGGGGCCAAACCTGGGCTTGATGACACACAGGACCTAAGTCTGCCCCTGTTCAAAGTCCTCTTCAGGCGGCACGGGCCACTGAGGACTCGCAAAGAGAGGAGGGATCCCCTTCCCTGCCAAGATCTTCATTTCGCAGAAGGATCTGGCTGAGGCTGGTCCATCCAGCCTTGCAGTACATTACAGGGGTAATGCGAAGTGGGTTCACTCCACTCCCTCCTCTCCAAAAAAGAAAAGAAGTAGTCAAAGAGGACTTCTGGTTCATCTCACTCCATGGTGGCTCCGGGGATGGACATGTCCGCTGCCGTTTCGGAAAACGACAAGACCAGGAGTGCCACGTGCGACCCCTAGGTGCTTTCAAGCAGGGGGATCCAGGATAAGATTAAGAAGACTAACGTTGGTGTGGTGAGTGGAGCCTCGATTACGTCCATGCCCGTCGTTGAGAGACTCCTTGGCGTTTTTTGAGCCCGCTGGCTCAAAACGCTCTCAGGTTATTCGCTCCACCATAAGGAACCCTTCTGCGCCTCTGGATTTGTCCAGGACGCCACCCATGGGCGCCGGGAGTATTGCATTCGACTAGTTTACACGGATGCCTCCAAGTCAGAAGAGGAGGTCGGCTTTCATGCTGTATCCCCTCGCTTTGAAGTTAGCTGAGATCTACCAGGTGCTGCACTTGTCTTCATGGCTGGACTGGTTGCTATAGACCATTCGGTACTAGAGACCGCGCCGCGCCAGGTTCTGAGACCGGTTCGTGATCTATAGCGTCTTACAAAGCACCCCATGTGCTCTCGGGGCATTAAAATCTTGGTACCTTCTTGTTCGAGGTATCCCTGATGCTACAGTTGCCGCAAGCCTGGCGGGTGTGGAGATTATCTTCTGCTGGGTTCCTGGACATGTAAAGATTGTCAGGAATCAGCGCGCACTCGAGGTCGACAAAGACTCCGCGAGCACCTGTCAACTAGACCAGCGTTTCTCTCGCGCCCAAATTGACTCTTATGCTGGATTCAGTTCGGTCCTCCGGACTGCCTAGCAACGAAAATGCGAGACCGCTGATGGGAACTAAGAGTGGCGCTGCGACTGTTCCCATGGAACCCCATCCCCCTAATACTGCTACGACTTCAATTCGTTTTCTGTCGTCTTCAAATTGAGCAAACTCGAGGGACGCACCGTCATTTGAATGAGCGCTCGTCTGCACTTTAACGCGACGACTGCGTTGTCCTGCAAACTGTTCGGCACATTCTTGCTGAATGTCCCAGCCTGCGTGATCTTCGCGCACGTTACCTGTCCCGGTACCGGGACGAGCGAGGTCGCTACCGCTTGTCCCTTGTATTCGGGACTGATTCGTGTAGACATACTTGTGGACTGCACGACTTTCTTGGAGGAGGCTGGCTTCATCAATTTTATTTGACTCTGGTCTCTTTCCACTGGATGGTGAGACTGAAGTGACCTCTCCAAAGCGAAACGGAAATAGTCCGGGGAAAAGATTTGAAATCGGTTATTAATGAATCAACTCCAAAGAAATTCTGATATGAGTTACTTCCTTAATCTCCTCGCACGTGATCGGAGTGATCAGAGATCATCTGCTACCGGGGAGCACCCCGTAAGGGGCACGGCGGTTTGCTTTCCTGGCCGCCGTGCTGACGGGACTCAGCGCCTCTTCTGGCCCCAGATTAGCCTCTTCTCCTTCTTTCTGACACCCTGTACTCATACCTTACTTCTTCACTTTCCCTACAACCTCTCCCACAACTTTCTCTGGTCGGCCTCTAATTTCATAGGATAGACGCCGACCAGCTTCCTCTCAGCCAACCATCCCGGGTCGGAGCTGAGGGAGGAGGGGACAACGCCCTCTCACCCCTGAGCTCCGGTTTGGGGTGGCGGGTTTTTAACAACCCGCTCACCCCCACCCTCACCTTCCTCACATTACCTTTCTTTCTCCTTTCAATCTCTATCCATTTTACGCGGAGCCTCAGGTGGAGCCTCCAGGCCACTAAGCAGGAGGAGTGGCCTCAAATGGCGGCAGCTAGTTTTGTCGCCCCCGTGTTCACCCCTCGCAGAGCGGGCTACTGCATGGGGTGATGAGCGTTTGCGTCCCGTGATAATTATAGGGTCACCATGCCCAATGATGAGTCTTTTCAATCAAGCCAAGAAAGGCACGCCCAGCCCCGGGGCTTCCCTGGGTGGGAAGCACTGACAAACACTAAAAGTGTGCAGAACGGAGCCTTGATTACTTCGGGGCCCCTCATTCAGAGGTTACCTGGCGTTTTTGAGCCCGCTGGCTTCAAACGCTTTCTAGTTATTCGCTCTGCTGATGGCACCATGTTGGCCAAGGGCAACATGTTCTATCAGAGAAGAGCACTAGCTAGCCTGATTGGTAGAGAGCCGAAGGTGACCCGTTTCTCGGACGGGAGCCTTCTGGCGAATGCGTCGGATCCCTCTGAGGCGGCCAAGATTAGTGTTCTTCAGACACTTGATAGGACCCCGGTGAGTGTGACGCCCTACTCTACCATGAACTTTGTGAAAGTAGTAGTTTTGTGAGGAAACTCGTGGAATATTCTATAGATGACATCACATTAGAGCTGCCCGACCAAGGAGTGGTCAAGTTCGAACTTGTTATGAGGAAACAGGGAGGGGCCTCGAGACCCACCCCTACACTCTTCGTCACGTTAGACTGACAAGATCCCTGAGTCGTTGTGTGCCGTTTGGTATAGCTACTGCGTGAAGGCATTCGTGCCACTATCGCGGAGGTGCTACTACTGCCACCGCTTCGGCCATATGAATTGCTCATGTAGATGTGCAAAGTCGGGGTTACCCGAAGTGTGTGTAAATTGAACCAAGGCCGCACACGATAAGTCCAAATCGTGTGTAGACAAGTGTGTCAATTGCTAAGAGCCGCACCACGCTTCTTCGAAGCAATGTTGTGCGTATCTCCTTGAGAAGGAAATCCTGGCCGTTCAGGTTCAGGATAGTCTCTCATTTCGCGAGGCTAAGGACTTGGTCCTAGCGCGCCCGGTGCTTCCTGGGACGTCTTATGCCTCAATGTTAAGAAAGTCAGCTTTTGCTCCTGGCCCCTCGAGGCCTACGAGCACGGTTGTTTCCGCGCCCATTCGGGACCCTTCTAAGGGTTCTTCCCACCCCGGGCGCTTTCCTGGTAAAGCTGGGGGCACAAAGAATCACAACCAGACTGACAGGAGGCAAAACCTCTGAAGTTGGTCGTGGGGCCATCTTCTGGGGTTCCTAAAGCATCCCCCCAGAAAGTAGAACAGCATTAAAGGAGCTTCGGCTCCTACGCCCACACCCAGTGGTCGGCTGAGTGGCTCAGAAACGGTGGATCTTCCAAAAGAGGGACCCCCGCCTGCCTAAGGTTTCCAGGCGGAGGGAGCCTCTCCCCCCACCTCGATAAGTCCTCGAAGGCGACAGCGCCGGAGTTCTGCTTTCAATGGAATTGCCACGGACTCCGGGACAATTGGGAGCAGCTGCAGAGGCTCGTCTCCTCCTGTCCCCCGTCAGTTATCTTTTTGAAGGAGATTTTGCTGGGGGCTGGGCAGGAGGATGCCCGATTTAAACCCGACATGATGTCTCAGTTCTTCTCTTTGCTTTAGATACCTCCTTTCAGGCAGTAGTTGTGCATAGGATAGGAGGTATACTGTTATGTCCGCCTACATTCCACTGTCAGCCGAAATCAACGCAGGGTACTTCCTCCGAGTCGTGGTACGGTTGCCGATTCCCTTTCTCATTCTCGGGGATCTGAACGGTAGGCGCCCACTTTGAGGAAACTACTCGATCAATCCCAGGTGTCAGGTCCTTGCCGCCCTGATCGACGAGCTGGAGATAGGTGTCCTAAATGTGGATGAGTTTACGCATCACTGCCCGAGAACCGCTTAATTTTCCTGTTTCGATCTATCTTTGTGCTCTCCGGATGCACAGCCTGTTTTGTTTGTTTTTTTTGTTTTTTTGTGGGGGGGGGGGGGTGTAGTCGATGACCATGAGAGTGATCACATTCCCATTCAAATATTTTCTGGGCCGCTGCTACCTGAGAGCCTGGCCCATTGGTGCGTGGTGCCTGCGCGTTGGTTCGCATTTCAGGAAATGACTGATTTCTCTTGTCTCAGTCGAAGAGTATATTTCGTTAAATGAGGCCGTTGAGTTCTTCTCCGGCAACCTCATCGCCATGGGCCTAACTATATTGCTAGAACGTCTGGCTGTTTTGCACGCCGACCGCTTCCGTGGTGGTCAGCCGTGTGTGAGGCGGCCTTCAAACAGAAGCGTTATGCCTACATGCGCTATAAGCGCCGCCCAAACGATTTCACTGTCGATAAATTTCTTCGAGCTACGGCTAGGTTCCGGTATGTTTCGAAGCACGCCCGCCGCTCTTCCTGGCTGGCATACTTGTCTTCACTTAACGGGAAGACACCTCTAGCAGAGATGTTGAAACGACAAGTTTACATTGAGTGAGCTGCGTTCCGCTCTCGCTTCGTGCGCGGACACCGCCCCCTGTCCGGACGATGTCCCGTACGCCATGCTTTGACACCTGGGTAAGCGAGCCATGGCATTTCTATTAGATTTGTTAAACAGGATCTGTGTAGAGGGTATCCTCCCAGACTCCCGGCAAATCGCTACTGTGCTCGCCTTTCGCAAACCGGGTAGAGATCACTCTACTCCGACCGGTTTCCGCCCAATCTCTCTAACCTCTTGCGTGTGCAAGTTGATGGAGAAATTGGTAAATGTTAGATTAGCCTTTTTCTGGAGAGCGGAGGCCACCTGTCTTCTGCACAGTCCGGCTTTCGTAAGTTCCACTCCACGTCGGATTATCTGATCCGACTGGAAAATGCCGTCTGCGAGGCCTTCCTTCGTAGACAGCACTACGCCACGGTGTTTATCGATCTGTAAAAGGCCTATGATACCACATCACGGAGACACTTCACACGATGGGGGCAGGGGACGCCTCCCAATCTTTATATCTGAATCTCTGCGAGATAGTCGATTCCGCGTACTGGTAGGGGGGGGGGAGCCCTCTCCGGTCTAATGGAGCCGTTAGAGGGTGTCCCGCAGGGAAGTGTCCTCAGTGTCACACTCTTTTCCCTGAGCATCAACGGCATCATCTCGGTACTGCCGGAAGGTGTTCTCGCTACGCTCTACATGGACGACCTTTCGCTCTCTGTTGATGCGACCCAGATGCAACTCTGGAGCACCGACTTTAACAAGCATTGAGCCTCGTCTCTCGCTATGCCTAAGCACACAGGCTTCGGTTTTCCTTGGCCAAGACCAAAGTGGTGCACTTCTGCCGCCATCCACAGCTCCACCCCGACCTCTTTCTAAATGGGGTTTGCCTGGATGTGGTGGACTCGTACCGTTTCCTTGGTCTTGTATTTAACCGACGCCTCACCTGGAGGCTCATATTCGCAGCCTTAGGGTCTATTTTACCCGCGCCATGGATATACTTCGTTCCGTGACGTTCAGCGCCTGTCTTTGCGGCCGAGCTGGTTGCAATACACTGCTCTTTACGGGCGATAACGCGACCTGCCCGTTTCAGAGAAGGGATTGTGATTTATAGCGACTCACAATGTTCTTGGAGCATTGGAATTTCCGCATCTCCTGATTTGCGATATCCGTGACGCCACGGTTTTGAAGAGCCGAGTGGATATCGAGATTATCTTTTGCTGGGTTCCTGGATATGTAGGAATTGCGGTGAATGAGGGCACCAAAGAGTCCGCGAGGGCTAGGCGACCAGACAAGCATTTCGTTCTTCCTCACACCGATTACATGGCAGGAATACGGGCTGCTTGGCAAAGAAGATGTGAGACGGGCGAGGGGAACTTCAAGTTGCGTGCCATTGCGCCGCGACTGTTCCCATGGACCTACCCCCCAATGCCGTGACGGCTTCAGATTTCTTTCTGTCATCTCCGAATTGGACACACCCGCTGGACGCACCGCCATTTGATGGAGCGCTCGCCTGCGCCTTATTGTGACGACTGCGTTGTCCCCCAGACTGTTTGACATATTCTCGTTTAATGCCCGAGTCTGGGTGATCTTCGCGCACGCTACCTGTCCTGGTACCGGGATGAGCGGTGTCGCTACCGCCTGTCCCTTGTACCCGGAAGGGGTTCCTGCACACTGACTTGTGGACTCATTACTTTTGACTGTTATGGGTCGCATATTCCTACAGGGGGGGAAGGCGAGCCTACTCCCAACGCCGGAGCCTGCTTCTTTGTTGCCTTTTTGCTTTTGCTTTTTTATCGTTATTTGTTATTTATATATTCTTTCTTTATTTTAATATAGTTTAGTAGTAGGCTTTGGTAAGTACAGCGACTTATGCCCAAAGTAGGCAGTCGCCAGATGGGCTCCTATTTTTTTTTTTTAAATACTGAGGAGCAATTGAAAACAACAACATCAACATAGGAATACATACATATGTGGACACACGATAGATTTTATTAGTATTGATGATAGTTTGTCCGTGGGGGCTACTACCCATCAGCCACCTTTTGATGAAGACTTTTATTTCTCAATGGGAGGGAACTTACAGCTTAATGTGTGATTAAACTACTGGGATCTATAATGTTCGTTAACCGCCAAAAAATTTACTATAATTGTGACTTTTCCCCTCCTTTATTGAGAATCTAGTATTTATCCTTTAGTGGTGCTATTTTCTGTCTACAAGCTGCAGCTCACATCTGGCTGATCATGTGCCATCTTGGTCCCAAACCTCGCAGATTCAGTCCCTCCCCAGCCGAATACTTGTAGGTAGATTTACATATCTCCAGCACTTTTTTCACCTCGGCTATCTTCATTTTTTTTTTTTCAAAATCTCTCCTAACAAACTTCCTTCAGGAGACGCCTAACACAAGTCACACTGACTCATGTGTTACTAACGATTCATAGTGCCACTAGGGCTTGCAAATCGGTTTTACAAAGCTGTTTAAACTGGGTTTATATATTCAGTTGTTAAAACCGAAACCAGAGTGTCGAAAACCGGTTTTCAATATTTTTAGTTACCTTTCAAATATCGTTTTCTATTATGGCCCATTTTCTTTAGCTTGCTCATTTGCCAGGAACTTCAGCTATTTTCTGTTCTAAACATGTTTTTAACATATACTTGAAAAGGAAATGACTTTATGTGTTTTTCCTAAACAATTGCAAAAGCAATTTTTTTTATCTTTTAAAATTCATATCGGCAATTTGCACAAAAGATTTAAAAAGAAATACCTATTATTCATGATAATCTGATAATACCTACAGGTATGTGGTATGGTAAGATTTGGCAATTTGAAATGTCTTGCTCATTTGTTATTCAAATTTCAGTGAGGGAAGAAGATCCATTGACTAATATAGTCATGTTCCATATTTTTAGCGCTTTTTTTGGTAATATCAATTCCCATTACTACTTATTAATTATACTCACTACCCTTAATATGTCAAAGGTGAAATCAAATGTATGGAATTATTTTGCTAGAAAAAGCAAAGATGAAGCACAGTGTTTGAAATGTCAGAGAATAATGAAGTCATCTGGAGGAACTATATTGAGTTTGATGTTGCTTTTAAAGAAAATTCACCAAATTGACATGAATAAAGATAATAGCGAACCTCCAGTAAAAATGGTAAGAACATTAGAAAACTTTATGGTTAAAAAGTTTATTGCAAAGGAGATTTCAAAATTAGCTGCTTTAGATGGATTATCTTTTAACTCAATTGCCAAGAGTGAGTTTATACAATCTAGCCTTCAGCTTCAGAAAAAAAATACGATAAACCACCGCCAACTTCTGTGATTGGGGTTAGAAATATGGTTATGGATTATTATAAAACTAAGAAAGAAGAACTCATTCTATATTTCAAAGAATTATCAGCTTTGGGTGCCTGGTATTCATTGACTAGACGAATATACGTCTATACAAAATAAAAGGTATATAAATATAAATGTGCATTCAAAAGACAGTCATTGGTCTTTAGGTGTTATTGAGCTTAATGGCTCACTTGATAACAGTAAAACTGAGAAAATTATAAATGAGCATTTAAAAGAATTTGGTTTGAAGTTGGATAAGGATATTGTTGCTTGCACTACAGATGGTGCAGCAATGATGGTTAAGTTTAGTAAGCAAATTAAACCTGATCATCAACAATGTATAGCCCATTGTATGCATCTGGCTGTTATAGATGTACTTTATGATAAAATCATCATTCACGATGCCCTAGTCACCGAATCTAGCAAATACAGTGAAGCTAATGATGAAAGTGATAATGATACAGTTGAAGAAAACCAGTAAAGCACGTTATTATCAAATCGACGTAACTGATGAGCTCGTCCATTTCCCCGAGCTAAAGCCTAATATTGCACAAACTATAAAAAAAGTCAGGAAAATTTGAAAGCTTTTTCGGAAATCGCCAATCAAAAATGACATATTGCAAAACTTTGTTAAAGCAAACTTCAATGGAAAGGAATATAAGCTCATATTGGATTACAAGACTAGATGGAATAGCACATTCTATTTGATAGAGAGATTTTTAAAGTTAAAAAAATGCATTCCAAATGCTCTATGTGCAGTACTATCAACTGAAGCAGTATCTGATGATGATTGGAAGACACTAAAATTGCTATGTGAAACTTTGCGACCAGTTGAAATGATTCTGAAGGCTATAGGCTCAGAAGATTCAAATCTACTTAAAGCAGAATCTTCAATAGAATTTCTGACTGCTAAGCTTCTTAAAGCAGAAAATCACTTTGCTTTAATGCTTCATCAAAGCCTTTTGCGGCGCTATAATGCAAGACAAAATTTGCAAATTGTGGGTTTGCTGACCAATCTCCACAACCACAAAAAATTCAAGAAAGAAAATTCTGGAACAAAAACCTTTGACTTTCCAAGTAAGCAAGTTTTGAAGAGGTATGCTGAAGAAGCATATGAAAGATTATATAAAGAACATTCAGAAGAGGGAGACTTGACATTGTCTGAAGAAATTTCAACTAAAAAGATTGCCTCATTAGAAGAAAGCAAGGACTCGTCTACTTTCGGTGGTGAAGATACACTCATGATAGAGTATGCTAATGTAATGAAGGCATTGACTGAAAAACTATTAGAATCTTCAAGTAAAATAGAAATCAGCAAAGAATTTAAAATTTTGTAGGCAACTAACAATAAAGGTGAAAAGCTTGAGAAAATTTATAGGTCATTGCTGACCATTAAACCCACAAGCATCCAATCTGAGAGAGCATTTTCCATTACTGGACTTTTTAATACAAAAATAAGGTCAAGTCTATCAGGAAAAGTGCTGAATATACTGTGCTTCCTAAAAGTCGCCAGATGGGCTCTAAAGAAAAAAAAAAATGTGCTTCCTAAAAGAACATTTTCAGAAGAAGGCTAAAGAATAAAAAGCTTACACAATTAAAAAATGACAGTAATTCCAGGATTATTTTTATTATTATTTTTCTGTTAGCTATGTGAGGAGTTAATATTTTTGGTTTATATACAAGAGAACCATTTTTTTAAAAGATTTTTTTTAAATTTGTATAATTTACCCATGATAAAAGAAATACATAGTTGTGTAATAAGGTTTAAATTATTTTTCCATAATTCTGAGAAAATCGGTTTTAAAACCGATTTTGAAAGTAAACTTCAATTGAAACCAGTTTTCAAATTTCTCGATTTTGTGCAACCCCTAAGTGCCACTCAAAGGCTACACACTGGAGTCACTCACACTTTGCCATCGTCAGTCTGCCCGTTCATAACTCATACCCCGTTGTCTCCCACTGTACCTCACGTCATTGGGTCAAGACTTGCCCTGTCACGCGCTGCCTCAAATCACTGAGTCTAGAGTAAACTAGAAAGTTCGAGAAGGATAGTTGGGGCGATAATTTCCTTTGAAATTTGTCATTCGTAGCAATTTCGCGGAGAAAATATTTCCAAGAGCGCGATGGAAATGCGTTCAGAATCTGAAAGAAACTATATTGTTAAGCCGCACTAGGCCGGTCATAGATATTTAACAGGCAACGTTATTTGCACCGGGAATTATTTCGGGGACGTGTTCCGAGAAGGAATCTTATGTTGAAGAGAGCTCATAAAGATATCTGTTTGGCGTTCGCTAAAGAGCATATGTGCGATAACCAAGCTAAATTGGATAAAATTAGATTGAGTCCAAAATCGAGCTGTTTGGTAGAAACGAGAAATGTACCATTCGCCTTTTCTACTAAAGAGCGCGAAGATCCGGCGAAGCCTTCATACGAAAGAACATCGACCCTACTGTCAAACATGGAGTAGGTTTGATTACTCGTATGTTGCGGGGCGATTCGCTCCTACTGGCACTGGCGCATTAAAAGTGTTAGATGGGGACCATGAATTCTGAAAAATATCAGCTCACACTTGAAAGCGTGAAGCAATCGGGAAGGAAACTGGGACTTAGAAGGCATTTCACCTTTCAACAAGACAATGATCCCAAAGATACCAGCGAATCTACTCAGAAATACACAGCACAACACCGCATTGCCGAACTCAAGTGACCTCCTCAAAGCCAAGATTTGAACCCCATCGAACATCTGTAGAACCAGTGGAAGAAGTATGTACTCGAGAGAGGCCATCGTCACATTGTTGAATTGGAAATGTTTGCTGAAGAAGAGTGGAATATAATCCCTCCAGAAACGCACGAATCTTGTACATTCTTCTAAGAAACGTTACGGCTGTTATTATAAGAGGCTAAAGGACGTCATACCAGATTTTAATTTCATGTCGCCTTTTTATATGTTTTCCTTTTTCCGATAAATAAAATCTTTGTTATTGTTATACCCGCTTTTATTTTAGCATTTTGTATTGATATGAAGTCGCAATGGATTAGGAAGCTTATGCAATACCTATACAGTGGAACCCCGCCATTCGTACGCAATCCG
Source organism: Ceratothoa steindachneri (assembly GCA_963969495.1). NCBI lineage: Eukaryota > Metazoa > Arthropoda > Malacostraca > Isopoda > Cymothoidae > Ceratothoa > Ceratothoa steindachneri. The sequence goes on from OZ018322.1 coordinate 31,507,120, forward strand.
TTCCAGGAAGCTGTTCGAAATGAGAGTTGTACGAATAGCGAATCATTTTTTCCCATAAGAATTAATGTTAATTGGAAAAAAAAACAATAAATATACAGTACTGAACATACATGAAATAAATAATAATTTAACTGCACTTTACCTGTACTGAGGTGAGCTGATGGCATAAGTGGAAGGTGGAGAGGAGGAGGGATGTTGATGTTACTGTTTAGAAGGGGAGTCACCTTCCATAAAAGGATCAGGTAACATCCCTTCTGGCGTTTTCTCTCTTTTTGGTGTTCTTTCTTTTTTCTGTCTTTTGGCACTAGAGGAATCTTGGGATTCTTTTTTTAAAAACCTGCCCAATATGGTCTGCCTTTGATAATTTTTCAGAATTTTTCTAAAATGGTCAGTAACGTTGTCATTAAACAGCTTGATGCTCCTGTTGACCACTGCAGTATTTGGATACCATTTTCCCGCCACTCTCTGTGTTTTCTCCCAGTGGTAACACAGTTCTTTAATTTCTGTAGTGGAAATGCTCCCCTTACTTTCCTCCTGAAGAAGAAATTTCCTCAACCACTTCTTGCTGGTCACTGTGCAGTTCTTGGAGTTATTTAGTGATCAGCTTATTTCTGTGGTCTTCGACAAATTCCACATCAATGTCTACATCCAAACCCATGGTTTGCCCAGGGACACAATATCATCCACCACTGCAGGCTCTCTGTCAAAACTTTCAAAGTCTCTGGCTGCCACACAATTTGCCACAGATTCTTCCAGGCAGAGTTCAGTGTCCTGAAAGAAACTTCTTCCCAGGCTTTGTCTATTATCCTCAAGCAATGAAGGATATTGAAATGGTTCTTCCAAAAGTCTCTGAGGTTAGTTCTGTGTCAGATGTCACTTCAAAGCACCTTTGAAATAGTTATTTTGTGTAAAGCTTTTTGAAGTTTGAAATGACCTGCTGTTCCATGGGCTGGATTAGAGGAGTTGTGTTAGGGGGCAAAAACTTCACTTGGATGAAGCTATATTCACCCACCAGATCTTCCTCCATGCATGGAGGGTAAATATTTCTCTAGATATTCTTTTCGCACTCGGGGCAAACACTCCATACATCCACTCGTTGAAAACTGCCTTGTTACCGAAGCCTTACTGTTTCCCTGCACATTACACTGAGTTTACTGTTTATAACATTATTTTTCTTGAACACTCTTCGGTTTTCTGAACGGTAGACAAGCAAAGGTTTAATTTTGAGGTCTCCACTAGCATTAGCACAAAATGAGAGTGTAAGTCTGTCTTTCAGAGGCTTGTGTCCTGGCAATGATTTCTCCTCCTCTGTGATGTAGGTCCTCTTAGGCATCTTCTTCTATAAGAGGCCAGTTTCATCACAATTACAAACTTGGTTAAGAGTAAATCCCTCACTCTCTACAAAGTTTTTAAATTCCCCAACAAACTTTTCAGCAGCAACTTTGTCTGCACTGGCAGCCTCCTCATTCCTAGTAACACTGTGAATGCCACTTCGCTTCTTAAATCGATCAAACCATGCCCTACTCGCTTTAAATTTATCACTTTGCGCACTGGTTCCAGGGTTGTCTCCCTTAAGGTCATCATACAACCGCTTTGCTTTCACAAATTATTGTTTCAGAAATGCTGTCACCAGCAAGTTGTGTTTCGTTAATCCAAACTAACAAAAGTTTTTGTACTTGTTCAATTATAAATGTCCCGTTCACAGCAAGAACGGTCACTCCTTTTGCCACATTAGTCCCTTTTATTGCGTCTTTATTTTTCAGTATGGACGATATGGTTGATTTCACCATACCATATTGAGTTGCTAGGTCGGAGACACGTGTTCCACTTTCAAAGTTCGCAATGAGTTGGTTTTTTTTTTCAACTTAATTGTCATTCTCACTACTTTCCTTTTAGGCTTGGTTGAATCCCTGATCTTTTTTAGACTCATGGCTGCACTATTTTTAATAAAAATAGCAATAAAATACTGTAGCACAAAGTTACACGAAGTGTATGTAGCATACGGGCTAGCACGAGACTGACCTCAAGTGTACGCCGGCGACGCTGTCCGAATCGCGGGGCAGCGTACGAATGACGAGTTGAATTTTACGTCAACAAGTCGGACGAATGTCGAGGTTCAACTGTACATTATGTAAGTGAACTCTAAAACACGAAAATATTTTAAAAATATGAATCATATAGGTGTTGTCTATACCTACTTATTCACGCATCTGTAAATAATATAGTCGTTGTAGGAACAGACTTCTCTTTTTATCCCTTGTAATAAATTACATATAATTGCGGTGTGTGCTCTTCACCTTGTGTCCCATCCTATCATAAACCCGCTGGTTTCGCTTTAAATTTTGAGAAGAAAAATGCCTACAAATCATTATTGATTCCAACTATTTAATTGATTTTTGTTTTTAAAAACATTATTAGCTAATTATTTATTATGATTTTCCATGTACTGTTTAAGATATTAAGTTTAAGATATTTGATTATTTCATCCAATCTCATTTTTCGACTTATATGAATTGATAATAATACTATTATCCTTGATTTGCCTGGCCCTTTGTGTTCCTTCCTAGCCCTCCTACAGAAGCAAGGTGCCTGTGAATTGTTACTGACGAGGTATTTTTCTTCAGAGACTCTTCATTGTGCCGGTCTACACTGAAGAACAAAGAGAAATTCCATTCGCCCGAGTAAACCACAACAAATATATGGTCACGGACAAGACAGCCTATATCGGTCAGTATAGTAGCTAAGATACCTATCCCGTTTTCACCCAAAGGCCAAAGTATTAAATAGTCTCCATTGATTACATTCTTTACTTTTATTAATTGAATTTTTTTTTGTCCTTTCACACAGGGACCTCAAACTGGAGCGGGGACTATTTTGTGAATACTGCTGGCATTTCCATAAGTATATCAGAAAACAACACGAGAAATATTGATGAAGAAACAAATATACAAAACAAAACTATAAGAGAACAGTTGGAAAGTCTCTTTCAGAGAGATTGGAACTCCCAATATGCGCATCCAGTGTAGTTTTCATCGAATTTTCCGCCTTTCTGTTAGATTAGATTTTGAGTTCCTACACGTCCATAAACAATGCTAATCTTACCTTTCTGTCTGCTTGTTTCTAAAATTGTGCTCAAATTTTTTACACATGATTAATGCACAAGGAGGGTGACTGGAATGAAGGAATGTGACCCCATAAGGGCTCACTAGATTAAAAAAAAAATCATTATTGCTGTTCCGTGGTTAAGTTAGAGCAGCTACAGAGTCCCATTAGCTCTCTGTCTTTAGGAGACGCTCTGATGGGTTGGTCTCCCGTCCTCACTACCCATTCCCTGTAGGAACAAGGATTTTTCGACCTTCCTACCATGGGATGGGGGCCGGGCAAGCGGGTGCTCAATATGCACCCGTTGTAATGTCTTTGTTTTTCATTTGTCCCTAAGTACATCCCCTTAGGCAGTAACTCTCCAAATCCACCTGGATAGAAGGATTTCCGCCGTATCGTAAGGTGAATTCTGGGGATTACACGGACATACCCATGTGCAGAGTCCCAGCGGACTGGTCGAATAGCAGGAAATTAGTGTTCTCAATATGGATGAAGTCCCGCATCTTTCCTAGAATGGCATTCTTTTCCCTTGTCCCTGTGCTTCCCTGATGGACAAGCGGACTTTGGTTGGGGGTGGTTAATGACCTTCATGGAAGCGATCACTTTCCCATTCAAATATCTTTAGCAGGCGATGCCGTTCTAGAGTCTACCTTGTTGGTCTTTGATCCGAGCAGTGTGGTCTGCACTCAGTGAAGTGACTGGCATCTACATATCTCTCTCTGGTTGTGAAATTTAAGTCCGTAGATGAGACCTTTGAGTTCCTCTCCGTCACACTCATTGCCACGGCCCTAGCTTCTATTCCTCGAACGTCTGACCGTTTTGCATGCCAACTACTTCACTGGTGAGATGACCCTCAGAGAGAAGCAAAGGGCTTATAAATGCCGTTTATGGGATTTCAAACTGAATTTCGCCGGGTGTTAGTCAGATTGTATTTCGTGAAAGTCAAAGGTAAATTCATACTAAAGACAAAAACAAATACCCATGGCAGCAGGTAAACTACTCTGCACCGCCTTGAGTGAAGATCGACGGTTCACTTAAAAAAATCACCCCAAAAACCCAATGTCAGAAATATATATGTAAGAAATCCGGCTCCTTCCCCTTCTCCGTTATTATATGATTTTCCGTCAACTGGTTGTTCATTCCCGGAATGAGGCCTTAATAAAGGCGAAAGCGTCGGGTGCCATACCCCGTAGCCACCCGTAGTTTGGATCCCTTGTTAAATTAGGTCCATACTGAGAAAGAAAGCGTAAAAGTTTTAGGTAAAAACTCTCTGTAGATATCGTACAAATTAAGTTAAAGTTAAGTTGGTTTCTTAACTTTGAAGCCTGGCATAATGCGATGATTTGGATAGTTTTTAAGTATATCCCATTCTATTATATACTATACTGGCACTCATTGTTACGCTAATTCTTACTACCTGCGACGAGTACAAATATGGAGAAAAGTGTGATGTGTTCGGATTGGCAGGGGAAAAGTGAAATATGGTAGGTAGCTTCCCCATGCACACCTCCCTCGTGTCGGTATATCACTCTCATTTTATCAGGTTGAATGTTGGTTCACTCGCTCCTTACCGCTTGTCATTGAATCAAGGTGATTAAGTTAGGCTGGAGTAAATCAAGGTCTTTTTATTCCTCTGAAGAACAAAAGGTCGCCATCTCTCTAAATTGTTAGTCTCGTGAAAATTGTATTAGTACTGCATAATATAGGTAACGATTGGATGATTATTCCTAAGTCTCATTAGGATTCAAAGTATGCGAAGTTTCCAGAAATTTTGCTGATGAATTTACAGTATTATAAAACATTAAATATTTTTTATTTCATGTTTTAATCCCTTTGATTCCGTGTTTATTTGAGGCTGGAGAAAATACCCAGCCCCTCCTTAAAAGGTGGCTAACTCCGGATGCGGTCGTTTGCTTGGGAATTCGCGCGCCCCACCTTTAACTGCAGGCGCACCACACGGTGCTGGGGGAGGGGGGGGCAGTTTTTTTTAAATTTGAACTACTCAACATGTCAGGTCCCGCCGATAACTACCTCTACTTTACTCCTGTCTACTTACATATATCACCTTTCCCTCATTTCTTCTTGTCATGTATTCTAGAAGCGAGGTTCACAATTGGGGTGCCACCCCGTTAAGACGCTTTGACTACTGGGTTCAAGAAATTACCTATAGTAGCGCTTGAACGCCACGTCGTCACTCTATGCCCTTAAGCATACTTTCTGATTACTAATTTAGGTCTTCATCCCTATAATTAAAATTTACCTTTTTTTTGTAGCATTCTTGCGACTGCCAACATCGGAGATTAAACTCAAATCAAATAAAGGTTTGGAGCGCAGTTGGGTTACCCACCTCCTCGACCCTTAACACCTCATAATCTCCCTTCCCAATCCCCCGTAAGGGGCGTGGCGATTTGCCATCCTGGCCGCCGTGCTGACGGGATCCAGTGCTCCGTCCTGCCTTAGCTTAGCCTCTCTTCCTTCATTCAGATAGCCTGTATTTCTCCCCTACTTCCTCGCTTTTCATACAACCTCTCCCACAACTTTCGCCGGGCAGTTTCTAATTTCACAGGGTAGATGCTGACCTTCTTCTCAAGCCAACCGTCCCGGATCGGGGTGAGGGGGAGGGGACAACGTTCCCTAATCCGTGAGTTCCGGTTGGGGATGGGGGGTTTTTAACAACCTGCTTCATCCCCACCCATACCTTCCTCACATCCCTTTTCCTCTCCTCTTCACAATCTATCCTTTTACGCCGTGTCTAAGGTAGAACCGCCATGCCGATGGACTGCCAGGCCACCAGGCGGGAGGGGTGGTCCGAAATGGCGGCGCCTGGCTCTGCCGGGCCTGTGAGCACCTCTTGCATTGCGGGTTACTGCGAGAGGTGATGCGCGATTGCATCCCGTGTATAAAGAGGGTCACTATGCCCATGTCTGAAAAATTAAAAAAAACAACCTAAATCTCTCCCCAATTCCCCTTGCTCATCAACGGAGCCGCCCTCGGGCAGCTCCACAAAAAAAATGGAGGTTCCCCGTGTGCTTGCACAGGGGACCCTCCATATATCTTTAACCGGAGAGGAGGCTTACTCCTCTCCTACGCCTACGGGTGTAGAAGACTCCCCCTCACCCCCTTGTCTGGAGGTGCTTTCGGGCACCTCCATGCTTCCAGCGGCAGTCCCTCCTTTTCTTTTGAAGGGGACTGCAAAGAAAGCCAGCAGGCAGCCCATAGAGAACCGCAACCCATCAAAGCGGCTCGGTAGGGCAAACCCCCTTAGGGGGGAGAGGGAAGCCAGGCCCCTTCGGTCGCTTCCCTCAAAAGACCTGCTGGCAAGAATATTAAACCTTGCCGGGGTCAAGGCCTGTGCCTCCCCACACAAGACTGGTGAGGCTGCCAAGGGGACCTGCGATGTCCTGGGAGGGGATGGCCAACTAGAGGCCCCTCCTGTGATAGACATGGTCCTTGAAGAAACCCAGTCTCAGAAAGTATGGCCTTCCATGGGAGGAAATCCGGGCTCGGCGCAAAGCACCGAATCCGAATCCTCCCCTATGCAAGGTCCTCCTCAAACGGCTGAGGGCTCCGATGCAGTACAAGGAGGGGAGGGATCTCCTCCAACCGGTGCCCCTGCGACCACCAGGACCTTCTCCATTTCGGACGAGGACCTGGCTGAGGCCGGTCCATCTGGCCTAGGGGCTCCTATCGGCGGAGGTGAGAAGCGGGTTCATTTCCCGCCCTCCTCTCCAAAGAAGACTTGGGGCTCTCTCCGTCTACGGGGGCTGCGGGGACGGATGGTTCTGCTGCCACTTTGGCAAGCGACCAAGCCAAGATCGGCACATCCGGGTGCGGAGCCCCTGACTACGACAAAGATCCAAAGTGCACAGGTTGGAGCCTCGATGACATCGGGGCCCCTGATTCAGAGGTTACCTGGCGTTTTCGAGCCCGCTGGTTTCAAACGCTTCCTCGTTATTCGCTCCACTGATGGCACCATGTTGTCCAAGCGCACATGATCCATCAGAGGTGAGGATTAGCTAGTGCAATTGGTAGAGAGCTGAAGGTGACCCGTTTCTCGGACGGGAGCCTTCTGGCGAATCCCGCCGAGGCGGCCAAGATAAGTGCTCTTCGGACACTTCATGGCACCCCGGTGAGTGTGACGTCGCACTCTACCATGAACTTTGTGAAAGGAGTAGTTTATGCGAGGGAACTCGTTGACTACTCCATAGAGGACATCACCTTAGAGCTGGCCGACCATGGGGCGGTCAAGATCAAACGTGTGATGAGAAAACGGGGAGGGGCCTCGAGACCCAACCCTACACTCTTCGTCACATTCGACTGTGACAAGCTCCCTAAGTCGGTATGTGCCGGTTGGTACCGCTACCGCGTGAAGGCATTCGTGCCACTGCCCGGGCGGTGCTATTACTTTCACCGCTTCGGCCATACGAGTCGTTCTTGTAGACGTACAAAGGCGGGGTCACCCGAATTTTGTGTAAATTGCTCCAAGGCCGCACACGATAAGTCCAAATCGTGTGTAGCCAAGTGTGTCAATTGCGGAGAGCCGCACCACGCTTCATCCAAGCAATGTGGTGCATATCTCTTTGAGAAAAAAATCCTGGCCGTTCAGGTCCAGAATCCACCCTCATTCCGCGAGGCGAAGGAGTTAGTCCTGGCGCGCCCGGCTCTGCCTGGGACGTTATATGCCTCAATAGTTAGAAAGGCACCCTCTGCTCCTGGCCCATCCAAGCCAATGAGTACGGTTGTTTCTGCGCCCATTCGGAGCCCTTCTGCGGGCTTTATTCAACCCGGGCGCTGCCCTGGTAAAGCTAGCGGCAAAAAGAGTTCACACCCAGCCCCAACTAAAACCAGGGCTTCCCCCTCTTCTCCACAGCTTGACCGTTTTCCGTAAGGCGAAACGGCCACGCGCCTCCATCGAGTCGTTAGACTCACAGCAGGCAACACCCATGAAGTTGGTCGCTAGGCCATCTTCCGGGGTTCCTAAAGCTGTCCACCGAAAATAGCTTCGGCTCCTTCGCCCACGCCTAGTGGTGGAGCGAGTGGCTCGGAGACGGTGGTTCCTCGAAAAGAGGGCCCCCGCCTCCGAAGCCGAAACGCCCGCCTAAGGTTTCGAGGCGGGGGAAGGAAAAGACTCGCATGGCGAGCCCAACCTCTCCCAATAAGTCCTCGAAGGCGACAGCGCCAGGGGTTAGGCATCCGGGAAGCGTACGGCCATTCCTGTGAGGGTCTTCTGTTCGAGGAGGTCACCCACGTCTCCTCCGAGCTAGGCCTGGAGGTCATATTCCTTCAATGGAATTGCCGTGGACTCCGGGCCAACTGGGTGGGAGGAGCTGCGGAGGCTCGTCTCGTCCCGTTCCCCGTTAGCTATCTTTCTGCAGGAGACCATGGTAGGTGCCTGCCCCTTGCCTTTCCTTCCGGGGTATAAGGGTCTTGCGACCCCACCACCAAGAGATGGCCGGGCTAGGGAATGCGCGGTTTACACCTGGCATGATGTCTCCGTTCTTCCTTTCTCTTTAGATACCTCCTTTCAGGCAGTGGCTGTGCAGCTGCACCTGGATAGGAGGTATACTATCATTTCTGCGTACATTCCACCGTCAGCTGACTTCGACGTGGGAGATTTCCGCCGCGTCGTGGCACGGTTGCCGAGGCCCTTTCTATTGCTTGGAGATCTGAACGGCAGGGATCCACTCTGGGGAAATTACTCATAAATCCCAGGGGACAAGTCCTTGCCGATCTGATCGAAGAGCTTGAGATGGGTGTCCTAAACGTCGATAAGTTTACGCATCACTGTCCGAGAACCACTTCATTTTCTTGCCCTGACCTATCTTTGTGCTCTTCGCATGCACAACCTGATTTTGATTGGGGGGGGGGGTCGATGTCCTCCATGGTAGTGATCACTTTCCCATTCAAATATCATTTTCAGGGCAACTGCTGCCTGAGAGCCCACCTCGATGGTGCTTGGCGCGAGCGCGGTGGCCTGCATTTCAGAAAATGACTGAATTCTTTATCTCAGTCCAGGAGTTTAGGTCGGTAGATAAGGCCGTTGAGTTTTTCTCTGGCAACCTCATCACCGCGGGCCTGACTACTATTCCTAGAACGTATGGCTGTTTTGCACGCCGACCACTACCATGGTGGTCGGCCAAGTGTGAGACGGCCCTCAAACAGAAGCGTTATGCCTACATGCGCTATAAGCGCCGCCCGATAGATTTCACTGTCGCTGAATTTTGTTGGGCTAGGTTCCGATATATTTCGAAGCACGCCCGCCGCTCTTCTTGGCGGGCATACATGTCTTCACTTAACGGAAAAACCCCTTTAGCAGAGGTGTGGAAGCGAGTCAAAAGGATTCGGGGCAAATTCTCGCAGGCCCCCCCCTCCCATTCTCCAGGAGAATGGGACCGCAATCTCGGACCTCGCGTCCGTGGCGGAATCCTTCGCGACCGCTTTTTCCGCATTCTCTAGCCGGGATGCTGCTCCGCCAGCATTCAATGCACGTCGTCATGTCGTGGAAGGCCGCCGGCTGGACTTTACCTCCAGAGGCAGATAACCCTTCAACGACAAGTTTACTGTGAGTGAGTTGCGCTCCGCTCTCGCTTCGTGCACGTACACCGCCCATGGTCTGGACGATGTCCCGTACGCCATGCTTCGACACCTGGATGAGCGAGGCATGGCCTGTCTCTTAGATTTTTCAACAGGATCTGGGTGGAGGGTCTTATCCCAGATTCCTGGCGAATCGCTACTGTGCTCGCCTTTCGGGAACCGGGGAGAGATTACTACTCCGATAGGTTTCCGCCCAATCTCTCTAACCTCTTGCGTGTGCAAGTTGATGGAGAAATTTTTAAATGTTACACTAGCCTTTTTCCTGGACAGCGGAGGCCATCTGTCTTCTGCAGAGTGCGGATTCGCAATTTCCACTCCACGTCTGATGCTCTGCTCCGAATGGAAAATGACCTCTGCGAGGCTTTCCTTCGTAGACAGCACTACGCCACAGTGTTTTTCGATCTGGAGAAGGCCTATAATACCGCATGGCGATACAGTATAATGGATACTCCACTATGTGGGCGAGGGGACGCCTCTCAGTCTTTATATCTGAATTTTTGCGAGATCGTCGATTCCGCGTACGGGTGGGGGAAGCGCTCTCCGGCCCAAAGGAGCAGGAAGAGGCTGTCCTGCAGGGAAGTGTTCTTAGTGTCGCACTCTTTGCCCTGAGCATCAACGGTATCACCTCGGTGCTACCAGAAGAGGTTCTCGCTACGCTTTACGTGGACGACCTTTCGATCTCTTTTGGCGCGCCCAGATGCCAACTCTGGAGCGTCGACTCCAACAGGCATTGAAGCGCGTCTCTCGCTATGCCGAAGCGCACAGGTTTTGGTTTTCTTTGGCCAAGACTAAGATGATGCACTTGTGCCGCCAGCCACGGCTCCACCCCGACCCAGATTTGTTTCTTAATGGGGTGCGCCTGGAAGTGGTTGAGTCGCACCGTTTCCTTGGTCTTGTATTCGACCGACGCCTCACCTGGGAAGCTCATATTTGCAACCTTAGAGTCTCTTGTACCCGCGCCATAGACATTCTCCGTTCCGTGACGTTCAGCGCTTGGGGCACTTCTAGGGCTACTGCCCTACTTTTTTATCGATCATTTCTTCGTTCTGAGCTCGACAACGGATGCCAGTTTTATGCATCCGCAGCGGAGCGTTTATTGCGGAAGGTGGATTCGATCCACCACACCGGCCTTCGCCTGGCGACCGGTGCCTTCCGCACTTTCCCCATTGAGAGCCTGTTGGTCGATGATGGGGAGATGCCACTCGCTCTGCGCCGCGTGCAATGCATCGCTCGCCTGTACGCGCGAGCCCGGCGCCTCCCTCAGTCGCCAACAGCTCTCACTGCATCCGCAGCTGATCTCGATGGTGCCTATGCCGCCGAGAGACGCCAGTCATACCCTAAGCCCTTTGGGTTTAGGGCTCGGAAACTCCTTCGAGAGGTAGATATAGCTCTCGGGCCGGTGGCGCCCCTGGTTCTGCCCAGGACGCCACCCTGGAGGGTACCACATTTGGCTATTTGTCGCCACGCCTCTGCTCCCAAAGCTTGTACTGCGCCGGGAGTATTGCGTTTGACCTTTTTGGAGCACACATCGTGTCACGCTGGTACCGTGCCAGTGTATACGGATGGCTCCAAGTCCCAAGAGGGGGTCGGCTTCCATGCCGTATCCCCTCTGTTTGAAGTCAGCGGGGCTCTACCAGGCGCTGCGTCTGTCTTCACGGCCGAGCTGGTGGCAATACACCACTCGGTACGGGAGATTACGCGATGTGCCCGGTTCGGAGACCGGATTGTGATCTATAGCGACTCACAAAGCGCCCTGAGTGCTCTTGGGGCATTGGATTCTCCGCCTTCCCTGGTTCGCGATATCCATGACGCCACGGCTTTGGCGAGCTGGGCAGATGTCGAGATTATCTTCTGCTGGGTTCCTGGACAGGTAGGAATTGCGGGGAATGAGTGCGCCAAAGAGTCTGCGCCCGGACCGGCGTTTCGCTCTTCCTCACACCGACTACATGGCAGGAATACGGGCATCTCTTCGGACTGCTTGGCAAAGAAGATGGGAGACGGTCAAGGGAACTTAAAGTGCCGTGCCATTGCGCCGCGACTGTTCCCATGGACCTATCCACCAATGCCGCGATGGCTTCAGGTCGTATACTGTCGTCTCCGAATCGGACACACTTGTGTGACGCATCGCTATTTGATGGAGCGCTTGCCTGTGCTTTCTTGTGACGACTGCATCGTCCCCCAGACTGTTCGGCACATTCTTGTCGATTTTCCCAGTCTGGGTGATCTTCGCGCACATTACCTGTCCTGGTACCGGATAGGCGGGGTCGCTACCGCCTGTCTCTTGTACTCGGGCCGAGTGCGTGCACCATGACTGGTGGACTGATAGACTTTTGGGGGGGAGACCGGCCTTCTCTCCTGTATTTTACTTGTTGCTTTTTGTTATTGTTGTTTGTTTGTTTTTTTGTAGGTCGCAGGCTCCTGCACCGGGGAGGGAGACCTCCTCTCGACGCAGGAGCTTGCTTCCTTTCCTCCTTTTTGTGATGTTTTTCGTGTCTTTAATTTTATTTTAAAGTCGACTAGAACTAGGCCAGTTTTAATACGGCGACTAATGCCCAAGTAGGCAGTCGCCAGATGAGCTCTTAAAAAAAAAAAATCCTTTATTAATCTTCCTTTACCTACGCGCCAAATCCCCATTCGTCCCCCACTCCGTTCTTGCTCTCGCCTTGCCACTGTCCCGTTTTCTTCCTCGCCCCCCCCTTTCCCCATCTCTGCGAGCTATATGACCACAGATTTCGAGTATAACCCTTCATTCCTATAATAGATGTCCTTGAAGCAAACTTAAACAGAAGAGTAACAGTTTGCAAATAAATGTTAATTTTTCTGTCAACCTGTTGTTCATTCCCGGAATGAGGACTTCTTAAATAAAGGCGAAAGCGGCCGGTGCCATACCCAGTGGCCACCCGTAGTTTGGATCCCTTATTAAATTAGGTCCATACTGAGAAATAAAGTGTAAAAGTTTGAGGTAAAAACTATGTATAGATATCGTACAAATTAAGTTAGAAATTAGGTTGGTTTCTTTAACTTTAAAGCCTGGCATAATGCGATTTAAAAGTTTTAGAGTCACACCTACTTGGAACAGTAGAAAATGATGAATGAGGATCCAAACTATGTTTATATTAACTTTACGTGTGAAATGCCACACTTCTATGCTTATCTCAAGCAAATTTATCCAGGAAAGTAACACTTTTACGAGAAATCATCTCCCGGGACAAGATTACTTTATCCCTAATATGGAAGAAATTTTATGTTTGATGAAATCATATTGTTCAGGATAAAGGTAATTTTCACAGCCCAAGAGAAAAAATAACCAAGCAACCATCCTCCATTTCTTAATGCGGCGAGTAAAGTATGGCTGGGAGGACTCAACTGAAAAAAAATGGGCTTATTTTTTATTGCTTTTTAAAGACCAACACACTGTACTACTATAACCAAATGCCAGACTTATTATACTTCCCCCGAAACAAAAATGAAAACCCGAAATAATGAGAGAAATCGGGGCGAATGGTTGAGTAGCTGCCTGGCATTTTAGAGCCGTTCATGTTCAAAACGTTTTTAGCATTGAGGTCCACTGACAGAACTAAATTACTCGGTTTACACATGCTTAGTCAATGTAAATTAATTCTTAATTTGCTTGGATACGAGCTCAAAGTGCTGCAGTTCTCCGACGGTAGTCATCTGGCCAATATGGCAAAACTTCGTCTTATGCCGAATTAATCTTTCTACCCCAAGGTACTTGATAGATTGATTACCTGTGGTGTAGTATACTGGAGGGAAACTTTTCCTTACTCCCGATATAAATTCACTGAAGAACTTGCTGACCAGGAGGTGATCATAGTAGAGAAGAATGTAAGAATGGAAAGTATGAGGGGAGGTGGAGTCAAACCCCAAAGATACTTATTACGTTTAATCAAAACAGGCTGCCTGGATTGTGGCGAACTGGTTGAAACATGCTCCGTGTGTAGTCATTTGAACCGTTACCATGGAGGATTTCCTACTCTTAGCGCTTCCGCTAGAATACGAAAACTAGCCGAAGAGTTAGCAGGGCTCATCCCTAATTTGCAACACCTGTTACATTGCTGTGCGCTGACTTTTTTAAAAAGGCTGATTTTATCTCCGAAAAATCATATTGGATAAGATTAAGGTATTCTGAATCATTGAGATGTAGGGAGGGCCTTCTACAAACTATATTTTCGCAGCCGCTACACCCACCGTATACACTTTCCTACACCATTGTAGAACCACCAGGAGAGGCGGTGAGGTCAGTATTTTTGCTGTTGACTTTTATGCCCTCACTCGCGCCAATCGACTCCTCCCGACACCTTAAATGTAGTTCTTGCTATTCTCACCGTAAATCCCAGTTCAAAGCCATAAACAGAGTACATAACCTCCCATCAGATATCTTCTTTAACGAAGTAGGTGATCTACACAATGCCACGTTGTCAAACTCCTTCGTCATCGTGGTGGTACTCGGCGTATTCAATATAAAAAAATATTATTTTCTCCCAATACTCACTTCACCAACTCTGCCACGGATTACTCAAATTTCCACTGATCACTTTATCAATTTGGCTTAACTCTACTCAGGGGCGTCAATTTTTTTTTTTTTGGGGGGGGGGATGGGGGGAGGGCACTTGCCTCGCCCCCAAGACACTGATGGCCCACCCAAGCCTTTGAAATGATAATAATAAAAATAGTAAACAGTAAAATTCACTCCAAGGTGTGTGTGTGGTGGGGGAGTGACTTCTGGTTAAAACGAACGAGACTTGATCGCGTTCCAGCTTGTCACGAGCGCATGAGACAGGGTGAGGTAGAAGTGCAACCTCACTTGTCTGTCAGGTCTGGTTATGTATTTCACACTAGCCTACCATCATGAAGCAATCACAACAAAGTATCGCTAGATTTTTTAACCAAAAGAAGAAAGAAACTGAGGTTGTGAAAAAAGTTCAGCAGGACTCCGAAAAATAAAGTATCAACCAGTCTCACTCTAAGCCTAAGGAGGAGCAAATAGTAGATATCCTAGCTACTGCTGCTACTCCCTCAACTCCATTGATAGCCAGCAAGAGCGAGACGCAAGTTTCATTAAGTTTGTAATTATTACTAGATTAGTTATACTTATATACTATAATATATATATATATATAGAAAGAGAGATGGAGAGAGAGGATTATACACATGTAAGGTGGGATCACCTTGTAGCAAGAGAGTCCAACAAATATCCAATAGGTTGAAAGATTATTTGTCCAACAGTACCCTTGGAAAATGAATAGAACAATTAGAATATGCAACAAAAGTCAGCCTAAAGCAGCAGAGGCAATGCTGAATATGGTCGTAGGTTTAGTAATAAAAATTTCTTTGTCTCTCTCTACTTTTGATGTTCACTCAGAACAGTTCTTTGATGAAGAAAAGCTAACAATGTTTTCTAAGCATTACAGTACACACATTGATTCAGTCATTTTGGTTTCACAATTTCATTCAGCAAGGACATTACTTAAGGAAAAGAAACCGAATGACCTATCTGATGTTTACAGTATTCGGAACACATTACCCACTGCATTTTCGAGATATTAAGTATCTTGCGGATATTGCTAACCATCCTTGTTACTACTGCTGGCAATGAGCGATTTTTTCTGTTCTTAAAAGAGTAAAAGACTATTTAAGAACAACAACTGTATTGACGCAATATTCATCTAAAATCTATAGGCCACCACCTGCAGCACGGATAACATCAATGAGATAAGAGAATTCCTCCCAGACGCGTATCAGCATATCACGATCCACTGAGTTGATCTCTGTTGTAAGGGCAAAACGAGGAATAAGTTCCCTCGGTCCAAAAACAAGAAATAAATAGGTCCACAGAAAGGTGCTTAGATATCTGCGATGGTATAATAATACAATGAATGATTCAAATGTATTAAATAAATACAGTGCACAAAAGGATAATATTAAATACAATGTAAACGTAGCAAATAAATACAGTGCACAAACAGGTGCATTAAATATGTCTCAGGATTAAACCACCAACGACAACACGTCGTTACAAAATAAGCACTGCTACTCCGGACAATCGGTACAGGAACGGAATATACCTCCCATCCCCTTGTCTTACGTCCTTTATAAATAGCCGTAGGTCTTGATAAAGAGAACCTAAGAATGGAGCGTAAGATGAAAAGAAATATTCCAAATACCTGTCACGGAAGTAATGAAACGGTACACGGATGGCGGTTGTCCTGGGAACGGGGAGAATCGTACGAGCCCAAGCGTATTCCGACTTCCCGGTGAGAGCGAGAGAGACGAGTAAATCTGGATCTTGCAATCGGTGCCGCGGCAGAGGAAATAGCGACAGGTGCTGGCAGGGTCTATAGATATCAGCAGGTCTTCGCTGTATGAACTCCTGATTGTCTCTCCTTCTTAGAGTCAGGGGTCCCTATTTATACCCGTCACCAACTACGCCTACGTGACGCAATTCAACCGGCTTTCAGTTCGTTGACCCGTGTTCCAGTCGCTATGGCGTAAACTAGATAGTAAGTTATTGAACCGCGCTTCCCACGAGTTACGACGTAAGTTACAAAGGGGTCGTAAAGCACGTGGTAGGTTATCCTTACACCACTCCCGGAACAAGAATCTACTGGGAGTAGATTAAAACATTAATACAACATAACATAAACATAAAAGGGGAAATAAGACAAAAAGAATACCCTGGAAAATAACAACAATAATATTTAACTAGGAGACCTACTCAAGAGGTTGGAACCTAAGTTGTCCTTTCCAGCGATGTGGAGAACTCTAAACTTGTCGGCCTGAATGGCCCAACGAAGTAGTCTGTCATTTCTCCCATTGAAAGTGGCTAATTACAAAAGAGGCTTGTGGTTAACTTCCAAAACAAATTCCTTACCACGAAGATATATAAAAACAACTGCAAGACATTCCCTCTCGATGGTGGAGTACCTCTTCTCTCGGTCAAGGAGTTTCCTACTGGCATAGGCGACAAGATGTGGACATTCATCTTGATACTGTAGGTGAACAGCTCCCAGTCCACGAAGAGAAGCATCAGTCCTCAAGACGAAGGTCACATTGAGATCCGGCAACTGTAAGACAGTATCTGAGGATATGGCGGCTTTCAGATGGCAGAAGCGCTCCAAGAGATCTTCGTTCTAGGGTAGAGGTTCCGGGCTCGACTTCCTTAGCAGGTCTGATAAGGGGCCGCGTAGTTGGAGGCTCGCGGGATAAATATTTTGTAAAAGGAGACTAGACCAAGGAATGATCTTAGCAGTTTCTTACTCGTCGGTGTAAGTATGCTTGTTATAGCCTCAATCTTGCTATGCTGGGGACGTAAGGAGGTTCCATCCAGAACGAAACCGAGGTATTGAATGGAGCTAACCTAAAACCGACACTTGGATGGCTTGACTGTCAGATGGTGATCCCGTAGTCGTTCAAAGACGCGGTTGAGAGCTTCGAGATGCCCATCCCAGCACGCAGAGAACACGAAGATGTTGTCAAAGTAGAAGCATACGTTAGGTATGCCAGCTAACATAAGTCTCCTTGAGCAGATGTAGGTGGCGCAAGCAGTATCCAATCCGCAAGGCATACGGCAGAACTCCATTAAACCTAGATGAATAGGAAAAGCATTCAAGCCTTTTGCCTTATCGGAAAGAAGTACCTGGTAGTAAGTAAGCCTTGCAGAGGTCAAGTTTACTGAAAAGCTGTGCGCCCACGAACTTGTGAAGATCTTACTCCATGTTGCCAGTAGGTTCGGCATGGAACACGGTGACATAATTATGTTGGCGATAGTCAACGGCCATTCTGTAAGAACCATCAGTCTTCCTTACCATGACGAGGAGGGGGCTCGTCTGATAATCCCTTGCTGGAAAGGGTCCCGACCTCCTTCTCGAAGACAGGCTTAAGGTGAATAGGCACTGGATATTCCTTGTTCTGTACCCTGTCGGTAGTAGTTAAACTAATATCATAGACAAGGGTGGAGGTACATCCGGGTTAATTGGAGAGAACATACTGGTACCTATTCATAGGTTCCTGAAGCTGGGAGTGTTGGTCCCAGTTGAGTGTTCCAACCTCAAGGCTGTCAGTTGAAGGAGGGTTCAGCATACCATCTGGTGTCAGGGGCAGCTGCATACAATCCGTGTCTCTTTCCTCAACGACAATCATTTTCTCTTTTCCAGGAGCGGTAAGTTCTTCCAGGGTAGAAGTTTTTTCCAGCACTTCCACCGGCTGCACATGGGCCCTGCGGTGATACTTTTTTAACAGATTAGAATGATAAAGCTGGATACCCGAGGAACCTCAATTTTCAACCTTACCACGCCTCTTCAGTACCTTATAGTGTCCATTCCAGGTATCACTAGGTAAGAGTACCAATATAGCAATGCCCTCTGGCATTCCTATAAAATATTAGCATACCTTCCTTTTTAAATCCAATGTTAAAATATCAAATTATTTTCACATTTAATTTCAACCATTTCTATTCAATCTTATGGATAAATTATCAATCATCTCAAATAATCCTATATTAATTTATCAATCAAAAATCTCTAATTTTTATGTATATCTATTTTCAATATATTTTTGTATATTAATTTCATCTAAAAATCGTGGCTAAGATACATTTTGGGGGCAACACTTCCTTTAGTCAAACACACAAACTATCTCACTTTCAGCTGTTCTACATTGAACACAAATATTCCTCATTCGTGTCTCGTTATTCTCATCGTAAAGGTCAGTAAATATTCCTTCTTGATTTAATCATTCAACTCCAAACAAATCATACTTAGTTTAATTCCTCGTCCTCTCATTCCAGACTCCCATACACACTAGTTGCTACCTTGTTAACTATTTACCTTGTTACCTATTTACCATTACCTATTTACCATTACCCTATTTAACTTGTTACCTATCTACCTTACACCAAGCTTAGTCACGACAAAAAATTCGGTATTAAACTCATGTTCATTTTTGTATAATTAAATTCAAATTCAATCAATATATTTCAACTATGTTTCATTCTTGTTAATCTATAATAATATATATTTTGTTCTATCATCGTTGTATTCAATCCATTACTTAACAATTCCGTGGTCAACCATTAAGCCTAACTTCGACATAAACTCAGCCGCTGGAGCCTTGTTACGATTTAATAACTCCCCACAAAAACTTCTAGATATAGGTTAGTTGTGAAGTATCTATCTAGGTTCATACCACGATGGCCCTATATCTATACCAGCACTTCATCACCCGGCTTGAATTGACGGTCTTGTGATTTGAAATCAAAGTAATCCTTTTACCGTTATAGCAATGCCCTACGGGCATTCCTATAATAAAATCCTCCTGGGGAACTTAAATATATATTATGCATAAAATTCAAATCATTCATTTATTTTACTTAGATTTTGTCAATTAAATCATTCATGTAATTTATGTATGACAATAGGTGGGTGTTATCGCGATAACGATATCGGGTTATCGGTTATCCGATCATTTTTTTCCGCGTTATCGATTCATCGGTATCGCCGATACTTTTGATTCCAAAATAGCGATAATCGATAATTTCAGTTTTTGGTTCCAGTTTAGCATAGGGGCGAGCCGCGCGTGCCTTGGAGGCAGAAATAGGTAGGTCCGAGCTGGGAACCGAACGTATACTAAACGGAGTGCGGGGCATCCGGTCTTGACGTCTTCTCAAAACGTTAACGTTGCTCAGCTTCATTCTCTCACTAGCTGTCGGGCGAGAGGTCACGAGGTGTTGCTCCTGCGCGCTACCGGTTTTACGAGTTCTTTGATGATATTTTGCCTATGTTCCCGTGCTTCTTCCGTTTTCATATTTTCGTGCACGTGTATATGAATGCATGTACTATTCGGTGCTATTCTTTAATATCCGTTTATTAACGTTTTGAACACTTACGAAGTTACGCCCTATTCTAAACTGATTCTATTTTTATTGTAATTGTCAGGTTTGTGGTGGACAACATGCTGCCGCTGCAGATTGTGGACAGTCAGAGCTTCGTGGACATGGTCCACACCCTCAACCCTAAGAAAGAGGTACTCTCCAGGAGGACGCTGGAGAGGAGGATCCTCAAAACCTATGAGCAGATGAAGGAGAGCCTCACTAGGTAAGAAACTAAGAAACAGTATTAAAATATTCTTACTATTGTATTATAAAATAACGCTATATATAGTCAATAATCAATATTGTATTATAATTTTGGATGTATCGATTTATCGGTTATCACGTTATCGGGCGATAAATTTATCGCCAGTTATCGATTATCGGTTATCGCCGATAAGGTTAACGTTATCGATTTATCGGTTATCGTGATACATTTTTTTCGTTATTGCGCCCACCACTGTGTATAACTTAATAATTCATTCATTATTTTACTTAACTTTTGTCAATTCAATTATTTTATGCATAACTTTTTGAAATTTAATTATTCATTTATTTTATGTAACTTTTAATATTTAATCATTCTGTGAGGAGAAACTGATTTCATTTAACGCACATATACAAACAAAATCTCTTAGAATTTCATGCACATACAAACACACGCATTTCACCACTTGTTAAATAACGCGAAATGACTCTCTCATTTGGATGGAGGGAAGACAAGAACTGATCAAGAATCATAAACTCCTTCAACTCATTAAAAGTGTTACTTATTCCAAAAGCTTCCACCACGCCTGGAACAATTGGGTCAGATGAAAGGAAAACTATTGGAATGTTCCCCTATTGAAACCTTAGCGCTTCGGAACTCGACACGGTAGCCATCGGGAGTCTTGTTAAATCTTGTCAGTAAAGCTTTCTTCAATGAGCCGTAGTTCTTGGTGATACTCATCAGCCGGCAGAGAAGTGTACATTTGTGCAGCCTTAGCGGTAAGTAAACTTCCTAGCCTCACTGCATAGCTCTCCAAGTTCACATCGAGTAACTCGGCAACTCTTTCGAGGCGACGACGACTCACCGGACGACTCACCGATCATTAAACTGAGCGGAAGTAGACTGTTGAGGTGCAGAGATGCACGCTAACTAAATCTTCTTCTCTACTTAAATCTTAGCGAATTGGACTCTTCTGTCTTCTTCTTCCTTCTTAGCTTGAAGCTCCTCCTTCCTAGCTTGAAGATCCTCCTTCTTAGCTTGAAGTTCAGCAAGCTGGAGCTTGTTTTAGCGTTCCTTTTCACGCCCCTCACGTTTGAACGATTGCTGTTACAAAACATAGTGGGCGATCTCGTTCCCTGTTAGGCCCAAGTCCACAGCGTGTTCCTTGAGTGCGCAAATAATGTACACATCTCTGTGACTAAACTAAGTACATACGAGTACATATCCGATTGTGAATACATCAAAATATACAAAAGAGACATAACTAAATTAATAAATCAAAGGGCTAAGATTTAGTTATGTCTCTCTTGTCTATTTTTATGTATTCACAATCTGGTATATACGAGGGGTGGTCAATAAATTTTGCAATTCGGAAATAAGGAAACGAGATATGAGGAAAAGTGTTTTATTATTTTTCAATATAACTACCCTCGACTTCAATGCACTTGGGCCACTTGTCCCTGAGGCTTCGAATTCCCGACAACCAGAAATCTCCCGACTGCTGTTCAATCCACTCCTGGACGGCGAGCTGGACATCTTCATCGCCCCCAAATCGGCGTCCACGCAGTGCAGCCTTGAGCTGGCGGAATAAAAAGTAGTCGCTAGGGGCTAGATCTGGACTGTAGAGGGGATGGTCGAGCTCCTCGAAACCGCACTCGCACAGGGCAGTTTGTGCAACTCTGGCCTTGTGGAATTTGACGACGTTGAAGTAGATCATGGGGCGTGAGGTTTCTAGGGGCCCAACATGCAGATACCTTGGTCATAGTTAAATTGTCGTGGATGATGTTGATAACACTTCCATGTGATATTCCAAGTTCTCGCTCAATTCCTTCGACCTTCACCCGTTGTGTTCGTTGGTGACGTCTGACGGGCGTCCTGGACGGGGGTCATCTTCAAAGGACTCACGACCATGGCGGAACTCCCTATTCCAAGGAGCAATGGTTGCATAGGAAGGGGCAGTGTCGGTGTACACTACAACCATGCGTTCATGGATCTCTTTTGCATTCTTGCCTTCTTTGGTCAAAAATTTGATCACTGCGCGGTGCTTAACCTTCTCCATTGTTGAAAGATTTGTGACTGACAATCTGCGATCAGCTACTGCTTCTCTAATGGACGAGGCAAAGGCGTGCGGCTGCAGGTCCTGACTTGTCATAACTTGTCCTAACACCCCCACAAACAGCCATCCCCCTTCTTCTATTTTGCCCTACCGATTCGCAAAACTTATTGACCGCCCCTCGTATATATGTATATATATATATATTTATATATATATATATATATATATATATATATATATATATATATATATATATATATATATATATATATATATATATATATATATATATATATATATATATATATATATATATATATATATATATATATATATATATGTATATATATATATATATATATATATATATATATATATATATATATATATATATATATATATATATATATATATTAATATATATGATGTAGTGAGTATGGCACACCTGCTTGCTGTTTTATTTAACCCAATACAGCTCTTATATGACTTAAAAATGCTCCAAAATGGGCACAAATTTCAGCTGATATGGCTCGATTCTCTCGCCACCCCACCCGTACCATAAGTTTTAGACCTTTGGCCCCCACCCCCAGGAAAACCTGAAATGACGCCACTGACTCTATTTCTAAAACTACCCTCCAAACGACCCTGTCGCACGGTCACACCACAGCATACTTTCCTTCAATGACCGGAATAGCTCTACTGACTCCCTATCTTCTGACATGAAACTATCCGTCCGCTCCTTTTCGTAGTCACTCTCCTGTCTTAATACTCACGTTCCCCTGCCTCCTCTCGCAGATCCTTCGTTACCTGGTTCGCCAACACGCTCTGTGATGCAAAAAAACAACAAAAAAACACAGAAGAGCATGTGAAAGACAAGGCGCCTTCGTTACACCCCGCACCCGACGCATGGGGAAGGAATAAGCTTCTTTGGCCTATTCTCTTGCAACTCATACGCACACAGCCCTCATGTGACCCTCCTGCAAAGCCCATCTTCGTAAAATTCTGGACGAAAACAAAATAAATCCTCGTGCACTTTTCAAGCTCCTCGCTCATCTCTCTCTCTTGTCTTACATGCTATCTCGAACTACTCCCCTATCTCTCCATCCGCCTGTTGTACTTTTTTTCTGAAAAAGTAGTAAATATTCGCTCTGGGATTCCGTCTTTGCCTGCCCGCCAATCTCCTCTGAAGATCTTGCCTAATTACTTACCTCATTGGATAAAAACCTGATCTACGCTTAACACTTTCCCACCCAGTCCTTATGTTCAGCTCTTTTCAGTTCTCCAACTACTTCTACTGGGTATCTTCAACGCTTTCCTATCTCTAAGCGAGATGTCTTCTGACTTTAAACATGCTACTGTCAGTTCGATCTTAATGAAACAAAATCTTGGCGCTAATAAATAATCCTTCAAATTATCGTCCGATCTCTCAAGTTCTGTTTCTATCTAAGGCTCTTGAGAGGATAGTAGCTGCCAGCATCAATGAACACATATCCTCCTTCAGCATCTACAAAACCTTCCAATCTGGCTTTAAGTAGGGAAAGGGGGCTCCTCAGTGAAGATTGTTATTTCGAATTTGATTTTCTGGTATTTATTGCTTTTAAATTAATTCATGACTAGGAAATAATTTACAATAATGTCTATGCCAATCAGGATGTAATAAAATTTTACAGCATTTTATAGTTTTGGCTTTCCTAGGCCCGTTTTTTCTACTTATTCATTTTGAGCATATGCTTTCAATTTTAAACTCAGTCAAATTTAAAGTTTACTATATCTTGTGACCTTTAATTTCACCCACACATTAAGAACTTTGTTTCATTGGCAAGGCCTTTCGTTGAGCAACTTTTGCTGGGTCATCAATCTTTTTTATTGTTTTCGCTTTAATACGAGGGGCGGTCAATAAGTTTTACAATTCGGATATAAGGAAATGAGATATGAGGAAAAGTGTTTTATTATTTTTCAATATAACTACCCTCGACTTCAATGCAGTTGCGCCACTTGTCCTTGAGGCTTCGAATTCCCGACAACCCGAAATCTCCCGACTGCTGTTCAATCCACTCCTGGGCGGCGAGCTGGACATCTTCATCGTCTCCAAACCAGCGTCCGCGCAGTGCAGCCTTGAGTTGGCGGAATAAAAAGTAGTCGTTAGGGGATCCCAGTGATGGACCTACGTTTTATCACCTGTCACTATGCGTGACTCGATTCCCATCGGGTCTTGGTTGTACAGGAGTAACAGCTCCTCCAAACTTTGACGACGTTGAAGTCAATTATTGGGCGTGAGGTTTCGTAAGGTTTCTAGGGACCTAACGGTCAGAGACTTTGGTCATGGCCAAATTGTCGTGGATGATGTTGATAACACTTTCATGTGATATTCCAAGTTCTCGCTCGATTTCTTCGACCTTTACCCGTCGATTTTCGAGGTTCATCCTGTCCACACGGGCCACATTGTCCTCGTTGGTTACGTCTGACGGGCGTTCTGGACGGACATCATCTTCAAGTGACTCACGACCATGGCGGAACTCCCTATTCTAGCGACCAATGTTTGCATAGGAAGGGGCGGTGTCTGTGTACACTCAACCATGCGTTCATGGATCTCTTTTGCATTCTTGCCTTCCTTGGTCAAAAATTTGATCACTGCGCGGTGCTCAACCTTCTCCATTGTTGTAAAATTTGTGACTGACGATCTGCGATCAGCTACTGTTTCTTAAATAGAAGAGGCAGGAGCGTGCGGCTGCAGGTCCCGACTTGTCATAACTTGTCCTAACACCCCCACAAACAGCCATCCCCCTTCCTCTGTTGTCCCCTACCGATTCGCAAAACCTATTGACCGCCCCTTGTAGCATATCTTTTTGTACACAATTGGATGCTTTTTTGGTGTTTTATATATATATATATATATATATATATATATATATATATATATATATATATATATATATATATATATATATACGAGTATATATAGAGTGTTTCAAAAATTTGATAGAATTTGAAATGTATATATCACAGAAACTACATAGCTAAGTCGAAACTAAACAGGCTTAATGTTAAGCAACATAAGATTTATTTTTCAGAATTCGAATGAAGTAATCAAAGGTATGTTGATTCCATGAACGATTTCCCAAATGTTCAATATGCACACCGCCTGGGACACGACGCACGTCAAGTCTGTAGTCCAGCTCCTCTCAAACGCTCTGCAGCATGTCTTTGGTAAGTCTCCCCAGTGCGGTAGTGATTCTGTGCTTGAGTTCCTCTAGGTTTGCAGGAAGGAGGACGGGGGGGATATACACCAGTCTCTTCACATAACACCAGAGAAAAAAATCGCAAAGTGTCATGTCAGGTGAACGTGGTGGCCATTTCAACAGCACATTTTCTTTATCACCAGCACGCCCGATCCATCTCCCTCGCAGATTGGCATCGGGATAAGCCCGCACAGTGAACTTCCAGTGAGGTGGAGCCCCATCCTGTTGAAAAATGAAGTCTTCTTGTTTATTTGCAATGAGCTCATCCATTAGCTAATTCTAAAGCATTTACAGATAAACATGGCCAGTCACATTTTCCTTAAAGAAAAATGGGTCATGAAGATGGTTCTTGGAGATGGCGCAGAACACATTCACTTCCGGTGAGTCCCTCACGTGCTCAACTGTGGCATGGGGATTTTCTTCGCCCCAAATGCGAACATTATGCTTATTGACTTTGCCATTTGTATGAAATGTGGCCTCATCACTGAAAACAAGACGTTCCTTGAACTCGTCTTCTTCAAGTTTCTCTTACATATCAACACAGAATTGTTTGCGCTTTCGCTTGTCATCTGCCGTTATGACCTGAAATAGCTGCAGTTCGTAGGGTTTTCATTAGCAATCGTTTCCTCAGGACGTACCAAACTGTCGTTGGAGGAATCTAGGTTTTCAGACTCGTTCTTCTTATGGACTTCTTGGTGCTTCGCAAAAGTTTTTAGCGAACCCGCTTGACCGTCTCTTCCGATGAAATTGGTCGTCCAGATCGTTTTGCCCTGCAAAGAGAGCCTTCCTCTTTAAATTTTTTTGTGCCATGTCCAAATTTGCATTGCCGTTGGTGACTGTTTAGGGAACTCTCTAACAGTTACACACTGCAAAGTCTTGTTTTACTGTGTTCGAGCATACTCCAACACACAAAACGCCTTTTAACTCCCAGTGAATGGCATTTCTATACCTATAAAGATAAAGACATCAAACATTAAATATAAGATTCTGACCTCTTTCTACACATTCTGTTAAAATTTGAAGTCATTTGAACGGGAACTGGCAAAGTTATTAGATTGCAAATTGATATCAATTTTTTTAAACACCCGGTATATATATATATATATATATATATATATATATATATATATATATATATATATATATATATATATATATATATATATATATAGTCGTAGAATTGCTCATAGTCTGGACCAATAATTATTCTAGTCCTTGATATGGACACACCGCTTTTGTCTAAGTCGATGGTATTGACCCTATGACTCAATCTACGATCATATATATATATATATATATATATATATATATATATATATATATATATATATATATATATATATATATATATATATGGGTAGGCTTTAATTCCTATTGAACGTGCGAAAGCTGGTTAGAGGCGGGTTGTGCCGTAGTCAGGATTCTCACTATAAAAGTCCCACTTGTTAATGGGGGGAGGTTTGTGATTGTTGAATTCTAAGAGTGCAAAATACAGTTTGAATAAATTAGCCAGAGGGATTCTTAATTAAAGTCTTGCCAAGGGTACGTCAAAAAGGAGGAGCCACAAATAAACACACGTACAAAAAATAAACTTTACTTTACACAAGTATAATAATTAGCAATAGTTAAACGGGCAAAATTAAGGATTAAATATTAAACACTGACGTTAAGCGTCTAGATTTATAATGACCCAATGGGAGTATCAAACACTGTTAATTAAATAGGTAATTTAAGAATAGAGGGACACTGGGTTTACAGATTACCATTAATTGTGATGGATTTTAGAGACGATTACTTAGGTCCAGAGGGGGTGGTTCGGGTGGCGTTAACACGAGTTCTCGGGGAGAGGGGGGATAAGACGACGGGTTCGGGGCTGCTGGCTGCAGTTCCGGTTAGTTCACTCCTAACTGGATGTGACACTAACAAATAGTAACTCCAGTAACTATTTGGATGTTCCTTTTCTTTCTCAAGTTACGTTGAGCAACAGAGCGTATTCTTCTAATCACAGACTCTGCGGGGCGGGATTTTCTTCAGGAACAATTTGAGACAGCGACCAAGTTGACTCGTCGGCGCGTTGACAGTCGATACGTTACAGCAACGACTCTCGTTCAACGTGAGGATTACGCGAGTAGGTTTGGGACACGGCTGTAGAGGAAAGAACGGCGATGTTATTTATACCGCGAATTGTGGGAAATCGAGAGAGATTTTCCATTCACGACAATTCGCTTATCGCAGCGCCTTCTGGACAATCTCCATGGTCCAATAAATAAGGCAAATAGAATTTAGGCTTCTCTGTGAGATAGGCCTTCTTTCGTCAGATTTCCTGTCGCCAGTTGGGGGAAGGGTGGGGGGGAAGAGAGAGAGGAGACGAAGGTCAACTCAAACGACAAATTTCTTTCGTTCCCACGATTGTCTGACGGCATGCGAGTATGTACGTTCCATACCCTCACACGCCTACCTATTTCGAGGAAAATTATTCCGCCATGAAATAAGGAATAATGTGAAAATTAACTTCACCAGGGGAATTTGTAATTATCTTCCTCGACTCGAACAATTGAGTGCGTAATCTTATCAAAACCGTTAGGAATTTACCTTAGTATCTAATGGCTACAAAATACTACTGCTACGTCAATTTCTCTAATCTACATATACAAAACAAAACAAAACACATACGGAGTACAGGCAAGAAATAATTATTAATACAAAGAGATTCACACAAAAAAGATAAATAATTCACTATTAATTGCTGTCTGAAATTGGGTTTCTCGAAAGGCTATCTGCGAGTACATTGTCAGACCCTTTTAGATACCTGATTTCATAACGGTACTCCGCTACCAATAATGACCAGCGCATTAGCCTGCCGTTTTGGTTTTTACAAGTTTTTAAGTAGGCTAACGGTCTATGATCAGTCTCTTTGAGGAATGGACGGCCTACCAGATACATTCTAAATTGTGTAATCCCAAAAACAATCGCTAGAGCTTCCAGTTCTACCGTAGCGTATGCCCTTTCGCGAGCCGTCAGTCTGCGACTCGCATAGCTTATAGGAGCGGGTTCTTGGTCCTCGTCGTATTGGAGTAATACGCAGACAGATGCCTCCCAGTTGGGAGGCATCTGTCCTTACGCGAAATTTCTTTTGTGGGTTCGGCAGTTTTAAGATTGGGGCGGAGACTAGCTTCTCTTCGAGCTCTTCAAAGTGCGCTTCGGCGTCGGGGTTCCACTAGAGGGGGTCCGGGAGTTTCTTTTTTAGCAGATCGTTTAGGGGAGCTGCTACAGAAGCGAATTGGGGTGCGAAGCGGCGGTAAAACAAAGTAGCACCGAGGAAAGACCGTAATTGCTTCTTGGTGCGCGGTAGGGGCATATTTACAATAGCCTTTACCTTCTCTTTCTGTGGTGCCAGATGACTTTTGCCTATTTTAAATCCAAGGTATTCTATGGATTTATAAGAAAAATTGCCTTTTGGGGGTTTAATCGTAAAGCCATGATGCTTTAAGCATTCTAAAAGCGGGCGGAGGGACAGGATATGGTCGTTCCATGAACGTGTAGCCACATACACGTTATCCAAATAAAAAGAAACGTTTTTTAAACCGTCTATTACACGGCGCATTATGCGGTTGTAGCTACTGCAGGCAGTGACTAGGCCAAAAGGAAGACGAGTGAATTCCATTAAACCTTTGTCTGTAGGAAAGGCTGTTAGTTTCCTCGCTGATGCCTTTAGGGGGATCTGATAATAGGCCTTACATAGGTCTATCTTAGTGATGTAGGCGGCTCCTTCGAAGAGATGTAAATTTCGGTCAATTAGGGGGAGAGGCTCGGCGTCGAACACGGTGACGGTGTTTAACTTTCGAAAATCGACGCACATCCTAAAGGACTGGTCTGGCTTGCGGACCATGACTATTGGGGAACAGTAGTCGGACGTAGATGGCTCGATAATCCCTAATTGCAAAAGATTGTCGACTTCCTCATTGAAAGCGTCTCTTAGGTGCACGGTACGGGATAGAGCTTACATCGCACAGGTTCGAGCGTAGTGAGGGCGATATCATGTTCGAACTGAGTCGAACATCCTGGTGACTCGGAAATGACGTCACTAAATTCTTCCAAAAGCGCCATCATTTGGTTCCTTTGGGCAGGGGTGAGTTCGGAGTTTACATCCAACTCGGGAAAAGGTTCTTTTATGGGGGGAAGCTTGGACGGGAGGACGAGGGGGGGGGGGGATCAATCTTCGCTTGACTCTACGCAAATCGAGTTAACAATATTTAGGGGGTTGTTTGGGTGGACGGCGTCAATTTCCCTTTCTTCGTCGAAGGCGACTATATTGTTTATACAGGCCCGTCTATGATACTTTTTTAGCATGTTTATGTGATATAACTTATCACCTGCGGGTGTTTGTATAACGTAATCGACCGATCCGTGGGTTTTCTGAACGGGGTAGGGGCCTTTCCATTGGGAGAGAAGTTTATGGGAATCCGAGGGGAGTAAGAGTAGAACTTCATCTCCGGGCTTCAGTTTTCTGTGTTTGGCCTTTATATCAAAGTATGTCCGATACTTTTCCATATTAATTTCGGAATTTCTGACTGCTATTTCAGAACACCTTTTTAATCTTTCCCTTAGTTCGAGGACGAAGGAATAAGTGTTCCTTAATTCTGGACACAAACGGGAATTTGTCCATAACTCCTTCAAAATACTGAGGGGCCCCCGCACGTTTCTCCCGCACAGGAGCTCAAATGGGGAAAATCCGATGGTCCTATGGGAAATTTTGCGGCATGCGACTAACGCAACTGGCAAATATTGGTGCCATCCTTGGGGTTGTTCCATGCAAAGCTTTTTGAGGACGCTTTTCAAGGTCGCATTGAACTTTTCACACATGTCGTTCGCTTAGGATGGAAGGGATTGGTAAAAATAGGTTTGATTTGGAGCAGGGTGTTCACGTGTTCCATGAGCTCAGAGGTAAACTGGCGGCCTCTATCTGACAAGATTTCTTTGGGCCATCCTACTCTAGAAAAAAATGGAAATAAGGGCTTCTGAGCAAGAGATACTATCGATCCTTTTTAGAGCGACAGCGTCTGGGAATCGGGTAGCGCAGTCTATCAATGTTAGTACATGCGTATGACCTTCAGCGGATTGGGGGTGAATTGGTCCGATGAGGTCGATGGCGACTCTCGAGAAGGGCTCCGAAATGACTGGGGTTCTTTGCAGGGGAGCTGGGTCTATTCGACCTTTTGCAGTGGTTTTCTGGCACAAATCGCACGTTTTGCAGAATTCTGCAATATCTATGGCTGCACCAGGCCCCAAAAAGTATTTAAATACCCGCTGAGAAGTCTTGTTATGACCGAAATGACAGGCCATGAGACTTCCATGTGCTACTCGCAGGATTTGGTCTACATGTGTTCGCGGAATACACATGACCTTGGAAGGTGGGCCCGACTCATCTCGCGAGGTGCGAAATAGAAGGGAGTCGTTAATGATGTACCTTATGGGTCGGTTCCCTCGAACGATCACCTCTTCGTTCTTTCGGGCCTTTTCCCAAAGGGATTGAAGTAAAGGGCAGTTCTGCTGAGCTCTGAGGAATTGTGCATTACTCGTTGGGACCTCTAAAGGAGCCTCTGGGGTGAAAAGGCGTGTTGGGGGAGAGGCCTCGCGGCTAGCGTGCGCTCGAGTGACGACAGCTTGAGTCACTTCACTCAGGGAGAGTAGTGCGCTCTGGCCAATGAGTACCGAGCAAAATTTGATGGGGGCTGCCACTACGTCGGCCCAACCAGTGAAATATTTACACTGTACATGGCAGCGGATTACCGGGAATCTATTTTCTCGACCCAAGAAGTCGTGTACAATTGCGTACTTCTTATGTTGGGGGTTGTCAGGGGGAGCAATTTGTCTGACACCACAATGCATGTGCACCCTGTGTCTCTGACGAGGGTGGATACTTTACAGCTATTGATCGAGCCGGTTTCGAAATTTAGTCCTCCGGGGGTACTCTTGTTGAACAGGAAGTTCACTTGAAATTCCTGTGGGGATGGAAACGAGGGGGATGACGTAAGCGCGGCCGGCTGTTCCAGGGGAAGGGTAGCAGTTACTTGGTGGACTTGTTGGCTCTGGGTGGGACGTAGGCTGGAATTCTGTACACATTGGGACTTATAATGGCCGGGGGAGCCGCAGGAGTAGCATATAACCTGCTTATTCTGGGGCTCGTTATTGTAGGAGGTATTGAAGACTGGGGGGTTTTCTGTCTTCGTGAGCTACAAAAGGCTTATTCTTTGGCCTGAACGGGGCTGTGGTCTTTATCAATGGAGGGGGTTTCCTTTGTTGGGATTTCCATTGACTAAATTTATTCTTCGGGGCCGGGGGACTATTCTTCCAGGTATCCTGTGGGTATAGCCGATGATTTGTCGCATGGAGATCAGCTTCCTCGAGGCATTCTTGAAAGATAGACGCTCGGCGGTCTTGCACGAATGCTCGGATCTCCTGGGGGAGGGTGGACAATAGCTGGTCGAAAAAACAAAGAGTTAATCAGGGCCTCATACTCCGATTCGACTTTGGAGGATTCTTACCAGAACTGGAGGTTTCGCTTCAGGATATATCCAAAATGTCGGTAAGTTTGACCGGGCTGGATTTTAGCCGATCTAAACTTAGCGCGGTAGAACTGAGGGTTCAAGTTGAGGGCGGATAGCAATTCGGCCTTCAAGGTGCTATAGTCTATTGTAGCTTCATGTGGTAACGAGATGAAAATTTCTCTTAAGCGCGGACTGAGCAATGGGAGCAATCTACTGACTCCTTCGAATTATAGGGCCCATCCGTTTACCTCGAAGATCTTTTCAAAATGTGTTAAGTATGAGCACATATCTTCTTCGTCTTTATATTGGGGAAGTTTCATAGCGGGGGCCTGGGGTTGATGATCACGGGATCCAACAGAACTGACTTCAACTTGGTATCTGCTTAATTCCCTTTCATGTTTTCGAATCCTTTTTCTTTCTTCAAATTCTAACGCTTCTTTTCTTCTCCTTTCTTCCATTTCTAACACTTATTTTCTTCTCCTTTCTTCCAATTCTAACGCTTCTTTTCTTACTTCCATTTCACGTGCTCTTTCTTCTCGCTGTTCGCTTTGGACGAATTCTTTTAGTTCCTGACCTGTGAGACCGAGAGCTTGTCCTTGCTTGACGAAAACTTCGAACGATTGTGAAGCCATTGCTGCTCTTGCTGACGCAACTGGTGACTCACGAAAGAACTTACGCACCTGGTAAGAGAATTAGAATATGCTATTGTTCCTAACCGATACAATCGAAAAATTAACCCCCAAAATAACGAATATTTTCCTAGCTCTGTTTTTGCTATCTGGAAAGGGTTATTAATGGTTATTATTTATATTCCTTCTGGGAATAGACTCTAATTATTAAAATTTACGTTAGTTTATTTGGGCTTCCTTTGACGTTGCAAAGTTTTAGGCTATATGAGTTCGCTTCCTCAAAAATTTAACCCCACACCAGACACCACTTTTATATATATCGTAGAATTGCTCATAGTCTGGACCAATAATTATTCTAGTCCTTGATATGGACACACCGCTTTTGTCTAAGTCGATGGTATTGACCCTATGACTAAATCTACGATCATATATATATATATATATATATATATATATATATATATATATATATATATATATATATAGGTAGGCTTTAATTCCTACTGAACGTGCGAAAGCTGGTTAGAGGCGGGTTGTGCCGTAGTCAGGATTCTCACTATAAAAGTCCCACTTGTTAATGGGGGGAGGTTTGTGATTGTTGAATTCTAAGAGTGCAAAATACAGGTTGAATAAATTAGCCAGAGGGATTCTTAATTAAAGTCTTGCCAAGGGTACGTCAAAAAGGAGGAGCCACAAATAAACACACGTACAAAAAATAAACTTTACTTTACACAAGTATAATAGTTAGCAATAGTTAAACGGGCAAAATTAAGGATTAAATATTAAACACTGACGTTAAGTGTCTAGATTTATAATGACTGTCGTAGAATGGACTCTCGACGATATACCATATATAACTATTCGTTGAGGGAACTTCTTTAATTATCTTTATAGTGCGTGATTGTCTGGCGGGCCGATATTATGTATCTTCGATATGCTTAAGAAGTGGAACTGAGCTCAAGGATAATAATATTGCTATCATTGATAAAATAGAGTTTTATTAATAATAACTATCAACAAACACAAGACGGAAAATATTGACATAAACAGAGAATGGAAAGGGTCGTGAGGCTCGGGCTAATCCGAGGATTAAAGGATTTAAAAAGGTAAAACAAATATAGAGTTAAAGAGATGGGATGGTTTGCTAACCCATTTAAAGCACATGACAGAATTGACAAAAGGGTTAAGTACTCAAAGGTGACGTTTGGCTTACGTAACTTTATACTAGTTGTGCAGTGGAAGGCGACGTGAAGGAATTTTCGGTCCGCTGGCGAGTTCCAGCCGAAAGGGGGGGGAATAAGATGATCCTGACGTGGCGTCTTGGGAATGAGAACCATTTCTCGACGAACGGGTTGAAGAACAATGGCTTTTTTACGTTGTTCTCTTCTGAACAACCGGAGGGGGGTGGGTGAAAACCGTCTCTTGTCTACGGGCTCAAGAACAAAGGCTGTTCTAATGTTGTTCTCCTCTGAACAACAAGGGGGAAGGGTGAGAACCGTTTTTTGGCGAAGGGATCAAAAGAACAATGGCTGTTCTACGTTGTTCTCTTCTGAACAACAGGAGGGGTGAGAACCGTCTCTTGTCTACGGGCTCAAGAACAATGGCTGTTCTAATGTTGTTCTCCTCTGAACAACAAGGGGGAAGGGCGAGAACCGTTTCTTGGCGAAGGGCTCAAACGAACAATGGCTGTTCTACGTTGTTCTCTTGCTGAACAACGAGGGGGAAGCCTTGAGGACTTGGAGTCACAAAAGGCTCGAACCTTTGGCACTCAAGGCATATTGTCCTCCTTCTGGACAAGTGATGGTGAATCTCGAGGTCGAGGTCCCTTGGCGCACAAAGGGAGAGAGGGTCGTGGTGATGTTTCGCGACGAAAATCTGGATCTCCAATTTGATCTTAGTGGTAAAGTTTCCATCTAAATAGTCGAGACACTCCCTTGGCGTGGGAGACAATGGAGTGGAAGCTTCGAGGGTATGCACAGCCGAGCCTGGGAACAATGCCTTATCTGCCCATAAGCCTAACTCAATCTGGCGAGGTCGGCGTATGGGGGCGAACAGGGGGACGATAACCTCCTTGTTTAAACATTGAAATCCGGTGGCTGCGATAAAGCGCCAAGCTTCAAATAATATGTGATAGGGGTTGAAACTAACGCTGCTCAACCCGTTTTATCACAATGACCCAATGGGAGTATCAAACACTGTTAATTAAATAGGTAATTTAAGAATAGAGGGACACTGGGTTTACAGATTACCATTAATTGTGATGGATTTTAGAGACGATTACTTAGGTCCAGACGGGGTGGTTTGGGTGGCGTTAACACGAGTTCTCGGGGAGAGGGGGGATAAGACGACGGGTTCGGGGCTGCTGGCTGCAGTTCCGGTTAGTTCACTCCTAACTGGATGTGACACTAACAAATAGTAACTTCCAGTAACTATTTGGATGTTCCTTTTCTTTCTCAAGTTACGTTGAGCAACAGAGCATATTCTTCTAATCACAGACTCTGCGGGGCGGGATTTTCTTCAGGAACAATTTGAGACAGCGACCAAGTTGACTCGTCGGCGCTTTGACAGTCGATACGTTACGGCAACGACTCTCGTTCAACGTGAGGATTACGCGAGTAGGTTTGGGACACTGCTGTAGAGGGACTTGACTTGACTTGACTTTCTGTACTTTGTGTATAGAAAGAACAGAGAGGGACCGCTGTATGCGATACGGCAGTCAGGTAGTCAGAGAGGAGTTGCGGAAAACATTTACGAAAAGGACAGCGAGAGTAGATAGGTCGGTGGCTATACACCGAAGCGATGTGTTGTTGTGAGGGTGTAGGTTATGAGGGAAGAACGGCGATGTTATTTATACCGCGGATTGTGGGAAATCGAGAGAGAGATTCCATTCACGACAATTTGCTTATCGCAGCGCCTTCTGGACAATCTCCATGGTATCATAAAGAAGGCAAATAGAATTTAGGTTTCTCTGTGAGATAGGCCTTCTTTCGTCAGACCTCCTGTCGCCAGTTGGGGGAAGGGGGGGGGAGAGGAGACGAAGGTCAACTCAAACGACAAATTTCTTTCGTTCCCACGATTGTCTGGCGGCATGCGAGTATGTACGTTCCATATATATATATATAAATATATATATATATATATATATATATATATATATATATATATATATATATATATTTATATATATATAATCTTGACCAATGCCATCTCGACAGCCGTTCACGGTTTCCTGATATTTTTAAGTGCCTAACCTTGGGTACCAAAAGACCTGGGCATTCAATTCATTCCCCTAAATATTCGATTGGTTTCATGACGTGGGAATGTGGTAGCCCAACCATTCGTCGGAACTCTCCAGAATGCTCCTGGAATTAATTGTGGGCAACTTGGGCCCGATGATGCGGTGCATTATACTGGTGAAATATCCCATTGTTGTTTGTGTACATGAATCTATGAATGAATGCGTATAGTCACCAAGCAGTGCAATGTAGTAGTCACCGTTCAATTACGTATTTTGTCTGACTAGTAGATCCAAACCATGTCACGTTAACACAGAATACCCCACTAAGCAACCACCACCAGTCTGGCAACTGGGGTCCATGGCCTCAAGGAGTCTTGGTTACACCTGACCCCTACTCTCATCTCGAAATAACTGGAATTGTGACCCATAAGACCACACTACATGTCTTAGCATTTTGCTCCTATATTTCATAGAAAGTAAATAACTCCTCACTGACATGATGGATATGTGTCAGGTACCTCTTGCATTGGATGTAGATGTGATTTGGGTGTTGTTTGTCTGTTACCATGGACAATTCTAGCCAGGTGCCGCAGGTACGATCACTAAGCACTCGTGGTCGGCTACTGTGCTGTGCTCAGTACTCGCCACGAAGAATTCTCAGCTCACACGTGACACTGTATATCGAGGGATGTTGAATATCCGCATATTTTGAGAACTAGAATATCCCACCCCTCCGGCACTCTATCACGTACCCTTCGAACCTTGGAAATTCACGTCATCTTGTTATAAACAGGCTAGCCATGGTTTACACTGACCCATGAGATGTCAGATCACAACTGATACAGGTCTGGGAACATCCATGAGGTCACGGTACGGTGGGGCTACCTGTCATTACCTTTAAATATTGCTATCTCATGACTTTTGGCCTTCACTGTATCTTTTCTATTACTTTGCCTCTATTAAATGTTAAAGATAAAATCCATTTGTTAATTCTTATATTTAATTCGCCAACTCTTAGTATATTTAGTACAATTATTGATAAATTATATGTAGTTATTAGATGAATTCCTATAACGATGTATTTCGTTATAGTAACAATACCTGTATATCATTATGTCAAAACTAGCATGCCTGCCCGTCAAAAATGTATGAAATAAAGCTTGATAATGTATATATTCCTAACAATACTGAAAGCCAATATTTTACTATGTAATTCTTAATATGAAGTGCTAATAATATATTTATGAATTAATGTATCAGTCCTATATAGCTATAAGATATTCATATAGCTACATTTTATATATAAAATTTTATATGCATCCCATATATTCTCATTTCACGGTGAAAGTCAATTTCACTCACAATAATTACACATTCCACTACCGCAGGTCTAAATTCTTCAGTTGACGTTATTTCAAGGTGGATGTTAGGCCGAAATCTTATAGAAGAAGAGAAAGTGACAAGAGCTCTACTGAAGAATAAACTAGACAGCACCTCTTACTTATTTATGTCTTACTGCCGATATTTGGTCAACTCGTCACCGCAGTTTTTGGGGCGTTACAGTTCATTGTGTATGTTAAGATTTTGCTCTTTATGAAATTGAAAATGTCTTTATTACGGAGTTATCAGCTCTTGGCTGAAAGCAGACCTATTTGTTGTTGGAATTTTCTCGATTATATTAATATGTAAAATTTATGGAAATATTTATGTGACAAACATTGGACTGTTATTTCATTTTTCTTCAGCTTGAGGAAGCTTCTCTTGTCCGTCACAGTGGAGTATTGGCATGCTGTTGCTTCAAATTAGAACATAAATACATCAAGATTGCTGAACATATGGAGAATATTATCAATGAATACGATATCCCCCTGCAGAAAATCACGAGCACCGTCACTGATAACGGCTCTAATTTTGTTAAAGCCTTCAAGGAATTTGCAGTCACTGCTGCAAATGTGTCTACAGATTCAGAAGATGGAATCGAGATAGGTGAAGAAGATCAGGGTGAGCACGAGCTGGAGGATAGTTTCTTAATGAGAAGTGCCTTAGATTAGGAAAAAGACCTTTCGTCTGACCTATGCAGGTTCAGCCTACCTAAGCATGTGCGCTGTGCTTCACACACACTCAGTCTCATCACCACAACTGATGCAAAACAGGCACTGAAAATATCTTCTTTTGCAAATATCAAGCATGCTGAGATGGGAAAATGCTCAGCATTATGGAACAAAAGCGGTCGTCTAAAATCAGCAGAAATGATCAAAACTGTCATCAATCTCTCATTAAAGGTGCTTTGTATTACAAGGTAGAACTCCCTGTTTGATGCATTGTCATTGCTTTTAAAACACAAGGACAAATTACGTCAACTCATGACGTCCCTCGAAATTCCATTGTTCAGGAGTCATGAAATTGAATTTCTTGGGGAGTATGTCTCAGTTTTGGCTCCTATTGCAATGGCAATTGATCGCCTACAGGGAGAACAAAACTGTTTTTTATGGAGAATTGCTTCCTACCCTGCTTACTGTGGAGATAAAGATGAAGAGCCTTCAGTCACGTTCTCTGAAATTTTGCCAACCTCTTCTAAGTGCAGTCACTAAGAGCTTTGGAAAGCGCTACCAATCTTATTTGACCTTGGCAAATGAAGCCAGTGTTACAGATGCCATTATTGCATCAACAAGCAATCCATTCTTCAAACTCTTCTGGTTAGATATCAGTATCTCATGGGACAGTTCAAGCGACCAAGAATCTGTTTTAGAATATTATGATTTAAGTGATTGAGAATTTAGCAGAGGGACCCGAAGCTGAATCATCTAGTGACGATTATTTTGGATTTACAAAACCCACTTAAACACGATCAACCGCAGATTTAGAATTGTTCAGTTACCTTTAGAATTCAAATAAAACACTTCAAAGTTTAGATAGATATCCAAATATAAAAAGTTACATATTTATTAAATAAAACAGCACCCTTCCGTCGTCAGCTCATGTGGAACGACTCTTCTCTTTAAGAGGATTGACCTTATCTCCAAAACGGAGTTCTTTATCTGACGAAACATTTCAGCAACTGATATTAGTTAAATGCAATGCTGATATAAATAGCTAACTTAAATTTCATATTAACGGAGGATATTTTGGGGTTGTGATACCAATGGTCCTTATCGATTTTCATTATATATCATGTATTTGAAATGTATTTAAAAATGTATTTAAAAATTTATCTAAATATATTCAATGTATTTAGTATTTAAATACTAAATTCATTTTAAAAATGTATTTAGTATTTAAATACATTTTTATAATTATTTAATATTGAGTATTTAAATACTTTAAATGTATTTAGTGCCTACCGCTGATTCAAAATAACTATATAATTGTAAGCTACTTACTTTATTTAAATGTTATTTCTTTTAAATGTTATTTTTTTAAACTTTATTTAAACTTTAAAATAGCTTCTGTAAGTATGCACAACCAGCTAGCCAAGATGTTTTATCATATTGGCCTACATTCTATTTTGTTTTGGATGACATCTAGTGTTGGCGTAGGCCTACCTGTTTTAATAATAGTTTCTCTTTCATTATAAGTCTACACTGAACGTCCTTGTTAATAATTTTTCAATAATGCAATCGCATTTTCTTCCAACTTCATTTGTATCTATTTTGTTTAAAAGGGGTTATCACTTAAAAAAATGAATAAACAATACGCCACACTTATCTAAGCACTGCCTCAGGGCTACTGATTTCAAAGATAGGAAGACTGACGATGGTAGTAGGCTCGCCAGAATCTCGGAAATATTAAAAAAAATGCTTAAGATATAAGAGCTTAACCATGCTAGAGTTTTTGCTATTTAGCTGCTTTCTTTCTCAGAACCAGTATTTAATATAACTTAAAATTGTATTTAAGCTTCAGAGCATAATAATAATTACGTCAATATGTTCCTAGATTCTGGCAACCGCTAGGATTGTCTGATGCAAGCAGATGACTTTAAAGTTAAATTTGCTTCCTTTCCCGTATACAAATAGGTTATTTTTTTCTTAATTCTAACATGG
This sequence comes from Ceratothoa steindachneri, assembly GCA_963969495.1. Lineage (NCBI taxonomy): Eukaryota > Metazoa > Arthropoda > Malacostraca > Isopoda > Cymothoidae > Ceratothoa > Ceratothoa steindachneri. The sequence continues at coordinate 31,546,660 of OZ018322.1, forward strand.
CTTTGAAATATCTTGATAAAAATCATAAAACTCTAATGACTGTATATTATTGCTAAGAAAAGCAAAACATCTTTTAAATTATTAATTCAACAGCACCAAAAAGCAGAACTATTATTGAAATAAGAGAAAAAAAGAGTAGAAATCTCGACGAAAAGGATGCATTTCTTCAATTACAGTCGCGCTTCTGGCACCCCAAAATTGCTGGATTCAATAGGCCTGAAAGATACCTCCACAAATAGACGCGAATTTGTCCTATTAAATCTAAGCATGCCCTATTAAATGTATAGATCCAATTGTGTATTAGAAATAAAATGTTTTTATATGTATACATATGTAGCAAGAAGCGTGAGAGACAAAAGACGAGCAAAGCAATGGTTGAACACCTACGTTTGATAAAGCTGTGTCTCGAGATAGAGTAATTAAACATGGATATTTATTCAGGAAGAGGCCGAGTAAACACAGCTGCAGACAATAAGGATGGCGCAGTGAAAGTTGTATTTAAAGACAAATAAAGGTTCAACATGTAAGCGTACACAGACATTGTACACATACTCTCTAGTTCCACTCAGAGATTGGGGATACGATAAGAAACGGAGGTAGGCTGTCCGACGGTAGCCTTTTCATGTATAGGCCACGCCTCTGGATTTGGATCGCACATATAAATAGAAAGAAAACAATCAGTTTAAAAAGGTAGTTAATCAGAAAGTATCAGAGAGAATAATAACGAATACGTCCGCGTTCACGCTCCCGTTTAAATCCACCGAGACTTGTTTCTCTCTCTCCTTTAACTCTTACTAGCGTCGAATAATATATAGACGACTAGTCTTTCGCTTAAAACGCTTCGTCTCTCTCGCCGATTACAATCATAAGATTCCGTTATTAGAATAAAGTTTATTTTGTCAGTCCATCTTTGCCTTAAACTCTCGACAAGCCCAGCCAAGAAGAACACCATTAAAAGCAATTATCTTTGGAATCAGATAAATAATTTGCCGTAAAGCCATCCTTCACCTTGAAACTGGAACTAGTCGTTCCCTTAATAAGGTGGTGATTTGCAGTGATCTCATAATCTGGTGACGAAACCTCCCTTTAAACTGGTTACCCGTCGTTTGACCCCCTATAGCTTCCATTGCTTACATTGACTGCACACCACTGAACCATGCGTACTTAGAATATATCTGTGGCGTGTCGAGATTGCAACCGGGCGGCTTATAAGTTCTGCTTGACTGTCATTTTGGGGATTTACGTTGGCAAAATCAACTGGACCACGCCTAAACTGGTCCCAGATGCGCAAAAAAAGTGTGCACAACTCGCCGCGCGCATCATTCGTTCTTTATTTTTCATCTTCCTTCTCCTACATCCCTCTATCTAGAATGGTGCCCAGACCTGGGATCGCGTGGGGCGTTACCTCTTGCATAACGTTTCTAAGCATCATTCAGTTTTATTTTAATACGCTCCACTTCTAGAAAGATGCGTGTTTAGTGATGCGATATTGCAATTGAGCTGCTTAGAAGCTCACGATGGTAGTATCGATTGGCTCCTGACGACACGGAGGTGTTCGCAAATAGCCTCATGTTCCGTTCGTTCTTAAAATTTCCATCGCTCTTCTTCCTACACCCTGCAATCTACACACTTTTCTGCTCATATGCATATCCAAATTCGCACCTATCAGTCAGTTCACATGTCACCCACCGACCATTTCTTCTCTAGTCCAGGGACAAAGGCATTTGTACAAAGCTTCTATCCTACTCAAAAGAGGGTAGTTAAATTCACCTTTAATTAATTCTTAAAGAGAAAAGAGAAAATGAGGTGGTACTCTAAAGAAGACTTTAATGTACACGTAAAATTCACTCAATTTACATATTCTTTTTATTTCAGTCACAGCTTTTAGAAAAAAAATATGTTGAATTTCCTTAAATCGAAATATTACAATCATTTTAACATATATGTCTATATATACAGTAGTGTGCAAATTAGTTCGGACAGTGGTGAAATAATACAATTATTTGATAATTATTGTTTATATTTGAAAAGAATACGTTAACGATAAGATAAATGGTACATTTACGAGTAATATGAAATATGACCGCCTTTTGCTTTTAGAACCTGCTTTGCTCGCTCTGGCATAGATTCAACCAAATTTTAACACATTTCTGCCAGTTCTTCGTTATGGTACGAGACATTGATAACAGCACAAATCATCTTCTGCATCATCGAGCAGTCGGATTCTTGATTCTACGTTTAATTATAGCCCATATATTATCGATGGGGTTTATGTCAGGATAATTCCCAGGCCAATCTATAACGGTAAGTCCACTTATTCGAAGAATGTTCGCATTATTTGGGAAGTATGGCACGGAGCCAGATCCTACTGGAAAATGCCGCCTCCATCAGGAAAGTCTTTCTGCATCGCGGGAAGTAGGTGAGTCTGCAGGATTGCCTTGTATTTAACGCTGTTCATCATTCTCTCAATAGTAACAAACTGCCATAGTCCTTTAGCGCTAAAACAACCCCATAAAATCTTCTTAAGTGTGTATTTTGGCGCGTGTTGAATGTGTCCTGGCTAAAGTGATTCATCTTTGCTTCTTCTTACTACCACTGAACTATGCCCATGTACTTCAAAATGCGATTCGTCTAAAAACATAACTTTGTTTCGGTCAGCTGCCTTCCCAAGCATGCTTGCGTGACCAGCGAAGACGTTTTCTCTTCATAACAGAAGTCAATAACTGTTTACATAACGGTTTTCTATCAAATCTGCTAACTTCAATGAGCCTTCGTCGGACGGTTGAAGAAGAAAAAACATTTACACCAGCTAAAGTCAAGTCTTTCTGGAGGTCTTTACTGTTTTGGGAGGGATCCTTCACACTATTTCTGATCAGAGCCTTGTCATCGTGAAGTGTTGTCTTTCGGTTTCTTCCACATTTCCTTGTCGTAGTGTTGAATGTTCACCAGTGTCTTCAGCTCTTTTCACAATGTCGCCAACAGTTACCTTTGCTACCTTCATTTCCTGTTTTATCATCTATAATACTTAAACGCTTCGTGGGTGATAACCCCTTTTAAATAAAATGGATACAAATGAAGTTAACTTTGCTACCTTCATTTCCTGATAAACCAGCATGTTTTCTAAGCTATAATACTTGCACGCTTCTTGGGTGTGATATCCATAATAAATTTATAGTCTAATAATGATTGGAAGGTGAATATTCCGGCAGAACCAAGTACACCACGGAGCACGCTCTCAGCAATAATCATCCACGATAAGCTCTGGTGTAGCATTGTCAGGCTTAGTGTAGCTAGGGCACAACAAAACAGTTGCCAGATGTTACCAATACACTATTATGGAAGGAAAACAAAAAAAAACTTTATTAGTGTTGCCAAAATTAAGACATTATGAAATAGTCTAAAAATTTGGTACTATCAACACCAATTTGCACACTACTGTATATATATATATATATATATATATATATATATATATATATATATATATATATATATATATACGCCATACGGTACCGTTCACTTTCAATCGAATTGGCGTTAGACCCTGATGAGCCCGACTGCAATTAAGAAATGCATCCTTTTCGTCGAGATTTTTACACTTTTTTTTTCCTCTTAATTTCAATAATAGTTCTGCTTTTTGGTACTTTGGAATGAATATTTTAAAAGATGTTTTGCGTTTCTAAGCAATAATATACAATCATTAGAGTTTTATGATTTTTATCAAGATATTTCAACGGCGTCTTAGAATTTAGTTTGGCAGTCATCTGCATGTATCTGGCAACTCTGCCGGGTTGCCAGAATCTAGGAACACATTGACGTAATTATTATTATGCTCTGAAGCTTAAAAATCTTTTTAGGTTATATTTAAATACTGGTTCTGAGAAAGAAAGCAGCTAAATAGCAAAAACTCTAGCATGGTTAAGCTCTTATATCTTAAGCATTTTTTTAATATTTCCAGGATTCTGGCGAGCCTACTACCATTGTCAGTCTTCCTATCTTTGAAATCAGTAGCCCTGAGGCATTGCCTAAATAAGTGTGGCGTATTGTTTATTCATTTTTTTAAGTGATAACCCCTTTTAAACAAAATGGATACAAATGAAGTTGGAAGAAAATGCGATTGCATTAGTGAAAAATTATTAAAAAGAAGTTCAGTGCGATAACTTATAATAAAAGAGAAACTATTATTAAAACAGGTAAGTCTACGTCAACACTAGATGTCATCCAAAACAAAGTGTTGCTCTTACAAATAGAATGTAGGCCAATATGATCGAACATCTTGGCTAGCTGCAAACCTGGACACTAAACCGTTATTTAACGAAGTTAATATTTTCGTTAACGATTTAACTTTTAAGTTAACTTTGGAAATCATTATCGGACTAATTAACTTCCCTTACATTTAACTACCGTCAAATCAAGTCCTCTAACCCCCAAAATTCATAAAAAAACATGTAAACTTTCAAAAGTTTCTATTATTTTCAGATTTTAAATACAGATGTAAAGTCTTAGCATATTTAATAATTTATGCATCATTCTTTCAACCCCGATATAACGCCTTTTATAATTATATATAACTTTTCAATCAAACTTCGAATTGTGAGTTCAAAATGATATTTTATGTATTCGATATTTGAGCAAATATTTTCTATTAATAGATCATATAAAGTTTCTTTAATAAACAAATAAGATATTGCACCATAGCACGCAACGCAGCGCTATATATAAAAGGTATTGCACCATAGCACGCAACGCAGCGCTATAAATAGAAGGAAGTGCCGGTAGAAAGATGCTTCACTTCACTCTGGAGAACTATTACGGTTACAATGTGAATATCTGTTATTATCGCGATATTATTAGTGTTAATTGAAAGAAAATTAATAAGGCAAGTTTCATTATTATACATAATATATTAAACATTTGCATACATTCATTTGATATTCTAGTATTTGCATAGCCAAATTATATTTTTTATATTGTAAAATCCGCTTTGTTAATTACTAATTAGCCACATGTTATATAATAGTTTCAAATATTTATATTGTTTAAGATTTTAGACTTTAGTTGATGATATAGCTTAATATCCCTATAAAATGCATGTTTATTAATGATTCAATAGAATATATATTGGCCCGGGTATACCTTTAAAATTAAAATACCATGCTTATCTATATTATTATTAATTTATTATTATCATTGCGTATTGCACAACAAGTATTACAAATATTATATTGCTACTATTGTCCGCAGGCTTGCTACGGTCCCTTGCTCTTGTCTACTTTTCTACTCCGATGTTTTGTAGGTCCAAATTCATTTAATAAACCTCATTCCATATATAGTTTATTTAAGTTCTTATAAATAAATAACTAAAACGGAAAGCCATTACAAAACTTATCACTTAATCTTTCACAGACACTTGTGTGATTTTGAATTTTCTATTATTTTCAGATTTTCAATTCAGACACTAGTGTGATTTTGAATTTTAACAAATGTTGAATCTGTTGATGTCAACAGTGTTGACATTGTCGAGGTTGAAACTGCCAGTGCCCACAACCCCTGGCCCCACCTGGACGACTACTTCTTGATCAAGTCAAGGGAAGGAGACAAGTTGATTTTTGACTGCAAGCTGTGCCTGCCCAAGACTGTGCCAATCAAGGGGCACATGACAAGCCTCAACAATCTCAAGCAGCACATCAAGAGGACCCACCCAGCCAAGTTCATGCAGTTTGAGGAGAAGGTCAAAGTAGGTTCATCTCTTGGAAAACCCAAGAAAAGGTTTTCTTCTGGTTCTAACAGCGGCAGCAGCACTTCGGAATTATCCAGTCTGTTTTCACCACCTTCTGAGAAGAAAGCACGCCAGCAAACCATTTCCGAGTTCTTTGGCATCGCTGCTACTAGCAGTGGTATACCCCAGTCTGCTGTAGATCAAAGGATTGCTGACCTGTTCGTAGCCAACATGCTGCAACTCCACGTAGTTAAGTCTGACACGTTCGAGATGCTGATCAAGACTCTGAACCTCAGCAAGAGCTTCATGTCGAGGAAGACACTGGGCAGGCGAATCGTTGATTTGCATACTGACTTGAAGCAGTACTTGATCAGGTAATTGACTAATGGACATAATTTTATCTTTTTTATACTTTAGTTAATTTATATTCCCAATATTTAAATTTTAAATTAAAAACTTCTTGGCGATGTTAAGTAGGTGGCCACCACATCTGACCGCTGGTCTGCCGACAAGAAAGGCTACCTGGCCATGACTGTCCACTGGTTGGACCCCACCACCAGACAGAGGCATAAAGCAGTGCTCGCGTGCATCAGGCTGAGAGGCCATCATACCTATGATGTGCTTGCACATCATAGTTCTATTAACAATTTGTATCAGAAATCTTTTTTTACATAAGTTGTAGATTATTTTTATTTATAAACTCAATTCAATTGTAATATTTAATGACTAATTTTATATAAAAACTTGACTCTCTTTCTAGTCCAGGACTACCACAGACAATGGTAGCAGGTTTGTAAAGGCCTTTGTCCAGTTTGGGGCAAAGGATGACACACTGCCAGACCTGCCAGTGGTTTAGAATGTGGACACCGACCCTGATGCTGCTGCTGAGGCTACCCTGTTGGCTGGATCCGTGGACGAGCAGGAGTTGGAGTATGTTTACCTGGAAGACTCCCTCGCTGTGCCTGCCAATGTCGACGCTGTCGTTGTCAATCCCATCAACCTGCCAGTCCACATGAGGTGTGCTGCCCACACCTTCAACCTAGTGGCCACAAGGATGCAGATGCTGCACTACAGAGTGCAGTGTTCAAGAGGCCTTACAGGGCTGCCATTGTTAAGCCACGTGCCCTCTGGAACCACCAAGATCGCAACACTGTGGCAGCAGACAGTATCTACGCTGAGGTGGGGAGGAGGCTGGTTGTCCCCAACACGACGAGATGGAACTCCACCCATGACTCTGTGGTGGTCCTCAACACCATCCTGGAGACTTATAGGCCTGTTCTCCACAGAGTTATGACCCAGTTGAAAGTCAACAGCTTCAACGACCAGGATGTCGACTTAATGAAGGAGTATGCCAAGGTAATAAATAAATAATAAAATATTATTATATATTATTTTAATATATATATATATATATATATATATATATATATATATATATATATATATATATATATTATTATTATTATTTTTTGAATTTTTCAAATTTACTAATTCTCCATTGTTTTATTTCCAGGTGATGTCACCCGTGACCAAATCGCTCGACAAGATCCAAGGGGAGAAACAAGCCTACCTTGCGACTCTGCTGCCAACATTTGCTGCGACAATCTTCATACTCAAGGACTTGAAGTTCAAGGGCCTCGTCTACTGCAGTCCCTTGGTCGACGCACTTTCGGCAGGCATCGACAAAAGGTTTAGGACCCTCTTGGAGGATGAGGAAGCCAGCTGGCTGCTGCTTCCACACCAGGTTTCGTCTCATCAAGAACAAGACCCAGAACTTAGTCAAGATCTGGTTGGGGACTATAGCGTACGAGAAGTGCAGGCGAGCGGGTTAAATGCTTCGTTTGAATGAGTCTTTTTAGACTCAGGATGGCCGAGTGGATTCACCACTCGCTAACAGTGGTACAGCGACGCGGGAAGCTGTTCGCAACAAACCTACGCTATTATTTTTTCTTTGTCCCTTTTTCTACTCCCCTCTATCTACAATGGTGCCCAAACCCGGGAGGGGAAGCGTTAGCCCTTGGATAACATTTCCAAACGGGCTCTCTTCATTTCTTCAAAATACGCTCCGCTTCTAGGAGGAGGAGAAGGTATATAGCGTACGAGAAGGGCCTGCGAGCGGCTTAAAAGCTTCGATTGAATGAGTCTTTTTAGACTCAGGGTGGCCGAGTGGATTCGCCGCTGGTTAGCGACGCGTTCGTTCTGAATGAAATAATTTCAAGTCATAATTTGTCTGGCTGTTTAATTGCTGCCACTAGCATCACGGGTCGTTTCAGTACTGCTATAGTGTTTTATATTGTTGCAAGTTGGGTTTTCGGACGAGTCAACTATTGCAGTACTTGATGGTTGTGTGCAGACAGGTTAGGTAAGGAGTTTATGCCAGTGTCTTAAAAAGACTGTAAAACATTTACAGAAAATCATGGTGTGGGGAGCAATTTCTGTACATGGGACAATTCGCTTGAAGATTGTTGAAGGTATAATGAATCAGCATAAGTATATTGAAGTACTAAAAAACCATTTGGTACCTCAATTAGGGAATGGTTCGGTGACAGATAATGCATATTTCAGCAAGACTTGGCTTCTTGTCACACGATGCGATCAGTGAAGACAAGGTGTTCACAAAATGGCATTGAACGGCTATCATGGCCTGGAAATTCCTCAAGACATGGACCGTATTGAGAGCTTATGGTATGTCTAAGAAATGGAATACACGAAGTTCCCATAACAACCAAAACAAAGCTCATAAAACGTCCTATCTACGTTTGGTTTCACTCTGACAGAATCAAGCAATTATGCCGAACTTTATACAGTGGCCTGCCAGAGCGTGTTAAAGCACTTGAAGCGGCGAAAGAAGGTTAAACTAAGTATTAATCAATGTAAGAAAGGATATTTTTGCCATATGTATGAAAATAAATTTATTACTTGTCAATAAAATAACTTTATATAACCTTTTCCCAGAAAAATTACGAATTTTCAAGAAATCCATAATAATTTGATCATTACTATATATATATATATATATATATATATATATATATATATATATATATACGAGGGGCGGTCAATAAGTTTTGCAATTCAGATATAAGGAAACGAGATAAGAGGAAAAGTGTTTTATTTATTTTTCAATATAACTACCCTCGACTTCAATGCAATTGCGTCACTTGTCCCTGAGGCCTTGAATTCCAGACAACCAGAAATCTCCCGACTGCTGTTCAGTCCACTCCTGGACGGCGAGCTGGACATCTTCATCGTCCCCAAACCGGTGTCCACGCAGTGCAGCCTTGAGCTGGCGGAATAAAAAGTAGTCGCTAGGGGCCAGATATGGACTGTAATGGGCATGGTTGAGCTCCTCGAATCCGCATCGTGCAGGGCAGCTTGTGTAACTCTGGCCTTGTGGACAGGGGTATTGTCGTGGAGGAGCAGGACACCGCGTGTCAACTTGCCGCGCCGCTTCTGACGGAGGCACTTCTTCAACCCAGCCAGTTCTTCGGCGTAATATTGGTCTCTGATGGTCCTTTCACGAGGCGCATAGTCCACCATCAACACTCCCTCAGAATCCCAGAAGATGGTGGCCATGATCTTCCCGGCTGAGGGTTGGGTTCGGAACTTGATGGGGGTCGGAGAGCCCCTGTGCTTCCAGGCCATGCTTTTGAGCTTGGTCTCGGGATCCCAGTGATGGACCCACGTTTCATCACCTGTCACTATGCGTGACTCGAATCCCGCCAGGTCTTGGTTGTACAAGAGTAGCAGCTCCTCCGAACTTTGACGACGTTTAAGGTCGATCATGGGGCTTGAGGTTTCTAAGGAACCAATGGGCAGAGACCTTGGTCATGGCCAAATTGTTGTGGATGATGTTGATAACACTTCCATGTGATATTCCAAGTTCTCGCTCGATTTCTTCTTCATTGGGGGAACCTGTCGATTCTCGATGATCATCCTGTCCACACGGGCCACATCGTCCTCGTTGGTCACGTCTGACGGGCTTCCTGGACGGGGGTCATCTTCAAGGGACTCACGACCATGGCGGAACTCCCTATTCCAGCGAGCAATGGTTGCATAGGAAGGGGCGGTGTCGGTGTACACTGCAACCATGCGTTAATGGATCTCTTTTGCATTCTTGCCTTCCTTTGTCAAAAATTTAATCACTGCGCGATGTTCAACCTTCTCCATTGTTGAAAAATTTGTGACTGAGGATCTGCGATCAGCTACTGCTTCTTAAATAGACGAGGCAGGGGCGTGCGGCTGCAGGTCCTGACTTGTCATAACTTGTCCTAACACCCCCACAAACAGACATCCCCCTTCCTCGGTTTTGCCCTACCGATTCGCAAAACTTATTGACCGCCCCTCGTATATATACATTTATTTTTGTGAGAACTCATTACAGCATACCTGCGGATTTGATTTGGTCTTTTTTGCCAGACACTTCTTCATTCTGTTTTTTTTTAGTTCTTCCTATGTAGTTTAATTGTTAAGGAAGCTACTTGGTTTTATTAAAGTTTTTTCTCGGGTTTTTTTATATCTCCTAAAGATGTGGGAAATATTTTAGTCGAAAAATTCAAGTTACTTGCTTATGGTTATTCCTTATTTTAATGTGGTTCTCTTCCTCAGTGAGCATCAAAATTTTCAGCACTTTTGACGTGGGAAGTTTAGAAAAATGTATAGAATTTTTCTGTACTCTTTTTTTTTTAAAGAAAATTTTAAAAAAATATTATTTTCGACGACTGGGGTGACCTAGTGAGAAATAATAGTCGATAAATATGAAACAAATTCTCTTTATTAAATTTAAATAAGTTAAAAATGACATAAAATCTTTCTCTCAATACAAAATAGATATGAAGAATATGACAGTTTCAATTGAGTCTTAGAATCTAAGCAAAAATTAAATAATTTGAAAAATATTCGTATTTGTTCCTCGGAGAGACTTAACTAATTTGTCTAAATGAAACTACAGACGCCATCTAAAATGGAAATCTTTTGAGGCTAAGTAATTTTAGTCGCGTGCAGCACATGACTCTATAAGTTACTATGTCGGTCCGTAAGTCGATCGGTCGGTTGGTACCCAATTTACTTTTCAATGAGATAATTGTCAAGGTCATTCGAAGGTTAGTCCAGGAATTATTGAAAGTTTTGAGATCATAAGGTCATATGGTCATAAATCAGAATAATTGATAGCACATGACTTGGGTCAGTTGACCTTGATTACGTATATGAGGCCACATTTAAACATTACAGGCTACAGCGATCTACAGTCATTTAAGATGCCTTTATTTCTCTGTGTTGTGGACCTACTAATTAACGTGGGTTCTGGACCAGGGTTATCTACAGCGAGTGCCAGCCGCCGTAAAGGAACAAGGGACTAGTTTCTAATATACATAAATGCTGAACCATGGAATGGCTATTGTTGAAATAGAGCAGCCACACAAGATCACAATATAATAGCTAAACATGCTCTAATGGTCGTTACTATATGTACCCGAATAAAGGACTATGGTATACATGGTACTTGTAAGTGATAGTAATTATTTAACATAGAAATGTACACATAATGAAATGATAGAAATGCGCCAAGCTTATTTTATGCCTCCAGTTACCTTTTTTTCTCCCTGTGTTGTATGATTACTAATGCCATCACCGTATTTTTGCGGTAGAAGGTGAAGATGTGATTGTATCCATACAATGGAATGTGCCGATACCTCGGGTCGAGAGGATTCGCTCATACAGAATAATCTTACGAATGTCTCAAAATTGTCGTGGGCTGATTTAGAAGTCTCGCCTTCCCTTCCCTACTTTAAGGGTAGTTTCTTTTATTTACCGTTCGTTACTCCGAATTACATTATCTCCCGTTTGTCTTTTCGTTTTTCGTCAACGCCCAGTTGTTGGGAAAAAGAATGGAGGTTTTTTAAGCCTTTGTTCCCTTCACCCATCGAGCCATGGCCAGTGATCTGAAGGAGTGGTATTTCGAAGGAATGGAAATATCCTCAACGGTTACGCAAATGAAAAAGGATCGTAAAGAAGGTAGGGAAGTTAGGGGAAGTAAAATGAAGGTTGACTTTGCATTAACCTATTAGTCGTAAAAACAATCGCCTGGAAAGATATGCAATAGGCGAGTTCGCCTGAAAGTAAGTGAGATCGTCTTTGCCAAGCAAATACGCTATAGCACCACAGATAAATGTTCGTGTCAATGGAAGAACGTGGTCTGGGTACTAAAATGGCCTTCATTAGTCGATCAAAGTATTCAGCCGAGCGGATTTGGTATTGATCGAAGGCCTGTTTTTTTTATGTTCTTAAGTTCTTGTGGCAAGGCATTAATCCGGCAGAATGACAGGACTTTTTTGTACTTCAGTGTCAGTCAAGAATGGGGTCGAGTTAATAAACCAATTAAATACTTATCTCTTGGCTTTAGTAATTGATGAGTTTCCGATAGAACATCAGTTTTGAACCATGCCTTATTTTGATGGATAGAAACAAGATAACTGGTTTTATCCGAATTAAATTAATTTCCTTGTCAAGTTGCTTTTCTTTGTGTAGATGCGCCTGTTTGATCTCAGCCAAGCTGGCTCAAGCGGAATTCCACGTTTATGAAGTCTGTGTGATTGCGGTAGTCAATGTGTCATTGTTGCACCCTCACCCTCCTCGTTTCTGTTAAGAGGGTTGCTTCAAGCAACGAATAAATTAAAAACTGTAGATGGACCGGGTGTAAGAATCGCAAAATAAAACTCGTTTATAGCTAGAAAGTTACAGGATGATATGGAATTGGTGGAAGTCCTCAGCGGTGCTTTAAAGGTAGATTAGTTTCAATCAGTAAATTGGAATTCATTTTGCTCAGAATATCGCCTCCTATCTTTGCAGGCGGTATTAAGCTGCATCTTATCTGAAAAGGTGTGCACAGCCATGAATATCAACGAGATCAATACGTCTGCTTAACTGCCTCCAGCTTGAGCTGCCATAGATACATTCAATCATGTCATTAGTGAATCGAAGATAGGCAATGGCTTAGATGTGTTTGGTCCTAACATGATTATGTAATCTTGCCACAATCCCAAGCAAAATATGCACTGCGATCCATGGCCAGAAGTACTAGAACGTCTAATCTACTGACTCGTGTAGGGCATAATAAACGAATAGGAGTGTGCAACCTGGGTTAGATATAACCCAATATTATAAAATAAACTTACTCCATTGATTAGTGAGAACAGTACTAGAACTAAAGAAATTGGAGGATTAGGTATGTACAATCAGTCGGCTTGGGGTTCTGATTTTATCACACTTAAACTCTTGGTATCTTGCCAGCCGATGGCTACTGCTCGAAGATAGGTAGCTATTTGACTTTCCCGGGTTGTTGAGGGGTCAGTTATTTATGTTTCGGTTTCCAATCATCTAAAGTCTTTTGGGGTATCTCTCGAAATAGCACATGAGGTTGTAGCATATGGTAACCATATAGCCTTCGGATGGCTCTCGTCGGATGAGCACCAAACGATATCCCTTCTGCTATGGCATTAAAGGTCAGATGACTTAGAATATGTGCACATATCTATCTTCTACAGGCGATGCAAAGTGAGCTCACCTACGACTTAGCTAGTAACCACTATTCCAGATCTGCCCACCAATATAGGAGAATTTCGAGGATTGCCGCGCCCTGGTTTCCGGGCAATATAGTAGTACATGTATCACTAAACATAGATTTTGTAATTTCGAGGAAATAAACACCAAATATTTTGTATGTATGAGTCATTTAGTTAAACGATTGTAAACGGCCCTATGAATATTTGTTTCTATTATCTACATACTGTGAATGTAATAATTAGAATGAAGTTTGACAATATATGCTACATAGATAATATTTGAGCTTAGAAGCAAAGTACTTGGTACTAGGCTTCATATTCCTTCAGAAAAACTTCAAGGGCTGTTTGGCTTTAGTTGTTAAACCAACATTGCTGAATTTTACAGCGAGTACTAAAGCCTGGAAGACATCACACAAGGCTAGCTTGTTCTCTGCTTAGAGAACTACGAAATACAAAATTTCAACCGAGTGGGGGTAACTTAACCTAATGGATACGAATAGAATTTCCTTATATTGTTAGGATTGCAGACAATTAAAGGAAATTCTTGGTAAAATAAAAGCTTTTTATACCATAAATTTAACCCTATTCACTCAAGTGACAAGAAATTGCTTTATAAAAGAGAATTTATGGTTTTTAATATATACTGGCTTATTTCTGCTGTGGACAAGTTCCCTAAATTGCCCCCAAAATGAAATTGCAAGATCTACCTGACACATTTAGTTTTTTTTATGTTCTTTCTTGTAAAAATTAAGTTTGATATAAAATATTGAATCCTATAATTTGGAAATGTGCCCAGCAATTAATTTGGACAACAGTAACTCATGGCATATTGGGAGGACCGCATGTGCAAGTATTGCTTAATTACTGGATTAAATGATTAGTTAGTCTCAAATTATTTTTTTAAGTTAACGAAATATCGAGTTTTCAAATCCGCATAACCATAATTATTCCAGATATTACAAAAGTGATACAAATTGATTTTAGATTGCTTTAATCTAGAAATAAACATAAAACAGCAGGTGTTCAAAAGTTATATTAACTCTAACTTTTGAATAGTCAACAGCAACTTGGTTAAAGTTCGGAGTTGCATTCTTATCCCATTTATATATAATTTAATGTATTTTAAATATTTAGGTCTCTCAAAGGGTAGTTGTGAAAGCCATATGCAGAGGGTAATCACTGAAGCTTTTGCATTATAACTATAAGAATCCTCACGTGTCACGTTCTTTATAGATGTTGTTTCCTAGACTTCCTTGCAACTGCTCTTCTCTTCGTGTGTCTCCATCCGCTGACGAGAGAGAGGACGATGTCGAAAGCATACCCTGCTCGAAGGTCACCGTTGTCGAGGGAACGCTGGTTTGAAGGGAAGAGAGGGCATGGTGTTCTGTAGCTTCTGCGTTCCCATTAGTCGAGAAGGAGGAGTTTTTGTAGCAGCGCCAAACGCACACATCCACACAGAATGCCATAAACATTACGAATGCAGTTGTTCCTGCGCCCATAGAAAGAAACCTTTAAGCAGATTCATTCCCATTTACTTTTTTTCATTTAAAGTTAGGCTCAAATTATTTCTCACAAAGAATTAACACATTTTATTTAAGGGGTCTTCTAAAATAGCTTGGAATATTGCTTAACTTTTAATTTAGTTAATTACAAAATATAAAAGCATGCGCTGCCAATCTTGAATCTAGGGGCTAGCTGGTGGGGTGGGGGTGCATAAAACAAAACAAAATGTTAATTACCACTATAATAATTTATTTGCCTCCTCTTCTTTTATTTTAAAATATGCTAATAACAAATGGGTCAAATTCACCTCAAAGTTTGGGAACAGCTTCGTACTGAAAGTGGCGAAGTTAGAGAGAATGAGACGGAGTAATAGGTAAATAGGGCAAGTTCGCAAAAGAAGAGGGAGTCAAAGAGAGTGGAAAAACGCGTAATCCCCCCACTCATCCATCGTTCCTCTACGAAGGCAAATCTCCTATGAAAGTCATCTTCTAGTGAATCTTAAAACGATCCTTACCAAAAAGCCACTTTGCATTTCAATAAAATTTATCATACAAGATTGTATATGGTGGCTGATAGTTGCGTAGGCTAAGTTCTATGCATTCTCTAACCTACGCATAGCGTTATTTATCAAATAAATCGTCCGAAAAATCCTTATATGATACCGATCCATACTAAATGACAGCTATTCTAAAGTGTTGACTTTTTATTTTGATACATTCGATTGTTTTGGATGTTATCTCATAGATGTTCATTCATGCGTCATCATTTATACTAAAAATATAACTAAATTATATATAAAATCTTTTTTTTTCTTACTAATAAAAAGTATTACCAACCGTGAAAGAACATACGAAAGATGTCTGTGTCATAGATCTGGCAGGCACCTTCGCCGTCACCCGATTCTCTCCAGTGGATACAAGAGTAGTCAATCACAGCTCCATACAAGATAGGGCAAGGAACATTGCCTAGGGAAAAAATAGAATACAATTTCATATTCATGATTACGCAACAGGTATAATGACGTATACATATTTATTTTCGATGAGTTTGACTTAGTTTTTTGTTAGCGAAAATTAGTTAATCATTCAGTTCAAACCAACGGTGATAGTCATTTTTATTTTTTATTTATTCAATTCTTTAAAATGTTTTTTTATGATTATTCAATTATTCTGTTTACAAAGTGGGCACATAAATCAATTAGTTTGTCAAAAATAACTTTTAGTAGAATGATTCATTGATTGTGATTATACATTGCCTTCATGGTGCCATTCAAAATTGACATGACTGAAATTTTAAGAGAGAAGGAACACGCAAAGAATAGGGAAACCAATCCATGTAGCACTAATATCCCCAATTTCTACTACCTCTATGCTTTTTTTAATTGATACTATTTGACGTTGGGGAAACGAGTTTCATTTGTGACCTCAACTCATCTGAGAATCTTGCCATTTCCGGCTTAAGAGAAATGTGGTTAGCCGAGGGAAATACAATAATTCCTGCTACTGCCTCCTTGGATCCACAAAGCTAGAAGCAAAGGACGCGGGGCGGTTTAATGACTGCCCCATATCTCTATTATTCTCGTTCAAATCGAATCTCCAAACACTTTCGAAGCTCAGCTTGCCACCTTGTCTCTGAAACCAAGTGCTAGAGTTGCGATTATTGATCGTCTCTCATGGCATCTCACGGACAGATTTTTCAATTAACTGGGGGAATTTCTGAAAGTAACCTTCTCTGACCCTTCTGGGAGATTTTAACACACACCCAGCATACTGTCTCTGCTAACTGCACTCCGCTCACATCCTCCTAACATTTAAATGGTGGCACTAATCTTCCATCTTTTATTTTCTCATCGTCAAGTGACTCCGAATCAAAGCTAACGTTTCTCCATTGCTCCAGCAAGTTTTTCACATGCCTTCTCGTATAACTTTACCGAAATTAAAAAGCAGTGAATTCACTCTGCACGTTCACAACTTTAACATAAGGTGAAATGCATAATTATTAAATCTTATATAATTTCAGTATCTTCACGGTGCCTAAAGTGAGGCGAATAAATTCAGTGTAATACTAGCGATTTAATTTCCAGTGCGAAACCATTTTTTAGAGTAATACACGTTTGAGGAATAAGGTGAAGTACGCGCACACGATCTCTTATTTACCAGCTACAGCTGAGGCGATTGTGCGCGATTTAATCCTATCCCCTCCAACTAAGGGTGACACGAGGTTCTCAAACAGGCGGAAATAACGCTCTCAGCCACCTCCAAGGGCCATCGTCTACGGCAGCTCCTGATGCAGGAGGAGCTTACCCCAAAATACTCACGTAGCTGCTGCGTCCAATGAGGCCCCTCGCTAATTCACCTAGTGCTTCCTTTAGCGACGATTTCTATCGGGATCTACTTTTGCAGAGCCTATCACCCCAGTGCAGCAGGTATCGGCCACACTTCCTCCCAGCATTTTTTTGGAGCAGATATTAAAACCTGCAGATACCCTCCTCGAATTGTCTTCCGCTGGGTAGCTTGGGTAAACCCTTCTCACCCGCAATGTGAGATCAACGCCCTGAGGCGTGAGTTGAAACTTTCGGAGAAATTCGAAAGTTCTTTGCATCCTCATCTGAACCACCCGAGCCGGCCTCAAGGTCACACACTTATCACCAATAATTCAGCTGCTGTCATTCCTCTTCCCTCAAAATGGGACGTAAATACCGGTACCGAGTCAAAGAAAAGTATCGCAAGTACGTTCATCACTGTTCCTTTCGGGGAAAGTAAACACTTCCTCTCTTGAACTTGCGAGTGTAGTGAGCAAATGCACAGAACGTCGTCTTCGACTGGTTGACCTAGTCACCAAGACCTGTTCTAATGCAGTCACGTTAATTAGCCGAATGTAACTTTTATTAATGAATTGGCAGACGATGAATGTTAATGCTTTGTACAATGTAGAGTTTATAAATTACAATTTTCTTTATCAAATAGTGGTTGATAAGATACGCGACCATAACGTTTTGGATTTTATTTTAATGACCGATGAGAATCTAGTAAAAAATGTACATATTGGCGAAGTATTTGGAAAGAGTGATCATCATATATCTAATTTGTTTCAATATAAATATTCCCACAGATTTTAATTAAAATTTGTAGTTTATTCGAGACTAATTTATGCAACTCGGATCTTTTTCGCGATAGATTATTGAGATTGTCCGTTACAAACACCAAGATTAAGGAATGCATGCAGGAAAGTAACGGACGATACAAATGTTTAAAAACTATTAATGCCGTCGAGAACCAGGACCGATATAATTTTATCGTTGCTTTGTAAAACTTAACCAGGGAAAACTAGGACGAATCATGTAAAAAGAACAAGCGCGGGCATTAAAACATAAACCTAAGCGATTTTATTGATAGGTTAATAATTAATCGATCCACTGGAGGATTCTAGGTAAGAGTGTGCTTACTTACGACCATGGATGGCCATGTAGTCGAGATTCAGACATTGAGTAAAACTTTTGCAAACTTTTTACCCTCTAAGACATGATGAATCTACCTATAATTTAGGATAAAATTAATTTTGATGACGCACCACTCTTTCGACTATTTATATAACCGAACTCGAAATAAGTCTGTACGTAGGTGAGTCAAAAAGTTCTCAGACAAATGGCAGATTATTGAAATGTTCGATTTTGTACAAGTAAATACAGGGTCAAACACGACTTTCATGTTTTCTGAACAATTCCTACAAAATTCGTCATTCAATTTGTCGAGACTCTTTGTATTAGATGTGCTTCAAAAAGGTTACTTATTTGAACCCATAAAATGGCAAATTTTGAGATAAGAGCGAACATTAAATTCCTGACTAAACTTGATTGGAAGCCTGTTAAGATTATTGACGCTCTACAACAGGTTTATGGTGACTCTTCGCCATGTAGAGCGGTAGTTTACGACTGGATTAAGCGCTTCAAGGGGGGCAGAGAAGAAGTTGAAGATAATCCACGTGAAGGGAGACCCTCCACCTCCATTAACCCAGAAAATGTCGAGCTTGTGAGGAATCTAGTGGATAAAGATCGCCGTATTACTATTGATGAAGTTGCCAATGCATGTGAAATCTCTCATGGCTCAGCATTTGGAATTCTAACTGAAAATCTTGGCCTGAGCAAGCTTTCAGCACGTTGGGTCCCAAAAGCGTTGCGAGAAGACCAGCTGAATCATAGGGCCAACCTTTCTTTGGCTATTTTGACCAAGATTGAAGCAAACGAGGATAGTTTTTTTGAGCGCCTCGTAACGGGAGATGAAACTTGGGTGTATCAGTTTGATCCTGAAGGTAAAAATCAATCAAAAGAGTGGCACCCAAGTGGGGCAGCAGGGCCTATCAAGTTCAAGACAGAGAGGTCCGTTAAGAAGATAATGGCTACAGTTTTTTGGGATTCGGAGGGAATTATTTTAATAGACTTCTTAGAAGGACAAAAAACTGTTACATCCAGCTATTACGAAGGAGTTTTAAGGAAGCTGAAAACTTCAATAGCCAAAAAACGACGAGGAAAGCTCCACAAGCAAATCTTGTTCCACCATGACAATGCCCCTGCACATTCGTCCAAAGCTGTGAGATCTCAGCTACGGGAATTTCGATGGGAAACTCTTGCTCATCCCCCTTATAGCCCTGATTTAGCACCCTCTGACTTTTTTCTGTTTCCAAATTTAAAGGGACACCTAAAAGGAACCCGGTTTCAATCATTAGATGAAGCAAAAAAGCAGGTCATTACTTGGTGCCAGAGACAACCCCGTGAATTCTACAAAGATGGTCTTTACCGTTGGATTCATAGATTAAGAAAGTGTATAGATGTTAATGGAGCTTATGTAGAAAAATGATTACAGTATTATTACAAATAAAAATTTTATGCCATTTATCTGAGAACTTTTTGACTCCCCCTCGTATATAAATAAAATAAAAATATTTTGTGTACAAAGTCCCGATAAAATATATCCAATTCATCTAATAGAATTGGAAAGAGGGATCACTTGAATATCCTCCCCCCTAAGTTTTTTCCATTAAGCATCTCCCCCCTCCCCCGAAGTTTGCTCTACTGAGCACATTTACATGGCAAAAACTCAAATACTAAGTGAAATTTGATTTTTAGTCGCCCTCGACTCGATATCTCACTATGTCGGTCGGTCGGTCCCAGTTTTGCTTTTCATTGTTTTGGTAATAACATTCTAACGAAATTTGAAACCCTTATGCTGTTTTACATTCTCTTTCGAATTATATAATTGGCAGGGTCTTCCCAAGGTTAGCCCAGGAATTATTTTGTTATAGTAATAGAATTGTAACTATTCGGCTGATTCTAACGAAATTTGAAACCCTTATGTTTTTTTTGCATTCTCTTTCGAATGATTTAATTGTCAAGGTCCTACCAAAGTTAGGCCGGGA
The DNA here is from genome assembly GCA_963969495.1 of Ceratothoa steindachneri. Classification (NCBI taxonomy): domain Eukaryota; kingdom Metazoa; phylum Arthropoda; class Malacostraca; order Isopoda; family Cymothoidae; genus Ceratothoa; species Ceratothoa steindachneri. The sequence continues at coordinate 31,566,856 of OZ018322.1, forward strand.
ATTATTTTGATTTGGAAATAATATTGTAACTATTCGGCCGGTTCTGACGAAATTTGAAACCCATATGTTGTTTGACATTCTCTTTCGAGTGATATAATTGGCAAGGTCTTCCCAAGGTTAGCTCAGGAATTATTTTGTTTTGGTAATAACATTGTAACTATTCGGCCGATTCTAACGAAATTTGAAACCCTTATGTTGTTTTGCATTCTCTTTCGAATGGTATAATTACCAAAGTATTCCCAAAGTTAGCCCGGGAATTATTTGACATTAACATCATAACTATTCGGCTGATTCTAACGAAATTTGAAGCCTTATACTGTTTTACATTTTCTTTCGAATGATGTCATTGTCAATGTCCTATCAAGGTTAGTCTGGTAATTATTGAAAGTTTTGAAGGTTAGAAGGTCATAAATCAGAATAATGAGAGCACACGATTTTGGTCAGCAGACCTTGTTTATTTACTTTTAGGTCATCATACTTTCATATCTGTGGCTAACACGTTCTTCTTCGGCTTGCAGAGGACCCACGCCTAGAAATTCGGAGGTTACAAAGAATTGTCTTTAATCGAGAAGTTAAGTGTGATTGTTTTGCGGAAACAATGAACTGGACCTGTTGGTTAGGAAATGACAAAAAAATTTGCAAGCGATGTAAGAACATAACCTCCATATGTACTTGAATTTTTTTTTTTTGGGGGGGGGGAGTGGCGAATCAAGAGATCACCTATGGCATTGGATCCATATTATGTATGGCTGGAGTGAGAAAATTGGAATGAGAACAGCTATTCAGCTAGTGGGACTTTCAAAGAAAACATTAGATGACTGCTCTAGCATTTTTCGAAAATATTTGCAAGATATTTTACATAAAATTCTCCCGAACTTGGTGGCAGTGGCTTACTCGTGGAAATAGACGAGTCGTGCTTCTTTCTTAAGCCAAAATACCACCCTAGAAGAGCCCTTGAGAAACCCATTTTGATATTTGATATTATAGATACTAGTACAAAACCTGCAGTTAGATTCCTTGAAAAGTTGCTCTTCTCGGATCTATTGTCCATACTAACGAATGGAAAGCTCATCGAAATACTCAAGATATCGGACTTCACCACAAAAGCGTTAATCATTTAGTGAATTTCGTGAACGCATCAAATGGATTGCACACACAGACTATAGAATCATCGGATCAAGTATAAATCGAGAATTAAGGAGATGCATGGCTGTAAACATGATCTATTAAATGACTACTAGCAAGAATTCTTGTGGCGTCACATATTTGGTGATAATGCTTTTAAATATTTGTGTATTCAGATGAATGAACAATATAGTCTTAAAAATCATTATTAATCTTTGATTTTGCTATGAAATTCTTTAATTTAGGGTGGATGATGTTTAATTGGCAAACTGGGGCTCCGTTACTGTGCGGAAACACTAATAAATTAAATTTTTAGTGTACCGCCTACAACAGACCTAACCTAGCCTAACATAACTTATGTTAGGTAGGTTCTGTTGTAGACCGTACATTAATGAGTGAACGTGTTTCTAGACAATTAAGTTTAGGTGATTAAACATCCATTCACCCCTAATTTTAGGCTATTAAACATATTTCCCCATAAAACTTTTGTATCAAGTTTAACAAGTCAATTAATAAAGGCATAGTCTAAGAAAGTTTAAAGAGGCAAATGTGAATTTGATTTTTACAATAAAACATCATGACTAATCTATGAATTTCAGGCTCAGTGCGAAATTAGTATAAAAAAATATATATGAATGAGACGAGCAATGTTTGACGGCAGCAGCGCTCATTTTTAAGCAACTTGGTAGATAGGCTTTTTTGAATGAAATCATTTCAAAATTGGGTTGGTAGAAATATGTTGATATAATTTATCTCGAATTTAAAAAGCGTTTGGGTCTTTTTTTTCGGAACAGGCCCGGCAGCGAATTAGGCGTTCGAGGCTATCGTTTGGTTAAGATTAGGTTAAACTAGATTAGGTTAGGTTAGGTTAAGTTAGCTTAGGTTAGGTTAGAACAGTGACTTTGCAAAATTAGATATATTATGAAACTTTCATTAGCATCTTCGCGTTGCCGTTGTCGTTTGTAATAATCATGAATGCAATTTCAGTGATGGATTGCGAAAAGAAACTTGCTTAGAAAAATAAAAATTAGCTTTCTAGGCAATCGTTCATTTATTTCACGCCTGCTACAAAGTGTTGACAACTACTGTTTTTTTGGTGTTAAGGAGCTTGAAATGTCAATAGAAACCACACCTGATTGGAAAAACTGTCTGTGAGAAGTGTGCTCCAGATTCTTGCTCGAAAACCTCACCTTACCTAACCAAACCAAACCTACAGGTTGTACTCACACTACGAGCCTTGAACAGCAAAGTCTAACTTTAGCCTAACCTTATCCTCGCGATAGATTAGAATGCCTAACTCGCTGCCGGGCCTATTCCGAAAAATCACAAGAGATATAATTATATACATCGAAAACTATTTATACGAACAGAGTTAATGGGTTTAACTCAAGGTTAGCAAGCGATACGAAATTAGGAAATAATGCAAAATATCGAGGTGATCTTGTAAATTTTCACAAATACTTAATAGTAGTAGCCCAGTAAAATGGGTCTATACATAGTGAAGTTTAACGCCCATAAAGGTAAGAATATAATTAAGACACACAAAAACAACCCTGGGAGAGTTCGACATAGTGAGTGGCCTTAATCTAAACGGAGTTACTATGGAAAGAGACTCAGGAGTCTTAAATTTCAAGCGAACTGACTTTTCAAAGCAATGAGTTATAGCTTCACAAATAAAGCGAGCAAACCAGCCTAACTCAGTGCCGGCCCCAGCCCGGATAACTAGGGAGGGGTGGAATAAAAAAGAGCATCCGTCCGTAAAGTCTCTGCCAAAACCTTAACGGATGAGTCTTTTACCGAGAAACGACTTATCAAGAACGGAGACCCCGAGTATGGAAAGGCCGAGAAAAAGAAGAAGGTTATATAAAACACTTGTCGGAAGTGGTTTCGAATATGTGATTCAGTTTTGGTCTCCTTATCTGCTAAAGACATCTTAATCATCGAAGGCGTTCAACGTTTACCGACAGTATTTACATGTGCACTTAGAAATAAATTATTTGAAGAAACCAGACAATCATCTTAATTTACGTTTACTAGCACATCATCGTTTGCGCGTTCAACACATCGAAGTCTTTAAAATGCCTAACAATTTAACTAATATAAATTATGAGTTGCCATTTGAGTGATTTAACCGAGTGGTCACTAGATAATGGCTTAATACTTGTGAACTAAAGACACACTCCAATAGCATAGGATATTTTCTCGGACAAAATTGCTTTGAAGTTCACGACCGACCTTTTATTATTGTCTCGTGTTTTTATGTAAATTTCCTGGGTGAAAATTCTCTATTCTCACTAAGTGGACAAAGAATGGGAAGTAAGGAGAGACTTGTAAAAAAAAAGAGTGAATAAAGATTAAGAATAATGAAAATGTTTTAGGATAACAAAAATTATAATAGCAAAACCTATCCGAGCTTTGTAAATACTAAGGTGTGTGTGTGTGTCTATGTGTGTGTGTGTAGGGTACGGGAGGAAGTGGGGGAGTATTATGTTTTGATATGTGGGTAGAAAAATCCTCACAGGGCTCAATAATACCCCACGTAGAGATAAGTGGTTGCAAGTATTCCATCGGCAGGGTCTCCCTTCATCCCCTCCCAAAGAGAGAGTGAATGTTTGGTTGTGAAGAACTCAAAGGAATGTTTAGCTATGTACATGGCGACGCGTGTGAAGCTACTTACCTCCAATGAAAGTTTTGTGGTCGCAGCCGAGATGCTAGAACTCAAACGGTCTATCTATTAGTCTAGTGAGTTAAGCGAATGATAGAGAATAAAGATGAAATGAAAAAGTAGAAAAGGGGTTGATTTTTCGCTCTTCTTTACTTATGTCGACGATACGTTTGCTTGCACATCGTTAATGGGTGCCAAGTGGTGCCCGAGAGCGGTCATGCAGAGAGGTAATGCGACGAGGGCGTGTTCAGAGTGAGGAGCATCACGAGAAGGGGGGAAGGGGTGTAGACGAGGAAGAAGATCCAGACAGGCGAGGATCGACTCTTGTAAAATGCATCGATGTGAGTCTTGCGGATTCGTGCAGGAAGGAAGAGAGCGGCGATCGGCGCTAGAGATAACACCGATCCCTACCGCGGCGTCGAGAGTGAGGTTTCCAGAACAGTTTTACGTTATACACTTGAGGAGGTTCTTGATGACTCCAAAAGTTGATCAAGTAACGAGAGTATTCTTGGTTCGTTAGAGGTTGATTGAACGAGACTCATGACAAACTGATTTACAGAATCGTTTCGCAGTTGTTTATTTGTTTGAAAAGAAAGTCATGAAAATGGCTTCTATTTGGGAGACCGGCTTATGACTGTGTGAGACGCAAGGTGCCAATAATGACGATAACACTGCGATTTTATTTTATCATCCAGATCCTTCAACACCAAATTCTTGTTTATTTTCGGCGAACATTTTGCTTTTCCTACCGTATACTACACTGAAAGAGGTGTAATATTCTTACTTTTGGGTGTCTAAACTATGGATATGTTTTGTTGAGGCCTTGAATGCGTACTCCTACCCCCACTAGCTTTGTTCCTAGCATATGAGGGTAGTTGAGTATCCATCGCATTTGGAGACCTTCAACTCTAATTATTAATGTTCTTTTTCTATTTAGTTTTTTTTTTTTTGTCTTTATCTATCTGCCACTAAATGGCAGGTTACTTTTCCTTATTTTAATGATTATCTCATAATATTATGTCATTCTATGCCTCGAATTGTTTTTTTTTTCTCTCTTCTTCTATAACTGTATATTGTAACGGGAAAATTTCGAAATATTTACCAAGATTTTTTTTGAGAATGACCATGTTTGTTATTTTAATTATTTATATTTAAAAAAATGAAACTTTTGAAAATAAATATGTTTGAGAATTAACAAAATTACAAATAGTGAAGTTTAGAAAAAAATTAGAAAATTTATTAAAATTAAGCATTGCTGTTTTTGTTCATATATTCGAAGGTTTTATCGAAGTTCTTTCCAAAATCGATTTTACACCTTAATCGTTAGTCCCCAAAACCCAGGAAACCAGAAGTAAATTATTAAATCAAATTTAGATCGGAAAAACATCCTTGCGTTTTGTTTTTCCGTATTTCAAAATAATTTAGCTAAAAAATATTTCTTGCCTTTAGACTTAGAAAATAAGCATGGATCTGAAAAAAACATGCACCAAGATTAAATTATTGAGAGATATGTACTAGAAACTTTTTAAATTTTTAGACCAAAAGCCCGTTGCCAGAGCTTTATAGGGCGTAAGCGATAGACCGAAGGTCTGCCTGCAAAGCGTAAGCTACTCCTGTAAGGAGGAGTACTGCATGTTCGGCTTCTTAGTCATTAAATTCAAGAGCAGACTGATTTTAATCATTTCAAAATTTTCAATTGTCTAGATTCTTTTCGCATTCGAATTCTAATATCAGTTTTTAAAGGCTAAGAATCAAGAAATCATTCGCCAACTTTTGTGGCTTGAAACCTACGAAATTTCAGAAGTAAAACATTAAAAATCGGAGAGGAAATATGGTTCTTAATATGATTAATCCTTATGCTCACCAAAAAGACCAATCGCGACAGATATGAGGCCGAGAGCCATGGCCTTATCACCTGGACTGACACAGCGCAGCGTCAACATCATTCCTCCGACCTCTGAAGTCGAGTGTATAATAACGAAGAAGCAGAAAACAGCTATATACCACAATAGATTTGGACACACTGCTTCACAGAGGCGAAGTTGAGCTTTGACACCCGGTTCCAAGCATTCACAGGTCCCATACTAAAAAATAAATCAATTAGAATATATTATGTCTCAAAAACTTCACAAAATAATTTAGTAAATAAATTTAATTGTTTATATTTATGGATATTTTCTAGGAAACAAAGAATGAGTAAGTATTTTAGATTCTCTGTCTTATCTCTAATGTTTTACCTTACCTGGAAAATATTTCGGTTTTGAGATTGACATTTTCAATGTTAGTCTGAATTTTTATCATTTTTATGTTCACATGTATCGAAATCATTTTGATTTTTTATGTTTCCATTAATATATTATGATTCAAGGAGCCTAAAGACGAGACTACTAATGCCACTCGGGGCAAATCTTCTAAACCTTCCCAATTTTCACAACCAAGGCAGAGCCCCATGTATTTATGTACCAATAACAAATATGTATAATTAAACAGTAAAGCAACTTCAGTAATGTTATAGATAGTATAATATACTGAAAAAGTATAAAGCCTGAAGTGTGAGCCCTTGGTCAAGCTCCAACTTACCAACGTTTCATCAGCCTACTAAAGTGAGGTATTTGTTCTAAAGTGAGGTAGTGTTGCATTTATAAGCTCCGTGTGAAGAATTAACCGAGGAGCGACGATGTCCGGACAGTTGGCCAGCGCATAATTGGCCGAGCGGACAGTTGACCGAAGGGACATCTGATCAGCAGACATTTAACCGACGCCAGGGATCGGCCAAATAGGGTTAAGATGAGTGTCAAAGGAATAAACAAGAAACATGGTGAAATAGTGTACAGGTGGAAAAAACTAGATCGAATTCAAAAGAAAAGTGGATTTAAGTTAATGATGTTCTTTTCTCGAAGAGCAGGAGAAGAAAGATTTATAAATCAGCGGGATGGATTAAGTTTTATAGATGTGTGAATTCGTTTTTTATATTGACAGTAAAGTAGTCCCAGACACCTAAGCTATATCTTTGAGCGCACGGGTAGTTGATTCGGTCTTAGCCATTTATGTCGCATTAACAGGCGAAATGTTTGGGGTCCGTTCTTTTCTCTTTTCGATTTTGAAACCATAGAACTCATAGGGAGGACAAGAGGACCGAGGAAGCTTTTGTTTGACGGCCACGTCTGCATCGTTGACACACGGAAGGACAATGCAACATAGTAGCGATGTGAACACAGGAAGTTGTAAATAAACGATTAAAATCAAAAGATGTTATCTGAAGCGAACCAATTAATACCTGACATTCACCTGATGCAACCTCTTTTGGAAACTAGTACAACAATTAAATAAAAAGCCAGGCAATCAGAAGAAGTGACATCGACTATTATACAAAACTGCACCGCTTAGAACTCACTCCATGCGCCTTAAGCTCTTACTAGGAAGGAAAATCAGGGAAAGATGGCGTGCAGGTAATGAGCGTTACAAGACGGTAAATTTTTGCTTGGCGATTTACAGAAATCAGTTAGAGAGAAGAATTTATTATCAATGAAAGTGAAAACAGACTAATTGTGTCAACACACCAAAAACTTACATCTTTTTTATGGAATGGAACATTTGAGTCTGGGTCATATGGCTTTCAGTTATATCTCGTACAGGGCATGTTATGGTGGAAGAGATCTTTGCAATTCTTTTGGTATATTGCATCACAAAGAATAAAACTAAGTAAAACTATGACTTAATTTTCAGGGACTTTAAGCAAAAGCGAACAGATCTTAGTCATGTTTTGGTCACCATTGACTATGGAAGAGCTGTTCTTAATAGAATCGCGGCGTGTATCACAAACACAAACAATTATGGGTATTTTTTACCATTTTGGCCCGTGCCTTTGAAATAAATAGAGAGTTGGTTTAATAATCCATGGAATGTACTCATTGTTAAATCATTTCAAACTTTATCATTTGCGCCAGTTAGTGATGTTGTTGTAAGCTTCTATGAAATATTCTGATCAAATTTTATCAGATTTTGTTTGTTACTTTGAAATAACATTGATTAGTGTTGTATAATATGGAAGGCAAAGAAGACCAGAATTTGAGCTCAAGTTGTTAGACATATTGGAGAGACGTGCCCAAGGGCTTCCACGAGTAACAAACTCTCTTGAAGGATGGAATCCCACCTCATAATTTGCCATCTCGTTTCAAAATTAAGAAAATAGAAGTCAGTGTAGGAGATGGCAAATGAGCAGGAAATAGCAAGATTGATATTAAGCAAGTAAAATAAAGTCCCAAATATCGATTAAAAGAAAAATATGTTATTGAAAAATATGAAGAATATCTCAGAATTGACTTTAAGAGCAATTTCCCACATTCTTTAATATATTTTTAAACCTTTTACTTTGTACTAAGTAAACTAATTTCATCATCTAAATATATTTTTATATTTTACTCGCTCATTTTGTCAGGGTATTACGTTAAAAATATTTTCTATCAACTTTTTAATATTTCTTAAGAGTACACTACGCTCTTAACGGCAGGGAGCCCTCGTACTACGTCAGTTCAAGAGCGTGGAATGAAAGAGAGGAGAAAAAAATCAGTGGGAGAGGAAGACATTACTGAGTGGTCTTTAAATCAGTTTTGAAAGAGAAAGAAAGAATGTTAGGAGGGTCATTGATTAGCAGACATATACGCGAAGAAAGTGTGGTGGAAAATATCTTGGGGAGAATCAACTCACTTCCTCTTATCTTTGCAGAAAACATTGACACCAAAATAAACGCCCCTTACAACTCCACATTCTTCAGTGGAAAAATTCAACAGGTAATAGTGGAAGCATCATTATACACTTGAAAGAAATAAATAAGACAAGATCAAAGAAGTGATAGGCTCCCAAGGAACCCCAGCCAATCATAAAAGTCGTACGATGAACACTCCGGCCGATTAAGACTTACTACTCCAATCAAGACATCAAGGAAGAGAACACTAGCGTGACTACTCAATCAAGACACATTAAAGTGAACATCCACCTAAAAGTGAAACGAAAGTTGAACTTAATAGCCCACTATAGGGGGCTAATTAGAAGTGTTTAATAATAGTAAAAAAGTGTAATATGACAAATCTTAAGGTGGATTCATAGTGAGTTAAAACAAGGAAAAAAAAAGTGAAATTAGTGAACAAAGTGAGTAAGTGGAAATAATAAAGACTTCAACATAAATTAAATACAAAATAAACAATAAGAACTATACATTCAGTAGAAACATCTAAAACAGTAAACCAGACACAACACTATGCATCTAGGCAATAGCTCAGCAGAGAAATTCACACAACGGCATGAATGCTAAAGTATACACAAGAATGAAAGAAAAACTAACTGATGACAAAGATTAGTCAGCTCTCCTGACAACTATAAAGAGGTTGCGATTACATACCAATAGAGCAATAAGTAAAGAATTGGATAAAAAAGGATAAGAATAGGTCGTCGTTCATATTCCACGTTAATCAGTAGGTCCAAACAAAATTGAACTATTCCATTCTATCCCCAGCTAAATGAAGAAGGTCACCTGAGACCAACTGCTTTTCTCTTATGATACTTTCCTTTTCATCCTCTTTCATCTCTTCCCTCCTTGGACCCCATCGTTCCTTCTCCCTCCAGCCCACCAAACATGGTGGGACCTGGGAAAGGAAGGTAGCTTGAGAACGGGATGAGTCGACTGGGTGTTTTTTTTACCCTCCTGCTCCACCAGAGAGGAGGAAGGGGGCTGTGCGGCCGATCCATCTATCTCTTTCAGTAATCTATTTTTTTTTAAATTATTGGCTCTCTACCGGACCACCTAGTATCAGCTTTTGCTTATCTTTTGTAGGCTATAGATGTGATAGCTTAGGTTGGCCGGATTGCGGCTGTTTTGCCTATGAAGTGCTATTTGTGTATGTAGGCGTACTTACCTTATCTGAGCTTGGTGGTGTGCCTGATAAATTCCCAAATCCTATGGTCATTGGATTTTGGTAGTTCAAGTCAATTCATGTGTTCAATGATTTAAATTTGAAATGTGGTCATCGATTACTTTTCTACGTTTCCTGCACTAAAAAACAAATTTAACCCTCTACTTCTACTCAACGTACCTCCATTCCCCCAGTAATATTTGTTAGGGTAACTGTACTACAGCCGGCATGACAGGCGCTGAAATATGTTTTGCCTTCTGTTGTGCAGATGGGTGCAAAGATTTTTTCGTTGCATGCTGAACAAGACCTTTCGCACAAAGGGCGAAACAAGTAATTCCTGGATAAGAAAAAAACAATTAATTCTTATGTAGTGGGGAGTGGGAGGTAAGAGCCAATTCATTGGCACCAGGCTCATTTGAATGGGAAAGAGTAAAGGGGTTAAATTGACAGAAGAAAAATAGGAATAGAGCGAAAGATTAATCCGAAAAGATGTGCCATTTATGTAAATTATGGTTTGAATAGGGGGGATAACATTCAAAATTTCCATGATCAAACTAATGAAAAAAACAGTTGTCTTCTAAAGTATAAATCATAACACCAATTAAACCGAAGAATAGGTTGGTAGTAATAAGGAGGAGTGATATACGAAAAGAACGAATTATAAGAGCTGGGTTCATTTATAAGAACCATTTATTCTTGCAGGTCATTCCTCACAAATGATCGAATTCCAGAAAATCGGTAGCAGTGAAATTTGTTCTCTCTAACCACCGCCAGTAGAGAATCACTAGCAGAACAATTCTATTCCCCGGGCTAAATATTGAATCAAGATTGAAATTAGGTTTGAGGAAAGATTAAGTCTATAGAAAATAAACTCAGGTAATCTGTTGTAGAAGCTAAATAAATTGGACCCCGATGGCTCGGGAATGGGTTTTAAGCTCGTACTTTTGAGCACATGACATTTTTGTTCGAACCTAGAGTACACCATTCCGAACCCATTGTTTGGAGTTGGTGATTCATACTATTGGAATTTCCATTAGTCTTAACCTTTATCCTTTTCTTGGTTCCATCTACTTACCATTTTCCCAATTATTTTTTTAACACCCATCTCGATGGTTCCAAAATTAAGGTAGGGGAAGTGAAGGTTGAATATCAAACACAATAAAGACGAATCGTAATCGTTTCCCTTTGTTTAGAAGAAGCTGATTAACGAGTGTTGTGGTTTAGGTGAAGAAACAAAGAAAGGAAGACGGATGAGTTAAAATAAGGTTGGAACGTGTAAAGTGGACTTATGAATGAAGGAAGTGTTTTGTGAAAATCTATACAAAGCGCGCTGAGAGGCTTTATGGTCTAAAGGGCCTTGATCGGTGGGTTGTGAACATTGTCCGTATGGAGGGTAGAAGCGTGAAGAAGCGGAACGTTGCTCGAGAAAGTATATTTCAAAATGGCTGAACTAAGTGAGCTATATGTACAGGGTGGTCTGAAAGTCTTGTCGCCCCTTACCGAAAAGTAATAAGAACAATAGAGGAACAATATAATAATATCAAACACCTGTTCGAGTTTTAGTGTATTCACTTTCATTGACACTGTCACACATCGAGAAGTTCTGTATGGACATCATCATTTTCGTGGCACAAAGTCATGCTGCGCCATGTCCTGTGTGATATTTTACGAAACTGTGATTTGTTGATTGTTGCAAAAGGCTGCGCGAACAGCGTCCTTCAACTGTGAGGTGTTCTGTTATCACTCTTGTGAAACTTTCTCGTTGATAATACTCCACAGAGCGTTGTCGCAAGACGTGATGTCTGGACTTCTAGGAGGCAATGGATAGATGCTGGAAGTTGTTGTGATCCTCCCCCCATCCATTTATCCCGAAAAACTTTATTCATGTATTCACTAACATTGATGGTATAGTGGGTAGGGGCACCATCTGGTTGGAACCAACAATAATTCAAATCCACATTCAACCTCTGAGTTGTAGAATAGACCATTCCCTTAGCATGGCAAGGACAGAGTGCTGGTTAACAGAGCCCTCAAAGAAATAGGGTCCTATTAAGTGCTTATTCGGTATAGCGGCCCAAATCATCACATGCGAGGGGTTGTGCTCCAGTTCTTCGAAATAGTGCGGATTTTCTTGGCTCCAGAAATAAATATTCCTAGCCCGACCACTCCGGTAAATTGCCCATTCAACGGGGAAAACATCTTTCCACGTTGTGGGATTGTCGGAAACACATCAAGAAACCGTCCACATTCCATACGTCTTCTGCCCGTGTCGCTATCGTTTAGTTCGTTGACGAATGTTGCCCTAAATTATTTCAAATGAAGATCCTATGTCATGTCTGTTAACATTGTAGTTTTGGGAATTCGTAGCTCTGAAGGCCCTTTTCGCAGTGACTTCTATGGTGATAGTAGCATAGATGCCTACACATAAGCACATACGTCCCTTTACGTTGATAGTTCGTCCTGTCCTCGGTTTGTCCTTAATTGTCCCTGTCAGAAACAAATTATGTTCCCAATGCAATATCGTCCTCTTCTGAGGGATATAGTCTGCTGACAATCATGTGTCTACATACAAACATGTGCCCCACTCGGCCTCTCTTCCAAACTGTAGGAACTCGTGTCAGTAATCTGAAATAGAAAATTAAAACAATATTCACAGGGGTGACAAGACATTGGGACCATCCTGTATATTAAAATTATAATAAGTTGTGACAAGGTTAATAAAGAAACAAGAAAATTGTTCTCTCTCTCTAGGATGAAGGATAATCACAGATGGGTTTATAATTTATTTATAAAAGATACAACAAGATTGAAGAAGAATAGCGCGGTGAGATTCTATAGTGGAAATTTTGTAAGACGAGAGTGCGAGAAGCAGATATTCATGTTAATACCGCATATAATGAGGTTTGACATAACGTTAATGTTGTGAAGGAAAAACTCAATCGTTTTTGTAAATTAATTACAAAAGTAAATATAAAAATGAATTTAATAAGGAAAAATATGAATAAATATCTAGAAAAAAAACCCAAAGTTTAAGATTGCACCAATGAGGGAATAATATCGGTGATGATAATTGGTTCGGAGTTACTTGTCGTGGCGCATTAGATGAAAAATAAGAGGAGTGAATGCAGCTGAGAGGTTGTCGAGGTCAAAGTACTTGCAGTAGTGGCAGTAGTGCTTGGAGAATCTGCCGTGGAAAGTTCCTCATACGAGAGAGGCAGCTTCATTTCGAGGAGGAGGGAATGAGTAGTCCCTGTTCTACGGACGGAGTAGAAACTGCATCCTCAGTCACGGTTGACTGAATAGTGATGAAATTCATTCAATGACCTTATGACTTGAAGCAGTTATGCTTCCCTCCGGTATGCAAAGTCCTCCGTTATTAGGATATAGCGCAGATGATGCGGATTGGAGATTATTATTGGTTGGATTATGGTGTCATTTAAGAGCTTCATACCTTTTAGAGCCCGGGCAGGTGGAAGGGAGGGGGGGTGCCTTCAATATGGGCGCGATACAAGCGGCGGGACGTAGCAGACAGGAACTCGTATAATAAATTTCTCTCGGACAGTATTCTGTCTATCTCTAAAATGTACTCACACTAAAGTTCATTGGCGGTATCTCCAAAGGACAGTTTTAGAGGAGGTTTGTAGAGAAAGTTGTGAAGTAATTGGAAGTGAAAATGTCTGAGAGGACATACTCCTAGTACACCACTTTCTGCGTTATGGACATGTGGTGGTGGGCAAAATAAAGTGAATAAATATGATAAGCGGAGAGAAAATAATGGACGTTTCGATAACAAAACTTGCGCTCGAGGAACGAAATTCCGAGTAAAATCTGGAAATACTTATGGCTTATTATAAAATCCTGCTCAAACAAAACCTCTCTCAGCTCTTTAATGGTTTATTTATAAAAATAATAAATTGTAGACAAAACACATATAAAGGGATACATAATGAGCAGCTGGTCAGAACTAAAGTTCTATATTGCAGCAAAAATAAAACTTCTAGGTTGCGAGGTTTTATCTTTAAACCATCATCTAGATATTCTCTCCTCCTCTATCAGAAGGTATGGAAAAAGATGATTGGTATTTTACGCTCACCATATCCGTGTGTGTCCCTTCTCCGATAAAATAACTTCTTTCGGTTATTTGGAATACATGAGAGTTCAGTAGGGCTTAGAAAAACGCCCTGACCAATATACACTATCCCTATTATAGTATAACTTTATTATCGGCTACTATTTTCATTACAGCATCATTATCATTGTTACCATTATTATTATTTTATTACTATCTCACATTGCTACCACACTTAATTTCACTATGATTATTATTCATGTATGCGATCAATATGAGTACTATCCGCCCATGATTAATATTTTACTTTGGATGCCAAAGATGAATTGAAATTCATTACACAATAGCTAATACTAACCAAATAATGTGTTGCTAATTACATTTGGCTAGTCACGATGTGCTTTCGTTACAATGTGTGTACGTTGTAACACGACTCTCTATATTAAGGGGAAAAATCTTTGTTAATGTAGGGTTTTGTTTACTTTATTAACTTAGATATCCAGTTTGTCTTTATTTTTGTCACGTCCATTTTTTCCATGACCTGCGTTTCTTGTTATAGTAGGCCCAGGAACACGGTAGTTTGGGAGCTCGGCGAGCGTTAAATGTTTTTTGCTCGTTAGCCTGTTTAATCTAAGCTAACTGAGGTAATGATTACAATAATTAAGGTGGACGATAAAATTATAGTTACAGGATTACACAATTTAATAACAGGAAGGTCAAGTTTTGCGTTAAGAACTTTATCTAATGATTATTCCAACGAGGGGTGTTTAAAGGGGGTTTGAGAGGTATTGTGTTTATCAGGAAGCTTAAGAGCTCCACGGGAGAAAAAGAGAGCTAGAATGATTCATGTGCAAGGATGATGGATTTTGAATTAAAATTTAGCAAATGTTAGCTCGCATCCTTCATTTAGAGGTAATACTCCTTTACCAATCACATGGGTTATCTTATTTCCCCACTTTTGCGGGTGGCTGGATTGCCTAAAGAGACAAAAAGGCGTGCCTAGGTCTTGCACATGATGGGAAGTCTTTCGACAAATTGGGTAAAATTGGTTGAAAAATTTATAATATTCTATCTCGTTGACAGAAACCTTTAGCAACAGTGAACAGCGGCTGTGCTGGTGGAAAAAACTACATACAAGCGGTAATTTTCAAGTGCTTTACTTCGGTTTGAGTCGAATACATCTTAAGATTGTAGAATAAAAAGAAACAAGGACAAGCGGGATATAGGATTAGTCAACCATTAATAATTTTGTTGAAGTAGAGGGTCGAAAACAAGCGAAATATGTACAGGCTATATGCTGAGTTGTCAAAAGGAGGTATAATTAAACTCGATAGGCACCGATCAGAACTGATTAGGGTGTAAATAAGGTCCCAAAAGTCACACTTCTGTGTCAGTCATCGCTATAGTCTTTAATATGTCGTTTAAGGCTCTGAATCTCTTGGGTCACTTCGTGTAAGCAGACATTGTGTTGGTGGAGGGTGAAGATGGTTTATCTTGGAGTTTCTGAATGTCTTTGTCGATTGATGACAAATAAATTTAGCCTAATTTTCACATTATTTAATTCCCTTTGGGTAGCTACATCAAAGAATCCATTTAGAAGTTGACTTACTCGGTCCATCAGGCACCCCGAATGACGGATCTTTCGAATTCCAGGTCAATTATTTGGATTCTCTAGCCTGTTTATGGTGTAAAGGAGGTCTACACCTAGCTCATATATGAACAAAATACAACCATTTTAGGACGTTGTATGTTGTTCAAATGTGAGCTGAGTGTAGACCTCCTTTTCATCCTTTTCGTATTGTCTTCAGCCTCTGATTTCATATGTACCTACAGTGTTTGGCTCATTGGTCCTACTAGTGCATCCTACAATGATCCAGTTTGGATAAATTTCTGAGAGAAGTTTTAAATTTAGGTCAACTTCAGCATATCTATTAATTACTGGATCCGTCGATAATTCGGGTCCTTTCCTTGGGAAGTTACGGGTGGATGGAGGTACAGAAACTAAGAACAAAAGGACAAACTTCATAACAGTTTGCTTAAGTGATGAAGGAGATCCGCGCATGGCCTCGGCAGAAGTTGAGTGGAAGATCGACTACGCCGAGCAGGTAGAAGTGGTAAGCGTCGCTCTAATTCTAGTAGGCGTTTTAATTTGTGTTATAGTCTGGGTTCTAGCGTAACGACTAAAAAGAATAATTTTTTTTACAAAAATATTCTCATGCAAAAAATGAATGCTCAAAGTAGCCTAAATAAAAAAGAAAATCGTATTCTAATTTCAAACTTTTTTCCCCTGGCCTTATCTCTGTCTTCTCGGTAAAGGATTGCCTTCATTGTGCCGCCCTCTGCTCCCTTTGATTCTAGTCTTCTTCTAATGTCCCTTTCTCTTACCTCTAAAAAACTCCTGTTTCTTGTCTCATTGCTCATTTGCGTTCAATTTCTCTTTCTTGTACTATATATATATATATATATATATAAATATATATATATATATATATATATATATATATATATATATATATATATATATATATATATATATATATATATATATATATATATATATATTATATATATATATATATATATATATATATATATATATATATATATATATATATATATATATATATATGAAAAAAAACTCACAACTTGCACGTGAGTCAAAATTATGATAAATAACACCAACAAGGAAAATGGAACAACAATTCCGAGTGCTTTCGTCTTTATTCTAAAAGACCTCTTCATGGAATAACAGGTCAGGACAGACAATGCCTTAAATAGTAAGGAGTGGGAGGGGGGGGGGTTAAAACTGCTACCTGCATCAAAACCCTAACTAGGGGGTACAAATTATTTAAACACTTTAATTTGTGATTAAATAAAATTAGATATATGATCTAGGCTAAACAATCCAAGGCTAATATTAAAATTGGGGAAAGTATTAAAAGAGATATACTCCAATATATTTCTTGAAATGTAGTTTGTACATTTAATAACAGGTTTAGCACTATTCCAAACTATTATTTGGAATAGTGTTAGAATAAAGACGGAAGCGCTCAGAATTGTTTTTTCATTTTCCTTGTGGCTGTTATTTATCATATATATATATATATATATATATATATATATATATATATATATATATATATATATATATATATATATATATATATATATATATATATATATATATATATATATATATATTGTTCAGGAGAAAGCATCTACTTGCAAGATTAACTGAGCCAACGTTTCAAAAACTATACATTTTCCTCCTTAGGTCACTAAAAGAAAATGGACACATTAGGAGACTAAAATTAAATCTCACTCTTCGGCCTTTTATCATAAAAAAATGTTAATATATTAATTAACCGGTTTGTTTGAATACTATTAGAAAAAAAAGCAAATAATAGACATTATGGAAAAAAATTGAAGTGACAAAAATTAATAAAAACTAGACATCTATGTTAATAAAGTAAACAAAACCCTACATTAACAATGTATTTACTATTTACTCTGTTGAATCACTCCTCAATTCCTTCCAAGGTCAAAGAATTAAAAACAATATTCAAATCAGTTACTTATATGTTGTGGAGAACATTCTAGAATCATATTTGAAAAAACACAACTAACCAAAACCATTATTTAAGACATTATATATGTAAATGTTTCTAACTAGACTCTTCATTGCGATTTGGTTTATGTTAATTAACACGTTCAAAGCCATGCCGACGACTCAGCTTTTCCTTGAAATACCAGAGACAATTCCCAAGAAATGCTCATTTACGTGCTCAGTTAAGAACTTGTTTCTAAGTTCTTAACTGTTTTAGGTTATAATCGTATGCCAATACTTTAAATTTATCAATATAAATGTCGGTTTACGCATTTTATAGTATGTTCTCTAATCGAGGATTTTTCTTTTTTTCCTCATATATTTCCTGTTCGCCACTAATGCCAATATGAGCAGAGAATCATACCCCAAGACACCTGGCAGGGATGCCGATATAAGTTGCGCCAGTACAATCGGGACATTGAAAAGATAAACGACATGGTTGCAGTGCTCAAGAGGGTTAAGATCTTTTAAGCGAAAAAAGAATTATATAAAGTTTCTGTTCATAAAATAATTTAGGGAATTATTTGTGGAAAATAATTTTGATAATATAACAAGTTTTGATCTTAAAAAATAATTAAGAGAACATATTTCTGATATTAAATATTATAGGAGCATTTGCGAACACTAAGAGGTAATCGGCTGGGGGATGGGGGCAATGTACTCATTTAGAAATCGTTTTATGATTTTGTCATAAAGATTAAATAGAAATGAATTAATATCAAAACATTTTTTCAGGAAAACAAACACGTTATACATTGGCATGTAAGAAGTAAGTTAAAAACTTCCTCGTAGTAATGTTTTAATCGTTGAAATTTTATATTTGAAATTACGAAACTAAAGCAATTAATGCCTAGACTAGTGTATGTCCTTTTTCGGTGTAGTGTTGTTTGAAATTTACCATGTTTTCGAGAAACCAACATGTCCAAAAGAGCCAATTTATTATTTAGATGTTCCTCTAACGCGAATTTTATATTAGGATGTGAGGTGTTTAGAAAATTGAATAATTAGTGGCAATGCGCAATACCCCCAAACTCCAAATGAATTCCAAATTAGCAGAAAATATAATTTTCTCAAGGTGTCTCATAAGGAGGGTTGTGGCTAGTAATCCCATTGGAGAGCCCATCGCAACGCCATCAATTTGATGAAAAACATGATTCTTGAAGATGAACCATGAGTCAGATAAAGTTAACTGTAGGGCCTTTTAAATGAGTACGCCACCCACCTCCCCTATGAAATTCACTTTGAGAATTGAATAGTTTCTCCCAAATTATAGTGATTATTTGGTTAACTAGAATGTTGGTAAATAATAATTCAACATCAAAACTAACCCTGTAGCCATCATTGACCAGAATAAGGAGATGCTCGTTAAATTTTTATGAGTATTGTATAAAATATTGATTTTCAGATGATGAGGATAAATGGGTAACAAGATATTTATCTTTTGCCAGTTTGTAAGATGGAAGTGAGTATGAGGCAAGAAATGGTCTCAGAGGAACCCCTTGTGTACTTTTGGAAAGCAGTAAAGAGGCTAAATACCTTGAGGAAACAAATAATTCATCTTAAATGTCATTTGAAATTATGTTGGACTGTTTAAGATGTGTTAGAAAGCGATTGATTTTGTATTCTAGTCATAATGTAATAGTTTTAGGCGACTCGTTTGAGGGTTGAAATTTGTAATCTCTATTCGATGTGCTGTAAGTCTTAAACAAATAGCCCTGTTTGTACAGGATCCTAACACATTTTCCTTTATCCGGTCTAATAATTGTTATATTTTTCCTGGTGG
Organism: Ceratothoa steindachneri; assembly: GCA_963969495.1. Classification (NCBI taxonomy): domain Eukaryota; kingdom Metazoa; phylum Arthropoda; class Malacostraca; order Isopoda; family Cymothoidae; genus Ceratothoa; species Ceratothoa steindachneri. The sequence continues at coordinate 31,586,014 of OZ018322.1, forward strand.
TCAGTTTTTTAAGTATGTTTATGTCTCCCAATTTAAATTTAAAATTCGATTTGCCAACACTGAACAAAAGTTGTGAACTTACCTTTTATAGGAAGATCCTTAAGTTTACGGGCCATATTTTCATAATATAGCATGAAATTAGGTCTAGTTATTTTGTATAAGGGTAGTATCAACTCAAGCAAAAAAAGAACTAAAAAAGATTGAAGGAACCGAGTGATGGATGGAGGCGTGGTTCGGAATCCACGATAAAATCAGTAGGTCCACACAATGGAGTTGTTCCATTCCATAGGTCAAGATAGATCAATTTCGATTCTCTTACTCTCTCACTTAAAATTTGTATTCCTCCTCCTACTCCATCTCTACCTTAATCGGCTCTCACCGATCCTTCCTCATTTGGGGTCCACTTTGACTCTTTGTGGGAGGAGAGAGAGTTAGATGAAGGGTCAACTGGGGGCCACTCTCCATCCCCCTCTCCCACTCGAGAGAGGGGGTGGGGGAGACTGCGCTGGCGATGAATTTTTCTCTCCTATTATAGAAAATAAAAATAAGAATAACGAAAAATTGAAAGCCTATTGAATAAATTGATCACAACTTTATCAGGATCAATGAAGGAGGGCTAAGATAATCCTAATTTGGCCAACTTTGGTGAGTTTCTCTATGAATGCTTTTTGATAAGTTAGTTTGATTTTGAAAAATTCACCAAAGCATGGTAAATTTCAAACAACATTATACCGAAAAAGGACATAAACTGGTCTAGGCATTAATTACTTGTGTTTCGTGATTTCAAATATAAAATATCAATTATTAAAACATTATTACGTTTCTAACTTACTTCTTACATGTCAATGAATGCCATGTAAGTTTTCCTGAAAAGATATTTCTAGACTAACTCATTTCCATCTAATCTTTATGACAAAATCTTAAGATGTTTTCTGATTGATCACATTGCACCCCTCCCTCCAGATTGATTGCCTCTAGTATTCCCAAAATGTAACTATAATTTTTAATATCAGAAATGGTTTTCTTAATTATTTTTTTAGAATAAAACTTGTCCTTATATCATCAAAATTTATTTTCCACAATTAAATCCCCAAATTATTTTAGAAACAGAAACTTTATAGGATTTTCTTCTTCACTTAAAAGATGCTATCTCTCTTGAGCAGTGCAGCTATGTTGTTTATCTGTTCAAATGTCCCCGTTGTATTGGCACAACCTATATCAGCATCCCTGCCAGGGCTCGTAGATTAGATTCTCTGCCCATATTGGACTTAGTCGGCGAACAGGAAATATATGAGGGAAAAGAGAAAAATCTTCGATTAGAGAACATACTATAAAATGCGTAAACCGACATTTCTATTGATAAATTTAAAGTATTGGCATACGATTATAAGCTACAACAGATAAGAAATTTAGAAATGCTATATATTAAGTATCATAAACCAAATCGCAATGATAAGTCTAGTTCGATGCAGTTAGATATATAAAAAATATAATGTCTTAATCAATGATGTTGGTTGGTTGTATGCTTTGATTGCCAGTAGTTGGTTGGTTGTATGCTTTGATTGCCAGTAGTTAGTTGGTTGTATGCTTTGATTGCCAGTAGTTGGTTGGTTGTACTTTGTTTACATATGATTCTAAAATATTCTCCACAGCATATGAGTAAGTGATTAGAATATTTCTAATCCTTTGACCTTGGAGTGTATTAAGGAGTGGCTCAACAGATTAAGTAGGAAATATATTGTTAATGTAAGGTTTTGTTCACTGTATTAACATAGATGTCCAATTTGTCTTGAGTTTTGTCACTTCAATTTTTTTCCATAATATCTAATATTTGCTTGTTTTTCTTATAGTATTTAAACAAAACGTTCAATTAATAGATTAACATTTTTTAATGAGAAAACGCACAAAAGTGAGAGTTAATTTTAGTCACTTAATGCCTACATTCTTCTTTATGTAACGTGAGGATGAAACGTGCAATTTTCGAAACGTTAGTTCGATAAAACTTACAAGTAGATGCCCTTCTTATTAACTCAGGATTTCAGGATTTCTCCTGAACATTAAATGGGGTCTTCACAGCAAGGCTCCTTTTCAATATATATATATATATATATATATATATATATATATATATATATATATATATATATATATATGTATAACTGAATCACGAAAATAAGGAACGTGAGGAATTTATGAATAACGTTACAGCCACGAGGAAAATGAAACAACGGAGAACTGCGAGGCCTTTCGACTAATGGTCCTTTACTGAGCAGACTAAAAGACAGGGAAAAAGAGAAAGATATTTATACACCTGATTAAGGAAAATATGGGATATAAAGATTAAAGGGGGTGGGATTAACAGATACCTGGAAAAAACCTATTAACAAGATGAGCCGTCAGGGTTAAAAAAAAGAAGTTTACGGGTTACAAAAGAAAGGGGGGGGGGCAATGCTTGGGAATCACATATGCAATATGAAAAAAAAAGAAAAAAAGTTTACACATGATAACTAGAAAATATGACAAAAGAAAAATATGAGGAAAGGTTTTTTTATATAAAAAGGCTAACATAACTTCTATGTGGTAATCATTAATTCAGAAATTTTATCTTTAAAGTCATTCTTAAACATTCTTTTGATACAAGGGTCCCAAAAATACATTCCAGGGCTGAGATTAAAATTCGAAGTCAGTTGTATAAATGCTGATTCTAAAAGATTTCGAATGCTGATTCTAAAAGATTTCGTGACTTTTTTTCACGAAATCTTTTAGAATCAGCATTTATACAACTGAAAGGCACAATTGGGGGCACTGAGTAAAACAGATTTGAGGATTAGCCCACTGTGGAACGCGGCGTCAGTGGCTCCTGGAGAAGGGGCAGAACTGCAACCTACTGGGAGCGGGGGGGGGGTCTCCCCCATTCACGCTCTACCCCGGGGCTCCAGCCAGGACCACAGAGGGAAGTAAAACCCGTCTCTCTACATACAGGAAGCAGTTCTGATACAGAAACCCTCGAAGGGCGGCATCCAGGGTGGGCGATGGTGGATTCCGCTCTAACTATTAAAAGGTTCATCACCTAGTACACCTCGAGAGAGCCTTCCAGGTTCATCCCTCATCACATCTTCCCTCCCAAGGCAACTCGTGATCACAAAGGCGGTGTCACTCCAGAGAGGGGGTCATCCACTAAGAACTAACTCAGCAAACACAATGTCACCCTCGAATAAAGCAATAAAATACATCTCCATGGAACCATGGTCACAGCCATGTGGTTCACCAGCACGAAGCACATGCCACTTAGGACCCTCCCGGACAAGAAAAGCCTGAAAGGGAGAAGGTGTTCGAAGTGGTATATGGAACTTTGAGGAAATAACAAAGGAGTCCTCCGTCACTGCTCTTTAAAAGATTAACCTGAAACCGACAATTTCTGCCCAGATCCTCACCCACCGGAGCGTAATCTCCAGAAAGCTGAACCCCTGGATTGGCTAACATACCAGAGAATAGATAGTGGCCAAGATTACGAGGATCACAATGGACTAAAGTCTACGAACTAATTAAGTTTCGGAATAGAAGAGACAACTCTGAGTACACTCATTTATTTAAGGTTGTCTTCAAGGAAACGGATATGCCGCATAAGGCCAAAGAGTGTGGGCTCTAACTCTTCAATGGAAGAGTCAGCAGCGAGCAGATTGAAAGGGAATATTTCATTCTCATTCAATCGTGCTTCCGCTGCCTTAAAATGGAGCACCACACGACAAAGAAGTGCAAGCAAGAAGAGGAGACCTGTTCTAGGTGCGGGGAATTGAGACACAATTGGAGGGCATGTAAAAGCTCCCAGGGAAAGTGCAACTATTTTAAAATAAACATCGTGCAATGGCGATAGTCTGCCCATTAAAAAAAGAAATAATCGGGTAAAAGACCAAACAGAAAAGATAGGCGGAGGCGACGAAAAAGAACACCACCTACGTCCTGATCGCCATGGCAGCCTTCTCCAAGTACGAGGCAAAAAATCTATATCTGAACATTGATAGGGACATGCCCACGAAGATCTTCATGCGTATTATGTATGCACACGCGAGAAACCTAGTATAGCTGGGGACATTCTCAGAGGAGCAGAACGCCATGTTCGCATTGAATGGGATTGGCCAAATGGTTTCTCCCAAGGATCCCTCTTCCGAAGATGTACTTCAATTGGAGTACATCCCGAAAGTGCCGCATGCTACCGAGAAAAAGAAGAGAAGACCTCAAGGAAACTATCAGAAGAGGAGCCAAAGAAAAAGTAACTACTCAGTCGACCAGCCCCCTGGATCGAGCCTCAAAATCGAGGGAAGCTCGAGAAAAAAAATTAAGACAAAAAGGAAGTCACCACAGACACCGACAGCTCAGCCAGCGATGTGGACGCTAATGAACTAAGACAAAAAACGAAAGCAAAACCCAAGCGTAAAATAGATGGAGATGACATGAACCTAAAAGTCTAAACTTGTGAAGAATCTCCCTTTCCGAAAAGAAATCACAACGCCGGACATATTTGAGGGTATCAGATGTGGCAGATACAAGTGGGAATTCGATTTCGACGTGGAAGAAGCCCTCTACTTCGGTGATATAAAATTATATGAAGATACTTGCTCAACTCAAACCACCCAAGAATACAAAATGGAAAGTCTCAACCCAAGAAGTAATAGAACACACAAAACAGGACAACAAAACACAACAAAATAGACCGCTACTCTCTGGAAAGCATAATACTTGGGCTCAAGCTGACCACCGGTAGATACAAGCAGCACATCACAAACAGGATCCGCCTAGCGAAGGTGGAGCATGGCAGACTTTTATGCTTCTACAGGCTGAGCAGCGGCAAACTAAGGAAGCTCTACTTTTGCCATGTGAAGTCCGAGCTGATATACCCGGCGGTGGTCATCCAGACCCCAGAGCTGACGGTCATGAGAGAAATGCAGAGGGTCAAAAACAAAGCCTCCTTGATGATAAATCATACAAGAATACGGGAACGTATCACACAAAAGACAATACACGACAGAGCACAGTTCCAACCATAAAACGCATTACTTCATTTGCACGAAAAAAAGACTTGAGACAAAGCAGAAGCGGAGATACCATCAGGACTACACCAAAACTTAAACATAGACATAAAATATCAACACAGACAAAATTCCCGAGCAGCAGGCTAACAGCCACGGAAGATATGGTGGAAATTTACAAATAGGAAAAACAAGACTATACTAAACAAAATTTCAGCCAAGAACTAAAATAACGTCATGAACGCATTGAGAAAACAAAAATAAAATAATAATAAAAATAATATAAAGAGAATTATATAAAAAGCAAGAATTAACAAAGAAATAAAAAATTTGCTAAACACCAAGCAAGAGAGAGATGCCCTCTACACCAGGGCATTTTTTTTATTCCACTATCCATATATCTTTCACCCCTACTTTCATTATTAACACACTTTCATGAGCTCATTATGTGAGCAACCAAGCTACACAACAGAACTCTCTTGTATCCACTTTCTTCTCTTCTCTCTTTCTCCAAGCACGCGTCAACAGAGAATTTCCGTACATAAAAATGGACGATTTTGTTAGGTGGATGTTGTTATAGGGTTGGCACCAGATAAAACTGTCTTAATTGCGTTATTTACTTACAGAGCGCCTTATGTTAATCATCTAAGTGTAGCAAGATGGCTTTCGACAACCCTTGTATCAAATTGCTTTGTCGCTATGCTAATCCAGGTCATTTAGACAGCGCTCTCATAATGCATCACAGCAAGGTATGGGAGAGAACGCTAAAACTGCAATTTCTAGAGTGGGAATATTCAACTGTTATAAGGGATAAGAATGCATCGATCAGTAATGAGACAATAGATGAGGGTGATTTGTAAATTGGGTAAATTTGGAGTGAATGAAAAAAGGAAAATGTATTGTGAATTTCTCTTGTGAAAATTGTCTTTCGAAAATGTACTTTGAACCTATGACAGATATAGGGGGTTCAAAAGAGAAGGCAAGGGATTAACTGAAAAAAGATATGACAAGAAATGTGTAATATGTGAAAGCAGGGCAAATCAGATGTAATAACTTGACCTCGAACGATTCAGAAGGTAGTCGCTTAGAGATTTATAGTTTGAGAGATGACTCGCTCCCATAGGGAAAGGTATTTCTTCCTTCTAGTTTGCCCAACAAAACCTTTTATTGGATCAATCATAAGGACCTCGTCCGAATTTATTGAAAGTCAATAAAAAAGTATAGGCAGTTATCCGAATCTATTTCATATGGTTTTTCCATCTTATTTTGATGACTAGTGCCATCTCCTAGTCATAAACAATGGGGTTGTGACAAGGAGAACGATGGCAATTTTATGGAAAGAGTCAAATCTTACTGGTAGCACAAAAATATTTTTGAAACCTTGAATTATGCTAAACATATCCACTCATTCAAAACATTTGTAAAATTTAATAAGTTTTTACCCTTCTATGTCAATCCTTCCATGCACATCATGATGTGAACATCCAAGGAACATAAGGATCACCATTGCTGAAAAAAAGAAAAAATAAAATAAAGGAAGAAAAAATAATTTCAAATCATAGCGCTTGGCACTGAACTTACACTAATGCAGTTGTCCATTGTTTAGGTACTTTAAGAACAACACTGGAATAAATGCTCAAATGGTCAAGAACTTCCCCCCCCCAACATTTTGCAGTAACTCACAACGGCTCTTTGTAATTTATAACGTGTGTTGTGTTGTGTTGATTTTTCATATAGTTTTTTACCCGAGATCCTTACCATGTTTTCTATATTTCAATCCTCGATCACTAGAACACATTGAAACATACCCATGCGTAAGGTTCATCTTGGTGATATGAAGCTTCTTCTTAGCCCTTCTTGACTTTAGGCCTTTGTCGAAAAGGCGAGTGTGAGCGCTGAACCATTCACAACCGCTTCTTTCTAATCATGAGCAAGCTTGGCACTGGAAGCTACCCAATCCTTGAGCTGGGACCTTGCCAGGAGACTATCTTGATGTTTATTTGAGGCTATTAGGCGCCCATAAAATTATTTTACAGGAGTGTAACCAGTCTTTACAAAGTCATAAGTGATCCTAAAGATAGAGCTCCTTGATAAAATATCCTTAGCCATTATTTGCTTGTATTTCAGGCCAATTTGGTGCAGAGCAACAATGGTTGCACGCTTTTCTTTTGAAAGAAGCAATTCTGGAATTGAAAGAGATTCAAACCTTTGTTTTTACAAAAGATATTAGGAAATAGATTATAATTACACATCATTTAACCCATATTTGTCATCATTTTGTCCTTTTGATCGAATAGCAAAGCTCCAGGGACTGAAACTCAATTTTACAGGAACAGGACCAGAGTGCGATTTTGGATTCAGTGAGGGAATGCAGTTTTTCTTATTTTTTAAATGCTGACTTTTAATAGACCTGCAATAATTTACATTTTATAATAATTATTCCTTTCACTTAAATTAAAAAAAAACTATGACAAAAGTAAAAAGATATATATTAGTCTCAAAATTTTGCCATGACTCTAGCTCCTTCTGAAATTTCATGAATCCTCTCTGACTGCATACATATCCACCCAATTTTGTATCATTGACTAACTTGGAATCTTTACATGTGAGACTAAGTTCAAAATCATTTTTATCTGCTATAAAAAGTAGTGAGCTGAGCTCAGATCTTTGCGGAACGCCACTTAATCCTAGATTCCATGAAGGTACGGTTCCATCTATCGAAATGATTTGTCTTCTACCATTTAACTACTCTCGATATATGAGGCCACCGTGCTTTTAATTCCATGGCCTCTTAATTTGACCAGTAATTTCTTATGATGAACTGCATCAAAGGTTTTAGCAAAGTTGTGGTAAATCTCACCTATAAGGTCACTTTTATCCAAGTGCTGCAGCATTTCATTATAAAATTCAATCAACTTGGTGAAGCTTAATCTGACATTCCGGAAGCCATTTTGACTCTCTTTAATTAGTAGACTTTCGTCAAGATAAGTTATGATTTTTTCTTTGATGATGTTTTCCAAGATCTTGTAAACAATTGACGTTAAACTCACGAGTCTGTAGATTTAAGAAAATCTTTTCTTTTCTTTTTTGAAAACTGGTACAAGAGTTTCACTTTTCCACTTGTTGAGAGCTTGAACAAATTTAAAATACTACGCGAATATTATTTCAGTATATTGGAAATAGGAAATTTAACAGGTTTAATGATGTTATGGTACATTTTATTCATTTGTCTTTCCTGATCTTTCATTGGACGTTTTCATCGTTCTTCTACAAGGGAATATTTACACTCGAAAAATACTCGTCAAGTGGATTTTTAAACATATTCACTGATGTGATTTCCACTAATTGGTTACTGATGTTATTGCATGCTTGTGATTTATTAATAAAGTAATTTTAAGCTATCGCACTTTGAAGTGCTTTATTACTAATTTGAATCCATTTTGCCACTGAAATGCTACAAGAGAAACACTTCTTAATATGGTCTGCACCTATGTTTCTGTGCTATTCTGTCACATACCCTGAATATGGCTGGTTTCCTGGTGGTCTACCAAGGAGGGGGGACAACCAGGACTAAGAATTGGTGTCTTAATGCGCTACCAGAGCCACCCGTGAAATTTCCCTTTACGATGTTTCGTCCGGCGCAGGTGTAGTAGTGGTTCCTTCATATTTTCATGCATACCATACCCTCATCGTGACGGAAATATCAATATTCAATTAATAGTTGTTAGAGGGAAAGAAGCGTGTTAAAAGGATACGGAGCAACTCCATTAAGGACCTACTCTCTTGCTCCATATAGACAGTCATTTAGACTTTCTGTAGTAGAATCGTTCACGACTGTTCTCTCCGCAGCCTCTAGTGATGATGCCACTTCATAAACATTCAAGGCTTATCCGAGTTTCGTTGGAATTGGTCAAATGGACTCCACTTTCAAAAGTAGGAGGCCATATAATAACAAGATTTTGCCAAGCGAATTGCACTCCTCTTTATCTTACTGCGAGGATAGAGACGCAGGTTGACGATATTCTTTATCGAATTTCATTCAGCTTTATTAAAGAGGGTTTGGCTGAATGGTATTTTCCTATATCCTTGTCTATTTCGCACGACGAGAAGAATTACTTTGGCTTTCACTCAATTATTCTAACCTCTTTCATCTGTATGTTTATGGAGAAAATAGCAAATATTTGGTTAATCTTCAGTTCAATGTGACTTTCGTAAGTTACACCCCATGTTGGATGATCTGCTCCGGCTAAAAACGGCTATGCGAGGCCGTCCTTCGTAAGTTGCATTTTTCCCAAAATATCATGGAATCGATCCATTTTATGGGCGTGACGTGACACCTCTCCATCTTTTCTTGGCTTTCTTGTAATAACCTCGTTTCTAGGTATGAGTGGCGAGTACTCTCTACATTCTCAGAAACTATGTAGGAAAATAGGGTCTCTCGCATGGGATTGTTCTTCACATCACCATCTTCGCCGTGAACATTAGTGATATAGTGCATTGAGGTGTTATTAGTACTGTCTCTGTGGACGACATATCGATCTCTTTTGGCACCCTTTAGATGCACAGTTTGTGGAGCGTGTCCAATAAGTTCAGAACTTCGTCTCTGTTATGTCGAAACTCACAAGTTTCGAATCTATTTACCTAAGGCCAAGGTGCTGCATTTTTTGCTCCACCCATACGCCTTGCCCCAATCAGGATCTTTGTTTGAATGTGGTTTGTTTAGAAGTAGTAGAGCTGCATGGTTTCTTGGTCTAGTTTTTCACTGGCAATTCACCTGGGTGGGAACACATTGTAGCTACGCCAAGGAATTTTACCGTTTACCCTGCTTCTTACTGGGGGTGCTGATAGGGCTAGTTTTTTTGGTTGTTGTTGTTTTTTACCGATCCTCTGTTCAATCCTCATACAAAAATCTACTGTGGATGGATGTTTTGGGCCACAGTACCAGGCTCCAGTTGAAATCCGATGCTTTTCGGAGGTTTTCGATAAAGGTCTACTGGGTGGGGCTTAGGACATACCGCTTGTTTTACGCCTCACATAGTGCAGAATGCGCTAATCTTATGACACACATCACTAATGTATATGCCAAAGAGGGATGTTATTCACGCATTAACCCAGGGTTGGGGAACCTTCCCAATACCGTGGGCAAATTGTAAATCCCTAGGAAGTTGTGAGGACACAAACGGAACATTAATTAATCACATAAATTATACTGTGAAATGTAAAAGATTGAATTATGATTTATGAATAAATATATTCTGTTATGTGTAATAAAGATATGCTTCAGAAATTATCTTAATGCTATCAAGGTATTGATATTCCAACTTCTTTAGTAGGCGATTAAAAATTCAATCATGATCGAAATTTCGTTCTCTGCCTAGGGGTTACCCACCCCTGCCATAAACCCTTTGCTTTTATGGCAAAGTAACTCATTTGAGAATTCAACCCAACTTTCGGGGCTCTGGTGTCGATGGTTGTGACTAAAACGCCGCCCAAGAGAAACCGAAAATCGGATATTTATTCGTCACATCTCCGCTACCAAGGCTTCCACAACACTAGGGAGTACAACGTTCGTCTTTCTTGCAGTACGTTTCAAGTTACACTGTAATCATGAATGTGTACGAGGATTTCTTCAAGTTCGAATGCGTATTTGGTTCCTCTGACGTTTTTCCTAGTTAGAAGTTGGCGGAGCTTCCAGGAGCCGCCTCTGTCTTGGAGGCAGAGCTGGTTGCAACCTACATGAGATTACATCTAATTAGGCTTGGGATTTTGTAGGGATTATCTTCTGTTTAGTTTCCGGATATATGAAAGTAGTAGTAGAAAGTACACACGCTGATGAGACGGTTCGGCCACCTGCACAGACTACGCCACGTCGCCAATGTTTTTCTAATATTTACACTGAGTACAGTTATGGCCAAATGTTTTGAGACTAATATTAATTTTTATTTTTTTAATTCTTTTTTTTTTAATTTACGTGAAAGCAATAAATATTTTAATTATTGTAGGTTTATTAAAAAGTCAGTATTTTAAAATAATAAAAAACAACAACAGTGAAATCCTTCGCCGAATCCAAAATCGCCCTCTGGTCCTGTTCCTGTCAGATGTGAGTTTCAGTCCCTGGAGCCTTGCTATTCGATCAAAAGGACAATAAATCTTTGCTATTCGATCAAAAGGACAATGAATCTTAGCTATTCGATCAAAAGGACAATGAATCTTTGCTATTCGATCAAAAGGGCAATAAATCTTTGATATTCGAACAAAAAGACAATGAATCTTTGCCATTCGAACAAAAAGACAATGAATCTTTGCCATTCGATCAAAAGGACAATGAATCTTTGCTATTCGATCAAAAGGACAATAAATCTTAGCTATTCGATCAAAAGGACAATGAATCTTAGCTATTCTATCAAAAGGACAATGAATCTTTGCTATTCGATCAAAAGGGCAATAAATCTTTGATATTCGATCAAAAGGACAATAAATCTTTGCCATTCGATCAAAAGGAAAATTAATATTTGCTATTCGATCAAAAGGGCAATAAATCTTTGCTATTCGATCAAAAGGACAATGAATCTTTGCTATTAGATTAAAAGGATAATAAATCTTTGTTATCTGATCAAAAGGAGAATAAATCTTTGCTATTCGATCAAAAGGGCAATAAATCTTTGATATTCGATCAAAAGGACAATGAATCTTTGCCATTCGATCAAAAGGACAATGAATCTTTGCTATTCGATCGAAAGGACAATAAATCTTTGCTATTCGATTAAAAGGACAATAAATCTTTGCTATTCAATCAAAAGGACAATGAATCTTTGCTATTCGATCAAAAGGACGATAAATCTTTGCTATTCGATCAAAAGGACAATAAATCTTAGCTATTCGATCAAAAGAAAGATGAATCTTTGCTATTCGATTAAAAGGACAATAAATCTTTGCTATTCGATCAAAAGGACAATAAATCTTTGCTATTCGATCAAAAGGGCAATAAATATTTGCTATTCGATCAAAAGGACAATAAATCTTTGCTATTCGATCAAAAGGGCAATAAATATTTGCTATTCGATCAAAAGGACAATGAATAGTTGCCATTCGATCAAAAGGACAATGAATCTTTGCTATTCGATCACAAGGACAATAAATCTTTGCTATTCGATCAAAAGGACAATAAATCTTAGCTATTCGATCAAAAGGAAAATGAATCTTTGCTATTCAAACAAAAGGGCAATAAATCTTTGCTATTCGATCAATAGGACAATCATTCTTTTTTATTTGATTAAAAGGATAATAAATCTTTGCTATTCGATCAAAAGGACAATAAACCTTTGCTATTCGATCAAAAGGACAATCAATCTTTGCTATTCGATGAAAAGTACAATAAATCTTTGCTATTAGATCAAAAGGACGATGAATCTTTGCTATTCGATCAAAAGGACAATAAACCTTTGCTATTCGATCAAAAGGACAATGAATCTTTGCTATTCGATCAAAAAGACAATAAATCTTTGCTTTTTGATCAAAAGGACAATAAATCTTAACTATTCGATCAAAAGGACAATGAATATTTGCTATTCGATCAAAAGGACAATGAATCTTTGCTATTCGATCAAAAGGACAATAAATCTTTGCTATCTGATCAAAAGGACAATAAATCTTTGCTATCTGATCTAAAGGGCAATAAATCTTTGCTATTCGATCAAAAGGACAATGAATCTTTGCTATTCGATCAAAAGGGCAATAAATCTTTGCTATTCGATCAAAAGGACAATAAATCTTTGCCATTCGATCAAAAGGAAAATTAATCTTTGCTATTCGATCAAAAGGGCAATAAATCTTTGCTATTCGATCAAAAGGACAATGAATCTTTGCTATTAGATTAAAAGGACAATAAAATTTGCTATTCGATCAAAAGGACAATAAATCTTTGCTACTCGATCAAAAGGGCAATAAATCTTTGATATTCGAACAAAAGGACAATGAATCTTTGCCATTCGATCAAAAGGACAATGAATCTTTGCTATTCGATCAAAAGGACAATAAATCTTAGCTATTTAATCAAAAGGACAATGAATATTAGCTATTCTATCGAAAGGACAATGAATCTTTGCTATTCGATCAAAAGGACAATAAATCTTTGCTATTCGATCAAAAGGACAATAAATCTTAGCTATTCGATCCAAAGGAAAATGAATCTTTGCTATTCGATCAAAGGGGCAATAAATCTTTGCTATTCGATCAAAAGGACAATGAATCTTTGCTATTCGATTAAAAGGACAATAAATCTTTCTATTCGATCAAAAGGACAATAAATCTTTGCTATTCGATCAAAAGGGCAATAAATATTTGCTATTCGATCAAAAGGACAATGAATCTTTGCCATTCGATCAAAAGGACAATGAATCTTTGCTATTCGATCAAAAGGACGATAAATCTTTGCTATTCGATCAAAAGGACGATAAATCTTAGCTATTCGATCCAAAGGAAAATGAATCTTTGCTATTCGATCAAAAGGGCAATAAATCTTTGGTATTCGATCAAAAGGACAATGAATCTTTGCTATTTGATTAAAAGGACAATAAATCTTTGATATTCGATCAAAAGGACAATAAATCTTAGCTATTCGATCAAAAGGGCAATAAATATTTGCTATTCGATCAAAAGGACAATGAATCTTTGCCATTCGATCAAAAGGACAATGAATCTTTGCTATTCGATCAAAAGGACAATAAATCTTTGCTATTCGATCAAAAGGACAATAAATCTTAGCTATTCGATCAAAAGGACAATGAATCTTTGCTATTCAAACAAAAAGGCAATAAATCTTTGCTATTCGATCAAAAGGACAATCAATCTTTGTTATTTGATTAAAAGGACAATAAATCTTTGCTATTCGATAAAAAGGACAATAAACCTTTGCTATTCGATCAAAAGGACAATCAATCTTTGCTATTCGATCAAAAGGACAATAAATCTTTGCTATTCGATCAAAAGGACAATGAATCTTTGCTATTCGATCAAAAGGACAATAAACCTCTGCTATTCGATCAAAAGGACAATGAATCTTTGCTATTCGATCAAAAGGACAATTTATCTTTGCTATTCGATCAAAAGGACAATGAATCTCTGCTATTCGATCAAAAGGACAATAAACCTTTGCTATTCGATCAAAAGGGCAATAAATCTTTGCTATCTGATCAAAAGGGCAATGAATCTTTGCTATTCGATCAAAAGGACAATGAATCTTTGCTATTCGATCAAAAGGGCAATAAATCTTTGATATTCGATCAAAAGGACAATGAATCTTTGCTATTCGATCAAAAGGGCTATAAATCTTTGCTATTCGATCAAAAGGACAATAAATCTTATCTATTCGATCAAAAGGACAATGAATCTTTGCTTTTTTATCAAAAGAGCAATGAATCTTTGCCATTCGATCAAAAGGACAATTTATCTTTGCTATTAGATTAAAAGGACAATAAATTTTGCTATTCGATCAAAGGACAATGAATCTTTGCTATTCGATCAAAAGGACAATAAATCTTAGCTATTCGATCAAAAGAAAGATGAATCTTTGCTATTCGATTAAAAGGACAATAAATCTTTGCTATTCGATCAAAAGGACAATGAATCTTTGCTATTCGATCAAAAGGACAATTTATCTTTGCTATTCGATCAAAAGGACAATGACTCTTTGCTTCCGATCAAAAGGACAATAAACCTTTGCTATTCGATCAAAAGGACAATAAATATTTGCTATCTGATCAAAAGGGCAATGAATCTTTGCTATTCGATCAAAAGGACAATGAATCTTTGCTATTCGATCAAAAGGGCAATAAATCTTTGATATTCGATCAAAAGGACAATGAATCTTTGCTATTCGATCAAAAGGGCTATAAATCTTTGCTATTCGATCAAAAGGACAATAAATCTTATCTATTCGATCAAAAGGACAATGAATCTTTGTTTTTTTATCAAAAGAGCAATGAATCTTTGCCATTCGATCAAAAGGACAATAAATCTTTGCTATTCGATCAAAAGGACAACGAATCTTTGCTATTCAATTAAAAGGACAATAAATCTTTGCTATTCGATCAAAAGGACAATAAATCTTTGCTATTCGATCAAAAGGCAATAAATCTTTGCTATTCGATCAAAAGGACAATAAATCTTAGCTATTCGATCAAAAGGACAATGGATCTTTGCTATTCGATCAAAAAGACAATAAATCTTTGCTATTTGATCAAAAGGACAATAAATCTTAACTATTCGATCAAAAGGACAATGAATATTTGCTATTCGATCAAAAGGGCAATAAATCTTTGCTATTCGATCAAAAGGACAATGAATTTTTGCTATTCGATTAAAAGGACAATAAATCTTTGCTATTCGATCAAAAGGACAATAAATCTTTGCTATTCGATCAAAAGGACAACGAATCTTTGCTATTCAATTAAAAGGACAATAAATCTTTGCTATTCGATCAAAAGGACAATAAATCTTTGCTATTCGATCAAAAGGCAATAAATCTTTGCTATTCGATCAAAAGGACAATAAATCTTAGCTATTCGATCAAAAGGACAATGGATCTTTGCTATTCGATCAAAAAGACAATAAATCTTTGCTATTTGATCAAAAGGACAATAAATCTTAACTATTCGATCAAAAGGACAATGAATATTTGCTATTCGATCAAAAGGGCAATAAATCTTTGCTATTCGATCAAAAGGACAATGAATTTTTGCTATTCGATTAAAAGGACAATAAATTTTTGCTATTCGATCAAAAGGACAATAAATCTTTGCTATTCGATCAAAAGGACAATGAATTTTTGCTATTCGATCAAAAGAACAATAAATCTTTGCATCTATTTCAATTCCAGAGATAGTCCAGAGAAGCGTGGAACAATTGTTGCTCTGCACCAAAGTGGCCTAAAATGCATGGAGATAGTTGCTAAGGGTATTCCATCAAGGAACACATTCTTTAGATTTGATTAATTTCTGTAAATAAGTCTTCTATACGCTCAATGTCTTCAAATGAACGCCAGGATTGCCCTTTGTAAGGTCCCAGTTCAAGGATCGGGTTGCCTCTAGTGGCAAGCTCGCTCACGATTAGAAAGAAGCGGGTGTGAACGGTTCAGCATACACTGAGGCGGAGACTTTTTAACAAATATCTCAAGTCGAGAAGGGCTGAGAAGAAACTGCATCTCACTAAGACTTAAGGTTCGTACGGATAGGCTCCACTTATGTAGGAAAAATAAAGAATGTACTTTTGAATACTGGGGCAAAGTGATATTCTCTGATGAAGCTCCCTTCCGCTTGTTTGAAGCTTCTGGAAGATCATTTGGTAGGAGGAGAAAAGAGGAATGCTTTCACTAGTCCTGTGTCGTGGCCACGGTGAAGCGTCCGGGCACTCTCTATGCCCGAGGCTTCTTCACATCTAAGGGAACTGGAGGACTAAACCTTTAGCTCAAGAACACTCCCATGAACTCGAAATGGTACCAAAATTTGCTTTATTAGCACCTCTTCCCAACAATTTAGGACCAATTTAGGGATGATAACTGTATTTTTCAACATGATGTCGCACATTGTCACAAAGCAGAAGCAATAACAAAGTTCTTGGCTGAAAATAACATTGAACCCTTGGGACCTTGGCTTGGGAATTCGATAGATTTTAACCCAATAGTGAATTTGTGCGCGATAATCAAACTGGCGGTTGATAAAAAGAAGCCATCTAATTGCGAGCAGTTGTGAGTGCTTATTAACAAATATGAAGCAATATCATGGAGCAATATCATTTAGTCTCCAGCATTCCAAAACGAATTGCAGCAGTCTTGAAGAACAATGTATATCATTGTAAATATTGACTGCGAGCATCAATTGACTGTATATATTAATAAAATGGTGTGGGGATCTAAGTTTTCGTGTATTTCACATTAAAATTATCGCACAAAGTTATTAAAACAAAAAGCAACGAGGGATTAATTCTATTAAATCTTATATTTGATCAAATATAGTAGGCTCAAAATATTTGGCTATGACTAGACAAAATTGCGGTGTGGTTAGTCCTATGGGATATGAAATTAAAACTTGATAAGTGTAAAGTGATGCACATCGAATTTAATAATCCATAATTTGAGTATTAAAACATTCAGTATATGACAAATAATATGGAACTATCCCACTATGCATCGAAATCACAAATAAAGGTGATGCAACAATAACCCCAATACAAAGAATTCTCCAAAAAATTTTTTATACACGATATAAAAAGAATAAAAAAAGTTCAAAAGAGGAAAAGATAAATGATAGCAAAACTTCTTACAAGGTTAGTTTAAGGAAATGGATTTTGTTTTCATTAAAAAAGTGGAAGAATCACGGTAGACATGATAGAAACATAAAATAATTAACCAAATTAATGGGGAAATCTTTGATTTCATCATTTGAGTGGCAACAGCCAAAAACCGTTGAAATTTAGATAGGAAAAGAATTCTTGCAGCGCACCTTCACTAGGCAGATTACCATTTTAGAACATCCTGGCAGAAAGGACTGTAAGTTCAAAGTCACTTCCGATATTTTTAAATTTGGACGACCTTATCAAGAGAAGATTGATGAGATAAACATACTCGTATTTATCATATGTACAGCATGTAAATTATTTTTTTTCCTTTAATACATGATTATGACACTGATCTTTATAGAGTTGGATGATTCGTGAGGTTTCACATTCTAAAGTGCAATAAAAATATTATAATCAATGATTTTTCAATCTAAGGTAGTTGCCATTGTCCTCAATAATTCGGAATAAAACCTGCTGTAATTTTCGAGGTGAAACCTTGCCATCTTCAGATTGCTTTTCGCGTTCTTGGACGATACGTTCATATTTTTGCGAACGTGTTTCCAAGAAAACCGGAAAAATTGACACATATTTTATTTTTGTCGGGCAGATTTACGAAAATGTGATAGTCGTCTGCTGTGGAAATCGCCCCAAGTATTTCTGGGGCCACAATTCAAGGTCAATCACAAGTAGATTCAGTCATCGCTTTCGTCTTTCTCCGCCATATTTTTAAAGTGGAAACAAACGAGGGTATCTCCTACAGAAATTTTATAAGAAGATATCTGGAGAGAAAGAGGATAAGATTGAAGAAGTGAAAATGTATGGAGGATGAATAGCCACAGGACCACCTGCGAGTTTTGCGGCCGGGAAGGCAAGTAATCGTCTACATGTCAGCTGCATCTTTCTTGCTCATGCTACACCCAAATCCCTTTATGGGAGACTTTCTTCATTATATTTGAAATGCTACGATAGATATGTTCCCTTCACAACAAAAGCCTAGTTTTGTATAAAATTGTCTTTTGTTGTGTTCATAATTTTAGAGTCCGTGGGGTCTACTCCATCCCCCCTTTTCCTCACTCGGTGCCATTTTCTCTTCGTAAAAAAATCGAACACCAATTCTCAGTTGCTCTTTCCTGTTGTTCTCATCTCGCAAATAGTATGAGTTCATTTTGAATTTGTAGAGTTAATTTTCTTGACCTCCTTGATCATGGTAGTTCAAATTGTCGTCACTGATCTCAAATTTAGGTGGAATTCAACCTTCGAGATCACAACAATGTTAATTTCTCTTCCTTGAGAGAATGAAAACACTTTTTCGAACAGAGTTCATAACTCACGTGCTAAAAACGTCACTCGGTCTACTTCGTGAAACAAGAAGTGAGATTGAAATAGAACGTTATAGGTGCTTATCGGATAAGACTCACTAAGGTCAATTGCCTTAAGAGATTAGGATTGTGGAGTGTGAAAGAAAGAAATTCTTCCCAGCATATTGATTACATTCGTTTTTAAAAGATTATAGCAGCATCCAACACCCAAGCTTCTGTTGATGGAGTTCAGATAGGGCGCTAGACAAACTGCTCTATTGACATGAATTAACTAAACCTTCTACTGATTGGATCAATGGGAAGGGTTACAATCGTTATACAGTGTACCCCCCCTCAAGGAAATAGCCCAGGAACCCAAAAGATCCGCATCTTATGACTCTATGTTTACAGGAGATATCAGACCTTGATATCCTCTCTTTGTCATGGAAACCCGGGAGCCTAGCCCTGCCCGCCAAGGGGATTTGTGAGAGCATATTTATAACATCGAGGCAAAGCTCAGTTCGTTTTGTCTGATTTTTTTTGGGGGGTGGGGGGGTCTGAGAACCTAGCTGGCGACTGCCTACTAAGGCAAAAGTCGCCGTACTCAAGCTAAAGCCTACTAGTAGGCTAGATTAAAAAACAAATAACAACATGTAAATAACAAATAACAAAGATAAAATAAAGAGAAAGACTAAGCACAGGCTAAAAAAGCAAACAAAAACAACAACAATAAAAACGAGAGGGAAAATCGCTCCAATGACCTGCGGCGTTTTGTGATAAGATGATAAATGGTTATTGCATCGATGGTTTCCCATGGTTCAAATCTCTTGCAAGTGCCTTTGAATGGCTAAATGAGCCTTTTGCCACTAGTGGCGCCACCCAGCACCAAATCCGATGGCATATTTGAAATCTCCAGTGTGAACAACTATATGTTCCATGGTCATATGGGTCATTTCATGGCTCTAAATGGGTACAATCGAACTTTACTACTTTTGAAAAAGAAGCGACGCCTTGGGCTGGCGCTTCGCCGCAGGTAAAAAGGAAAAAAATAGAAAGGCAACAAGAAGGAAGCGCGCTCAGGCATCGCGGATAGGCCCGCCTCTCCCCGGCGCAAAACCAAGCGATCTACAAAATACTCAGTCAAATAAAGTGAAGGAGGCCAACCTCCCCCAAAAGGTCGTATAGTCCACAGGTCTGTGTGCACGAAACAGTCATGAGCACAAGGGACAAGTGGAAGCGACTCCGCTCGTCCTGGTACTGGGACAGGTAACGTGCACGAAGATCAGCCAAACTGGGAAATTAGACAAGAATGTGCCGAACAGTCTGGGGGACAACGCAGTCGTCGCAATAAAGCGCAGGCAAGCGTTCAATCAAATGGTGGTGCGTCCCACAAGTGTTTTTAATTCGGAGACGACAGAGAGCAACATGAAGCCGTCGCGGCATTGGGAGGTAAATCCATAGGAACAGTGGCAGCGCAATGGCATGTAACTTTAAGTTCCCCTCCACTTTTTCCCATCTTCTTGGCCAAACAGCCTAGAGGAAAGCCTGTATTCCTGTCGAGTAATCGTGTGAAGAAGAGCAAAACGCTAAACTGGTCGCCCACTCCTCGCGGACTCTTTGGCGCCTTCATCGGCGAGCTTATTCTCCGCAATTCCTACATGTGCAGGAACCCAGCAGAAGATAATCTCGAAAACAGGCCGGCTAGCCAAAACTCTGGCGTCAAGAATATCGCGAACCAACGGATGACTAGATTCCAATGCTCTGAGAACACTCAGGGCCATTTGTGAGTCACTATAAATAACAATCCGGTCTCCAAACCGGGTACGTCGCGTTATCACCCGTACCTAACGGTGCATTGCAACCAGCCCGGCCGTAAAGACAGACACAGCACCTAACAGAGCCCCGCTGGCTTCAAACAGAGGGAACACGGCGTGGAAACAGAACTTCTCTTGGGATTTAGAGCAACCTGTCTACACTGGTGCGGTTCCAAAGTGACACAAATTAAGCTCCCAAAAGGCCGAACGCAATACTCCCGGCGCTGTAAAGGCTTTGGGAGCAGAAACGTGGCGACAAATAGTCAAAGGTGGTACTTCCCCCCCCCCGGGTTGCCACCCTGCCTGCCAGGGCCCAAGAGCTATACCGAGCTCTCGATGGAGTTGCCTAGCCCTAGGTCTGACTGGCGTCTCTCATCGGCAGAGGTACAGTTGAAATCAGCTGCGGATGCAGTGACAGCTGATGGTGACTGAGGGAGGCGCTGGGCTCGCGCGTACAGACAAATAATGCACTGTGTACGGGGCAGAGTGAGTGGTATATCTTATCATCATCAAGTAGGCTCTCAATGGTGGACGTGCGAAAGACACCAGTCACCAGGCGAAGCCCGGTGTGGTGGATCGAGTCCACCTTGCGCAATACACGCTCGGCTACGGATGAATCAAACTCGCATCAGTAGTCAAGCTTCGAATTAACGAAGGATCAATAAAAAAGTAAAACAGTAGCCTTATCAGCGCCTCAAAGACTGAATGTCACGGAGCGAAGCATATCCATGGTGCAAGTACAAGATACCCTAAGGCTGCGAATATGAGTCTACCAGGTGAGGCGTCGGTCAAATCCAAGACCAAGGAAACGGTGCGAGTCTACCACTTCTAGGTTAACTCCACTTAGAAACAAGTCTGGGTCTGGGTGGAGCCGTGGATGGCGGCAAAAATGCACTACCCTACCTTTGGCCAAGGAAAACCGAAACCTCTGCGCTTCGGCATAGCGAAAGACGCGGTTCAATGCCTGTTGGAGTCAACGCTCCAGAGTTGGCATCTGGGCCGCGCTAAAAGAGATCGAAAGGACGTCCACGTAGAGCGTAGCGAGAACATCTTCCGGCAGTACTGAGGTGATGTCGTTAATGCTCAAGACAAAGAGTGCGACATGGAGGACACTTCCCTGCTGGACACCCTCTTCCTGATCCATTGGGCTGGAGGGGGCTCTCCCCACGACCCATACGCAAAATCGACGATCCGCAAAAAATTCAGATATAAAGATTGGGAGGCATCCCATCGCCCCCATCGTGTGGAGAGTCTCCATGATACCGTATCGCCATGCTGTATCCTAGGCCTTCTCCAGATTGAAAAACACCTTGGCGTAGTGCTGTCTACGAAGGAAGGCCTCGCAGACGGCATTTTCCAGTCGGAGCAGAGCATCCGACGTGGAGTGGAACTTGCGAAAACCGCAAGTTATCATTTTCTCTTTGATGATGTTTTCCAAGATCTTGCAAACATTTGACGTTAAACTCATGAGTCTGTAATTTAAAGAAAATGTTTTCTTTTATTTTCTGAAAATTGATACAATATTTGCACTTTTTCAGTCATTGTAACCTTGACCGAATTTAAAATACTCTGTGAATATTATTTCAATGCACAAGGCATAGGATATTTTGCATCTTTATTTAACATGGGGATATGTCGCCAGAGCCTAGAGATTTGTTATATGAAAGTTTATTAATTTTTGTGTGAATTTCACATTCCTTTATCTCTATGCGATATCTCCGTAATTGTGATCAGTTTAATATCTTTCCTAGTAAATAGTGAGCCAAAGTATTTGTTTGTTATTGAATACTCATTGTTGATTTGAAGTCAAACAATCTTTGTACTATTTTTCTATTGTAGAGGCAAAGCTCATTTTTCGGTACATGAAAGCTGTTTGTTTTTTTAAACGTATTAAATGTTGTTTTTTTTCATTTATTTATTTCATAAGATTTGTATTTAACCATTGCTGTTTGTTTTGTTTTGTTTCTAACTTGAAAAATTTCGGTAATTAAATTTGTATTTTTATTTGGAGATTTACAATTTATCCTAAGATTTCGTCCCAATTTATTAGATTTAATTCGTTAACTAGTACAGGTAGGCTGCCTAGTATATGGGATTTCTGTTTTACTTAGAGCCTTACTTCTCTCAAACTTGATGTTAACTATGCTATTCCATGTTTGTGAGAAGTAGGGCCGTTGGCTCTTTTATCAGTTATCAGAGATAGCATCTATAATTTTTTTTTTCATTATTTGGTCTATCAGTAGTTTCCCAATTTATCAGGTCTTAAGTTCGAATCGTCCATGATAATTAAGTTCTCATTTGCCGCTTTTCTGACTTCCTCAAGAATCCTATTTTGATTTTGGGTTTTCCCAATTAATTCTCCTTCTGGGAGGTGATATACACCATCAATTATGCTATTTTCAGATTTCGATTATGTTATGTTATAATGTGCAAATGACATAAAAAGGACACTACCTATGGTGAATTGTCGACGCCAAAATACGGACCACATAAGCCAAAATCCCATAGCTGCTGCTAACATAACTGCTCAGAATATCGGAAAAAAACAACTACTAATGATTGTATGGCGACAGCAGCAACTTTTAAGCACTCCAACATCAACCTTTCATAAATTCTGGACAACACCCTGTTAATTCCATCCTCTGCTGGCTTGTTTATTCATTTCACTGTAAAACTGTATTTCCGTCAAGAAGAGACTAAGTAGCTTTGACTATAATCATTACGAATTATATTTTGTAGGACGATTGACATTAAAAATCCCCGCAAAGGCTTTTGGATGATTACAGTTTGATCAATTATTACAATGAAATTGATAAGTTTAAGTAGGGTAAAATAAGCTGAGATAAAGAGTACAAGTGAACGACGTCATTCAGTCCAAACGTATACTGAATAGTTGTGCTCTTGGTTAGAATTTACGAGTGTCAGCTAAATCTATCATACCAGTTAAAGACAAAAAATACAATTACATCCTTTCTCTTTTTTGTATCTCCACAAGAAAACCTTTTATTCTCTCTGCTCCACCCCCATCACTCTGTTTCCAGTGAATACAATGGTATAACTTGATTACGCTTTTTTCACTTTCATTCTTAATGATCATTTATTTGAAACTTACCAATTGAATAGAGCAGCGCCGTGATTCCAATCCACCCTGCAATAGTTCTCGGCGAAGGATTGCTCCTACGAATTACGAATCCACTTACGAAGATACCGAAGCCCATAACGAGAATACCACCAACACCTGCAATTACGGTTAAAAGCGTTCACATAATAAAGAAAAATCATTCAAATGTAATAAAATTTGGGGGGGGTTTTAGACATTTTAGCAAGGAGGGATATATAATAATAAGAAGAATAAATTGGCACTGAGGTGAGCTATGTTAAAAATATAGTTTCATCTGTGATGCTCATTTTTCCCCTTCTGGTTTCGATAGCAATTCAAATACAAACTATGATACAGATGGTCTCAAACCTCATTGGGAATAACGTCTATAGATAAGCTCGAAATTATTTATACCCATTGAAGCTTTTGAATTTTTTATGATTCCTGTCTATTTCCGACTGATTTTATTATACAATGACTATAATGTTGTTACTAAAAAATGAATCGGATAGGGAAACCTACCTAAATAAACTTTTGGCTTCTAATGCTTAAGTCATTTTTTATAGTTTTCCAAACAGTTCTTGGAACTCTCAATGGAGATATTGGATCAGTCTTCCTTTACACAGAAGTCAAGTTCGATGTGGTTTGATAAGTTTAGTATGAACAATTATTCTCAAGCCTCACTGTAAAATTTCAATTGGTTTGTAGTCCAGAATTGGAGATGACCAGTCTAGAACGCTTTGCTGTCGTTGAACTACGTATTTACGAACTAAATATTTTTGCATCAAGATTTATATCATTTTTTATTGTGATATTTAATTGACCCCTCGTCGAAGCATGGTGGCTAAGGGCTTAAAGTTTCTTAGAGTATCTTTCAGTTGCTGGTACGATTAAAAATATAACATCTCACAGTATGATGTTCCTAATACTGTTTTAACCAGCGGATTGTATTTTTCTGGCTGTATACTTCTTTTAACTTCAGATAATGATCAAATCCCCTTGACCAAAGAACTTTAATTTTGTTTTATCCGACCTTAATATATGCAGATGACCAGAATTACTCGTCTTTTGCTATACGTTATTTGGTACATGATCAACGTGGTTTGAAGTGACGAGGCTAATGAATGTGTCTTTCGCGACGCCAACCTTGAAACCTCGATGCTTCAGTATAACAAACCTTTCAAATCTCTTCATGGTAATCCTTCAATTTTGGATAACACTTCAGGTGATATTCATGGCTAATAATCGTGATAGATAGGGTTTTATTGAGAGACAATTCGAGTAAAACAGTGCTAATAACCTTATATATATTTCTTAATGAATTGTACAATTACTACAGGAACTTGAAAACATCGACATTGAGCTTTGTTCTCTACCATGGGTACCAATAACCCAAAAACTCAATCTGGAGCTGGTCTTGGTTTCACTTCACTTAGAATGTTTGAGAAATAAGCACTGGAAAATTACATGGGTAACATGAATAATGAGTGATTTTTCGCATCAATAATTCAGCTAAACTGTAAAAAAATACTTTTTATTCATAATTTATTGGAGAAAGAAAAGCTATAATCAAATTTGACTTTTACCTTACAGGAAAATACACGTGACATTCAGTTTCCATGCACACC
This sequence comes from Ceratothoa steindachneri, assembly GCA_963969495.1. Lineage (NCBI taxonomy): Eukaryota > Metazoa > Arthropoda > Malacostraca > Isopoda > Cymothoidae > Ceratothoa > Ceratothoa steindachneri. The sequence continues at coordinate 31,611,214 of OZ018322.1, forward strand.
TATAAATAATATGATGTTATGTAGTGCGCAGTGTACAACAACACCGAACCTAACCTAACCTAGGCTAGGTTCTATTATACACTGCACATTAAAGAGTTAATGTGTTTGTGCACCGCACAATATATAATAGTAGCCTTTTATTTAAAAAAAATAAGCGATTCTGATATAGAAATATTTAAAAAAAATATTTTAAGTGTGAATAATTTCATGCTTATCTGTATGCGAATACGATTCGTTGGCAGAATATTGCCTTAAATGATAATACGGGTTTGTTATTTTGGTGCATTTTGAACTTCGTATTTTAAAACGCAATCCTTCGCTTCGTCCTCTTAGGAAACACACCTGAAATCATGGCGGCCGAATGAACTGGAAGCCTGAATTGAGTTTCGATGTACTTTGGAAGAAAAGTGTACAACCCTGCGATTGGCAAGAGATGTAGAACACTACTAACTGTTCTCAACACCAGGATTTGGTTGGTTAGGAGGCGGTAGACAACGCTAAGAAAGTCTGAAAAGATAAGGAATCATTAGTTTTAAGGATTCATACTACTCAAGACTAGACTAGCAAGATTTTTCTTTTAATTTTATTCCTCAGGAATAACTTCGCAAGAAAAACAATGCTCCCGTGTCCAAATTGCTTAGCAAAGTTTAATTTTAACATAATTATACATAAATAATGACTTGAGTATCTTTTATGTTGAATTAGATAATTAACATTACAGGATAAAATAATTAAGTCAATCTTTACTATCTTAAACAATGTATATAAAAATGAAATGTATGGCGGAAACTAAATTCTGACTTTTAGGTTATCCTATAAAATTTATCGGTTAACTAACCGCTTTTGACTACCATGTTTGGCATAGGGGAAAATGTAAGTTAATGTACTGCATACAAACATTCTGGGAAAAACTTTCACCCTACATGTTCCCCTCTACTGTTTCCATTGGTTATCTTAGAGGAACTTATTGGGTCTGAACAAAATGGTTGAGTCTAAGAAAGCGTCAGAGCAGCCAGGGTGTCCATTAACTGCGAGGACGTTCATTCTGCTGAATGACCAACGGAACCGTGTGTTCACTTGTGTATAGTTTGAGTGTTAGCAAATTTGAATACAATTGTGCGCACAAGAAGATGTGAATCTTTTGACAATGGCCTTATGTCAATAATGGTAGGTGGTAAAAATTCCACTAATAACGAAGAAAAATATCAATGATAAGCCTAAGTTTTAGGAAATGGCAAACAATGAATGGAGAAAGAAAGATACACAGGGATCTGATCATAAATAACCTCGGTCTCTGAGACTCCATGATAATCAATTGCAAGGAACTGTGTTGAATTATGCTTTAGAATTCATTACTATCTACGCGGGAGGATATTATCCTATAAGTATTCCATAACTTATTTTCCTTACTAAAAACTCCATTTCGAACCAAGAAAAGTATCAAAATGTTCCGGAAGAGAATTTTTTTAATCGATGATACATACCCATTTGCTCATGGCACCTGCGTTTTCCATCACGATGAAGCAGAACACAATAGGGAACAAGTTGAAACGAAGTGGTTCTGATACCAACAATAAAATATTAGACTTATGGTATAGAAGTTCCTTAAGATCTTGAACCAACTGTGAACTTGTGAGCGATTCACAAAAAAAATGACAAACGGAAGCGCACAAATTGTTACGACTTTCAAGCGAAAATTGAACATCGTTGTTGAGAAATCACCCTTTAGTTCATATTTAACGTGACTCAATGGAACTATTGTAACTTGTAAATATTTGTAATTGTAATGTTCCAGCAGAAAAGTGTGAATGACATAATGAAGTAATAGATCTGAGGATTCCCTGAATTTATATCTCTGCTAAAACCTTTGGTCATAAATAAAAATTTACACCATTAAGGTTATTGACTAATTTCAAAGGAATAAAAACGACAACTAAGAACTTAATATCAGTTCTTGACCTCGACCCTACGTTGATCTCCCTCTCTGAAAGTGGACCCAATTTTGTACTTTTGACTACTTATTCTCTTTGTACGACCTGTTTCTGGTGGTTTCCATTATGGAGGGTTGAGGAGGTTGGCTATGACATAGTCATCTTTAATCGTTTTCACGGGTCCTATCTATCCATTCTTTTCATTTTCAGTAACACAAAATACCCTCATTGTTACCCGATTTCCTTTCCTTTCCTCCATTGCAAAAAATAATGATGCATTGATCCTTAAATATAGGAGATAGCCTTGGGGTTTGTGCACATTTTTGATTCCTGAATAATAGACAAAGACATCAAACAAAAACCTTTAATGCTCCTTTCCTCCGTAGAGCTTGGGGCCCCAGCCTGCTCTGGATTGGCATTTTTGGAGTTGATGCAATGCGCGGACACCGCACGTTCCGATTGTTGATCAAGAACAGGAGACTCCAACTTCTTGAGGGAATTGTTAATGTCCGGATGATCAAAAAGGATTTCGATGGCACAAGGACGAGATGACGAAAGGGGCTTGGTTCCGTTTGTTTTAAGGAAGGAGGAAGATTCGAGAGAGAGAGAATCTTTAGTAAAGGGGTAAATATCACATCCCAAGGAAGTAAGGGAGCCTCGAAAACTGCCACTGGAAAGTGATACTCTTCTAGTTGTCGAGAGCTTTGTTTTTCGGCAGGCCGCGGAACGGAGTCTTCGAGGAAACATCATCATTATGAAACTGGTAAAAATTAAGGAGGAAGAAATGACGAGGTGACCTGCAAAAGAAAAAAAAACATATAGGACAGAGTTTATGGTGGTCGGATATTAGCTTAAGTATAATTCTAACCTCCCTCTTTTGATCACTCTTTGAATTAATTTCCTGAATGAATATTATGTTGTATGAGTTTTCCTACGTGGTGAACCTATCTAATAATTAGACAGCTTATATTGCTCAAAACAAAGCGCACACTGGCAAACTATGGTCAAAACAAAAGACCCCCTTAAAAGTTTCTTTTGCTTGCATCTCCAGTTTGCTGCCACGCAGAAGCTTACATTAGAAGTGACTTTCCGAACTAATAAAAATTCGTTCGACGCCACAGAATTCGAGCATCAACACAGCGCGCGTACTTACTATCGGTAAAGCAGTTTTTGACCCCCAAACACATCGTATTACTTCAATTCTATCTTTGTCTATTCAATCTAACACAATGTGACTCTTTTCTTCTTCATAAAATCAAAGATGAACTTAAGGAAACCTGCTTCGAGCCTATTATACGAGCAAGTAAAAAAGACAATGACCAAACTTTTGAAGAAAAGGACTACGAGAATCAAGTAAGATTACGTACTGAAGGGAATATGTTAGAGGGAAAAGGAATTGAAATTTTTTTTTTGCATTCAAATTGAATTATACGCTTAATTATCTGATTTAATAGTTATACCTCTTTCATTAGCAGCGATGGCGATTCACTAAAGTTATGACTCTAACTCTACTTTGGATTTATGCTTGAAAATTTTTTAAGTCCCATTTTTATTGTGCAAATCGTTTCTAGAAGTTCTGGTTGCTCCCTTCCGGCCCTAACTTTTATGTTTAATTAGTGTGTGAGCAATCTCTATCCTAACCCCTCCCCCTTCTCTGTTCTTGTTATCTTGATTCATTTGGTTTTAATATTCCGCCTTGGATCTCTGGCCTCTTTTTCTCTCTGGTGAATAGGACTACCTAGACGGATCTCTCTAGAACAATTATTCGATGTAGCAAATCATAAAATGGTGTTTGATACAACTCATTGTTCTCTCGTGTACATTAGTGATGGTTTGAACTTCACTTTCTAGTTCTTAGTAATTATGAGGTTAAAAGATGGTAGAATTAAGAGATTAACAGAAGAAATGCAGGAGAGTATGAGATTGCACATATTCGCGAACGAAAAGATTAAGAAGGGGCTAATAAGAAAGAAAATTGTTCCAGAATCGATCATAAATAATGCCCCCGAATAAAAAAAATCAATTAAATCTTGGCCTATTATATGTGTGAGAAATAAGATTGACTATATCAATCACTGGCGAAGGCCTACTTTATGAGTTTCCAATTCGGGAGCTCGATTAAAGAGGCTTAAAGAAAAAGAACTTGCAGGAACAAAAACTAATGCTAAACGCCATCCATAAATATATAATATATTCGCAAGAACCCTAAAAATATTTTGTAACTTAAAAGATTATAAATTTCATTAACTATTTCAGGCAAACGTAACATTAAACACTAACATGAAAAATATCGTTGTCACTTGAGAATGACGGATGTAACTTCATCGAAATATTGTGGAAAATAATGAAGCATGGATTTCTTTCAAAATCCTCAATTTTTCTGATCAGGAAATCAAGAACAATATAATATATATATATATATATATATATATATATATATATATATATATATATATATATATATATATATATATATCCATATGGAGCTCGGCCGTGAAGCCTGCATTTAATATTGAGGATAAATCCCAGAGCCACGAGAAACGGATGTGGCATCTTTTAATTTTTCACTACGTTTCGAAAACTACAAGTTTTCATCTTCAGGCTAGAATAAGTTTACAAAGTTAATATGCATAAAGAAAACTTGAAAAGGCCAACAAGACATTATTTTACAGGTGACCAATTACAGAATATCAGTAGAAAGTACTACAAGTTAAATTAAATATGACTTGGCAACAGTTAAATTTGCTTTAAGACCGACTCAAAAATTAGTTCATAAATTTAAAGATTATTGCAGAAATTAATTACAAACTAAGAGAAATTGACTTGGCATCATTTAAAGATGATAAATTTAAACTATTTTTTTTATCATCTTTAAATGATGCCAAGTCAATTTCTCTTAGTTTGTAATTAATTTCTGCAATAATCTTTAAATTTATGAACTAATTTTTGAGTCGGTCTTAAAGCAAATTTAACTGTTGCCAAGTCATATTTAATTTAACTTGTAGTACTTTCTACTGATATTCTGTAATTGGTCACCTGTAAAATAATGTCTTGTTGGCCTTTTCAAGTTTTCTTTATGCATATTAACTTTGTAAACTTATTCTAGCCTGAAGATGAAAACTTGTAGTTTTCGAAACGTAGTGAAAAATTAAAAGATGCTACATCCGTTTCTCGTGGCTCTGGGATTTATCCTCAATATTATATATATATATATATATATATATCAAAGTAGCGCGAGAGAATGATTAAAATGAATCCAGTAAACTACATTGAAAGAGAACACGGAATAATTTTTCCTGCAGTAATATATTTTTTTATTACCTTTTTCGAAAAATCCGTGGAGGGAAGCGATTCGATCACAGTTAAAAGTATGGTTCTCTGCGTACCATAGTGCACTAACGGCATACTTTTAACTGTGATCAAAGCGGTGCTCGCTGCCTCAGTGTGTCTGGTTCGAATCACTTCCCTACACGGATTTTTTCGAAAAAAGGTAATAAAAATATTAATGCAAGGAAAAATTATTCCGTTTCTCTTTCAATGTGGTTTATTGGATCCATATATATATATATATATATATATATATATATATATATATATATATATATATTAAAGAATATAATAGGAATACCATAAAAGAATATTATAAAGAGTGGTAAAGAATAAAATAATGTTAAAAATATCATAGGACTAATAAAAAATTTACATAATTATTGGTGTAAAAATATGATAGGAATATAATAAAATATCATAAAAAAGGTGGTAAAAATCTAATAAAAATATAAGGTAATAAAGGAATATACTAAGAGGTAAATAAAAAAGTAGAGAATGGATCTCTCTCGCGGTTATTAGTTAGCACCAACAGATCCGTGAGAAATCGGGGATTCGGGCATAGGTTTGGTTTGGTTAGGTTAGATTAAGTATTTTTTAATAATTAGTTAAAAACCGCATTAAAAGGACGGATTAAAAAGTTTTAAAACGGAAAATTAAAAATGTGGTTGCAAGGGGTATTTTTTAAATAATCAGCTAATACTCGGTTATCAGAGGGCGGATTGCAATGCTTCGTAGATGAAAATAAAAAAAAAAGGTTGTACCAAGGATTAATTTCTAAAAAATGGGGGAAAAGCCGTTATCAAAGGCTGGGTAGAAAAAAAATTGAACAATTTTGCTAAAAACGGTTTCCAAACATGAATGGGTTGGACGCCCAAAAGAACGAAGGTCTGTTAGCGAAGCGAATTCTTAGACAAGTTGGTGTGAATAATGTATAGCAAAAATTTCTGTGACTGTAAAATAGGCTAACATAAAGGAGATATATTGGGATGTACTTTTTAAGGTACATTAGAGAGGATCCTCGAGTTTGTCTACCTGATGAGGACGATGGTCGGCCCTCTAGACCTGAAGCAGTGTCTGTTGTCAAACTTTGCTATACATTGACTGCCCCATATATGACAATATTGACGAAGACAGAAATAAATTCCCAATAGCCACAACGGCAACAAACTTAGCTCCCTTAACTTTGCTTCTTCTGAGTAAGTCAAAGAAATTGAGGCTACCCTATAGGCCGGGTGTGCTAGAGTCCAAAATACGTAGTATCTGCTTGAAACTAAATGCTGACGGAAACGGGTAACCGCAATGCTTAAGCAGTTCTACACATAGAGATGGACACAATCTTGATCTTGAAGATAACTTTTCTTATGATGATCTTGATCTGAGATCACTTTTTATTTCTTGTGATCTTGCTTGATCTTGATGATCACTTTCGAATTCAAGATCTCTTTTAATTTCAGATTCTTAAATATGCCGCTATGCGAATGTCAGGTTTTTTGTCCAAGGACATCGGGTGCCAATTTTCTTCAGCACACTTTTTGTTTTCTGCAAAGAGTGTGCATAAGGTTTCTATTTAAACAAGTGATGACATCACATAACCGAAACCGAAAATTTTTCTTTCACCAATAGGTAAAGATCGCATATAAATATGTATATAAATAGTTTACAAACATTATCATTTAGTAAAGTATAATAATATTTATACATATAATTGAAAATTACGTACATTTAGTATGCGCCAAATATATATATATATATATATATATATATATATATATATATATATATATATATATACATATATATATATATATATATATATATACGTAGTTAACCTTATTAATGAAAGAATTTAGTTAAATTTTATTATATAAACATAATTTATTTAAAGATTAAATTTTATTCTGTAATAACAAGTGCGATTTTAAAACTTTAGCAGGTTCTCACAGGAATCAGATATTCTAGGTTGTCACCGGAACAGTATTCAATATATTAAGATAACAATGTTGTTCATAATAAGAATCAATCTGTGCTATTGAACGGAAACTATTTCCAATTTGTCGAAAAAAACTCGAAACTGTATGAAATTTATTTATGTACAAAGAAAACTACACCTATATTTGCTGCGCTCGACTCAATAAGTAATCTTCTAACCACCTCGCGGCTACTACTACTTAGTAACTAAGTAGTAAGTTTCAACATTAACATAATCATATTTTAAGTGACTGGTGCCATACAATACTAATGATGCTTTACATAGACGTCCATTTGAATATATTTTTCACTTCAGATATTAATAGATTATGGATTAGTAACTCCATTAAAGAGTGCCGATATCCAACTATAATAAAACGTGAGGTGTCTTTTTCTATGTCTGAACCATGTTTGTAATTTCTCCTATTTAGTTACTGAAGGAGGAAATTCGGCTTTCAATTTAACATAGGATGAAAATGCACTGATCATGGTGAAAATAAATTTATGTTAATTTTGTTAAGTATTAATTTCAACTAGAAGTTTGATACCTTAATAAGTACTATACAGGGTGTTCAAGAGGTCTTTCCGCATGATAATACTTTATTTCTTGTTCAGAAACTATATTTCGATCTTTTGGTTTAATATGAATATTAAAGTACCAAGCAATCGAAAAACAAGGATCGCAAAATAATGATGGTAAAAATGTTTTAAAGGCGAAGATGTGACGATGTAGAAGAAATAAAAATGGCTATAACTTGATTCAGATTGTCTTACTGTGATGTGATCATGGCGAAGATGTGAGGACGGCGAAGACGTGACCATGGTGAAGACACGACAATGGCGAAGAAGTGAGGATGACGAATACGGGCCAATGGCGAAGACATGACGATAGATAAACATCACTTCGGCATCGACACATCGTCATTTTACGATACCTACATATTAGATTTTTCCTGTATTTTTTGTTCTAGTTTTTTTATATACTCGCAACGGCTCTTTTGCGCGTAATAAATGTCATGTTATGTTAAATACCTCTGATTCAAGAAGACTATTTCACACTTATTTATTATTCTTACTGCAAAGAATGTTACGTTGATTAGAATGAGAGTAAGGCTTATACATCTTGTAGCTATGACCCACTGTACTTGAACTGTTAAAGTTAAATAGATTAATTTCATCAACTAAATCTATTTCAGTACATATGTAGGATGCGATGCTTGTATTGTTTTATCCCTCAAGGGAGTATTATGAGTGATATTTTTCAGAAGTGATTAACAAACTAATTTGTTTTAGTTTACTCTACAAGAGTACAACTCTTGATCTTCAAACTCACGATCTAGATCTGGATCTTCAAGATCACATTTTTCTGGTGATCTGATCTTGATCTTCAATATTATTTTTATAGTGATCTGATCTTGATCCTGAAGATCTTCAAAGTTGGTGATCTTGCCCATCTCTGTCTATCCAAAATAACTAATACCTTAATTACTAAATATCTACACTTTAATTAACATTGTATAAACATGAGTAAATCTAGCAACAGGAGGGATATGCTGGTTACTTTCTTTGCAAGAAAGACAGTCTTTATAGAGAAGAAAAAAGTAAATAATAGAACTGGATAAATAAGATCAGTACTTCACTTAACAGTTACTTGAATAAATATTCACTAAATAAATAAATGGACTGAATGTGGTTCACCGTCAACACTAGTGAGGCTGACTCACTGTCAGAAAGAACGAAAGAGACTTTTAATTAGGACTGACGTCCGTATGGCACAGATCTAAATTTGCTAAGTTATAAAGAATCAAATTACGTCTTGTCAGGGAGGCTCCAGAAAGAGAATTAAATAATGTTTCGGGTGACCGTTCTGGGCTGAAAAAAGGGGGAGAATTACTCTTAACGCCGCTCCGTGATTTGAAGTAGACAAAGGATTTAAATGCAGCACATGTTTTTTAATGAGTGGTAGCGGACAATTCAGAATCCTTCTCTTAAAAAATTTTGAGTATTAGAATGTACTCCTAATTGTGAAAAAAAAATTCCGACAGCTGGCCTTTTCTTTCTTGGCCCACTTGCGCTGTTCTGCTGCAGCAATTTTCTTGTCTTTGTCAGTCCTCGCACCATTGTAAACAGCTAAGCGACACTTTCGTCTGTTGTCTGTCGTGAGCTGTTTGTTCTCATGTAACATGTCTGATAGTGAATCTTTAAAGTGTACTTGACGTGCTTCTTTTGACGTCCTTGAGAGCGTCTGCCCTGTTCAATTTCGCCTTAAAACAGTTTCTTCGAGAGCCGATGGTCTGGCATGCGGATTATTTGACCTGCCCAGCGAGGCTGTGAATGCATTAAGATGGTATCTATGCTGGGTACGTTGGCTCACTTAAGGACCTCTTTATCTGGGGTTTACTTCTTGCCACTTATGCCAATAATGTTTCGAAGGCGAGATGTTTGAAAGTGGTTTAATTTTTTGCACGATGCGGTATACCGTCCACGTTTCACACCCATAGAGTAGAGTGATTAGGACTATGGCCCGGTACATTTTTAGCGTGGTACTCAAAGAGATGTGTCTCTTGTTCCCAATTTTTTTTTAAGTCTGCCGAAAGCAACGCTTTCTTTAGCGAGTCTAGCGGTCACCTCATCGTTAATGGCTCTTTTCTGAAGACAGTACTACCAATATTTGTGAATTTGACCACAAAATTTAGTCGTTGCTCTTTAACAGTGATGTTTGGTTCAACGTATATTATTTTAGGGATTAGCTGATGAACACGTGGCTCTCTTTTGTGCTGATCGGGAGACCAAAGTTGTCACAGGCCTCAGCAAATTTATCAACATAGTGTTTCATGTCAGCTTTGGAGTCAGCAATGAGAGCACAGTCATTAGCAAACAGAAAATCATTGATGCTGTATGTAGTAACATTACTTTAGTTTAGGGTCTTCTTAGGTTGAAGAGTGAGTCATCCATGCGGTATCTGATTGTGGGAGCATGAAACTCAATACGCCGTTATCACACAGAATTTCTCTGGTCGAGACAGACTAGTGCAGCTGTGTTTAATTTGGGATGCTTTATCACCGTCTTTTCTTCAGTTTGATAATGCTGTCCCGCTCCCAGGTGGCAGCCGTGTCCATCTTCCCCTCTTAGGGTAGAAGGGAATCTCTCTTATTTCCCATTCGCCTCGTCGATGCCCCAAATTATCAAGGTTCATGTTTGTTTAAGCCGAGTCCGATATCCCTAGGGAATCTCGCTTAATTCCCTTTCGCCTCATCGATGCCTGAAATTATCAAGGTCCATGTTTGCTTGAGCTGCGTACGATATCCCTTTGGGACGCCCTCGCGAGCGCAGCCCTCTGTTAACCATTGCTGTGGCTCCTATTTAAGGTGATGTCTGCAAATCCTCAGCAGATAGAGAGAACCCGAGCTTCTTGCCGTCCAGACCCTAGTATCTGTCTCCCGTGAAGTGGTCCCCTCGCCCTTGTGATCTCGTCAGCAGGTCGTCTTCGTGTAATCCGCCCTGATCAGAGGAAGATTACGGAAACTCGTTTATACCTTCGGAAGATTGTCCTGGGTCTCTCTCGTTTCACTACATTGGTTGAGACTTCCTGCCGTCCGCAGACGAATCTCGATTTCGTGATTACTTCTCCCTGGAGCCGAAGTAATTTCAACCCCATCAACGAAGACCTGGCCATTGGTCTTCCATATCCCCAATTCCTCCTCCAGAGGTAACCAGGAGTCCTTTCCTCGTAAGTCCCACCTCTTCGTTCCCAGTCGTAAGAAGAATTCCCCATTCGGTGTAACGCCTATAGACTTGCTAAATATTTCATTCAATCCAACTTATTGGATCACTTAAATATTTTCCTGGACCTAGTTTCCTTAATTTTTGCCTGCCATAATATTCTTTTTGTGCAAATAAAAATGCTCTTTTTATTTGTATTAAAGTTTATTTTTCTAGAGGTGTTTTATCTTTCAAATAACCCTTGAGACGAACTCGGAAAACGTACTCCCTTTTAAAGAGCTAACTTAATAATATCGCACTCTAAGTAGAAGGTCCTTACCTTTCTCCCAATTCAATTGCACCTGAGGCAGCGCCGATAGTGGCTGCCTGTCGTACAGTAGTGTGCACCTTTAGAGACTTTTTGGTTACACGCCTTCGTCCCTCGACACTGATGCAGATGTCTATGCCAGGATCATTTCTTTCATTTCTTAATGCATTATTTATAATAGCAAAGACATGAGACTGAATAAGGTAGATGAAAGGACATAACCCTGTTTCACTCATTTTGAGATAGTAATTTACTCCGAAGTTTCATCGTTGTCCTGGACTTTGGCTAACATGCTTTCATGTATCTGTTTTACAATGTAAATATACTTCCCATGCAACCATACTTTGCCATGATTCTCAAGAGGTCATCTCTGCTGAAAATGTCGAAGGCTTTAAGTGAGGTCTACATAGGTTGAATACAAATCAACATTTTGTTCTTGGCATTTCTCTTCAAGCTGCATCGCAACAAAAAACCATGTCAAAGGTTTCGCGTTCTTTACGGAATCCAAACTGGCTCTATGATATGGGGCCATGCTTAATGTGTGCAGTAAGGCGGTTGAGTAGAATTCTTGATAATATCTTACCTGTGAACAGGATGATTCCGCGATATTTGTCACACACCCGGCGATCTCATTTACCCAGGTAGAGGTGAGCAATGGCAGTATCCTCGAAGTCCTACATAATTTTATCAAGCCACCATATGAGCTGGAAGAGTTAATGGAGTTTGTTAGGGAGTTCCATACAACTTTCATTATAGAATTCAGATGGAATTGAGCCTAAGACAGTTGCTTTAACATTAACGAGCAGGCGAATCATTATCTGTGTCTCGGCCAGTATTGTTTCGGTTTACAGTGCCTTGTCAATAGTAACTTGCTGTAACCGTCAAATGCTTCATCAGTGATGGTTGAGGGGTGATTTAGTACGCTGTCTAAGTGATCATCCCATCTGCAAAAATTTGATCTCTCTTGGATTAGTGTTGACCAATCAGCATTGAGGCTGAGAGAAGGAATCGGGGGGATAGGGCTATATACATATTTGAGAGCAATATTAAAGTTGTTCATATCCTTGACACCTGCATTACCCTGGATTTCATCTGCTCTGTTACTGAGCCAGGAATCTTGCATCTAGCCAAGCTGTAGTTGGATTATGCAGCGTATATTTCTCATTGCATCTCTCTTTACTAGTGAATTTTTATCATCAACATAAGCCTTGTAGGGATGGCGTTTGTTCTCAAGAGACTGCATGATCTCTATGCAGTTTTCATCAAACCAGTTTGTATGCTTCTTGATGGAGAGCTCTAGATATTCCCCGGCTATGTTGTATACTATATTGTGCTACTTTAACATCCTGGTTGCTTAGCTGGAAGGTCTCTAAATGTTATTCTAGAGCGCCAACCAAAGCCTGCTGGGTGGTGCTGATCTTTAATTTGTTGACATTCAAGCGCTTGAGTGTCTTCAGGCCCTGTGAGCGCGTCTTAGGTTGAATTCGGATGTTGACTTTCCCTTTTCCTAACTTTAACATAATCAATAAATGCTAATGTCAGAAACGAGTGTGCATCCATGATATCCTATTGTGAGTAGGGAGGTTGTAAATGGTGTTAAAGATCGGAAGGTCATGCTCTTCCTAAGGCTGGAGCAGTGCTAGATCGTTTTTGTTGTAGGTACCAACCCCATGTTTCCCAATCTCTCCATCTTAAGAGATTCTGCCACGACCAAATCGTGCAATAAAGTCCCCAAAATGAAAAGTTTGTAAGCATTAAGGGCAGCTGTAATGGCAATTCAGATCTTCAATGAACTTATCTTTGATATATTTCTGATTGGTCATTGTGGGAGCGTAGGCGCTAATTAATGTGGAAAACTTCTTGTCATGTAAGCGATCACGTTGCACTTTCATCAGGCGGTCATTTACTCTCTTTTGAGAGCCAATCAAGTTGCCGACAAGTGCCGATTTCCCCGCAAAGCCGACTCCAGCATCTCGTCGCTCTTCTGATCCACGTGCACTCGAATAGAAGGTATATCCTACACCTCTTATGCAGAGATCGCCCTTTCCTGCATACCTAGTCTCACTCAAGGCTGTGATATCGATGTTATATTGATCAAGTTTGCTTGCAATTAGTGATGTTTGTCTTTATTTGGAACCATATGTATCGATGAGTGTTCGGATGTTCCGTGAGACAAGGTTCATGGGTATAGTCTTTGCTTTCTTGTTTTGTTGTTGGTTTTGATCGCACCTGCGGGGTTCCCGCCAGCCGCGGTAAGCTGACTCGGGTGGCATGGAGTAGGCACTGTTTAGTGGATCTTTTCTCGCCTCTTCCTTATGCTAGGGAGGTGAGCAGTGCTGTGCTAAGTTAATATTTAATATGGTTGGAACCGGAAATAAATCCATGACATTATTGTAATGTATCAAGTTAAAAGTGTTAATTTTTCGCTCAAAGAAATTGGTTAACAGCATAACATTTGAAAAAAAATGACGACTGGAGCCACATACAAGAAATATTGTAGAAAATCTCGGTGGCCTATATCTGAAGAGTGAAGCTGAAGTGGAGGTAGGATGACCGAAGATCATTGAAAGGCATACACCGATGAAAGTCACAACAATCCTTTCTCAGGAAGAGAAACGAAAGGTCATATTTCACCTCACGAACCAAAAGAGTTTTATAGGTTTATCTAACAAAATTCAACTATTCCTAAATCAACTGCAATGATGGATAAATTAATTAATATCAAGTTTAAAGTTACCGTTTATAAAACTTACAATGTGGAGGAAAGGAATGAAAGAAATGGCATGAATAGCATCTGATTACAAGGAATCGCACGGGTGACAATAGACAGGAATAGGCAACGAGACTGCAAGTAATTACCCTGGTGATGCAATTCGAATCGTTAGTAGTAGGCGCCTTCACAGACACCAGGGAAGTAGGTGTGATTTCCTTGAATGCAATACGAGTGAGACTCTGCATGGAGAGGTCTAGTGGAAAGAGGTAGAGGCAATTATATAATAGAGTATCTATACCACAATTCTCAAATGATACAAATACAGTATAAACATTAGGTGTTCATACTGTTTTATACTATCTGATTATTTCGTAATTTTACGAGCAAAGGGATAAACTTTGGTGGAATAAGGTCGTTAAGCAAGGAAATGACGACAAACTAAAGTAGTCAGGCGGAAAAAGGGACAACAGAAGAAAAAAACAACAGTAAAAGTAAATCGGTTGGAAAACTTATGCTTAAACAGGTTTATAAGCGAGTGAAAGAATGGAGAAAAAGCAGAGTTGTCAGTTAACAAAACTTGCTTCAAGTTGAAAGAGAGGAAGATAGCTATTTCTTGTGCTCTGGCAGCGGATAAGAAGCTGAACGTATTGCACTGCTGCTAGCGAAAGAGTCCAGTACTTCGTGAGGGGATCCACTCTGTTTGGCTTTCTGTTTGTATGTTGTTAATTTCGTTGGTTTGGGGGGTTGTAGTTTGTAGCAAAATGTAACGGAAGTGGGGGTATTCTCACTGTGAGATTGGGGTCTTGTAGCAAAACTTTCTGTAACTAAGTCAATTTGTTGAGCAATGAGAGCTGGATTTATATAGGATAGCAAACTTGCTCAGTAAGAAGGTGAGAAGTAGACTTTGTTTAGAATACAGTTGTTTCCATTTTTCCATTTGAGTTAACCTTTGTTTCGGCAGATGTATTTTACACGGTCTTTGGGGTCCGCTTCTCAGTCTATATGGGAATGTGTCACAGAACTGACCGTATTTTATGTAAAATAAAACAACCAATATCCAATAAGAAGTCGTGTAATAAAATGCTAAACGCCTGTATCTACAAATAATTTACAAATTTTATTTAGCAATAAATGCACGAACACCCTTGAGGATAGCGGATTCGTTATATATAAAATCACTTAAACCAACACTAAACAACGATTCCTCGGTTGTGCCTTTATGTTATATGACTTTATAATCAATTAAATCAAATTTCCTGTCCATTTATACTTATTCGACAAGATGAATATAGCGTTTAAAATATATATACTCAATAACCTAATTACTAAAATCCAAATATATATTTTTAAATATCAGAACATGGGTGCACAAGCTCGAAACGTTGTTATAAATAGATACATAAAATAAATTCAAACGCATGTTTAAATTACCCTTTGTCATTAGCTTCCTCCTTAAAATTAAATTACGCAACAAATGCATATAATATATATAGTTAGGTATCCAAACTATGGATATAAATACAGGAACAAAAAGGGAAAAGTTAGTTGAAAACAAATCAATGTTTTAATCAGGCTACGATTTAGTAGATAAACATAGTATCGGGCAGGATTTTGGCCAGATCTCACATGGGTAACCTTTTAAAGCCAAGAATTGTCTTACTTCAATTTTTGGGAAATGGACGCCCTTCTATTCCTGGTGAGAAGTTTCCGTGCGAATGGAAAGTTCCAGGGAGAACAGAAAAGACAGAAGCGTTTGCTTTCAGATTTCTCCGTGCCTGCGCTTCCGGCCGAACGGTGATAAACGAGCAGTTCCCCAATCGAGTATGCCTCCCTGCTTAAGAGCTTTAACCTCTGCCGTGCGCGAATGTTTTATACACTCTTGCTATCTTTAGTGCGGGGTTATGTGCACGAAAAGAACATGGCCCCAAAGATTTTTTATTTACAACGGTTAACTGGTAATCATGTCGTTATAGAATATATTCACCCGCTGATATTAAACAAGAAAGCTGAGGCGAAAGGTATCGAGTAGGATAGAACTTGGCAAAATGCATAGTTTTTTTCAAAGACGTTGATAACCATACGGCTACGATAGCAATCTCTCGGCCCAATTGATTCTGCATCGAGCACGCAAGTGGCACGCTTCTAGCGTGCGTGATGCAGATTCAAAGGCGAGAGATTGCTACGTAATAGTATTTCTTAACGGCGTCAGTGCAACCTGTTTTAAAAAAATTATCATTTTTTTAAGATGAGTTTCAAATTTATTGCATCATATTTAGTGAGTACCACAACCATTACATTGAATTTGAGCTAAAAAGAACTAATTGAGAGTTAAATTCCATATGAAAAAGAAATCACGTACCTCACTGTTGCTATTGTTTTCAAGCTAAACTAAATGAAAAAAAGGCAACAGTCTCTGTAAATTACAGGTGTTTCTGTGTTGCATCTGAAAGCATTGTTTGACATATGCTACTAATCTCTAATCAGATTAAATTACTTTGTAGCCATGTATGTTAGCGTGTTTTGAAAATATAATTACAGATTGTAGAATAATGGGTACAAAAGTAGAGCTTTTCTTTCTGCCATATGTACACGCTTGAAATGCTAACGGATGGTAGTGGAAAGGAATACTAGAAATCTACTCCCATTCTAGTCCCCAACAAACCATAAGCTATATTCTTTTAGCCAAATGCAAGCCCAGATGATTTTGAAAACTTGCACCTAAAACATTTTACGAACTACCTAAATTTAATGTTAGCTGGCACGAGATTTTAAAAGCCTTCATTTGGGAGTCAAAATTTTGGAAAAGACCAGCCACTTCCCACCTGTCTCTACCTCTACTCTACGAAGACAAGCCATTCGTCAAGCACAATGAAAACCACGCCCCCAAAGGCCGGCCAAGTAGAAAGAAGCAGCTTAAGTCAAGCTCAATGCTAGGCGTTAACCTGATAGATTTCAGAAAGAAGCATCGATATATATATATATATATATATATATATATATATATATATATATATATATATATATATATATATATATATATATATATATATATATATATATATATATACGAGGGGCGGTCAATAAGTTTTGCGAATCGGTAAGGCAAAACAGAGGAAGGGGGATGGCTGTTTGTGGGGGTGTTAGGACAAATTATGACAAGTCAGGACCTGCAGCCGCACGCTCCTGCCTCGTCTATTTAAGAAGCAGTAGCTGATCGCAGATCGTCAGTCACAATTTTTCAACAATGGAGAAGGTTGAGCACTGCGCAGTGATCAAATTTTTGACCAAGGAAGGCAAGAATGCAAAAGAGATCCATGAACGCATGGTTGCAGTGTACACCGACACCGCCCCTTTCTATGCAACCATTGTTCGCTGGAATAGGGAGTCCGCCATGGTCGTGAGTCCCTTGAAGATGACCTCCATCCAGGACGCCCATCAGACGTGACCAACGAGGACAATGTGGCCCTTGTGGAGAGGATGATCCTCGAAACTCGACGGGTGAAGGTCGAAGAAATCGAGCAAGAACTTGGAATATCACATGGAAGTGTTATCAACATCATCCACGACAATTTGGCCATGACCAAAGTCTCTGCCCGTTGGGTCCCTAGAAACCTCACGCCCCATGATTGACTTCAACGTCGTCAAAGTCCACAAGGCCAGAGTTGCACAAGCTGCCCTGCGCGAGTGCGGATTCGAGGAGCTCAACCATCCCGCCTACAGTCCAGATCTGGGCCCTAGCGACTACTTTTTATTCCGCCAGCTCAAGGCTGCACTGCGTGGATGCCGGTTTGGGGACGATGAAGATGTCCAGCTCGCCTTCCAAGAGTGGATTGAACAGCAGTCGGGAGATTTCTGGTTGTCGGGAATTCGAAGCCTCAGGGACAAGTGGCGCAAGTGCATTGAAGTCGAGGGTAGTTATATTGAAAAATAATAAAACACTTTTCCTCATATCTCGTTTCTTTATATCCGAATTGCAAAACTTATTGACCACCACTCGTATATATATATATATATATATATATATATATATATATATATATATATATATATATATATATATATATATATATATATATATATATATATATATATATATATATATATATATATTCATTGTAACAAGTTGTGTTGAAAGCGACGGCTAATTTCGCATTCGTGATTTTCTTATATTTGCTTTTATGTCTGGGTTGAGCTCGTGGATAAGTTCTCCGAAAGTCATTTTTAACATAACATAATTTCACGGATGACAAAAGCCACAAGGGCCCAGCATAGGTCATCCGAGTCAAACGGAGTCTTTTTTAAGGAACCCAAACTCCCAGGAAAACTACATCCAGAGAATTGCGTCCAGAAACGAGGGTATCACCAATCAAGGCTTGTCAGGAACTAAATCATGCAGCTATAGATATATACAAACAATATTAATTTATACAAAACTAAGGAACCATCACAACCTTCCCTCCCCATAAACTCATCCAACCTACTCTTAAATACATTTAAATTTGGACTACCTACTACCCTCCGCGGCAATTTGTTCCAGAAGTCTACCACTCTATTGGTGAAAAATATTTTCTTAAAACTTAGAAAGGGAATAAGAAAAGATTCATTTAGTAAAACACTATTTACCTTACACGTTTCGATACACTTGTACCATCTTAAGAGATTACAATAAAAATACAAGTAAAAAGAGAAAACATTGGTTTATACATCAATGAATTATTTCAAATGTACAAACGAACTGGGAGATCTGCTAGCGTAAACATGCTGACGAACTTATGAGCATGTTAGGACAGGATCGGGAGAGTTAGGCTGAGAAAAGCAGGTCACATTCTTGGTCACATTCAAGGTGATGAAGGGTCTTAATTAGGGGGGAAGGGGGGGTATGTATCCCTAGTGGTTCGGCTCCTAATTTTGCCGCTTGGTAGTATTCCGTTTGAATTGAAGTGAATGTTATGCTTGGGTTGTTTTTCTTGCATGTGAATGTCTTCTAGAAAAAGTAGTTGCCGACGATCTGTTGCGTGGTCAATAATTTTGATGTTTTCTTCTAACATTTTTTTGACCTACTTTTCTCAGCCTAACTCTCCCGATCCTGTCCTAACATACTCATAAGTTCGTCAGCATGTTTACGCTAGCAGATCTTCCCGTTCGTTTGTACATTAATTGTTATAATTCATTGATATATAAACCAATGTTTTCTCTTTTTACTTGTATTTTTATTTTAATCTCTGGAGATGATGCAAGTGTATCGAAACGTGTAAGGTAAATAGTGTTTTACTAAAGGAATCTTTTCTTATTCCCTTTCTAAGTTTAAAAACGGACTTAAAAAGACTTTCGGAGAACTTATCCACGAACTCAACCCAGACATAAAAGCAAATATGAGGCAAATCGAAAGATTTGAAAAGAAAATCACGATTGCGAAATTACACATCGCTCTCAACAAGACTTGTTACGATGAAAATATTTTGCCCAACTTTACATATATATATATATATATATATATATATATATATATATATATATATATATATATATATATATATATATATATATATATATATATATATATATATATATATATATATATATATATATATATATATATATATATATATATATATATATATATATATATATATATATATTTATATATTTATATATATATATATATATATATATATATATATATATATATATATATATATATATATATATATATATATATATATATATATATATATATATATATATATTAGGATAAATAAGCAGGCTAAATTATTAAGGAAGTTCATTACTATAATATAACTTCTTGGTACCGACGTTTCGGATAGGAACCCATGAACCCATTCTCAAGGATGTGACATTATAAATATATACAAACATAAGAATTTTTTAGAGAAGTTATCAGATATTTATAAATTAATTATATGGGAAATGGGAAGCAGCATTATTTTCTCTCAATACATATATATCTCTATGTATTCTAAGCTTGCTTGCTTTCATATTGTTTTACTCCATTATAGGCTGAAGATGAACATAGCTAATGTTCGAAACGTTCCAAATTATATATGTCCCGAATACGGGTTCTGGCTTTAACATACATACTAAAATCGAGGTTTCTGAAGTATGTTCCAATTTCTACATCTATATATATATATATATATATATATATATATATATATATATATATATATATATATATATAATAATAATAATAATAAGACTTTGTTGCAAATCGTGACAATGTTTCTGATAGTGGTGAGCGTGTATTGAAGACGGTCTCTCAGTACTTACCTAGCCACCAAGCCCCGATCCATCTTGGGTCAGTGGGTTCAAATTTCGATTTTGAGAAGGGGTCAACTGGCAACCTGGTGCAAAGGGATCCAAGCACAAATCCCAAAGTGGGTCCAAATATTCGCACTCCCATCGTTGTCCCTGAGGGTGAAAAAAAAATGAATAGAACGAAAGTCATGCACATAAAATGTCTCTTTTCTCACATATCCGCCCCGTGTTAATCAACAAGGGAAATTTATAGAGTGAAACCACTCATTCGTCTGCATCTTTTTCTTAGGCTTTTCTTTGCGGCCGTTTTTCCGTGCGTAATCTTAACAAATGTCCCCTGGCATCAAGTAAGTAAATGTTGGGAGGAAGTGAATAACGAGGCCCTTAAATGGGTCAATTTGATGATTATGAAAGAACAATTGGGCCATTTGACCATTTGACCTTAGTCTCAATCACTCAAGTAAATCATTCCATTTAATAACCCAAAGATTCTTATTCGTCCCGTAGGCCACAGTCTGGCACTATAAAATTTGTGTTTTAAGAAGAAAAATGAAAAAGAAACTTAACAAGTCAACAGACCTAAGTCGCGTGCTCTCAATTATTCTGATTTATGACCTTACGACCTTCAAAACTTTCAAAAAGTGAGGCAATCCGACCCATAGTTAGTTTTCTTTTAATAATTCCCGCACTAACTTTGAGAGGACCTTGGCCATTAGAGTATTCGAAAGAGAATGTAAAACAACACAGGGGTTTCAAATTTCGTTAGAATCAGCCAAATAGTTACGATGTTATTGCTAAAAACTCATCGAAAAGTAAAATGGCTACCATCCGACCGACAACCTACGGATCGACAGAGTAACTTATAGAGTTGCACGCGACTAAAAACGTTTTTATCGATCTGCTTCTCAATGAATTATTCATGTGCGGATATGTATAAAAATTGACGGTGACCCACTTACAATAAAACAAGGTCTGCTGACCAAAAAGTCACGTGCTCTCACTTATTCTGATTTATGACCTTACGACCTTCAAAACTGTCAATAATTTTCGGACTAACCTTGGGAGGACATTAGCAATTCTATCATTCGAATGAAAATGTAAAACAACACAAGAGTTTCAAATTTCGTTATAATTGGCCGAATAGTTACAATGTTATTACCAAAACAAAACGGGGACCGACCGACCGACATATGAGATATTGAGTCGCACGTGACTAAGCGCACGCGCCTAAAAAATACGATTCAAAAAGAAGTCGATCCTACTCTCCCGCTAGCTATTTTCTTTTTCTAATGTTGTCTGATCCACTTTTCTTTTCATAACGACATTTCCTTTCGCCATTGAACGCTTATTCATAAACGAACTCCCTCTGAATAGGATCGTATAGACTAGCTCGGGGTATTCAACCGCCAATTGTCGTGGTGCGGCGAATAATTCTGACACTGCCCAAATTCTCTCACATAAACCTCCCCGAAACTCAGCTCAACTACACAATGGGAGTGGTGGCAAGATTCGGAGATGCGGGCAAGAGGATGACCTCCTTCAAGTTGGCCGCCAGACAAACCTCTACGAAAGATGCAGACTGGTCCCGGATCCTTTAAGGACAAAGAAGAATTTGTTCTTATAAATTGATACGTTGTCCTGTCTCCACCTGACATTTAAAGAATATATCCATTAAAAAGTAGAGTGAAATATAAAACTGCATCCAAACCCTCCGATCGTAGCGCTCGCAATATCAATAACTTTCATAAATGGAAGAATCGAAGAAAATACAGGTTGTTTTGTAAGGCCAACTCAAAGGGAACTCCAGCTAGGAAGTAGGAATTGAACGAATGCTTAAAAGGTGAAAAAAGAGAAGGCTCTTTTGAACATTTCAAAGGAAATTATAGTTGATGATAGATAAGGGGCTTAACATGAAGCGAAAGAACATACCGACTTCTTCAAGTACGTAGGGAATCGGATGACTAGCGAAACCCCGAATAAAAGTAATAGAGCAATTATTGGATCATAAGTAAACCTCTGAATGGAGGTATTAGTCTAATTATAATCCTTGCCACTCCATTGCCTTCATCTTCTAACAAACTAATATTTCCTTGAATAAAAGGACTGACACTTTATTTGGGGTGCAGAGGAAAAGATGGATCTCGTCAATACTAGATATAGAGGGAATTTTTTTTTTAAAAATGAGACAATAATGCATCACAAATCAACCTATACAATTATTTCTTGGCAACTTTAAATATTTCTTAAATATCCTAGAGTGGAGACCGAATCTTTTTTTTAGGAACCATTGCTTGTTTGTTTCATGTGTTATTGTTTTATTTGAACTATTTTCTGGTGATCGCGATAATTTACTTATAAGTATAATCAACATTTTTTGGGGGGGGGGGGCTGGAGTTGGGGATGGAAAGGAATATTAATATTTACAAATATTTAGGAAATATAATAGATAGCATAATTTTGAGCCTGTTATAAATACTATTTCTTTAAGTATTTAAGGGACACTTGAAACTCTTATAATGCTTAAGGATGCATTTAAGAAGTCCGGGAACAACACCACGTAGTTGATGTGAGCAAAATCACTTATTCAACGCATTCAGGAGTTCACTCATGCTCTCCGTGGAACATTTCGAACACTTAGCATAGTTAAATTTTACATGCGAACAACGCGCTACAATATTGCAATCACTTTAAACGCAGATTGCCTTTGTTGTGGGAAAGATGCTGGCTAGCCTTCCATTCCTCTAGTTTCTATTCTCTCATCAGGATTTGATACTGTCTATCACACTGATAAGTCCTAGTGTCTATGGAGCCGCACATGCTGGTTTCACTTTACTTATCTTTTTTTACTCGATCTATTAACGATGTGGGCGATATGTCTCGGCAAACAGGGGTATTTTTTATGATGTTCCGCAAAGCTCGGTTCTTGGTTCACTGTTGTCTCGTATCTTTATTCTTCCCTTTTGATATCTCTAAGCGTCGACATGGGCTATCATTGTATTTCTTGCGGATGACACGTAAATCTATCTCTCCTGTTCCAAGCCTCGTTCTCTGTGACTCAAAGAAATTTTCAATCAGCATAAGACATCATTACTAAATGGCTCTCGGAGAACAGGTATTACTGGCTGTTTATTCCATTGTATGTGGCTCGCTGTAAAGTTTTGGTCGTTCTCTTAATCTTGTTGCTTTCTCAATTCCGTTTTCAGACAATATATGATGCTATAAAGAATATATAACCTTTGGGGGGGGGGAGCTCATAAAATGTATATATTTAGAAGATTATCCCATAAGTAATGGGGCAATTTTTTCATGTTTATCGTTATTTTATAGATAGAACTCGAAAAAATCTTTGAACTTACTTGTATTTAAATAATTATTTATTAATTTAATAAGTAAAATAATTTCTAAAGTTTTTGCAACTAGTTTCCATCTTCCCACTAACTTCTCAATACCATGTTTGAAAAAATCGATTGACTTTGATTTTTTTAAAAAGTTTTTTTAGGTTGTTTCGAATTCTCTGTTATTGACATCATCTCTTCAGGTGATTCTCTAAACTCCTAAAAAGATAATAATCAGGTATGTAAGAAAGACTATTGTATTGTTTATTTACATGTAATTTACGTAATTCCATTTAAGTGCCTATATCTTAGCTTAAAATTATTTCAAAATGTAAGTTTTGGGAACAATTTTGCAGATTTTTAGCAGTTGGAGAGGAATTTCACCCAGTTTGTATGGTACCAACTGTGAAACAGGGACAGAGCTGGGCGTTGCAGCAACGAGTTGCTACTTTGCCGCACTACGAATTTCGAAGTCGCAAAGTCGAAAGTCGCAAAAATTTTGAAAAAGTCGGACTAAACAAAGTCGCACCGCCAATTTTCCGCGATTTTCAACAGGAATAAAAACGACCTTTTTGAAAGAAATTGCCGCGGATGTTTTAAGCCAGCTGTGGAGAGGCTATTCAGCACGGCCGGGGACGTCCTCAAGGTCATGAGGTCCTTCCTGGATGAGGTCAACTTTGAGGAGCTTGTGTTCCTCAAAGGGAACATGGACTTCCTGGAGGAGAAGATGGGCCAGGGGGACATGGTGGAGGAGGAGGATGACCTGTAGATATTAATTTAGGCTGTGTTTTAACTAAAAAAAAATAATAAATCTGTGTTTTTCTGCCTTATAAAAGCGTTTCTGTTATCGCGATAAAGTTTACTTTGTAATTTATCGGAGTCACACCGGGAAAAAAAAGTCGCAGTTGCAAAGTCGCGAGTCGCACTTGGAGGGAGGGGGGCAAAATAGAGTCGCAAAGTCGCGCCCAGCTATGAACATGGAGGTGGTTCTATCTTGGTATGTGACTGCATGTCTTCATCAGGGCCCGGGGGGTGTTTCTTATGCCAGGAAAGAATGAACTCCACAACTTATACCACTATGATGTTTTAAGTTTAGAGTCATATATTCAGAAATTGCATCCCACAATACCAATAAATTTTAGTTAGATTTCAGCATGACAATGCGCCATGCTATACATCTAACCACACCTAGAATCGATTTGGAGAAATGGGGATCACCCTTATGAATTTTTCACCAGAGGGCCCAGACTTAAATCCAATAGAACAGGTGGTGAGTGTTTGGAAAAGCAAAAAGAAGTACCACAAGTACAAATTAAACAGGATTGTATGAAAAATTACAAGCCTAGTGAAGAAAGATAGAGTCGGAAATTTGTGAAAATTCGCTGAAATCCATGCCATGAAGAACTATAAATGTAATTAAAGAAAAGGGGATCCAAATAAATATTGAAATAATAAAAGAGAAAGATAATATATATATATATATATATATATATATATATATATATATATATATATATATATATATATATATATATATATATATATATATATATATATATGCAGATGGGTTGCGCGTTGGCAGGGGTATACGTATATTTAGGATAAATAAGCAGGCTAAATTTAGGAAGTTCATAATTACTATATATTAACTTATTGGTACCGACGTTTCGGGTAGGAACCCATCCTCTAGGATGTGATATTATAAATATATACAAACATAAGAATTTTTTAGATAAGTTATCAGATATTTATAAATTAATTATATGGGAAATGGAAAGCAGCAGAGGTAATATTCAAATTATAAAAATGCAGGGGTTTGACTATCAGGGAATGGGAAATATGCTTTTGTTTTAAAAATAAAACTGAGATTAATTAGTTTTAGGTGTCTTCGTTGTAAAAAAGTGAGATAATAGAAATATTTGAAAAATAGGGGTTATTTTGGGGGGTAGTGGATTTAGCGGGCGTAATTTTGGGGTAATTATAGTTGTAGTAAAAGTGGAAATGAGCTTGTGTCGGAGTTTAAAGTGGGGTTTTTAAATCTAATATAAAGAGACCAGGCAATGGCTTCGCTACTAAGATTAAAATTTAAAATCTAAAAAAAATCAACCATGGTAAATTTTTATAAATTTTCTGAACTTCGCCAATTATAAGGATTTTAAAAAATAACTGAACTAAATTTCCCCTCTTTCAAAATATCACGTTGCTAAAATATAGTTATAGAAGAAGTTATATAAAAATATATTTTCTGAACTTCACCATTTGTAATTCTTTGGGTTTTAAAAAATTCACAAAATTTCGATACTTATATTTATTTCTGAACTACACCATTTTGTTTTTTGATATAAGAGAATTATTAGAAATAGGGGAGAATTCGAGAGTAGTGAGTGGGGCTCCAGTTCTGTTGCTGATGCCTAAATGTGCGCAAATACGGGTATGTAGTGTGCGCTGTGTCAATCCCCAAAACACCTCGGAATTACATCTCGAGCAGGTGAATTCATATAAGATGGAGGATTGAAGCAGTGTTGGTATTTTTTCTTTAGTGTTGAAAAGATGTTGTACTGTGCGTGTGTTTTGAAAAATTGGTATAAAATGTCTTGCAGGAAATTAATTTCTAAGAAATAGTGAGAGTTTGGCGCAGAGAAGTGAATTGAGGGGTCCTATATATGGGAGAGGTACAAAAAACTTTCCTTCAGAGACGTTGTATATATATATATATATATATATATATATATATATATATATATATATATATATATATATATATATATATATATATATATATATATATATAAAGGGTCTGTCAATAAGGTCACTTGATTTTTAAATGTAAATAAAACAAGTTGTGTGTGATATATGCACTCAATTTATTTTAAATTTGAAATATATGTTATGGCATTAAGTGTCATTCAAATGTCCGCCGCGGCTTCGCTTGGTGGAACGTATTCGGGAGGCCCAATTTTTGATGACTTTGTCGCATAAATCTGGCTGAATTTGCTGGATGGTGTTCGTTATGTTGACTTTGCAAGTTATTCTCATAGACCTTGCGATTTAAGGTAGCCTCAAAGAAAGTAGTCTAATGGCGTTAAATCGCATGATCTCGGTGGCCAGTTGACGTCGCCGCCGCGCGAGATGACCCTGCCCTGAAATCGCTGTTGCAAAATGTCTATCGTAGCGTGCGCAGTGTGGCACGTAGCGCTGTCCTGTTGGAACCACATGTCGTCAGTATCCATATCAGGCATGTAATCCAGTTGAGGCCACAAGAAGTTGCTTATCATCGATCTGTAGGTCTCGCCGTTGACGGTTATGGCAATCCCATCTTCGTTCTCAAAAAAATACGGACCGATGATTCCGTTAGACGAAAATCCGCACCAAACAGTGACTTTTTTGGGATGCAATTGGAGCTGGTGTATCTCATGTGGATTGTTTTCGTCCCAAATCCTACAACTTTGCTTGTTCACAAATCTATTCATCCAAAAATGTGCCTCGTCGCTGTGGCGAGGATAGAAACCACGTAATGCGCGGGAGGTATGTCGAACGGAGCACTGATTTTGATAATAACATTTGATGATTTGCACACGCTGTTCAACGCTATAACCTTCCATCGTGACTAGCCAAGTACTACTGAACAGTTCACAGTGAGGTTGCCAGAAGTCGCTTTAACAACATGGCCACTATCGCCTGACAAAGCTCGAGCGTCCTTGTTGAAAGACCCTTTATATATATATATATATATATATATATATATATATATATATATATATATATATATATATATTTTATGCTGATAAAAGGTTATTTTTGGCAAACAGTCTTTCTGCAATAATATTTCTTAATATATATATATATATATATATATATATATATATATATATATATATATATATATATATATATATATATATATATATATATATATATATATATATATGAAATGAAAAACTCACAAAGTATCACGTGAGGGTAGCAAATGAATGCAATGTCCCGCAGGAAAAAATGAAATGGTGTTCCCAAGTACTTTCGAACTTTATTAAGTTCCTTATCAAGGATAACTACAAGAAATAATATTATATTAGAGGTATATATATGAAAGAAAAGTATAAAAGACCTCCCCAAAAACAAGAAATCACCAATGAGGAAGACGGAAGGGGGAATGTAAAGATTCACATTAAGAATTACAAGAAGCAGGTAGTAAGGTCAAACTGAGAAGACGGAAAGGGTAACAGATTAAAAGAAATGGAGATAGCCTTACGAGGGAGATTATAAGACACGAGGAGCGAAAGAGTGGGGAAAATACAATGTACATAATAGAGCAGTGACAATTAAAAAAAAAAATTGGGGCCACATAACTAAAGATTGTATATAAAAAACTAAGAACACAAGTCAGAACTAATTTCTTTAAGTATTAGTCTTTTAATTATAGCATCTATTTTATATAAGCCAGGGAAAAGGTTAAAATTATCACATTGGCTTATAAAAGCACATTCAATGATATTCCTTTTTATTGGGACATTGGAACGATAAATAAATTTTGCCGAGTTCCAGTTAATTCGATAAGGACCATAAATTTTTCCGAGTTCTAGTTAGTAGATAAGGACCATAAATTTATCCGAGTTCCAGTTAATTAGATAAGGACCATTTAATTAACCGGAACTCGGCAAAATTTATTTATCGTTCCAATGACCCTATAAAAAGGAATATCATTGAATGTGCTTTTATAAGCCAATGTGATAATTTTAACCTTTTCCCTGGCTTATATAAAATAGATGCTATAATTAAAAGACTAATACTTAAAGAAATTAGTTCTGACTTGTGTTCTTAGTTTTTTATATACAATCTTTAGTTATGTGGCCCCAATTTTTTTTTTTAATTGTCACTGCTCTATTATGTACATTGTATTTTCCCCACTCTTTCGCTCCTCGTGTCTTATAATCTCCCTCGTAAGGCTATCTCCATTTCTTTTAATCTGTTACCCTTTCCGTCTTCTCAGTTTGACCTTACTACCTGCTTCTTGTAATTCTTAATGTGAATCTTTACATTCCCCCTTCCGTCTTCCTCATTGGTGATTTCTTGTTTTTGGGGAGGTCTTTTATACTTTTCTTTCGTATATATACCTCTAATATAATATTATTTCTTGTAGTTATCCTTGATAAGGAACTTAATAAAGTTCGAAAGTACACGGAAACACCATTTAATTTTTTCCTGCGAGACATTGCATTCATATATATATATATATATATATATATATATATATATATATATATATATATATATATATATATATATATATATACTTAATTTATTTGCCACATATGTATAATTATATTGTATGAATGATTACTATTAAAATTGAAGAAAATCTCAATATATATTTCTGGAAACGTAATTATTACATTTGATGATAGATTCGGCGCTAACACACTTGATTGTATGACTATAATTGTACATTTGTAAAAATAAAGCGGATTACTCACTATAGTTGCATACGTTGACCTGATGTTTTTTTTTTAAATGCACCTGGGGTTCTTTCCCGCTTTGTCACTAATAACATTTAGTACAATTATTACACCCAATAAGAATAAACCATACATGGGTGGGTGGGTGAGTTCTTCACAAGGGTGCGATGCATCGCTGACTCATATTTAAATATGACCTTTATTTTAAGCGGTTGGAGGAGACGAGGAATTGTACTGAAAATTTTGTTATAAGGTAAGGACGGTGTATTTTCGGCATCAAACAATCTAATACTATTATCTTCGACACGATAAAAAGATCTGTTAGCTGCATCTTTATAAATGTGTAGGAAATATAATGAATGCATAATTTTGAACCTAAGTTATAAATATTATCTATTTATTTATCTAAGTATTCAGGAGACACTATTCGTAAAGCACGGAGAAACATGGAAGTAAAAATGCTACGTTTCATATTATTCCATGTTTCTCCGTACCCTAAGCATTAGTGTCCCCTGAATATTTTGATACAGAAATAGATAATATTTATAACATATGTAGGTTCAAAATTATGCTATTATATTTAGTTGATGTTCCTGTTTATTTCTATAAAGTGGTATGGGTGTGTTCGATCGATTATTTGGTAGAGTTCATCTTTGATCCTGTTTTAAAAATCAATGTCGAAGTTTTCGTTTTCTCCTTCGCTGATTTTAAAAAGGTTTTCTCGTTTTTTATGAATGTTTTTTCAACGTCAGTTTAATCTTTCAGCTTGTTTCCTCTTTCAGTTTTGATTTTTATCCTTTCCATGGCTATCTTGTAAATTAGCCCGTTTCAGTTTTCACTTTGCTGTTCCACTATCATTACCTTCAGTTCTCTCTTTTTTTTCTCAGTTCGGTGCATAATTCTCTGGATGGTTCATTTTTATGTCTGTTCCGAAATCGTTATTATTTATTTATTGTTGCCGATCATTTCAAGTGGCCATCTAAAGTTCTGGATGTTTTTATGAATTCTTTTGGAGAATGTATGTGCTTATCAACGCTTGTTTATCTGTCTTTAATTCTTCGTCAATCTCTTTCAGTGGCGAGTCATTGAGTTTTCGATACATATTCCCTTAGGATCTCTTTATATTTTCTCCAGTCTGCCGGGTGGTAGGCTTTCCATTCTTTTGATGGCTTTTGTATCGGGAGTTGGTTAATTGTTATCAGGGAGGCTGCATGGTTGCTAACTGGGACGTCGACAGGCAGATATCGGGTTTTCATGCCACGTTGTCATTGATATAAGTTGGAAATTCTGGCCCTAGCCTTTGAATCTTTTTCCGATTTAGCATTGTCTTTAGATGCCTACCCGCTCCGTTTGCATTTTTATGTCCGTTTTCCGTACAGTGCCGTTTAAGTCACCCATAAAAATGAAGGTTTTCTATTGTTTAATATTTTCGTGAAAGTAGCATTTAGGAGTCAGTCTCTTGGTAGTCGATATCCCATTGCTATTATAAGATTGGTTAGCTCAATTTTTACTTCTCTTGCAACATATGCTTCCATTAGTCCATGTTGCGTCTTATTGTCCAGCTCATTTTTTATTGCAATGGCGGCTACGTCGAATCTCTCTCTTGAAGGGTTAGTTGCTATGATATTATTGTTCCATGTCTTCATCCTATTTTCTCTTTTAAGTCTCCTCCATGTCCTGAGATAAGAATTATATCAGGATCTATTTTATAAAAGAATTTCCGTACATTTTTCTTTATCTTTCCATCCGTTTGTATTAATCTTTAGAATTTCTAGTTTCCTTCTATCCATGGGAGGGCTAACAGCCCTGAAGGGTGCATTATAAATACTTATTATTATTATTATGTGTTATGTTCCTGGTTGCCTCCGGTGTTTAGTTTTAGCAGCTTTTCCTCCTCTCGTTCTGCTCTCGCTTACATTCTGCTTTTTCTTTTCAGGTTGCTTAGGCAGATGGGGGTGGTGTATCTTATCTGGGAAAAAACTCAAAATGGAAAAGATTTCTTTTCCATTTTGAGTTTTTTTGCGGATTTTGTGCCTTTCTTCTGGTCGATCTCGCTTGCTTTGCGGATTCCTCCGTGCTTATTTCCGTGTCCGAGTCCTCTGTTTCCGTTTTTCATTTTCTTTGCTTTCTCTTTCTTTAACTTGCTATATTAGAGTTTTATAGGTGTTTTCTGCTATATTAATATTGATGATAGCCGAAAAGTGTATTTCTTTGGGGAACTTTATTGGCTCTAGTCCATTATCTTGGAGCATCTCATTCAGTGACGTGGCATAGCTTCTCTGGATTTTCGATATTCATAGTGTGTTTACGATTTATCTTAATTCTAAATCTCCCTCCTGCCGGTTGTGCACTCTCCTCGGTTGCCATATCTAAATAACTCTAGCCCTATCAGCAGTCCGCAGTTGGGTTCTGGTCAAAAAACGCGGCCGCCTACAGGGATTCACTATACCCTAATACCAATGGCAACTCAGACTTTGCCGACGACCAAGGTATGGAGTGCAAGTATGAAAGAAGTTAAAGATTAATACTAAATAAATATAGCAAGGGGTAGATGAAGGAATGAGTAGAACTACTTAGATGAGCTACCTCGCTCAAAGGAAATAGGCGATATTTCCAATCAGCCCAGTAGGCGCCTATATTTCTTTCTATCCGCTTGTTGAAATTAACTAAAACCTCTGGTCATTTTTACCTCCTTTACCGGTGATGAGAATTACCAGTACGCGTGAAATCAGCCAGACAATGTCCATATCAATTTAATTAATAACTTTAACTTTATTATTAGAAATATGAAAGCTTAGCGCCCCCCCCCTCCCCAACACACTCTCGTGGGTTGGGGCACTAGAGAAATGGAAGGAATGAAAATTTGTTAAAGGGTAAATACAGTAGAAGGTATACACTTGCCTGGAGGTCGGACTAGTCAACTCTTTATAAAAAATTACAATTACATTTTAGATAAATATTAAATTGATTATTGTATATTATTGTTGTCCCGTCGATTATTATGTTTTTACAACGATAATTTACGTTATGGTGTCGTTTTCTTTCTAGAAAACTCAGTTTCTATATTTTTTTGTGCAATGTTAATTAACATTACTATGTTTTTATAAATTTCACATCTCTTAGTTGTTTTGCTAACAATATATTCTTGCATTTAGGCGTCGTTTTTTAAAAATTGTCACTGGATTTCCCTTTTAAAAATATGTATAAATTAAATATTGACTATTCTCCTTATAAAAAAATCACTCTTTTTGCTATCTTAGCTACTTTTGCCACCAATGGTAATTTTTCTTTTGATGATTAACTCTTATGACGCTTGTTTTAAATTGAATTATTTAGTCTATTATTCACCGTTAGACTTCTTGTTATTATTTTGAATTTTAACACTGATATTCACTGTTAAGACACTTTTTTAACTTTTGTGGTTTAGTTCACTATGCTTTTAATTTGATATTTAACACACAAACACACTCATATATATATATATATATATATATATATATATATATATATATATATATATATATATATATATATATATATATATATATTCATTCCACTATGTCGAGGGGTTCTGTGCGTATCTATGTCCATTGCTGATTTTCTTGTATTCGTACATGCTGACGACGTTGATACATGAATCAGGAACGATGATTGCGTCATCCCACAACATATCCTTAACTCCCTTTTGAGAGTACGGCCCCTCAAACGTCCATTTGTATTTCCCTCTGCGTATGCCGTCGACTAGAAGCCGAGTGTTACCGCTAAGGGGTACGGGGAGCCGGACAGCTCTTCCTCGTCAAAGAAGAAGCCTTCTTCAAGGACTTCCCTTTTCGGTAAGTGGGACTCCTTGGTACACTGTGAACGTAGTTTTCTCTTCTTGCTTCTTAGTTTGCGCTTTTGCCGCGATTCTTTCTTCTTCCACCTTTTCCTCCATCATTGTACGTTATTCTTTTTCTTCTTTGCTCTTTGTTTCTTTTTCTTCTTCTAGTGTAACTTGGGGTTTTTGTCTGTGGTGGTTTCTTCGCCTGCAGACTCTTCCTTTTCCGTTTGGGCTTGTTCTTCTTTTGTGGGTTTTTTCTTCAACGTGGGGACTGTCGGTGAGCTGAATTTTCAGGACGTCTTGTGAGGCAGGATTAGGCGGGAACCACAGCTTCTTGTTAGTCCCGTTCTTCAACAGGAGGCGGTTTAATTCCTCCGCAAAAGTGCCGGGATTTGTCAGGTTTGCCAAGTGGGCAAAAATGACCATGGCCATTATGTCCCTGCCCTCGCTTGGCATCACCAGCTTCGACGCAGTGATTCCATGTTTGTTTTGCATAGCCGTTGCTTCCCAAAACGACTTTGCCTTTGCCTCCTTTTTCCATTTTGCACTGTTCCCTCTTTGCCTTAATCGATTCCTTTCGGATAGCACACTTCGTGGCTAGCGCTCTGTGTTTCCCTCCGTAGTTGATACATTTTAACTTCTCAGCCACGCATTGTCTCCACTTGGGACCAGACTGGGCACAGTTGGAACACGTGACTTATATTTCTTTGCATTCACGCGTCGGGTGCTTCTCAATGGCGTAGCACCTGTAGCAGCAGTCCACGTGAACGTATTCCTCTGCCTCGACTTTCTCTGGGGCCATTCGAAGGTAAAAGCTTAGGAGGCCTTGTCTCTTGGCCCTGTCAGCAATCCTGATGGTCTTGAAGACGATTTTGACAATTCCGTTTCCTTTGCCGAACTTTTCTACCTGGGTGATCTTCGCCCAGGTCTGCTGCCTCATCGGCTCTTCCCTGAGATCTTCACAGGAGTTATCCAAGAAAAACGAGTCGAGCCTTCCGAGGATTATGGTACGACGAACAAGGATGTCCTGGGGGTACGGACGCTTTCTTCTTTTCTTTTTTCTTTTTTGTAGAAAGTTGTGAAAAAGAGGGGAAGAATATAGAATAAAGAGGGGGGGGGATAAAAGGCGTGGAAATGAAAGAAGCATTAGGTTAATAGTGTAGTTGCCCGGTGTACGGGCCATCTCCATTATTCAGATTCTTAAGTGGGTTTTTGAATTTTTTTTAACACTTATGTTGTTTTATTTCTGCGTATATGCATATATATGTATATACTTCTTCTTTTTTTTAGTTCATTCACTTGAATCTAGGTTCTGGTTCTTCTCTTTTGGTGTTTGGGAGGTAGTTCTTGTATTCTCCCTCCTCAGGGTCGAGTGTCTCGTTGGGGAGAAGACCTTCTAGTTTCTCCCAGATGCTTTTTCCTCTCTTGTAGAGGTACATGTTTATTGGCTCTATTCCCGTTTGTTCGTGTAGGCTCCTCGAGGTCGGGAAGTCGAACCACTTGGAGCTAGTGATAAATCTGAGTCCTTGGTTTTGCACTCGTTGAAGCATCGACATGTTTCTGTTGGATGCAACGTTGAGTGGTATGCTGGGGTACACCAGCTTGGATTTAACCAAGCTGATGTATAGCTTTTTTTTGTTAGCTATTGATAGGTTTCTTAATCGATGGAGTTTGTCAAGTTCGGTTTTTGCGTGTCCAATTCTGGTCCTCACGTGCTTGCTCATTCCGGAACTGGAGAGTCCGAATCCGAGAATAGACGCACGAGGAGAGTAGTCAATGTCAGAGTTTCCTATTTTGAAAGGGATGGTGCGATGTCTTCCTACTGCAGTTGCGGAGAACTTAGCCACATTCGACTGTATCTTCCAGCGTCTTTTGAATCTGGAGATTTTCTCGGCTTCTGCTGCCGTGGCTCTAGCCATCAGTCTTGCCGACTTTGTCATTCGCACTACAACTTGGGTGACATCATCCGCGTATTGTACATTAAGTGTTTTCGCGTCGGCTGGTTTAGAGATGTCTCTTGTGTAGATGGTGAAGAGAGTGGGGCTAAGGCATCCTCCTTGTGGAACACCGGAGGCGAGGTCAAAGGATTCCCCTGTGTGCCCTTCGAAAGCTATTACCGCTCGCCTATTAGTTAGATAGCTGCAGAGGATTTTCTCGAAGTAGGGAGTGAGTCTCAGCCTAGAGATTTTGTATTTCAGGCCTTCGATCCAGACCTTGTCGAAGGTCTTCTTTACGTCTCTGCATACGACGTCAATCCAACAACCTCTAGCTCGCCATGCTGCCGCGTGTTGCAGCATATGGGCTATCGCTGTCTCGGTGTTCTCTGAATCCATGTTGTTCTTCGTTCAGGAGTTTTTTTTCAGCTAGGTGTTTAGCCAGTCTGCAGTTGAGGATTTTTTCCAAAACCTTCCCAACGGTCTCCAGCAGTGAGATGGGTCTATAATTCATGACCTGGTTAGTTGTTTTTTCCGGTTTGGGTATGAAGATCATTTTGGATGTCTTCAGGCCATCCGGGAAGTATCCCATTGCTAGAGACGCATTGAACAGGTTCAACAGCCTGGTCTTAAGTCTTTCCGGAGCTTCTTTTAAATGCCTGATGGTAATTTGGCTGAGCCCCGGGGCTTTAGACTTAAATGAGGAAATGGAATTCAATAGTTCATCCATTGATATTTTTTTTTCCATCCTAAGAGTTGCCTTGAAATCGATGGTGGCATGAGGTTCTGTAAGGGTCAAACCTCCCTTCTCTCCTCTCCATATACTCAAGAATCTGATCCTCGAAACCTAGGTCAAATAATTCTTCTTCTTTCTCTGTTATTTTGAAGACATTTTCCCAGACTCCGCGGAATAGCTTCTCTTTCTCCTTGGGAGTGACCGCCTTAGTTCCTTCATGCCTGATTTCTGTTTGACCTGGGGTGCGAGCGTTTCCCTTTAATTTGTTGATGGTCGTCCAAAAGGCCTTCAGATTTCTCTCAGTGTCTAACTTTTCTATTAGACTATTTCATTTTTTACGGACTCCAGTTCCTAGCATGAAATTCAGCTGATTTCTCAGTTGCTGAACGAATCGAAAATCCATGGGTCTGGCATAGCCCAAATTAAGGATGGTCTCGTAGACTCTAGAGAATCGATGCTGTAGCACCACTCTCTCTTGTGTGGGTTTTGTGGGCATGATTATTTTGTGCGACGTTATTGGGATAGCTATAGCGTCGGCGTTAGAGATGAGGTCGTTAATAGCAATCAGTTCGTCATCCAGATCTTCTTCGGATGCGTCCTGTAAATCAGGGGTAACTACTGGGAATACTCTCCTGTATTCTTCCCCCTTTGCATTCCAGAAGTATTTTCTAGAGATGACTGGGCTGGGATAGGGGCAGTTGCAATAGTGATCAGCATTGGCAGATGATCACTTGATGTTAGAGGTCCTGGCGTGATACGTTGGTGGAATGGGAAGTTAGGATTCGTGAGCACCACGTCAGGTTTGGTGGCTGACCCTGGGTAGAAAAACGTGGGGACGTTTGGTCCAATGCGCTCTGCAACGCCTCTTCTAGTCAAGAGATCCAGTGATCTACCTCTTGAATTAGTAGAAGAGTATCCCGCTGCTCTATTTCTGGCGTTAAGGTCCCCAGCGAATAGAACTGGGTGCTCTTTTGTGAACAGGGTGTACATGTCATGGTA
The DNA here is from genome assembly GCA_963969495.1 of Ceratothoa steindachneri. NCBI lineage: Eukaryota > Metazoa > Arthropoda > Malacostraca > Isopoda > Cymothoidae > Ceratothoa > Ceratothoa steindachneri. The sequence goes on from OZ018322.1 coordinate 31,647,739, forward strand.
AGGAAGATGCTTCCAGCCCGATATTATGAAGCTCTTTGGCATTTTCAGATACGAGCTGCTCGACGACCTCCATCGAGTTGCAAATGGCGGCGTATCCACTCGGGGTGTCTATTAGCCTCATAATGAGGAGATTAAGAACTCCGAACAGAAATTCTATAACGGCCGGTGTTGTAGCCCCCCCCCCCCCCGGATTAGGCAGAGGGGAACCCGTGTGTTCTCTTTAAGGGCTACCTACCCCTCGGGTAGGTAGCGGAATTCTACCCTTGTTGGGGCACTATTCTGTTTGGGTGAGGAGAGCTTCCCCACACTACGGTCTTACTGTCTGGAGATAGAGTTCTCCGTATTTGCCCTTCCCGAGCTGAATTTATACTTCGTAAAGTAGGATGAACGCAATGTTCAAATAAAAAGGCAGACTTTCAAACGGAGTGAAGGCGAACTTAATGTTCGCTGTAGTAAAGTGCTGAAGTAAGGTGAACGTAATGCATGCGATTGTAAGAGTTATTAGCTTGGGAAGTATTAACTTTGCTACGAAAATAAAATTTTATTTCCTAATATGTACAATTGAATAGAAGAAAATTAAATAAGCTTTTACATAAAACACCAGTGAAAATAATGAATAATTTTCAGGTCACAATGAAATAAAGTTCCTTTTAAACCCAAATTTCACCTCAAATTATAGCAGAAGTAAAGACAAACTAAAGAAAGTTAATGCAAAGATACAATCAGTATGATTGGGAATAAATTCCTGGTAAATATTTAGTACAAAACGGAGGCAGTTCGCAGGGTAAACATAATTATTTACCCTAAACCCGGATAGCGCAATGCTCGTTAGAGTATATATATATATATATATGACAGTCTTAAAGCCAGCCATATATGCTTAATGCAATTAAATTCGCTCCTTTTACATAAGTGGCTAAAGGAAATTTAAATACTGTACCTTTTTGGCCGGTTGTCCTCGAGTCCAAAGGACGTAGTTTTTCTTGAAGCTAAGCGCTGACAGAAACAGGTAAGCTCATTGCTTATCCGAGTCTCATAAAATAACTAATACCCAAATTACAAAGTTTTTACACTTCAATTAACACAATATAAACATAAATCAATCTATCAACAGTGATATACTGATTACTTTCTTGGCAAGAGAGACGCAATGTCTTTATAGAGAAGTAAGGATAACTAACTAGTAAATAAATGGCATGGTTCACAGTCAACACTAGTAAGACAGACTTAATGTCAGAAAGAACGTAGGACTTTTAACAAGAAAAAACGCAGTGTCCATTGGCTTACTAGTTAAATTTTCATTTTTTAACAACTCACAGGATCGTAAATAAACCAAAGAACATAGCTGTAAACCAACACTAGCATACTTGAACGTAATCAGCAAAGTTTGAGCTAATTAGTAATTAAATAAATAGAAAATATAATTTTAATAGCTGAAGGCTTTAATTTAGAAAAATCATTCAATTATTAGGCTGAAGGCCCAGATTACTAAATTCCGCAGTGCACGGAATTAAACTTGCTAAGTAAAATGAATCAAATGACTCCTTGTCAAAGTGGCTTCGAAAAGAGGAATGAAACAATGTTTCTGGGAATCGGTCTGGGCCTGCAGAAAGCAGGAAAATAACAAAAAACTGAAACGCGGCTCCGTGATCATTAATTAAAGTAAACCAACAATTTAGAGTCGGTAGTTTCTTTTTTAAAGTGTGGTAACGGAAAATCCACAATCCAGGTTCAGAATTTTTTAGTATTAGAATATAGTTTTAATTATGAAAAAAAATTCAGACAATTATTGTATCTGGTATGGTATCGGAGGAATAAATACTTGCCACTCCAAAAGTTTCACCTGGAACTGGTGTTTGTTAAACTAATACGGTGGTTTCTACATTACCATATTTCCTTCTTCATGATTTGCCGAATGCCATGAGCTTGATGCAACAGTAAAATGCTGCTAAACGTGGCCTCACATGTATCCCTAACGAAAATAGACTTGGGAGTTGTTAAATCTTGTATATCGTCAACATATCATCACCATATATTCGAACTTCAAATCGAAAAGGCCCTACACTTTCTTCATGGGATTATCTACAGGTCCAGAAATCCTGTTGTTTGAGATTTAAAGCAGTCAGGAGAAGATTACCTGGAACTGCTGGAGCTGTGGAATATATATATATATAGATATATATATATATATATATATATATATATATATATATATATATATATATATATATATATATATATATATATATATATATATATATATATATATATATATATATATATATATATATATATATATATATATATATATATATATATATATATATATATATATATATATATATATATATATATATATATATATATATATATATATATATATATATATATATATATATATATATATATATATATATATATATATATATATATATATATATATATATATATATATATATATATATATATATATATATATATATATATATATATATATATATATATATATATATATATATATACATATATATATATATAATATATATATATGTATATATATATATATATATATATATATATATATATATATATATATATATATATATATATGGTTTATTAAAATTGGGAGTTATTTTGCATTTGTTTATCGGGTTTAAAAGCGCTTCAAGTTTTCGAAAAATGGCCTTATTTTGAGCCTGGAGAGGACGGAGCAAAAAAAACCAATTTTCCATCACTATTTCCGAGACGTCTTTTGACCTGCCTGCGGTCATTTCCTGGGAAACTCGTAGTTTTTAATATTTTTTTCATAGTAAGAGTGAAAATCATTGCATCCGCTACAGGCAATCTACAGCCCCTCTCACCACTCCTCAGAGTAGGGAGAGAGGCGGCGGACTGGTGCGATCCAACCTCTTCGTCTCTCTTCTTCATCCACATTTAGGAGGCCAAGGGGCCTTGGAGAAGTTTACATAGAGATTACATCGAAAGACTGATAACAACAGATCTACCGATCCTTACAAGGCTACGAGAAGGATTAGGGAAGACAAAAAAGGTCTATGATGAGAAAAGGCAAAGTAAAACCGAGGCAGGAAATTTTTCTACAAAACAGATTGCAAGTTTATTAGTTATTAGTTTTCCTCGCGTTTTTTTTCATCTACTGTAAAAAAAGTCTGGGTTAGGATTTTTCATCATCTCTTCATCAAGTCTGTCTTTAAATGAACCTATACTACCTGCGTTAACCACAGCATCTGGTAGATTATTCCAAGTTCTTATGGTTCCGTTGACGTGAAGAAGAAGAATTTAGTTTCGTCTGCCCGAATGTGACTTTCCTCAAGCTTAAGGTTGTGACCACGCGTTGATTCATTTGATATAAATATTAGAAATTTTGATTTGTTAATATTTTCAAAACAATGAACGATTTTAAATAACTCTATCATGTCCCCGCGCATGGGTCTCTGTCTAAGAGAGAATAGATTTAGAGCTTTAAGACTGTCCTCATATTGGTCATTCGACGCTGGACTCTCTCTAATCTTTCTCTGTTTCACTCTAGATGTGGTGACCCAAACTGCACGCAGTATTCCTATGAGAACTAGTATCCTGTTTGCCTTTTTCACCTCATCCATACATTGTTTACTCGATTTAATGTCGCTGGCAATTTTTATACTGATATCTTTTTCCACGTTGACGTTTGGTATGTCGGTTCCCAAGTTTATAGTTAGTTCTCACGTCGTCTTTGCTAATGTGGAAGGAGCTGCATTTGGCGACGTTAAAATGTATTTGCCATTTGCTCGCCCATTCAACAAGTTTGTTTATGACTTCTTGAATCAGTGCACGATCTTCAGATATTTGTGCACGGTCTTCAGATGATTGTGCACGGTCTTCAGATGTTTTTGCACGGACGCCAATTTTGGTATCATCTGCAAACATTGATAACGTGTTCATTATTCCGATGTCTATGTCGTTAATGTATATGAGGAAGAGTACTGGTCCAAGTACTGATCTTTGAGGCACGTTGCTTGTTACTGGTATATAGATGGAAGAGCTGCCACAAATTACTACACTTTGACTTATTTTACTAAGCCAGTTTTCTATCCATTTAACAACTTTCCCTCCTATACCATGAGCTTTAATTTTGGCAATCAATCGTTTGTGTCGCATCTTGCCAAATGCCTTCTGAAAATGGAAATACACAATATCGGCAGCTCAGTCTTCATCATCATTTGTCAATTTTATGTTTTTCCATGCCTTGTCCCACTTTTTTAGCCATAATATAATGCATGTTTTAACTCTTTAAATGTTATTGTTAATATTTCTTCCCCTTCTCATTAGTCGATACAGTCGCTGATGATGGTCCTAGCGAAGGGCCGAAACGTCCCGCCAATAAATGAATAGTGTAATCTCCTGAGTCTTCATATTCCTAATTTATATATATATATATATATATATATATATATATATATATATATATATATATATATATATATATATATATATATATATATATATAAGAAGGAAGTGTTAATGTAAATGCATCAGTAATGACAACGGAAATTCTAATTAACATAAAAGTGGTGAAGTAAGGTGAACTGTCTAACGTACAATATGCAATGTGAAAGACAAAGTTTGGTCATTGAGTGTGGGTTTGCTTTATAAAATATATATATATAGATTCAAGGGCTCGTAAATCAGAGAGAATATACACTGAAGAAACTATAGAGAAGTCATCGATTTTTACCTGTGAATTGCAGGATTCAGGGTGAAGTCTAATAATAGGGTAGTCAGGTTTGACCAGGGGCAAACCCGTTTGTCAAGACCTTCAGGCGTTCTGTTTGACTCTTGAATGGAAAATTCGGCTCGTCGAGTCAAGGTAGGTCGCATCGCACGATGGACAAATATTTATTTACCAGAGACGAAAGAGAGAGCCGATTGTATAGTAGTTCGGGGAGATTATCCTGAGATCCCAACCAATTCTACTTATTTTTTATTATCGAGAAAATTTCAGCGGTCATACTTAATGTTTGTGAGCTAAAGGAGGGTACCGACCAGAAGTGTACAAGTTTATTAGTCTTGGCTTTATCTAAGGTTGGATTAAAGAAAAGATCAAATATTTCCTTGTGTGGGTTTCCATATAAAGGATTAGGAATCCATTATCTTGGAAAATTTTCTTAAGAAAAGAAAACTCTTCATCTAATAGCTTTTAATTGGTGCATATTTTAAATGCTCTATGTAGCAGAGTGTCAATAAAATTAGTTCTGAAAGAACGTGGAATAAAATAAAAGAAGCTTGTTGCTAGGCCAGTAAAGGTAGATTTGCGAAATACACTTGTAGATAATCCAGTGAGGAGGGGGGGCGGGTTAACTTGATGTCTAAATTAGGCAGGTAGCCATTATTTTCTCAGTCCATTGTGAATTGTATTTTACCCTACTGTTTTTTTAAGGAATTCGAGAAATTAAGAGGCATGTTGTTCTTTACCGAACAGGATTATTCATTCATTAATGAATCGCCTATAAAAGACCGGTGAGAATTCTTTGGGGCAGGCTTGGAGCCAAGAGGCTTCATAGAAACAGAAAGATATTTACAAAGTTTGGGCTTAACGGAATTCCAATCCCCACCCCTTCTTTTTGAAGGTAAAGCTCATTATTAAAATAAGGTAGTAATTGGAAACAGATAAGTGAAGAAAAGAACGAAATTGTGCTTAGTCAAATTGTAGAAGATGTTGAGAAAGACCTGTAAGGTACCACACAGGACACTAGTTCATAAATTAAAAATGATTGGAATATGTGGGGGTGTTTCAAATTGGATAGCTGAGTGGCTGAAAGACAGGAAGCAAAGGGTAGTGCTAAATGGTGTAAAGTCAGAGTGGAGGGATGTTATCAGTGGGGTTCCTCAGGGATCAGTTCTCGGTCCATTATTATTTGTCATCTATATAAACGATCTTGGGGAGGCAGTTAATAATAAAGTGTCAATTTTTGCGGATGATACCAAATTAGCAGCTGTAGTTAAAGATATTGATGATAATTTTAAAGTGCAGGGGGACTTAAATAAATTGTTATCCTGGGCACATAAGTGGCAAATGACTTTCAACCTTGATAAGTGCAAAGTTATTAACATGGGAAAAGATAATAGAGAATTTAACTATGAAATGGATGGGCATTGGCTGAGCTCAGTAGAGGATGAGAAAGATTTAGGAGTAGTAATAGATAAGTCATTAAGCTTTTCTAAGCAGTGTATTGAAGCAAGAAATAGGGCAAATAGAGTGTTGGGTTTTATTAAGAGAAATGTCAGTTACAAAAGTAAGGAGGTTATTCTTAAACTCTATAACTCTTATGTTAGGCCACATCTAGAGTACTGTATACAGGAATGGTCCCCACATTTTAGACACGATATTAACCTTCTCGAGTCAGTGCAACGGAGGGCAACAAAGATTATTCCTTCCCTGAGGCACCTTGAATATGAAGATAGACTGAGGGTATTAAATATGTTCTCGTTCGAATGGAGGTGTGTGAGAGGGGATATGATTGAGCTCTTTAAAAATTTTTCTGGGATAGATAAATTGGATGTTAGCAAGTTTTTTGAGTTAGATGATGGAAATCGGACTAGAGGTCACCACTTGAAAATTAAAAAGCAAAGGTGTAGGTTGGATTTAAGAAAATATTTTTTTACCAATAGAGTGGTAGACTTCTGGAACAAATTGCCGCAGAGGGTAGTAGGTAGTCCAAATCTAAATGTATTTAAGAGTAGGTTGGATGAGTTTATGGGAAGGGAAGGTTGTGATGGTTCCTAAATTTTGTATATATTAATATTGTTTGTATATATCTATAGCTGCATGATTTAGTTCTTGACAAGCCTTGATTGGTGATACCCTTGTTTCTGGATGCAATCCTCTGGATGTAGTTTTCCTGGGAGTTTGGGTGCCTTGAAAAAGAGGCCGCTTGACTCGGATGACCTATGATGAGCCCTTGTGGCTTTTGTCATCCGTTATATTATATTGTGGGGGACTTTGATTTTGTCTTTCTCTGGTGATGGTGCTTTTTGTGGGTGGGTTTTGACGGAGGCGGATGACCTTTGATAGGCCCTTGTGGCTTTTGTCATCCGTGTAATTATGTTATGTTATGTTATGTTACCCTCAACTTCAATGCACTTGCTCCACTTGTCCCTGAAGCTTCGAATTCCCAACAACCAGAAATCTTCCGACTGCTGTTCAATCCACTTCTGGACGGTGAGCTAGACATCTTCATCCTTCCCAAACCGGCGTCCACGCAGTGCAGCCTTGAGCTCGCGGAATAAAAAGTAGTCACTAGGGGCTAGATCTGGACTGTAGGGGGGATAGTTGAGCTCCTCGAATCCGACCTCGCGCAGGGCAGCATGTGCAACTCTGGCCTTGTAAACAGGGGCATTGTTGTGGAGGAGCAGGACACCGCGTGTTAACTTGCCGCGCCGCTTCTGACGGATGCACTACTTCAAACCAGCCAGTTCCTCGGCGTAATATTGGCCTGTGATGGTCATTCCACTAGGCGCATAGTCCACCATCAACACTCTCTCAGAATCCCAGAAGATGGTGGCCATGTTCTTCCCGGCTGAGGGTTGAGTCCGGAACTTGATAGGAGTCGGAGAGCCCCTGTGCTTCCAGGCCATGCTTTCGAGCTTGGTCTCGGGATCCCAGGATGGACCCACGTTTCATCACCTGTCACTATGCATAACTCGAATCCCGTCGGGCCTTGGTTGTAGAGGAGCAGCAGCTACTCTGAACTTTGACGACGTTTAAGTCGATCATGGGGCTTGAGGTTTCTAGGAACCCGACGGGCAGATACCTTGGTCATGGCCAAATTGTCGTGGATAATGTTGATAACACTTCCATGTGATATTCCAAGTTCTCGCTCGATTTCTTCGACCTTCACCCGTCGATTTTCGAGGATCATCCTCTCCACACGGGCCACATTGTCCTCGTTGGTCACGTCTGATGGGCGTCCTGGACGGGGGTCATCTTCAAAGGACTCACGACCATGGCGGAACTCCCTATTCCAGCGAACAATGGTTGCATAGGAAGGGGCGGTGTCGGTGTACGCTGTAACCATGCGTTCATGGATCTCTTTTGCATTCTTGCCTTCCTTGGTCAAAATTTTGATCACTGCGCGGTGCTCAACCTTCTCCATTGTTGAAAAATTTGTGACTGACGATCTGCGATCAGTACTGCTTCTTAAATAGACGAGGCAGGAGCGTGCGGCTGCAGGTCCTGAGTTATCATAACTTGTCCTAACACCCCCACAAACAGCCATTCCCCTTCCTCTGTTTTGCCCTACCGATTCGCAAAACTTATTGAGCGCCCATCGTACCTTTACTGGCCTAGCAACATAGTCCCATACTCATTTAGACCACTCACTTCGATGATCAGCGCGTTCTTGTTGCACTTTTCCTAAAACAGAATATCTGGTCTAATGGGCAATTTTTTTTATGTAAGTTCCTTTCGAATGATTTTGTCACAATGTATATATAGTAGCTTTCATTGTCTTTGATGCAGTCTGGGCATTGCTTCCACTGTTTGGAGCTGCTCAATAACTCTATTGCATTTAGAAACCCACAATAGAGGTAATTTCATATCCTACAATGAACATTTGCGTAGTGACCATCTGTAAATAAGGTTTCGCACCCCGAAATGAAGTGGCTCATGCTTTCTGTTTCAGCATGTCAGTACTTTCATCCGTCATATGTAGCTATGCCGGTCATGTTTTTAAAACCGTTGGTTAGCAGCCTCTTGTTTTTAGCCCATATAATAAATCTTTCACTATAAAAACTCACTAGTTCCCTCAATAACCAGTTAAGTGAGCCTGCCTTGTCAATATAGTCTTTATTGAACACTTTTACGTATGTACATTTCTTTCGGCGCTATTGTCCTTCCTATATGCTTCTCTTGTTTAATGAAAGGCTTTTACGTTATTTTTTGCTTCTTCTATCATGCATCAGCTCCAAAGTAGTCACTAGGTTTGTTATGAGTGTTTTTCCTTCTTTCGCGTATCTTAACGTTGCACCACTTGGCTGATGTGATTTTGTGAGCACTTTTGATATTGCGTAATGCTTATTGTACCTTTTCTATAGATCAGATGGCCCTATTCCTTTCATGTTTCGTGGTAGGTAAATCTTCGGTAGACACAGGCAGTAAGGATTGTTATTGCCTTAATACCAATTTTTTACAAATTTCACCTTGGGCTATTTTAGTATGTCAATACCTTAGCTGGTGACTGCTATGACTAACTGGTTGATTGCAGGTATTTTGTTTGTGTTTGTAGGGGTGGTATAAGGTTTGTTCAACATATCATTTTTACTATGTCTATATATTCGCCCTTGAAATTGCTTCTCATCTTCTGGTGGTCAATCTTCTCATGCTCTTAAATCTTGAGAGATTTCTATTCTTCGGCTTGGTCTGGCTCAATTGGGGGTCTCTTCACTGAATTTGATGGTTTACTTGTGCACTTTCTTACCTGTTCTTAGTGCGCATTTGGCATACTAAGCAATACCGAATTTCATGCTGTTGGCATCTGAGATGTCCTTTGTTATATAAAGGATTTCTTTAAGTTGTTCCTCATTTTTGCCATAGAGTTTTAGGTTTTTAATTCCTGTTTGCATCAGGCTGTATCCTTTGGGGTTGGTACTGAGGACTCTGTCGAGGGGATCAAGTGTATCGGATGGAAGATGAAAAAAACGCTAATGAATATAGAATCACAAATAACTACAGCAAAGTGGTAAAATATAGAAAAGATGGTTAAAAACTTAAAAGTTACTAATGTAAACAGATAGAACACTTTTAAAAATACCAAATCAGGCACTAATCTATTCTTCTTTGAGCCCTTTCATAATAGGCTTATTCACCTCTGTGTATTTTCTATCTCGTCTCATTTTATGGTTTTATATGTCTTTTATCAGTCTCAGTTATTTAACTACTAGGTGACCTCGTCTTGATGTTATTTAATAAAATTTCTCAGTGCTAAGTTGCTTCTGTTATATTTTTGTTTGTTTGTTAATGTCGATTCTGGTACTTGAGCATTAAGCTAGATTTTGATCATTTTGCCGCAAGATGAAAAATAATGGGGTGCAAGAGACAGTGTCTTAGTTTGTCAGCTGATGGAATTTTGCCCGGAACTCAATTTGCCTTGATTCCTTCCTGGATATTTGTCGCATAAACGTTTATGGGTTCAACAAAGACATATAGACGGAGAAATGGGTGTCAGATTGCAATGTTTTGCACTAGATACAAGTTTGACAGAATGCCGAACTATCAATCCTATATACAATGCTACACATCAATATGAATAGTGAGGTGGAGGATCAATTAAATATGGATATTTTCAGCAAAACAAACTAATACAAAGATTGAGCATCTATTGAATTTATACAAATGTCACACAGATATAGATAAACATGCGGTTGAAATGTCTCGTGAGATTTAATCGCTCTATCAATGAGATGAGATCTTTTCATTTTTCTTTCCCTAAAGACATGATAATAACAGGCTATGCAATTACAATGCTGTAGCCGTAAAAGAAGGACTAATTCTGTTATAATTCAGCGATTCCTCTTTGTAAAAAGGAATGAGAATATTTTGAGGATTTTTGCCCACAAACTATTTTGAGCTGCGAGTGGGTATGTGTGACTTGTGTATGAACTTTGTGCAAAAGCAGTGTGGATGTATAGTTTGTTTATTGCTTCTCTGTGCTTTGTAGTTTGAAAAAAAATGAGGGTAATTGTTACATGTCAGTCGTCTCTGAGTAGGAAATGTATTTCAATTCTGTTTGGGAAAGTAAGCATGTTTGGTTTTCTTGCCCTGCGCACTTTGTAAAATTGATTTAGGAGGGGATTGCTTCCCGAGGAAAGATGACCTTGCTGAAATTTGGTGAGCGTGTTACGTTTTTAATAAACACGTGTGGATACTCGGAGATATGCTAGAATATGCACACTGGATATTGGAAAGTTTGCGCGTACACAGAAGGCAAAGGTCCCCATGTGTACTCTGAGGGATTCTGTGAATATGGAATGGGAATATATGTGCAATTGCTAGGGCAAAAGTATCAGAACCACGGGAAAGGGACTATGATTCACTGCTTGACCAGGCACTCGAGGTGACTTTAAATTGGATCAAGAGGCGAGTAATTTTGTGTATTGTGATTGGGTTGTTTGGAAAGAAACTAAAAGATTATCCGTGGGACTTAGCGAATCAAGTCCATGAATAGGCACGACCATATGACTTGGGGGACATGAAAAGCAGAGGGCCCCATGAAAGACGCTCCACAACACTGGGTTATTGTGATTACCTTCTCTTAAATCAACGATCAGTGTAAAATTCTGCATAAAATCGGCCTCTTAACTTGGGCCACGGATATCTGCTATTAGAAATAGTCAGAATTAAAGCAAGAGGGAAAATGGCTTTCAGTTATATACAAGAATCGGCTGACATGATTCCTTTTGTAGCAGATGCAATAGGAGGTCACTTCTTCTCGCCAGGCGATGATGGGATGATGAAGACAGTAGAGCCGCTGTCCACTAAGAAATCGAGTCCCGTAGTGGGGTTACGAAGAGGCCGGCTTTTGAACTATGCAATGCCCCCACGTTGGATATGAGAATGGTCGATTGCCTCTCCAATATTGAGAATTGCAAATACATCTTTGGGATCTTTGTTGCGCTGGTGTCTTGGTTAAAGATATTGAGGACTGGGAATGAGAGTTAAAACTAGAAGCTGATGAGGTGGAAGGATCTCGTCCTTAAGCTCACAAGCGACGTCTTCGACAGATGCAAATGTGGTTATGTCGTTCATTAGCCCGAAATTTGTGCAAACATTGTTGGATGTGGTTGTGGAAACTTGTAGTGTGGTTCGAAGCTCACCCAAGCAGGAAAAGAATACGACTCCCACGGCAGGTTCGTCCCCACAGGGAAGGGTTGTGCTCCCCGTCGATTGGTGAAGTTGGGGGGGTCGTCTGTCGAAGCGACTCGCAGCTTTAATGAGACAAGTGTATGTGGTGATTTGGCGATTGCCTTCCGGTCGTATGTTTACTAAGAGTTTGTATAGGGAGAATAAACGAAGGACCACCAATTTGTAGGATGGTGCCTAGGATAGTGAAAGCAATGTCAGACGGAGAACCAGAGAGGAAGAATGCACAAGTTTGGGGGTCTGAGTTTCTTTTCGACTGCACGGCTTTTCGGGATTCTGCTCACCACTAGTTGGGTCTTGATTTCTTCTTTGCTGTTTGGGGTTAGCCTAAGGGTTGCCGCGTATCAAGATATTTGCCACATTCCCGTTTCTGTATGCAACACTGAGTAATCAGTGAACTAAATAATTAGTGTTATGTCCTTATAATGGCGTTTTCCTCTTAATTAGTATATAATAGATTTTATTTTTGTCGCTTTCGTTCATCTACACGTCTATCTGCTTAATTTTTTTCGAAGATGAAATTCATAATTTAGTTGTGTATCCCCCCCCACCTCAAATTCGACTACAGTATTCTTTTTCAACGCTCAATTCCATCATCTCCCGTGAATTTCCCTTCCGATCGACTATCTTTGAATTGAAGTTCCACCTCACCATTTTACAGCAATGGTTTCCTTGTTTTTGTGTTTTCATTAATGTCATATAAATAGATGATCTAATTCTTGGAATATTACTAGATTTAGTAAATTTAGGGGATCTTATTCCAAAAACCTTGTTAGAAAGTCTGTATAATTAACGTTACAGAATTACAAGTATAATTCTGATTCTTTTTTTTTGCGGTGAGTTACGCTGTAGTAAATATCCCTTTCACCTACAGTTGTCATTTATTTGTAGGCAATGAGCGTTACTACAATATTAGAAAGGAGTAATCTCAATTAAATGTTTTGGTAACGAATGGTATATATGTATTATATAATTAAAAGGCGCCATCTGTAAATTAATTATTAGTGTCTATTGCGTTGTTTTATTCATACTCAAGAAGAGAGTTTATTGGCATTTTGGAGTGGATTTTCAAGAATCAAGTTTGAAGAGACGTTGCCAGACAGTGAGTGGTCTTCAATTATATTCCATGAATCAATGCTTTTCACAATTGGACCTGAATAAAAGAATTGAATTTTTCATTGCTCGATATATGATTCCAAATAATCCACAACATTATATACCAATTCAGTGTTTATTGAAATCTAAAATATTGTGACAGAATACAAACGAAGGATAAGTTTTCAGTATTTTAGTTATTTGAACAGAATGAAGCAACGTATTCAAATACGATTATTTTTTTTATTTTAACGTAAGTGTTTGAAAGGATTCTCGTAAAAAAGGTTGTGAAGTTAAAGGTAGTTAAAATGTTTGGTAGGTTAACAGAGAGATAACTAGAAGAAAATATTTCTTGGGGTGGTAATGGAAACAAAGGTTCTCTTATGATTTCGGGAATATGCTCGACGGCCAAGTCAAGGCGCGCTCCTAATCTTGTCGAGTTGAAGATGACTGAAAGGATTTGTCATGGGGCGAAAATGATATAAATTGAGAATCAGGTGAGTGGGAAGTAGAGAAAAATATCGGAAGTATATGGGTAATTAAAAGATACCCCTGTCGTATTTCATAAATTTAATTAATAAGGATGAGTCTTAACATCTCAGCAGTCAAAATGAAACAATAATACAATGGCCGAAAACAATCGTATCATAAGATGCGTCTCTCCTCGACACTGGTTTCTATCTGAAACCAGTTGATCTCTTATCCACGCGATTTAATTCGCTGGAAGCCCACTACTATACATCACAGTTCTCACATAGACGTGGCCACTACTTAGAAGTACGTTGAGACTGCCTGAAGAATAAAAAAATGAGAGAAAGAGAGAGATGGGGGGGGGGGGGCAGTATGGCAGAAGAGGCATAAATGGATGCTATCCAGCCTAGTGGACTCTGCGCGGAGTTTTCTGAAGAAAATGAACTGCTCGACGACGACCACGAGTCGAGGGTCAAGCCCTTAACAACACAAATGAAGGTCAGGCTCAAGGTTGTAGGGATGTCTATATTCATTATGCGAGGGTGTGTGAAGGAGGAGGTTAGGCTGCGAGGATGACTTAGTAGGACGAACCTGATTGTTTTTTGGAGGAGGGGGGGAGAAAAGTAGATATTTTGTATAATCAGATGAATTAGCCCGTTTTCACAATACCAGAACAAACGGGTTAACGCTGTATCACTGACCTCTCCTCCTTGATACCGCTCTCACTAAATATGCAAGCTGACGACCACGGAGCTCAAGCTGACCTTGATCTTCGAATATGTCTGGCCGACTTGTTTGTTCGTTCACCTGGGCGGCCGGTGACGTCACATATAAAGGCCTCTTATGGCTCGAAGGCTGATAATGCATCGCTGAACGGTCGTAACTTTGCAAGTTTATTGCTTCAATAGAGCGCATTCCAAGTTCAAGGTTACATAACAACTTAGAAATCTTATTTAATCCTCTTCTCTGGTAGGCCTCTTATTTAAAGATGAATATACAGAGCAAAACGGAAAACAGATTAATTTAGTTAAGCCATTGTGATATACACACGTTCTATGGGCCTAGGTAAACAAATAAAAAAAAGTGTCCATTTTGATTTCAATTTGGCCATTATCCTTTAAAATTGATTACTAAGAGCACTAAAAGACAAGGCGAGGAGATTTACAGTGACATGGAAGATTGTTAAAAAGTTAGTTGAAACCAACGAGAACATCTATGCTAAAGATTTGTGATAGGAGGTTGGTAAAGGAATTGGCGAAAACTTGAGTAACTTGACTACACAGTGTGTTTGTGCTACATCCATAGCACGGACTTCGTAGGGTCCTTTTTGTGAGAGAACACTTGCTCTAAATCCCTTCGCCCTTCGATCGCAAATAGGCGATTGATGGAGTGAGCCGAAAGCCTTTAAATAGGCCACTCGAGGTGCTGTTTTTGGCTGAGGTCGACGCATTCGAATTATTTGAGCTTGACATGGGTATTCTTTCAGTGCAATGTGGTATAAGGGGTTCCTCAGGGCGACCATTTCCCGAACGAATATTGACATGGAGAAAGAAGAGGAATCGAAGTCCCCACACTTGCACCTCATAGCTCTAAGCGAATCCCAATTTTTGTTTAACATTTAATCTACATTATTTCTTCTTTTTTTATAACAACACTTTTGTTATTACGTCACATTACATATAGGAATGTCAATGTAAGCTACTTTACTTGTTCAATTAATATAGCGAATCAGTGTTTTTAGGAACAAGATATATTTTTTTCATTATCTAGGGATTCTATATACTCAGAGAGCATATATATATATATATATATATATATATATATATATATATACGTCAAAAGGCGAAATAGTGTTGGAACGCGCCGAAACATAAAATCTGTTGGAACACATCGAAATACAAAATAGAGTTACAACACATAAAAACTGAAAAATAGTATTAGAAAGTGTCGAATCACAAATACTGTTGGAAAGTGTTGAAACACAAAATATTAAGATAACGCTTCGAAACGCAAAGAAGCTTTGAAACACACTGAAAGGCAAAATAGTGTTAGAACGCATCGAAACACACAATAATTTTAGAACACGTCGAAACGCAAAATACTGTTGAAACACACTGGAAAGTAAAATAATGCTGAAACACGTCACGACACAAAATAGTATTGGAACTCGTCGAAACGCAAACTAGTGCTGGAACGCGGCGAAATATAAAAGTGTTGGAACACGTTGAATCGCAAAATACTGTGGAAGGCGTCGAAATGCAAAATACTGTTGGAACGACTAGAAACGGAAAATATTTGTTGGAACCTGTCAAATCTCAAAATAGTGTTGGAACAAGTTGAAAAAACAAACTATGGTTTAAAAGCGTCAAAACGCAAAATAGTGTCGGAACGTCTCGAGACAAAAAAAATTCTTTTGAAAAGCATCCAAACACAAAAATAGTGTTAAAATATATCGAAACGCAAAATACGAGGGGCGGTCAATAAGTTTTGCAATTTGGATATAAGGAAACGAGATATGAGGAAAAGTGTTTTATTATTTTTCAATATAACTACCCTCGACTTCAATGCACTTGCGCCACTTGTCCCTGAGGCTTCGAATTCCCGACAACCAGAAATATCCCGACTGCTGTTCAATCCACTCCTGGACGGCGAGCTGGACATCTTCATCGTCCCCAAACCGGCGTCCACGCAGTGCAGCCTTGAGCTGGCGGAATAAAAAGTAGTCACTAGGGGCCAGATCTGGATTGTAGGGAGGATGGTTGAGCTCCTCGAATCCGCACTCGCGCAGGGCAGCTTGTGCAACTCTGGCCTTGTGGACAGGGGCATTGTCGTGGAGGAGCAGGACATCGCGTGTCAACTTGTCGTGCCGCTTCTGACGGATGCACTTCAACCCAGCCAGTTCCTCGGCGTAATATTGGCCTGTGATGGTTATTCCACGAGGTGCATAGTCCACCATCAACACTCTCTCAGAATTCCAGAAGATGGTATCCATGATCTTCCTGGCTGAGGGTTGGTTCCGGAACTTGATGGAGGTCGGAGAGCCCCTGTTCTTCCAGGCAATGCTTTCGAGCTTGGTCTCGGGATCCCAGTGATGGACCCACATTTAATCACCTGTCACTATGCGTGACTCGAATCCCGCCGGGTCTTGGTTGTACAGGAACAGCAGCTCCTCCGAACTTTGACGACGTTGAAGTCGATCATGGGGCGTGAGGTTTCTAGGGACCCAACGGGCAGAGACCTTGGTCCTGGCCAAATTGTCGTGGATAATGTTAAAAACACTTCCATGTAATATTCCAAGTTCTCGCTCGACTTCTTCAACTTTCACCCGTTGATTTTTGAGGATGATCGTCTCCACATGGGCCACATTGTCGTCGTTGGTCACGTCTGACGGGCGTCCTCGACGGGAGTCATCTTCAAGGGACTCACGACCATGGCGGAACTCCCTATTCCAGCGAGCAATGGTTGCATGGGAAGGGGCGGTGTTGGTGTACACTGCAACCATGGTCAAAAATTTGATCATTGCGCGGTGCTCAACCTTCTCCATTGTTGAAAATTTTGTGACTGACGATCTGCGATCAGCTACTGCTTCTTAAATAGACGAGGTAGGAGCGTGCGGCTGCAGGTCCTGACTTGTCATAACTTGTCCTAACACCCCCACAAACAGCCATCCCTCTTCCTCTGTTTTGCCCTACTGATTCGCAAAACTTATTGACCGCCCCTCGTACTGTTAGAACCTGTCGAAACGCAAAAGAGTGTTGAAACATAAAATATTTTTGTAACTCTTCGAAACGCAAATGCTGTTGGAACGCGTAGAAACGCAAAATGGTATTGGGGCGCGTCAAAACACAATATTGTTTTAACGGGTCGAAGCGCAAAATGGTGTCAGTACGTGTCGAAACAAAATTTTGTTTGAACTCATCGAAACCCTAAATAGTGTTGCAAAGCATCGAATCAAAAAGTAGTGTTCGGGCGGATCGAAACGCAAAATAATATTGCAAAGCGTGAAGGGCAAAATAGAATTGGAACGTGTCGATACGCAAAATATTTTTGGAACACATTGGAACACAAAATACTGTTAGAATGCGTCGAAACACGAAATAATGTTGAAATGCGTCAAAAAATAAATTACAGCTGGAACGAGAGGAAACGCAAACTAGCGATAGAACGCCTCAAAACATAAAAGTGTTAGAACGCGTCGAAACGGAAAATACAATTAAAACGCGTCCAAACACAAGATATTGTTGGAACGCATCGAAACCCTAAATGCTCTTGGAATCGTCGAAACATAAAATATCGCTTTAATGCGTAGAATTGGAAAATGGATTTGGAACGGGTCGAAAGAAAATTCTGTTGGAAAGCATCGAAATGCAAAAGTGTTGCAATGCATCAAATCGAAAAATAGTGTTAAGATGTGTCAAAGGGCAAAATAATATTGTAATGCGTGAAACGCAAAATAGCGTTGGAACGTGTCGACCCCCCCAAAAGTTTTGGGACGTTTCGAAATGAAAAATACTGTTCAAAGCTTCGAAGCACAAAAAGGTTTTGGAACTTGTCGAAACTCAAATTAGTGTTTGAATGCGTTGAAACGTAAAATAGTCTTGGAACTCGTCGAAAGGCACATTAGTGTTGAAAAGCGTCTAAACGTAAAATAGTCTTTTAACTCGTAAAAAGGCAAAATATTTGTTGGAACGTGTCAAAAGGCAAAATAGTGTTGGACTGTGTCGGAACAAAATTTTCCTCTCCCTCGGAAAAATCTAAAAAGAAGACTAGGGCCACTCCGAATCTTTTGCTTAATCTCACCTTTCTGACTGTGTGAAGACCTCTTTAGCTTCATCATCTTAGAAGAAAACCTCTTATATTAATTACTCTCCGTGACTAAATTGATCCAAAATGCGATTGTGATGCTATATTGTCTAAAATGCTATATTAAGTAAGCGAAGACAAATCACATTGTCTCTATGCAAGATGGTTTCCCGACCCATATTGCCCAAGAAAAAATGACTAACAACTTTATTGTCCTGATCTTAACCCCAACTTTTTCATAAGGTCATTATTAGAGTAAAAAGTTCTGCATGGTGAGGAAGTAAAAACGTGCTTCATCTTTTAGAAAGAATTTCGACTGTTTGAGAAAATCTTCCACAAGAGTCTATTGCAAAGGCTATCTCTAACTGGAGAGCTTTACTGCAAGCTATCATGGATCAGGACGGATGTCATATTCAATCTTTCATTCGAAAGTGACCTTTCTTCTAGTGTTCGTTTCCAGTTCATAACGACACTACTTAAAGAGAGATATTATAATTTAAAAATTTTTTTTAACTTTTTTTGAAGGTTGGGGGGGCATCACTCTCTATAAGGACGCCTAGAAGCTGACCTCATAAAAGGTATATAAGGAAATTTTTCTCAATAGCAGCAATAACCCGGCAAAATAGAGTGCTGGATCGTGATCAGTAAATATTTCTGGGGGAAGTCTTTGCCCAGACGTCTGAGATAGCGTAAAGAAATACCACCTTGTGTTTATCTTTATCTTGCCTCGCTTTCCGACAATTCCTTCATTTATTCCATTGTCTCGCCATCCCCAAAACTAATCCGATGTTTTTATCGGGTATCTCGCATCCGCCATCTTTAATCTCCTTAACCAGCACCAGCAAGTTTTCGTTCGCCATTTGCCAAGAGCTACCTAAGCCTCATTATTGCTCTCAGTTCTCATGGGGCGCTTCTCCAGTGATCGATAAAAATCGACTATACTTTTTTCGCTTCACATAAGAACATAAGAAAAGAAGGAGACTGCAAAAGACCATTCATGGCCTACACTTGGCAGCTCCTGTTCACGTACCCTAAGTCGTAGCCACGCGACCTGATTTACACTTTTCATGCATATGGGTTTCCGTGTTGTCTGCACAATTTCAATTCCGTTCATCCTTTCTTAAGTGCAAGGCCACTTCTAAATATTGTTTAATTTGCTGTAATACATTTGCTAATCTAGTTTTAGTTCGCATACCTCCATGCGAATTTATGCTGCTGGTATAGTATGTGATCTACAGCAACTTTAATCTGTAGCACCCAGATTGCAGAGGAAAGTAGGTCTGTACCACACAAATTACAAGATAGGTAGGCCTAGTGAAGAACCTCACAAATGATCGCCCGGTGGACCTATGAAATCCTGAAATTTGGTACACGCATTAATTAATGTGATAATATGCCATGTAATAAGTAGTGGGCCAATGTAAAATAGAAAGAAATATTATATCACAATTGTATATTTATTAAGGGATGCATGAAACAAGCAAGCGGACATCCAGAGTTCCCACGCAGTCACACAAACATACGCACGCTAGAAAACAGTTGCCAACGAAACGATCCCAATAACAGATAACAAGGGCAAGCCGAGTAAATACAGGGTGGTATGTGATTTGACCGGTTAAGATGTTCGAGAACCTGCGAAATGCAAACGTTCTGATATTGGATGTAGGCTCAACTTGAGAAAAATATGTAGTTTTCAGAGGTGGGCGTTGCGGCAACGAGTTGCGACTTTGCCGCACTGTGAATTTCGTAGTCGCAAACGTTTTAGAAAGGTCAGACTAAGCAAAGTCGCACCGCCAGTTTTCCGCGACTTTGAACAGGAACAAAGACGACTTTTTTGAAAGAAATTGCTATTCAGCGCGGCCGGGGACGTCCTCAGGGCCAAGAGGTCCTTCATGGATGAAGTCAACTTGGAGGAGCTTGTGTTTCTCAAAGGGAACATGGAACTCTGAGGAGAAGATGGGACAGGAGGACATGGAGGAGGAAGAGGAGGATAACCTGTAGATATTAATTTAGGCTGTGTTTTAACTAAAAACTAACAAAAATAATAAATATGTGTTTTTCTGCTTTATAAAAGCATGTTTCTGTTATCGCGCTAAAGTTTACTTTGTAATTTGGCCGAGTCGCACCGGAAAAAAAGTCGCAGTCGCAAAGTCGCAAGTCGCACTGCGGGGGGGGGGGGGGGCAAAAGTAGAGTCGAAAAGTCACAGTCGCCCTAGGTCCGGCAGCAAAGTCGCGCCCAGCCATGGTAGTTTCATTAAACGCACATACCTCTTGTAACTCCGCCCAACGGTCAACAAAGGAATTGACGAACATATTTCTGATCATTAGCTCCGCCCGGCTCCCAGGTCAAAGAAAAGAGGTCACGCCCATTGGAAGTTAGGGGGCTTATATATACATACGGACGTACAATTTAAAGAGATGAGACTAAGATAGAAAGAGAATCAGTTAAGTCTTCTGTCCGTATAGCTTACTTGCCTTTTTGTTATTACTAGAAGTCACGAGTCCGTTCCTCGTCCCTAAGTCCTGCCTCCTTAGCCCCAGCTACCTAACATTAACGGAAAACTTACACACGGCCGCGTAGGACTCGAACTATTTCGCTTGCTTCAATTTTAGGTAGGCTCAAGCTAAGAATAAAGCCTACTTATCGCCATTTCCTTTCGAGTCCTTTCCTTTACCCGTGATTACCAAGGCACCTTCTAGAACCCAGCCTAGACGCGTATTCTCTGTGAGAAACTTTGGTATTCAGAGCAAACTCGACTGAAAGACTAAAAGTAGGCCTATTACCTACAAACACCAATACACCATTATAAACCTTCAATACCTGCCAGACTTCACACACCTATGAGACCACACAAAAATGAGATTTTAATAATATGCCTTGAATAAATAAGAGCTGAAAAAGTGAGATCAATAAGGTTCCTAGACACTGTCAAATAGCTGTCTCTGAAACTCCACACCACCAAAGAAAGCCTACAGACGTAGATGCAGCGACGCTCCGAAATATATTATATGAAAATTCTCCTATTACCGTAATATGTAAGATAAGCTGTAATCCTTTTTCTTCTTTAGAAACGAATTATATATATTTTTTAGCCGATGTACACTTTAGGTTTACTCATGACTGCTAGTATGCACAGTTATAGACAAAGAAAGTGATATGGCTTGAAGACAATGCAATGAAGGCAAAATCTATTATCATATATTTACGTAATTAGTGGTCAGAAAAGAAACTCAGGGGACGAATCGAACCCTAGCAAATCTTTGGAGTTTTCCCAAAGAGAATACGGTTATTTGGGGGGTTTATGCCTACCCTGTATAGAGGCATAGAATTTAATTATGAACAACACAAGTTATTAAATATCTCAAAATCCCTGCAAAAAAAAACCCGGGGGGAAAGGGTCATTAATCAAGAGGTGTGGTTCTAAGATCATTAACTGAACTGTTTACAATCAGGTTCTGGGTATAGGAGCTACATTTAAATTGACTATTCGAAAGATTGAAATTGGGAATTTCTCCTATTATATTCATTCTACAATTTTTCTTTTACGGAAATCTTTACAATTATATATAATTTGGGCCTTTGAATAATCTATTTGGTGGTTGTAATTGCTAATATGGTTAAAAATACTGGATGCAGTACTGCCTCGCGTGACATCAGCTTTGTGTTCGTATATTCGTTTTCTTAATGTTCTCCCAGTCTCTCCTCTGTAGAATGAGGGACAGTTAGTGGATTCACACGGGATTACATATACACCTGCTTCATTTGGCTGATCTATAGGCTTAATCTAAATCATAAATAGAACAATAGATCTGTGGTTGTGAAAAAAAATCCGTAGTGGACAAAAAAGTAAATAAATAAATAAATACGCACAAACAAACATCAAAAGATTAGAATAAACTCTAGGAATAAAAGAAGATAAAAAACGAAAACAAAGGCTCGAATGCGCTTTTAATAAATAAATAAAAATACAAAAAAAGAGGCCACATTTGAAGATACTGCCATACGTACTGGTACATTACCCTTCTACTACATTAACATTTTTTCTACCTATACTCAATCCTACTATAATACACCTTTTTCTTCTCTTTTAACATCCAACATCCATTCTCATTATACGACTGAAGAGGATATGGTAGGACTCAAACGCGCAAGAATATTCCGACACGGGTGAACGAAAATATTTACCACCCCCTCCCCCCCACACACACACTTTTTCGGTTGAGTCGCTAATCTAAATATTTACCGAAATGTTATTATACTCAAGGTTCGCAGGACATACCATTTATAATCCCTAGGTTCTGAAAATAATGTCATGAAGATGGCGGCCGTTAACAGCAACACACTGTTGGAGTCGATCTCTGAAGTTCGTACAGCACGTTCGCATATACTGCGGGGTATGGCGTTAACTTCTTCAATAATCCGCTGCCTTAGCTGTGGTGGGGTGTGAGCGCGATGTTTAAACACCTTTTCTTTCAGATATCCCCAAAGAAAGAAGTTACAAATGCTCAAATCAGGGGACCACGCAGGCCACCCTAAATCACCCCTCAGAGACACCAGGTATCCGGGAAACCTTCGTCTCAAAACATTGAGTGAATTTCAGGCTGTATGAGCTGCAGGCCCATCCTGCTGGAACCACACGTCCCCCAAACCCTCATCTTCAACAATCACCTCCATTCTGGGCTGCAGAAAATTGTTCGACATTGAGACATAACGTTCGGAATTCAGGGTCATGGTCATTCCTTTTTCCTCATAGAAGTACGGGACTATCACGCCAAATTGTGAGATGGCACACAACACCGTTAGTTTAAGGGAATGTAGCGGTATTTCCTGGATAATTAGGGGGTTATTTTCAGCCCAGTAACGGAAATTTTGCTTATTCACAGCCCCACAGAGGAGAAAATGTGCCTCGTTGCTACTGAAGAAAGCTGCCTCGGGAGCGATTTGTGCAAACATGTTTTCACACAGATTTTCGCGGTTGGCAAAGTCTGCTTGGCTCAATTCTTGAGCCATCATTATTTGTAGGGATGGAAATTCAAATCCATATGCAGAATACTCCTCAAACTGTGGTCGGTCGGAAATTCCCAAAGCAACAGCATGCCTTCGAGCAGAACATCTAGGCGACTGCACGATCGCTGCTCTCACCATCTCCACATTTTCTGGTGTTCTGATGGACCTGCGTCGGAAATATGTGTATCTCTTCTTAGTGTGCTACCAGTTGCCTCCAACTGCCTAACCCAGGACAGAATTGTGTTCGCCTGAGGAACGGCATCGTTGCGCGGAATATTGAACCGTCGCCGAAAAGATCTTCGCGTCGCAATCACAGATTGATTGTTCTCAAAATACGCGCGCACGGCAAAGCCGCGATGAGCTCCCGTCCATACAATGTTTGCTACTGAAATGGGAATGTCTACGGAGCAGAGCGAAACCACGTGCACCTCACTTCCCCCTCCTCCCCCCGAGCACTGACCCCTCAAAACTGCTCAATCGGTTCTGCCGCCCCCTGTATATATATATATATATATATATATATATATATATATATATATATATATATATATATATATATATATATATATATGCAAAAAATCCCACAGGAAAATGAAAGGCGGATTCGAAGTACTTTCGAACTTGTTTAGTTCATTATGAACTAAGCAAGTTCGAAAGTACATGTAATCCGCCTTTCATTTACCAGTGGGATTTTTTGCATTTATTGCTCTACTCACGCCCTACTTTGTGAGTTTCACTACATACATAAAATCTCAAATAAAGTTGTTTCAAGTTTTTGTACCCCCCTAATTAAGGTTCAGAGGTGGGTAGTCTAATCCCCTCTTTCACTATTTAAGGCAATGTATGTCCAGCATCCTGTTCATTCCTTGAAAAGGTCTTTAAGAATAAAGACGAAAGCGCTCGGAATCGTTTTTCACTTTTCATTTGTGGGTCTATCTTCATATATATATATATATATATATATATATATATATATATATATATATATATATATATATATTGCTTGAACAAATTAAAAAAGGTTTTTTTAGGGAGAGGGTTGTTAGGCTATTGCAATTGCATCATATTGCATTATATATAATTTTTAAGGTAGTTTAGAAATGGGGGCTTTGCCCCCATACCCCTCACTTTATTATGAGGGATTCCCCCCCCCCGCCGCAAATTAAAAAATAAACTCGTAATCTTCCTAATTCAAAGGCCTAACCTTAGACTCTAATCCAAATGGCGATTGCTAAATGTCGTTAGGCCTCTAGTTTTGATGCTTGACCCAAGACATATAGGCCTCACACCCGAATGCTATTTAAATCAATGATATTTTCTTTAAATTGGTTGTTATTATTAAAATTATATTTATTATATTTTAATTCAGAAAAAATCCCTTAAAAATGATATATAATAAATACACACTATGATACTAGACTAGGCCTTGAACGAGGAAAATTACTGACGAATCATGTACGTACACAATTATAGCATCTTATTAGAAAAGAAATATTTTGAATTATGGACAAAATTATAGTATCGTAATTAGGAAATAAATATTTGAAGTGTTTTACAAAAAACAAAAAACTAAACTACATAAACCTCTACGGAACCGATTCTTTCGATGGATTAAAACAATATATATGGCGGCCAATCTATTTTTTGCCATAACCTCATAATTAGAAATTTGAGAGGTCAAGAAGCTAGATAGAGTGCATCTATGATATACACTATAAAGCATTTAGTATTTTTTTAAAAGTACAGATATTTATAACAAAGCGCCCACAAAATTAGAGTGTGGGTGTAAACCCCAAATTAACCGAAAATACCTCAAAGGCATGCCGTAACCATGCAAATATTTATCAGGTACACCAGGAAGTGATATTAAGCCATTAAGGCCATCATGAAAATCTCGTTAGTTTAGTGAATAAGGCGTTGGACTCCCAATGCGCAGGTATCGGGTTCAATCTCATCGAGAGCGAATGCAAAACTTCACCGTTCTCACGCACACAACCTATTCATTCTTCCGTCTCGGAATATGCCAAAAAGGCTTCCATACCCACACACGTTGCTCGCTAATCGGTCTCAAAATACAGTAATACCTTGCACCTTCCACCCTAACGAGGACTGGCCCCTCGTGCCCTAGGGGTTGTCATTCTGATGTTTATGATAATTTCATTATCTGATAGGAAAATGGCGTCCACGATTGAAAAGAGACGTGAAGGAACGGCACTTGGGCTTCCTTCCTTGCATCAACGACATTCTTGCGAACGCCTTTGTATTGTCTTTTCGCGAGAAAGTAAAGACCAGGAAAGATTAATCTTGTCACGTCTTAGAATGAGCTATTAATGGAATGATGACGAGAAACAAGAAAGGATTTCTTACCGAAATAGGTGGGAGACTCCTCACTAGCCACATTGTCATCGATATAGGGGATGCCCAAATTGTAGACGGCGGTCTGACCCAGTCCAACCCCGAGGAGTGCAACGAAAAACAGCCCGAGGACGATTTTCGAAGAATATGCAATGTGTCTACTATGGTCACTGCTATCCATCTCTTCCTCCCAATGGTGCAGATTCTGGACGGAGGTGTTGCCAAAAGAGGGCATTTCCACACTCAGGTCCTCAGGATTGAGGCAAATGTTGGCTGTGTTGAGGGGGTTATCAGGTGAAAGCGCAGAAAATAGAAAGTCCTTCATTAATGTATCTCCGAAGAGAAAGTGAGGCAGAGCGCTAAGCGATGCTGAAATGCCAAACAACAGCATACCACTTCCAATCCAACGGGGACGATGGCCGCCACCGCCGTAGTAGGAAAGAAGTAGTCCCCCAACGATCTGGCCCACTTCGGTGGCACTCATAATAACTCCGGCCGTTTGGCTCTTAATCTGAAAGAGACGTTCAATAGTAGTGAGGACACTCACAAAGTAGGTATAGTACATCCCTTGCAACACCGAACTGAGGCAGAACACGAATAGGAATGTCTTGCGCGTAGCCAGTCTTTGAAGCCATTTGGGCCCCGTCAAACAACCCGGGAATCCACACTCTTCTTCATCGTTCGACAGAAAGGGAGGTGTGTCCTCAACTGTTCTTCGCAAGGTGGAAGCCACATACGTATCACAGGCTTGAGGGGAAGCTTCACAGAGTCTCTCAATGGCCTCCTCGTCGTTCCCCTCCATCCATTTGTCCCTCCGCAGTAGCGGGTTTTGTTTGTCGTCTCTTCGCACTGACATGGCGATCGTGTACGGAAGGAGAGAGCCGTGTAAGTTAACCTTACCTGCGATCTTAAAGACCTTAATCGTTTATCTATGTTGATCGTAAATCGCCTCGGAGTTCTTTGTCATGTCAGAGATCACGCAGTGTACACGTATGATCGCAATCGAGGACTCCTGGCTCCTGCTGGCATATGGTCACAAGCACCGTCGCTGTCGCTCAGCAAACCTGCAATAACACGTAAAAGAAAACAAATAGGTAAATCAGCGTCATTTTACATTAAATTTCTTTAGCACGTTACGTGCGAAGACGAATTTGGGACCTATTTCCGCCTTGTGGGGGTTTTCAAATTGCCATATCATCAGTTTCAGTTGTGATATTAACGAAGGACATTGTGTGCTCTTCAGTAAGGGTAATTCACGTGTTTTATGCCAAAAAAAAGTGTATAATTTATTATTATTATACAACGAAGTGTGCCTTATGTGGTACGCGAATGGGTGTGACATATTGGGCTCATTTCGCTGTGAAATAAAAATTTTGGAATCATAGAAATGGCAAATATATATATATATATATATATATATATATATATATATATATATATATATATATATATATATATATATATATATATATATATATATATATATATATATATATATATATATAATGAAAAAACTCACAACGTGGCCCGTGAAGAAAGCAAAAATATGAAAATTTACCGACAGGAAACTGAAAAGATGAATCCAAGCACTTTCGAACTATATTTGCAAGTTCATTATCAAGGAATAGCATGAAAATGGAGAAGACAGCCTTATATAGGGTACAAAGATACGAAGGGAACGCCCATCACATAGTACAAACCAATGGAAAAAACAAAAACAAGACAAAAAAATACCAAGAAAAAGAACAATAGGCAACTAAAAACAGACATATGCATCCCTAAAACGATATACAAACAACAAGGCCATGTATATGAATGGAATATGGAAGGTGAAAAAAACAACAAAAAAACAACCCAAACATTTTAAAGGCTTATCATTAGAGCGAAAACATTTAGGACTAAGAGTTAATCCACAGTTAAAACAGAGACACGTGGTGGGGGAGGCAATGCGAATGATATTACAATAATAAAAAGTGACAACAGGCTGCATTATGAAGTTATTTCATTTAGTACAAGTTTTTTTAAAACAGGGTCGAGTTTAAATAAGCCCGGGGAAATATTTATATTAAATAAGATGCCAATTAAGGAATACTCGACAATATTTCTTTTTATGAAATCAGCGGAATGATAAAGGAATTTTACAGAATTCCAGTCAATGGGGTGGTTATTTTCAGATAAATGTAAAAATAAAGCGCTGTTTATTTCATTTCTTCTAATATTATACTTATGTTGGTAAATTCTAGTAGATAAAGATTTACTAGTTTGTCCGAAGTAAGGTAAATTACAAATAGAACATTCTATAGAATATACCTCACCTTTTTCCTTGTATTATTGTGGACTAACATTTTTTATAAGGTGGAAATCATATCGAAAATTTATAGAGATATTGAGTTGCTTAAAAATACGGGTGAGACAAAAAAATTGTTCAAAGTATGGCAAGGTAAGACAATTTTTGTAATTGAAAACCGATGGGTTAGCAGTTCTATAAAAAGTTCTCTTAGCAAAGTTTAATGAACTATGCAAAAATTGACGAGGGTAACAAAGTTATTTACTTTTTCAAAGATATGGGACAATTCCTTATCCCCCAAATTCCGGACTAACAAGGCGTAATGCGCGCAGAAACATAGAAGTGAATACAGACCGTTTAATTTTAACACTGGTAAGAATAAAAAATGAATATATGAACTAGAGTTAGACGGTTTGTGATAAACAGAGAATTTAAAACCTGACGGCATCCTATGTATCAAAAGGTCAGGAAAAGGAAGAGTCCCATTTTACACAATTACAAGGGTAAATTTAATAGAAGGGACTATAGAATTAAGATTACATAGAAAATTGCGAATTGTGTTGTTTTGTGTATATCGTTTTAGGGATGCATATGTCTGTTATTAGTTGCCTATTGTTCTTTTTCTTGGTATTTTTTGTCTTGTTTTTGTTTTTCCATTGGTTTGTACTATGTGATAGGCGTTCCCTATATATATATATATATATATATATATATATATATATATATATATATATATATATATATATATATATATATATATATATATATATATATATATATATATTATCACTAACTCTATAATTTAAGAAGGGGCTTTTTGAAGTATTTGAATAAAAATTTCATCTTAGTTTGGTTAAGACATGTTTATTTTATCCAAGTTATTTCTAATAATTCTTTTATAATATCCCAAAACAAAATGGTGAAGTTCAGAAATAAATATTTGTATAAAAATTTTGTGAAATTACAAATGGTGAAGTTCAGAAAATATATTTTTCTATATCTTCTTCTATAAGTATATTTTAGCAACGTGATATTTTGAAAGGGGGGGAAATTTAGTTTAGTTCCTTTTTAAAATTATTAGAATTGGCGAAGTTCGGAAAATATATAAAATTTAACCATGGCTGCTTTTTTTTCAATTTTAAATTTTAATAATAATAGCGAAGCGCAAGTTCTCCCCATAGAGAGGAGTGGCGAAGCCATTGCCTGGTATATATATATATATATATATATATATATATATATATATATATGTTTTGCAGCTTGCAGGAGGCTTATTGAATAAGGGTGTCACAATCTATGCAGATAATCTTTAGTCGCGTGCGACTCTATATCTGCCTATACGGTCGGTCGGTCCGCGTTTTGCGTTCGTTTTTTTTTGCTTTTGTAATATAACTATTAGGCCAATTCTAACGAAATATGAAACCCTTATGTTGTTTTACATTCTCTTTTGAATGGTATACTTGCCAAAGTCCTCCCAAGGTTAGCCCGCGATTTATTTTGGTTTGGCAATAACACCATAACTAGTTTACCCATTCTAACGAAATTTGAAACCCTTATGTTGTTTACATTGTCTTTCGAAGGATATAATTGCCAAAGTCCTCCCAAGGTTAGCCCAGAAATTATTTTGTTTTTGCAATAACATCATAATTGTTCGGCCGATTCTAATAAAATTTAAAACCGTTATGTTATTTTGCATTCTCTTTCGAATGATATAATTGCCATAGTCCTCCCAAGGTTAGCCAATAAATTATTTGGCAATAGCCTCATAACTATTTTGCAGTACCATTTTTAAATGTATTTAATTTAGCGCCATGCTTTTAGTAAAAAGAAAATAATCACCCATATATACATAAAGAGATTGGATATTTTAAATAAAAAAAAATCTTATTTTTAGCTTGTGATACTTATGTCAATAAAATAACTTTACTAGAATCATATCTTTTTACCCTTTTTTTAAACAAATTATTATATAATATATATAGATAATATTTAAGTGTGAAAAATTGGTTTAAATAAAGTTATATATATATATATATATATATATATATATATATATATATATATATATATATATATATATATATATATATATATATATATATATATATATAATGTGTCCCGAGGATTGCTCACTTCGCAGCAGGCAAATCCAAAGTGTGTACCACTGATGGCACAACTTCGCACTTACCGTGTTAATTAACGGTTGGAGATCCCAAACTAGGTTTAGGTATGATCGATATAGAGATAAAAAGACGTGGATACAATGTTTTATTATTTTTAGGGGCTATCTGGTGAGTGATACCCCGAACCCACAAAAAAACACCAACGCAAACGAAAGCAAGAAGAAGGAAGCACGCTCCGCCGTCTGGGGATTGGGGGGTGGGGGGAGGCGACCTACGTTCTACTGTGGATTCAACAACAACACATCCACCGTGAAACTGGAACGAGCCAACTCCCGACGAATCTAAAGCTGAGAGGTGTAGGGGAGAGTAAAGCCTATCGGAAAAGAAAGAACCATCGGAGCAGTGGGGGTGATGCGAACCACTGACTCGCTAACTGGATGTAGGCTTAATTCAGTCGGTCATCCATTAGCCTAACAGACTCGCCTATGTTACAATTATCTATCGAACCAATAAACCCTCATCACTGTTTGTCTATCTATTTTATATGTGCTTTAGATTTCTTCACATGATTTGGAAACCTTGGCTCGGCTCACGCTGTGTTTTTATGGCTTTGTTATTTAAAAAAACTTGGTCTTCTTCGACACTACGCAATGCATTTTATTGCCCTTGTAAACAGCGATACTTGTGGGTATTCCTATCTCTTGAGGTTCTCCCCCCCCCTCCCAGAAGGGTCACTCTCCCTCTCAAACCCTACCTTGGGGCATTGAGTTTGGGATTACCAGGTTTTTTTTAGGTTCCAAATTGAGATTTTGGTTCCCCAAATTCATAACGCTATGTGAGGCCCTGCAGAGAAACCTCTAAGAGCATACATCCTTCTTCCTCTCTCATTCTACTCTCTACTCCTCTGCATCACTTTAGAACCGCTTACAACTTCAATCCCTTCAAACTTTTGCCTTATCTCACTTATTACAATTTCGTGTTTTATTTTAGTTTTGAGAAAGTTTATTCGAGATAAGACATTCGTCAAAATTTTATCGCAGGAGTGACTAACCCCATTATATATTTTAGTCCAATTTGCCATCACACTCCTTTTCAAAATTCAAACTCTCCTTTGAACCATTAATTGGGAACTACCGACGAATCTGAGAGCAAAAAACGTTTTCCGGAATTAGTTTGAGAGAATGAATAACGTTTTCATCTGAAATCTACTTCGGATAATTTAAATTTGCATTACTACCTTGGTTCAACTTCTGATCTCGGGGAAATTTAACCAGAAGTTAACGTGAACCTTATATTCTGCGTGCCTCGCCCTCCCCACCATACAATTCTCTGTGTCTTGTTCGTAAATCGATAAACCATCGTCCACACAGTACCGCTCAAAATCTCTATCCAAATTTCACTTATTTCAAATATGAGCCTAACTAACCCTAACGACAATGGCTTTAAATTTTCTTATCTTATTTCTTACGCCTAAGTCAGTAAGAGAGATTACTTCGACACTTTCTCTTTCCACAATTACATGGAGGATCTTTGCTAAACACGGTTCACGGCATTCCTGTACTTTGGAAAAATAAAAGAAATTAGTAACCTTCTCAAATTGTGACGTTCCAACTCCGATCATTCAAAAACCCTTATTGTTACCAGCTGTATCCTCATATAAACCACTCTAGTAGTTGTAAAATTAATTTACTCCTACCTAGAGATATAATCTATAAAATTATTCCTTTCCAATTCCATTAAAATTACCCGAGGAAAGAATCTCATAATTCACGTTCTTAATTTTCCATGTAATTGTCGAAATTTATTTATTAGTTCTTCAGAAATGGAATTTTAATGTTAGTACCGACATGATTTATAATTAAAGTATCAAACGAATCAATTACTATTCTATTATAGTTCCTGGCCAAAAGTATTTCGGGCTACGCGAGTGGCTGTTACCTCACCATTTTTCCAATTGTCTACTAACTATGGAGTTAGAGTGTGTGATTATTCTCACGGCTCTTCACCCATTTAATATTTTGATAAATAAACAATAACGTACATATCCATACGGTTAGATAAAGGCGTTATTGTTCATTTCTAAAAAATAATCACATTCTTATTTTCTGTTAAAGTAAACGCCAACTCTTACAAAAGGCTTTTTGAATTTTTTCTTTTAGAGAAATGTAGGTGTTTGCCCAGTCGTATTGGTGGCGCTGCTGATTTTTTTTTAAGAGCCTATCTGGCGACTGCCCACTTGGGCACAAGTCGCCGCACTCACGACAGCCTAGCACTAGGCTACTTTAAAATAAGATTGAAAAAAATAAAGAAAAAAGAAGCGCTGCTGAACTGGGTTAATGACCTCCAGACTTTTCTAGCGGATAAATGAATGAATTCTTACTATTGCTATTACCTAGCAATATATATATATATATATATATATATATATATATATATATATATATATATATATATATATATATATATATATATATATATATATATATATATATATATATATATATATATATATATATATATCTTGGAAAATATCACGCTAACGCGATTCCATATTTAACTGAGGCGAAGCGAGCATGTCTATGGGTCATCCAAATCTCATGTGTTGTTCATTTTCTGTCCGCAACGAGTCACTGGCTCAATGTAGCCAGCTAAAACCAATGCTACCAAAGGTACTTGAGATCACTGAGCTCAAATATTATTTAGGTTGACCATGAGGTGGCGCCACCTAGTGGCTAGAGGTGCTAACTCGGCCATTTTTAGAGATATCAAGGTCAAACTAATGTCACAACGAGGTATTTAAGGTTTCTGAGTCCAAATCTGATGTCAGCTGACCACCAGGTGGAGCCACTTAGCCCTTTATGGCCTAAGTTATTTTTAAAAAATGAAAAACATATTACTTATATTTATCGTTTCTATTAAGTGGTAAATAGTTAGTGGCAAACGGCGCGCAAATCTCATGCAACCCTTGTGTGAACCTAAACAAAACATGTGTTGTACTCGTCACACTCGCTTGCTAGACTCCACATATGTAATTTCTCTAGCTATAAGCCTTAATTTTCTATGTGACGAATTTGTCACATACGGGCGTAAAGGGCTAGTGGCTAGGTATCTAAATTGGCCATTTGTTTCGCCGCAGGTCGACTAGATCACGTCCCTCTAGTTATATAAGAAGAGAAAACACAATTTTATGAATCACATTTATTGGAAAACAGAACTAATTTCGGCTTTCACTATCTTTAGCTGTTTATCTTTATTAAAGTTATATTGCCTCTTTGACATATAGTTAGGAAAACTACCAATGTAATTGTTTATGTTGTATATAATTTTAGCTTTGTTAAAATCATTCTTAAGATCCCAGTTTTTAATGTTTACGAAAGGGGTGGATAGGAAAACTACCAATGTAATTGTTTATGTTGTATATAATTTTAGCTTTGTTAAAATCATTCTTAAGATCACAGTTTTTAATGTTTACGAAACGAGTGGATATAAGAAAATCTCTACTGATATCTGCTCAGTGTTCCTTAAATTGCTTAGTAATGTGCTAAGATTCGCCAATGTATGTTCTCGCATATGGAATCAAATAAACCACGAGGTCTCGTTTTACGGGATGAAATCTAGTCAAAGATTTCCTCATGGTATTTGAAAATTGTAATAGCGTTGTTTAATCAAGTAAATGGGATATTTGAGTTCAATGAAATTGAAAATTAGGTGCTTGATTTCCTCTTCAAGGAAAAATGGGGTCGCATCTCCTATGTACTCCGATGAATAAAGAAGAGATTACGGATATCTAAACTGATTTGTCGTGACTTGAGAAGTGATATATGTACCCATTAGAATTTGTAGATCTACGATAATACCAAATAAAGTACCTGATATATTTAAAACGTCGATTGTTACATCTAGGAATGGTAATGAATTTTCATGCTCCCATTCCAATTTGAATTTGATTGAGGGGGGGAGGGAGTTAAATTTTAGGAAGAATGCCCTAAAGTTATTATTATATGTGGGTAAGCCTGAGAAGATACTCGTATTATCTACGTATCTGAAGTAGATGAGAGGTTGAGGAGGATTCGGAGAAAAAGAGACGTTTCATAATTTTCCATGAAAAGGTTACAAAGAATGGGAGAAGGGTTTCTCATGTTTCGGCCATATTTTGACCAAAGAACCTGTTTCAGTAGATAAAACATTATCCTTCACACATAACCGAACCAATTTAACATTTTTTGAAATATGTAGACGTAGTTTAATACCCAGAGTAGTAAGGAATCTTTGATAAAAATATAGAGCTTCGGTTAACCGGGTAGTCCGTACATTTAAGGTAGTAAGAAGTTAATGATTATAAACATCTTAGTGTACTTATAATTAGGTAGGCCTAAGAATGTTAGGAATCGATTCGTTGAAAGATTTGGTTCTGTTATTTTAGGGGTCGAATTTAGAACTTCATACGTATCGCTGTCGCTTAAAAGGTCATTTAGTTTTTTGAGAATATTGATGTTTATTCATAATAACAATCTGGTTAGTTTTATTTGATTTCGTTAACACTATATTTTGGTCTTTTCTAAGAAGCATTAATTCTTTTGCTCCTGATTTTCTTCCGGGGCTGTTAATGCGTTTTTTTGTCGACACGTGCGCCCCCTTTTTTTCTGTCACTGAAGTTCTCCGAACTAAGACACGTTTAATTGAAGGGCTAACTTTGGTTTCCCAATGTGATTTTTCCGGGGTGTTTTTTTTTTGTTTTGTTTTTATTCCCAGTCAAATACGCAGGATCTTAGCCGGGCGCGAATTATCAAAAAAGTTAAACTGTTAAATTTCTTCATATTCCCTCTCTATCAACGGTTTTATAACTTAATGTTTTCATATACAGTGTACATCCATAGTGGTACCATGTCGTTATTACCACATCTCGGTTACGTTACTGTTAACTCTGCTTTTCGTACCATTTTCGGGTTATTTCTTTTTACGTTCATCTTTCGCTGACGCTATATTTATGGCTATATTTTCCAGCGCCCCCTCCGTGGTTGTAAATATTGCGATCTAGTATAATTAAATAGCAAATAGGCTTTTGACTAACTCCGAAAGAATTACTTTGGTTGGATTAAGTTAGGTTAAAGTAGGTTAGTTTTTCAACTTTGGGAATTATTAATTATACATTTATTTAATCTGGGTATAAACTTAATAAAAGCTGTCTTTCCCTAATAACCCGTTTGACTATTCTTGGGAGCAATAGAATTTCTGACCCAGAAAAGAGGCCCATCGATCGGATACCTACACGAAAAGAACCACCATATTTCATAAAATAAACCCCGTAAGGGGCACGGCGATATGTCTTTCTCACCGCCGTGCTGACGGAACTCGGCGCCCCGTCCGGCCCTAGCCTATCCTCTCCTCCCCTTTCCGCTAACAAACCCTTTAGCCTCCTCTGGCATTTTCTTTCCAAACTCTTCTACTTCCTCTCCTCAAAGTATTTGTTTGGATAGGATTAGACTACTCGGCTTAGGTTCGGACCTGTGCTAATTAATGGTAGACAAGTGGCTTGATTCTATGGCATCGGTCCGGGCTTGATCCCCCCCATCAATATATGCGGAATATTGGTGGATACTAAACCTTCCCCTTCCTTTGCTCCCCCTTTTCTTTAGCTGCCAAGAAGGGGTGGAATTTCAAGGGCGGTGTTGGGTTCGCGGGCCGGGCCAGAACCAATAAAGGACGAGGAAAAGGTCAAGGCCCACCAGGTGCATCTTGCACGGTCCGCATAGGCTGCTGTGAGGAGCCCTTGCATTGAAATCTGTGCCCCCTATATATATATGGCCCAGCGGCCGCGCCTACACGCCGACTGCGTCATTTAGAACCGGTCCGTTGCCTGCGCCCAAGAGCATCCTGGAAATTGATGAAAACTAAGGGATTGGTCCCTTTCTCGAGTTTCGGGTCCGCTCGCATATTGGAATAGCAAGACGAAACGTTGGTCTGGTTATGTCTTAAAAAAATCATTTATACTAAATCCCCTCAAAAAAAGAAGGCGCGCATCCCCCGATCCCTCTTTACCCCCTTTACTTCCAAGTTCGATGACAAGTACATTGAGTACCATAACCCGAGGAGGAAAAAGGAGGTAAGATGTCGATTACGCAAATGGTATGACATCTAGCACAAACCCTCCCCAAGCAATCAGATAGACCGGTTAAAAACAACATCCCAGGAACAAGTAAAATGTCCAACTACTAAACCTTACCACCGCAGTAACGACCGAAATCGAAACGAAGCCCACGATAAGCTTCGAATCCTCTACAAGTAGCAGGTTCAACAAGATCCACAAATACATTGCCTGAACTATTCTCGCAACAAGTGTTCCCAGGTCAGTTCATAGACTGCTCTTACAGAAGGTTTTATCTGATAAAACCAGAAAACCCCTAAACTAACTTAATGAAGACGTGTATGGTTAAACGGAAAAGATTTCCAGAGACTATTCCAGCTTCCTAGGACTCAATTCCCACCTCTCTCTCATCAAGGAGATGGAAGCATATTTGTTGAAGTAAAACAAAAGACCAGGCAGAGAAAGTATTAGAGCTAACAGAGCTGCCATGTGCTAAAGTAGTAGAGACATTACACCCCTCCTTTAACATGCGGGAGGGTGTGATAATAGAACCAGACTTCGCCCAAGAATTAGGTGAATACTCTGTCATCCCAGTGCATAGAGTACACGGAGTAGTTAATAACGTTAAAGTGCCAACAAACACCTGCTGTGTCTCATTCGACCAAGATATCCTGCCTAAACACATGTATCTGGGATGGCCTCACTTTTTAGTAAGGGAATTTAAACCCAGCCCCAGAAAATGTTATTTCTGTCAAACATATGGACACTCCATAAATATCTGCCGTCGCAAGGACCAGGGCTTCGCGCCCGCCTGCGTCAACTGCGCAAATGCCTCACACCCTAGATCGATCGAAACTTGTACAACAAAAGGTGAAAACTATCGAGAGCCTCTGAAAAAAATATAACATTTATAAATTTGAAGAGGAGGTGGTATTCCTGCGATAAAAAGTAATGCCTAAAGGGAGGTTAGAGAAAAGGCACAGAGCCTAATCGGAACTAGAGGTCACTCGTACATCCCGTTGTAGAAACGAGCAGAGCCTCCAAACCCCCATATCATGGGCTTAAAACACCTAATTAGCCGTATCCACTAGAGGAGCCTGCACCCCAGGTCCCGACAATGGAAACCTTCTCCACCCAAGATATGATTTTCCAAAGAGCCAAGAGCAACTTAGACTACCACTTAACCGCTCCCCAACTTCATGGGCGTACAATGGCCGAGAACAGACCATCTGTCTCCCAAAGGAGCTGCCCCACCGCGAGGATCCTGCACCCTACACCTCCACACTTAACTCCATCTCCAGCAGAGAGGTAGAATCGCAAACAGAACCCCAGCACCTCTCTGAGCCCATCAACCCCCATACCCAACGGATGGACGCCAGGATCTCCCAGAGATCGTTCGCCCACAGCTAAGAGAAGAACTGCGGTCACCTCCACAGAGCTTTGCGGTCCAGCACCCAAAAAGTCTAACCCAGATACCAACCACAGAGATAAGGTAGACTATAGGAAAACGGAGGGCGCCCAGGATCCACCTGGAACCTATCCTCCCCTCGCAGAGCACACCAAATTTCGGATTAGACCACCTACGGGCGACCCCGACCACACACCAGCAGAATAGGCGAAAGACACTCATCGTCTTACTCCAAAGGTCGAAGATGATAAACATATTCACCTCTTTGTGGATGGGGCGCTAACGCACTTCCCTAGAGCATATGCCCAAAACACAGGCTAGAGAACAACCAACAGAGAGGAACCATAGACCTAAAGACCAGCCCACAGCAGAATACAGTGGCCACAAACCCTTAATAAATCGAAGGGCGCTACTACTTCTGCGATAACCAAACCGCTCGCTTCACGAATAAAACTAAAGAAATAGTAAAGATAATCCAGTGGAACATCCACAGAATCAGAGCCAACTGGGATAACGGACGAGAGCCCTACCTGCGTCTGCCTCTAAGAAACCATGTTAGGAATTTATCCCCCTCGAAGGCTACCGAATTACACTTGTGTAGCCACACCAGCTCCAATCGATGGCTTATGCTATCTACATCCATCAGGATGTCCCTACACTACCGTGCAACTTAAAGTCGCATCTAGAAGCGATTTTCTTGACTGCCTATCAGGAAACGGTATACAATCGCAAATGTCTACCTCCCACCAACAGGACTCCTTCCAAAGGCTAACCTACGTACCCCTTTTATCCTAATGGGAAAATAGACGTCATGTCGAGTCGGGCAACATCCTCTGCAACGCCAAAGGGAATTAACTATTTAAATTAATCGAGAACCACCAACTCGGAATCATAAACAAGGGAGAGGGCAACAGATTCAACATACAAACGGGCACTTTATCACCGCCCAACCTGGCCCTCTGTTCACCCGACATCACGGCGGATTTCAACTGGAGAATCTCCGACGATTTGAAAGGAAGTGACCATTTCCTAATCATTCTCTCCTCGAACGAGGAACTAACCACCTCAAGTATACCTCTCCGGAGATTGGACAAGGCGACTTGGCCGAAATTCGCCAACCTCACTAATTTTGAAGGCATTCAGATAAACAACATCCCAGAAACAAACGAAGCGCTGGAGATTTTCTCATCGATCTTGCATCAAGCAGACCAGGAATCCATTCCAGTCAGTTCAGGGCAACACCGCCGACGACCGGTTGCCTAGTGGAACTGGGAATGTTCTGCCGCATTGAAAGCACAAAGATAAGCATACCGGATGTACAAACGTTGACTGAGTCCAGCGACAAAAATGGAGTTTAATAAAAACGGGCAAAATATAGATACCTCCTTAACCAAATCTGCCGAACATCCTGGAGAGCTTACGTCTCCACAATAAATGCAAAAATTCCTATCCACCGCACGTAGAGGAAAATTCAATGCCTGCTAGGCAAGTCCAGTCGCGACCCCACTTCCATACTTCGCATAAACAGAAACACACTATTAAATCCAATTGACGTGGTAAACACGTTAGCGATACACTTTGTGAAAATATCAATTAGTGTGAATGCAACACCCGAGTTCACCCAATTTCAGTTTGAGAAGAAGTCGACTTGTCTGAATTTCTCATCAAGGGAGTCCAAAACTTATGAGAAATTTAGCAAAAAATAGAGTGACATCGCTCTTTTATCTTGTTGTGACACAGCTCCAGGTCAAGACAACATACCATACTTAATGCTACGCCACCTGGTGAAAGAAGAAAGCGCTTCCTCCGAAACATATTCAAAATGATATGGATGATAAACGTCTTCCCCGAATACCTGGACAACGGCCACAGTTCTTGCTTTTCGAAACCCAAGTAAAGACCCAAATAGTCCCTAAAACTACCGTTCAATCGCCTTAACTTCTTGTATGTCCAAACTCATTGAGAAAATGGTGGACGCGGTCTTGACGTAGTTCTTTGAAATAAAATCCCACATTTTTCCATGACAGTGTGGATTCTGAAAATTACATTCAAACGCAGACGCCCTCATCCGCCTGGAATCCGCGGTATGCAATGCGTTCGCCAGGAGACAACACCTAGTGGATATCTTCTTCGACTTCAAAAAGGCGTACGTCACCCGAATTCAAATATTGACACGTCATTCTTTCCATTGTTTATAACGTAACCACTAACCAAGCTGTATTCAATCTTAAAATTCCTTCCCGTTTTCACTGTCAATGTGATCCAACCATATAAGGTAATGTTCACTTTCTTTATTCAGTTTTACTATATTGTATATGTTTCCAATTCTCTATTTTCTCCCATTTCAATTATTAAGTTTCGTACTGTTACGTTTATTTGGTTTGTGTTTAATTGGTATTATTTCTTTGCAAATATTTTCTGCTGTACTTACAACAATAGTTTTTGTTTGTTTTTTAACATAACGTTCGATTTTAGTATTTATCGCCGTTTGTGTGCCATTTTCTCAGAATTATAGCTTTACACTATTAAACTTGTGCCGTAATATAGATTTTAATTTTAGATTACTGATTTAGAATTTGTTTATAGCTCCTGAAGATGGGTTTTGGAATAACCCTAAACGTTGAAATTAAAGAAGGGACTGACCTTCTTCGTTTTTTCCTTCTTACCTAACATTAAACTCAAGCTTTGTAGAAGAAATCATGTTGAATACTCACACACATTTTGTTTAGCTTGTCATTCACGCCAGATTCACTCGAGTTGATTTTTTTTCAGATTGTTTCCTGCTGTTTCATTTTTGTTTAGGATGTGTCTTGCCTTATATATACTGTGTTCCTTGCCTAGTTTCTTCATTATTAGTTGAAAATGGCATCTTGCCGAAACTAGTCCGATAGTTATAAATAAAATCTTGATTCGAATATTGTGGTTTACCATTATCTTTCACTGATATAATCACACCAATGTGATATCTTCCATTATATATATATATATATATATATATATATATATATATATATATATATATATATATATATATATATATATGAGAAGATAATGGTAAACCATTATATTTAATTCAAGATTTATTTATAACCAACGGACTAGTTTCGGCAAAGTTATAATTGTCATTTTCAACTAAGTAATGAAAAAGCCAAGCAAGGAACCCAGTATATATATAAGGCGAACCAAATACTAAACAAAATGAAAACACAGGAAACAATCAGAAAAAAAACAGTATATATAAAGCGAACAAAAAAACTTAACAAAATGAAAACGTAGGAAACAATCTGGAAAGTTACTAATCTCCGAGAGCAATTGCTTCTGGGGGTTATAAATATGATTGGCGACTTTATTCGATATATATTTGTTGAATTTGTATTGCCCTTCAGATGAATTGAAATTATCAACTTTGTTAATGATAATATATTCCGCAATTCTCCTCTCAATTTAATTGTTTGATTTATAAATGATTTTTGCTTTGTTGAAATCGATTCTATGATCGTACTTTTGCTTGTGCGTGAAGAGGCTTGAAGAGTTTGTACACATTCTGATATCGGTTTGACGTTGTTTTATCCTCTTATTAAAGTGTCCCAACTCTCCGATGTATGCCAAATTGCAATTATGGCATGGTATACTATATACCCCAGCGTCGTGATTGATTGGACGCAATCTAGTCAAGGATTTTCGTATGCTATTAGAATATTTAAATGTGATATTTATGTCATTTCCGTTCGTATACGATTTTAAGGGGGCTAAAGTTGGAGCATATGGGAAACTAATACATTTTTTAAAATCGTCCCTTCGCGGTGTGGAGATGGCATAGAAGTTTTTTCGTGCTTTCAAAATGGCATCTGTTTATGACGTGAATTAAGTAATTTAGTTCGATGAACTTGCAGATAAGGCGGTTAATTTCATCCTGAAGGAAGATTGGGTCACATGTTCTATAGGCTCGGAGAAAAAGGGAAGAAAAAACAGATATCTAGACAGACTTGTCATGTAATGAGAAGAAATGTATGTAAGCATTTGAATTTGTAGGCTTTCGATAGACTGAGCACTGAATATGATTATTTAAACGGT
The DNA here is from genome assembly GCA_963969495.1 of Ceratothoa steindachneri. Taxonomy (NCBI): domain Eukaryota; kingdom Metazoa; phylum Arthropoda; class Malacostraca; order Isopoda; family Cymothoidae; genus Ceratothoa; species Ceratothoa steindachneri. The sequence continues at coordinate 31,689,362 of OZ018322.1, forward strand.
GGATTTTTACGTCTAAAAACGGTAAAGAGTTGTTCCCATTCTACTTTGAATTTTATCGATGGATGTAACGAATTCAGGTTGTGAAAAAGTTCATTGAAATTGTTATTGTCTACAGGCCATGCCGAAAGGATGTCATCTACATATCGGAACCAGATAATAGGATGGGAATGGATTCTAGGGAGGAAGGTCGTTTCATAGTTTTCCATAAATATATTGCATATGATGGGGGAAAGGGGGTTACGCATACTTAGACAATATTTTTTGCGGAAAAACTTATCTTCAGTTGAAAATACATTATCAATTCCACATAAGCGCACTAATTTAATAATTTTAGGGATCAGGAAGGGTAGTTTAATATCTAGATTGGGAAGATTCTCGATAAAACATCAATCGATTCATCGACCGGGAATTTCGTGAACAAACTATTTTCGTCAAAGCGTAACAGATTTTTCCCAGTGAGGTCAAGATTTTTAATTTTGGAAATAGGGTCCGATGAGTGGATAATATGTGAGTGAGAGATTATACTCACCGCATTTGATAAAATTCCAGCCAGCCATTTGGATAGCTTATTTATAACTATGGGAGCCAATGCAAGGGATAATTGGGTGTAATGGGATACCTTCTTTGTGGGTTTTCGGTAACCTGTACATATAAGGAAGGAAAAGGTCGATGGTTTTAAATTTCTTGGTTAATTCAAATTTGGGACCTAAGATTTTTTCGGATGGCGTCATTAAAGGATTTCTCTTTGTTGTTCAGAGGATTAGAATTTAAAATGTCATAGGTAGGGTTGTCACTTAAGACGTCATTTAATTTTTGCGAATATTGAGTTTTATCCATCACAATAATTTGATTAGTTTTATCAGGTTTGGTTATCACTATGTTTTGGTGTTTCTGTAAAAGTTTTAAAGCGTTAAGTAACCTTTTGGGTATATTTTGATATTGAACATTAGAATTCGAATTAAAAACACAGGAAAGATAACCACTGAGAAATTCACTATTGATCTTCATATTTTCACTACATTTACTAAGGGACGTTAAATTTTGTAAGTTTAATGAATCACTATTAGAAAATGAGAATGAAAGTCCATATCCAAGAATAATTTGTTCCTTGTATTTTAATTCACGGGAAGAGATATTCACATGTTTTTTCTCAGAGATGATGAGGTGCACCATGGGCTTCTCTTGAAGAGGTGGTCAAGTTTCTTATTTAGTTTGGAAGATTTTCTAATTTAAGCTTAGACGAAGAGGATGAAAGAGATTTTCACGATCGGAACAGGTTTCTCTCAATGTCCAAAGGGATTCACGTTGCAGGAGAAAATGATGCTCAACTTCTCTCTTCTTGTGATCCATTACTTCTTGAAGTATAGGTAAGTTCTTCCATGTGTGTAAAAGGAAGCTCTTTCATTTGCTGGTAACTCTTCCTTGTTAATGAGGTTGGGAGGAACTTTTTATCAGCACTGTCAGAGAGAGAAGGTTACCTCCCATCCCACACACACACACCTAGAACCCAACGTCTACCTGTGGTGCCTGAGAAGATGCACCTGCACAGCCAGACAGCCCCAAGGGAGCAACGAGAAACTTTGCACGACCGCGTGATCCGTTTGATTTGCATTTCTTCCTCGTCTTACCCTCTCATCAGCGCTAGACCTACGGCGCCAAAGACCTTTAAGCAAGGTTGTGAGGCCACCGAGACCCCCCCCCCCCCCTAGCGCGCCAATTCTAATGAGATCCCCCTTTTCCTTTTTGGGGCCCCCGGCGACCCGCTTCAACCGAGGCAGTATAAATACTTCGAGAAAAGCTTTGAGAAATTACTACCGTACAGCCCCTTCTTGATTAGCAGCAAGCCACGTACAGTCTTGTACATCCTGCTTTGCCTCCTAGCGGCTTTCAGCTTTGCACGCGACACGTCATCTCTACCCGGCCTTTCTCGTACCTAAGGCCATAATTCCCGCCCGAGAGACGATAGACACGGACAGGCATCTATCACTCGTGTATCGACTTCGTTCACGACTGGAGTGTTCCCTCGCTTATTTCTCAGCTGAACTTTGCAGTTCCCCGCTGACTCGTCATATCCAAGCCTCTAGTTAATTAGGCTTTACGTGAGTCTCCTCGTCATTTGCATTCTTCCACATTTCTATGGAAGCAATCACCGTACATCCTCTCTCGGACTCTCGTACCCGTCGATTCATTTGTACCCCCCTCCCCCATCCCGTTTGGTACCCTGGGTCTCATTTTATTTATTGCCATTTATATACCTGTGCTATTAATATTTTCTTTATATATAATAAAGTTATATATTTTTCTACCATCAGTTTCTCTAATCCCAGAACCTCTAAGAATTGATTATTTAGGTCAACCGCACTCGATTTTGTTTATTTAACCCTTGCACTGGGATCTGTATCGTATCCCGATTCTCTGCCATGCCCTCTCCACGGCGGTCACCCTACGACATCTATATTATATTCTGGTGTCAGGTTTTTTATGGTCACCCGCAGTATGTGACCTCATTTCTTTTAGATCTGTGACAGATTCTAATGGGAGTTATTCTTGTATATTAAAGGCTCTGGTTTTAGAAACCTTAGAAAAGACGTTACCCATTTCCCATTTTCTCTTTTGTGTGCATATTCTGTATTGAATTTTGTGACCGTATGAAACTTTAACCTTTTCCAGGCGTCATAAAACGTCTGCCGTATTGTAAAGGAGTTAATTTGATTTTATTTATTTTGTATTGTGTTGTCGTTTTCTTCATGCGTATTGGGCAACACAGGCTCTAGCTAAATTCCAGAGTGAATATTTCGAGTATAATTAACAAGTCGCGCCGTGCTAAATAATTATCGCTGTGTTTGTTTTTTTTTAAGTGACAAATCGTAGGTCCGCCAAAGCCCACCAGCACTTCCCCTGGGCTTCAAATAATTCCACCGTCTTTTTTGTGGTGTTTTTTTTAAAGTTTGGTCGAACGCGATAAAATGTCCTCATTATTTAACATGTTTAAGTTGCAAGGAAAGCCGCTTGGGTACAGCGGCGAGGACCTCTTAGCTTATATCCAACGGGGGGAAAGGATCGAAAGAGAAGAGAGAAGAAAAGAGAAAGATAAGAGAAGGAACAAGAAAAAGAAAGAGAAGAACGAGAAGAAAGAAGAGAAAGAGAAGAACGGGAAGAAAGGGAAAGAATCCGCCTTCATGAACTTGAAATGAGTAGGACCAGGAACGAGATGCTTTCCATCACCTCGAGGTCCGAAGCTGCCCCTACTGCGTCTGTTAAGCTTCCAGTTTTCAAGGAAGTCGAGGATTTCGGAGCCTTCTTAATTCACTTCGAAAAAATCTTCGAAATCAACCATTGGTACATTGAGGCAGATGGAGTGGCTCAATTGTTGCCCTTGCTAAATTCCCAACTCTGAGATATATTCATATCACTCCCCTCGGAGGCAACGATCGATTATTCGACCTTAAAATCGGAGTTACCGGCGGCATACAACATGACCCCAGACTTTTACCGATCCAAATTCAGACATGCTGCCTTCAGCCAGGCCAAACATACCGTCAGTTTGGATATACCCTCCAGCGTCACCTCAACGTTTGGCTCGATGCTTCGAAAATCCCGCATGACTAAGATGCCCTCGTTGACTTCTTCCTGAGAGAACAGTTGTTGGCTGCACTTCCGGCTGAAGTTAGATCTTTCATTGCACATTCAAGGAGTGCAACAGACATTTATTCAGCAAGCCACAACCTTTATCCAAAAGAAGGGAAGAAAACGGCCCCCTTTCCCCCAAACCTCTATCCAAACAAAGATAAACTCATCCTGCAAAATGGAAACCAGTTTACCAAGGTAACTGGGACGTCGAAGCCGAAACCACTCTTTTCGTCCGAACACAGGTATGTAAAACTGTTCTCTTCAGCTCCCCCTATGTCATCTTCTTCCAGGAGACCCATCATTTGTTTTTTCCTGTGGTATGGAGGGCCATGTGAAAACGAACTGCCCCCAGAACTCTCAGTTCAGGAATTACTCTTCTCACCAGGTACACCAGATCTGTGCCACGTCTGTGCCTTGGTCAACACCATCGGAATCTTCTCCTCTCCCAAGCACCTCAAGTCCTGGGCGTCACCAGCTAAACTTCTTGTTTGATAAGAATACCCCTGGAGGCCTTACGTTCGAGCCCGGAACAATTAATGGCTGCCGTGTCTCTACTCTTGTAAGAGATACCGGGTGCACCTGCATAGTGGTGTCGGACAAGCTACTTCTACCAGTAGCCCGGGACCATAATAAATTCGCCGTCTTGCACGACTACTTGGGGCGCGCCAATCGGTTTTCCATAGTTAAGTGCTTCATAGATTGTACGTACTTCACTGACTAGGAAAAAGCAGTAGCAGCCCATATCAAATTCTGCTCCGTCCTCATTGACCACTGCCCGCGGGTCTGCCCCATCTCTATGGCTCAACGCGTGGTTACCTGTTCGCAAGTGGTAAAATATTCGAAGATGCCTCACCTCTAGAAACCCCACGTTCTTCAGAATTCAAGGTCATGACTAAAGGCTTCACAGGAAAGCAAAAGAACTGCGATTCCCTCCGTCCCCTGTGGACTAAGACCCAGCCAAAAGATCAAGAAGCTACCCGAGGAGAGAAAGTGATATCCTACCAAGTTAGGGATGACTTACTATACTGTTCGTACTCAGAAAACCCCCGACGCGAGTATTGTACGTCCCGCGTTCACCCGTTGGTCACATTTTAACCCCTGCCCATGACAGCCTATTTTCAGGCCATTTTAGCCACACAAAGACCACCCAGAAGATCTTCAAATATTTTTATTGGCCAGGCACCCATGAAGAAATACTTCGCTACTGCAAGTCTTGCGACACCTGCCATGGAAGTAATCACCGTATATCCTCTCTCGGACTCTCTTACCCGTCGATTAATTTGTATCCCCCCTCCCCGTTTGGTACCCCGGGTCTCATTTTATTTATTGTCATTTATTTACTTGTGTTATTGATATTTTCTTTGTATATAGTAAAGTTATATATTTTATACCATCATTTTCTCTAACCCCAGAACCTCTAAGAATTGATTATTTAGGCCAACCGCACTTGATTTTGTTTATTTAACCCTCGCACTGGGATCTGTATCCCGATTCTCTGCCATGCCCTCTTCACAGTCTCTCTACGAGACGCACATTGCTTTAGGAAGGAAAGCCTTAATTTACTGAGATACGAGGTGCGTAGCTTCTTCACGTAGGAATTTTTGCACGGTCTTAGTGCATCAGGTTGATTCATCGTGGTGAGTAATAGAATAGAAGATACCACATTAGCGTCATATATATCAGTGAGAAGATAATGGCAAACCACAATGTTTGAATTAAGATTTATTTATAACCAACGGGCTGGTTTCGGCCAAGTTATAATTAGCATTTTCAACTAAGTAATGAAATAGCCAACAAGGAACCCAGTATATATAAGGCGAACCAAATGCTAAAAAAATGAAAACGCAGGAAACAATATAGAAAAAAAACAGTATATATATGGCGAACAAAAAACTTAACAAAATGAAAACGTAGGAAACAATCTTGAAAGTTACTAATCTCTGAGGGCAATTGCTTCCGGAGGTTTATAAATACGATTGGCGGCTTTATTCGATATATATTTGTTGAATTTGGATTGTCCTTCAGATGGGGAACAGAGCACCCACATGAAACAATTAAGCATGAAAGAAATTCCACTATGGTGAACGTTTTCTGTGCTTTGTCTCGGGACAAGGTTTGTGGTCCCTTTTGCTTTGAAGGAGACACCGTTATAGGACAAACCTATCTCGATATGCTCTAAAACTGGCTTTTCACTTCACTGCCTGGGAAGATTCGCAAGACCATTTTTCAACAAGATGGAGCACCGCCCCATTGGCACCTACCTGATGGCTCGAGCTTTATTAAATCAAAAAGTGCCCCAGCCATGGATTGGTCGGAAGGGGGCCCAACTGGAAGTGTATGTCGAGTATAGCTGCAGGAACACAGCGAGAGCCAGTGTTCCTCCATTTAGTTGTTTCCTTGTTTTCGCTCTACAAATGTTAATCTCAAAGATGAACCCTATCTAGCATGACTAGTAGAAGTTGATCAGGATATTATGACAATAACAGTGGAATAAATCCGATTGTTACTCTTGAACAGTTGGCTTAAAATCTACATTCTACTGTGAATCGTCATTGAAAGGATCTATGCAAGGTATCACGATTGGGGCAATGGATTACTCACTCCCTGTTAGAGGTAGACTCGCAACAGAGAACCAACATCACTTTTTTCTCAAATAAACAGTGCACTCTTTGGGGGTAGGGTAAATGTAGGAGACAAAAGAGGGGTTATGTACAATAATGTTGAACGTTCCAGACGAAGGATTAGTCGTGGGGAAAAACCAATACCCCAGCCGAAACAGGGGCCTCATCCACGGAAAATACCCTGGAGCGTTCGGTGGGATATGAATGGTATAATTCATCCTGAACTTCTTCACCCAAATCAGACTCTCACCAACCGTACAACTGTGCTCAGATGGACCGTTTACATGCAGCACTCGAAGGAAAAGGACAGCATTAATCAGTAGAAGAAAAGTGCTCTCTCATTAAAACAAGGCGTGACCTCACATCGCGAGAGTAACCATACAGAAGAAAAAACTTAACAATTTCGATTGGGAACTAATGAGTCATTCTCGAAATTCGCCCGACTTAAACCCATCAGATTATTACCTTTTTATGGCTTTAACGAATCACCTGAAGAGAATGACGATATCAACAATGGAAGAATCCGAAACGACCTTAAAGAATTTTTAAATCAAAGTCAAACGATATTTACGAAGAGGGTATTGAAAAATTAGTAGATAGAGAGAGACTAGTGACAAAAACTTCTAGAAATTCTATCACTTATTAAATTAATAAATAAATTAAAAAAGTTGTTTCATTTCTATTGATAAAATAATAATAAACAAGAAAAAATGTATTACTTATAGGATCACCTTATATATATATATATATATATATATATATATATATATATATATATATATATATATATATATATATATATATACGAGGGGGAGGTCAATAAGTTTTGCAATTTGGATATAAGGAAACGAGATATGACGAAAAGTGATTTATTATTTTTCAATATAACTACCCTCGACTTCAATGCACTTGCGCCACTTGTCCCTGTGGCTTCGAATTCCCGACAACCAGAAATCTCCCGACTGCTGTTCAATCCACTCCTGGACGGCTAGATAGACATCTTCATCGTCCCCAAACCGGCGTCCACGCAGGGCAGCCTTGAGCTGGCGGAATAAAAAGTAGTCGCTAGGGGCCAGATCTGGACTGTAGGGGGGATGGTTGAGCTCCTTGAATCCGCACTCGCGCAGGGCACCTTGTGCAACTCTGGCCTTGTGGACTTTGACAACGTTGAAGTAGATCATGGGGCGTGAGGTTTCTAGGGACCCAACGGGCAGAGACCTTGGTCATGGCCAAATTGTCGTGGATGATGTTGATAACACTTCCATGTGATATTCCAAGTTGTCGCTCGATTTATTCTACCTTCACCCGTCGATTTTCGAGGATCATCCTCTCCACACGGTCCACATTGTACTCGTTGGTCACGTCTGACGGGCGTCCTGGACGGGGTTATCTTCAAGGGACTCACGACCATGGCGGAACTCCCTATTCCAGCGAGCAATGGTTGCATAGGAAGGGGCAGTGTCGGTGTACACTGCAACCATGCGTTCATGGATCTCTTTTGCATTCTTGCCTTTCTTGGTCAAAAATTTGATCACTGCGCAGTGCTCAACCTTCTCCCTTGTGGAAAAATTTGTGACTGACGATCTGCTATCAGCTACTGCTTCTTAAATAGACGAGGCAGGAGCGTGCGGCTTCACGCTCCTGTAGTTACTTCTTACTAAAGATTAAAAATAATTTAATTTTAAAAATGAATCGAAGGACCAATAATAAAGTAGTTTCCATTAAACTGATTCTTTAATGACAACGTTTTAGGTTCCAAGCCTATCTTCAGGTCCGACAAAGATGAATGAAGAAATATTTAAATTCTAACCTATTAATTATTGGTATAAGGTGTAATTCAAATCAGATAGACAAAACATCATGAAATGGGGAAGACTAAGAAGAGAAAGGGATGGAGCATGTAACTTATCGGGTTGGAGCCATGAGGAAAACTCAAATGAATAAGTTAAGGATGGGGGGGACAGGAAGTAATCGCGGTGGATGGGGGTGTGGTTAAACTCGTAGGAGGGGAACCGCACTTGTGTTGATATTAAGGGAAGGTTTTAATATTTTAATATACATAGACTCCAAGATACTAAGGGAGATTTCATTATTACAATGTTCAAGGATTTTAAAATTTTAATGAGTGACATCAGTTTTACATTGTATAATGTGAGTTCTTATAGCTGATATTTCTTTATGGTTCAAAGGTTTGCCAGTTCTATTGCTAATACCCAGGTGAGAACACACCCTAGCCTCCAGAGAACGAACCCTGCTGCCTATATATGAGCCTCGATCACAGCGAGGACAAATGAACTGATAGTAGCAGCCATAATGATTCGGACGGACACTTAGGTTTCCATCACCGAAACTTATAGTAGGTACAAACCAAATAATGGTAAGTAATGGATGATAAATTACAGATATAAACTCTGCAATGCTATAAGTCTACGTGCACATTGTACATGTTGAACGGATTAAACTTCAAGTTAAGTGAAAATGAGCATTTTCATTCCAACCATATGGTGATCAAAATAATACGGCCAGATAATACAACATACGTAGATGGAAAGGTACATTGATATGTTATTCAACTAATATATTAGTACTTGGTGTGTAGACCTTTACTACCAATTACGCACTGTCATCTTCCGCTACAGGACCGCACTAACCGAAGGCATTCTTCTGGAGTTATTTCTCTCAATTTATCTTGTAATATTTCCCAAAGATATTCAATGGTGCTTCGCTTTCTCTCCCTTAGCGTCTTCCACAAATTCTCAATTGGATTGAGGTCCGGGCTCTGAATAGGCAAGTCCATGACACTTCCTCCTGATCCAGAAAATCCTTCACTAAATTGAGCGTGTGACGAGATGCATTTTCCTGCATAAAAATGGGAGGTTGGGCAGAGGCAGCTCTCATATGGGGCACAACATGTGCTTGCAGAAGTTCTTTACACACTTACTAGCGGACAAGTAGGCCAGTACCTTCCTCCGAAATTATGTCACACACCATAACTCTTCGTCCCCCCAAATTCACGCTGCTCTTTATGCAATTCACGGATAATCTTTCGTGAGTTTTTCAAGGGACAAACCTCCTGCCTTCTGAACCAAACAAATTGTACTTCGATTCATCGTCGAAGTGTACTTTTGACCATCGGTCTTCTGTTCATAGAACGTGATGAGTGGCGAAGGATAATCTAGTTTTCTTGTTATTGGAGCTGATCAATAGCTTGACTGTTGGTGTGCGAGATTTTAAAGATCTTTCCCCAGGCGACTTGATACTGGCTTCCTGGAGACACTAATTTCGGAAAATCCTGGCTGCTTCTTGTATCGGTCCGTTTTAGAGATACGGATGATGGCTTGGCGATCTCTCTTTGAGTTTTTCCTAGGCCTACCAGTAGAAATTCCCTTGATACATGAGCAAATGGTATCGTTACGTGATATAATATTATGTACGACACTTTTAGGTGGTTTAAACCTTGCAGCTATGCTCTGATGGAGAAATAATCCGTTTGACGTAGCTTAACAATTAGCTCTTGGATATAGGTATATGTGGTGGGTTCCGTAGGCACGTTTGCTGCTCTGAACTTGACAAGGTAATGGTTGAAAACGCTAAGAATTCATGGAAGTAAATTACTACCCTAAATTAGTTGGTTTTCTCAAAGATAGAAGTAATAGAATTACGCTGTTCGGATCATTTTTGACCACCATGTTTTTGAAATAAAAATGCTTATTTACACGTACTCGTAATTTGCAGTTACATCCATCGTAACATGTACATTGTATTTATAGCAATGTTTAGTTTATGTTGTAATTTATCATTCATTACTTACCATTATTTGGTTTGAAATTAATGTAAGTTTTGTGATGAAAACCTAAGTGTTCGAATCATTAAGGTCGCTACTGTATATATAAATATGGATCCTGGGCGATTCTCCTAGATATTAAGTTAATGTCAACAAACTCTCAACCGAGTCTAATTAAATTCTCAACTGTGAATAAAGATAAAAAAAAATGAATGGCCACTTAAAAATAGCCTGTGGAAGGCATCCTCCAGTCCAAATGAGAATGTTCTCAATCTTTCATTATATAATCTCACATCTGACCAAGAAACCATTCTTGGCTATGATCTCTCGTTTGCGTTCTAAAACTGTGATTCATTTTTCATTAATCATTCACTTTGCATTAATTAGATTTTTGAAGGTAATTATTTTGATTTGAATTTTTAAGGGGTTTTGTTGCTAGGGTCCTATTCTATGACTTAAAATAATTAGAAATTTCTTGTTGCCTAAGGTTTGCATAAGAATTATTTATTTCTATCAAAAATGTGGTAATTGGAAACTCAAAAAACTAATCGAATTGTTCTCTTTGACAAAATATCATTATTTTTGAAAAGTTATCCGTTCTTACGAATTATTTGGGTGGTGGTATTTTCGCAACGGTTAGTGTCTATTTTCAGGCTGGTTCCCAAATAGTTTATTCCTTCAATTTTATTGAGAAATTAGTAAAAAATAAATATTATAAATAGTAACGTAGTCAGTTTCAATATAGAGCACCTTTTTAATTGATGAAGTCCTTCAAATTTCAGTGAATGTATTAAATAACCCCAAATTAAACCTTTCATTACCGCAAATAAAATTGTTAAATTAGTGCAATTTCATGTTAATTATGTATTCAACTGTGACCTGAGCTTATCTCGTTACAAAGGGTGGCATAACGAAATAGGGATTTAGTATAGACAATCCATTATCCTCTATTCTTTTATTACCTGTTCATCGTATACTTTGAAATGTCTCTACTCACCACTATGAAACCTAAATCAAATTTTCTATTGTATAGTTATGTAGATAACGTGATTCCATATAGTCACTTACACTTTTTTGATAATCCCACCATGAAATTCAAAGTATAATGGGAAAAGACAATTATTTACCTTTCCTTGAAGTCAAAATCTTAACAATTAACAATAAAGCAACTTTTACTGTGTACCATAAAACTACAAATTATGATTCCTATATTTTCTTTCATGTCACGATATTAAAATAAAAAAGCGGCCCAATATTTATGTTTTTAAAATCTTTTATAATTTGTGACTCATATTTTATACAAGATATAAATATCGACACAACCTTGTTTATAGAATTCAAATATCCACTATATTGTATTGATGTAAGCTTATCTAAAGCTAGGTTAATATTTTTCTTCCTCCAATAAAAAGATTTTTTGATGTAAAACGAATTGATTATCCTTTTTATATTCCTCCTTGCTGAAAGGATTAAACACGAATGGTTTTTCCAACCTAACAACTTCCCGATACTCTTCCACCACCAGGAAATTTTACCGTTCCTCCAAGAACCAAGAATAATTATTCTAATATTTAAATTATTGCAGGTTTATTAAAAAGTCAGAATTTTTTAAAAACGAGCAGAAAAGTGGAGCGCTTTCACGAGTCCTGTGTCCTGCTCACAGAGAAGTATCTGTACACTCTCCATGTCAGGAGCTGCTTCTTATCTAAGGGCACTGGAGCACTAACAATTATTCCCAAGAACACTACCATGAACTCAAAATGGTACCAAAACCTTCCTCATCAGCACTTTTTCCCAACAGTTCACGAACAATTTGCGGATGATAACTATATTTTTCAGCCCAATGTCACATCTTGTTACAAAACAAAACCCAAAACAAAGTTCATGAGAGATATACATTGTATATTCCCTGTGCGTTTAACTCTATTTCTCGTTTGTCCTTTGAATTCCCAATTAATTTCGGTCTCTTTCACTCCTTCCGATTGACCTAGCGAAGCACGCCTTTTACTCGTAAGCTTATCTATTTAGAGAATTCCTATTCTCCCGCGAACCGAAGAAAAATAATTATTACGTTTATCTTTTCTTTCCTTGCGTTTTGATTCATTTATTTCCATCATTCTCTTGCGTTTATGAGAGATATACATTGTATATTCGCCACGCATTTAACTCTATTTCTCGTTTGTCCTTTGAATTCCCAAATAATTTTTCTCTCTTTCAGTTCTTCCGAACGACCAAGCGAAGCATGTCTTAAAACCTTGTATATTCGAGAGAATTCTATTCTCCCGTGTAGCCCAATGGTCTAAGAGGTGGTTTTAATTGGTCCTGAAAAAAAATACTTCGTTCATCTTCTCTTCCCCTGCAGTCTCAATTAAAACAAAAGACAATCGCTGGATATTTATTAGATTGATAAAATAAATGACTATCCCAATTTGAACGGGACAGTCCCGGTTTCAAGCAACGGTCTCGGTGTCCCGGCAGGTTTATAATTTTGTCATCTTCGTTCATCTTCTCTTTTCTTGCAGTCTCAATCAAACCAAAGGACAATCGCTGGAGATTTATTAGATTGATAAAATAAATGACTATCCCAATTTGAACGGGACAGTCCCGGTTTCAAGTAACGGTCTCGTTGTCCCGGCATGTTTATAATTTTGTCCGGCAAAATATTAACTTTATAAATATAAGCGTATACCTAAACTACTGATGCTAATTTATTTTCTAATAATTCCAGAATAGGAATATAGAATTTAAGCTTTAAACATTTATTACTCCGTATATTTTGTTGGAGAGTCAAAAGATGTTAAATGACATATGTCAACTAACTGATTTCTGATGCCGGTGTCGGAGATTATTTTAGCGTAGCCTAGTGTAAAAGTGAGTTAGGTTCGGCAGTAACATACGGTAAATTAATCGGTGTTTGCCTTTGAAATAAATATTTTTTTGCTGTTAGTTAGGTAAAATTACATAAACGAAAGTGAAAATTTACTGACGACCTTTATAAAGAAAATCCATTTTAATAGGAGTGAAACCGTGATAATAGAGTTAGGTGTGTGCAATGTTCGTCTGACTTTTCAGTTGAACATGGCAGTCGTTCCAACATCAGCTGCTAGTTCTTCCACATTAAAATCAATTTTCAAAAGTATTGACCCGGTTGAAAAAATAATTGATAATAGCTGCCAAAGAGGCAACCTTGGCTTTCCATACCGCTGTTCGTGATTTAATCTTCAAAACGTCTGATTGTTCATTTAAACTGATCTCTAACTCTTTGAACCAAAGTTTAGTCTTGCTGGAACTAAGACTTAAGCTGTCATTCTAAATTTAATTACACCAATGGAAATTTAGGAAGTTCATGAAGATTTGAATAAGTCAAATTTTACGACCATAACAATTGATTCTTCTAATAGAAAATAATTAAAAGGATTGTTTTCGTTGTCCCTTAATTTATAACAGGAAGTTGTTAGACTTTTAATCGGTTCTTGGTGAAGCATCTGGAATATTGACAGACTCTGTTGTTAGTTGTTAAAGAGCATAAATTATCAAAATAGTTGTTGAGTTTTGGGACGATAACTGCAACACAAAATTTTAGGTGTAAAACGGAAAGAAGTAAATAGCGTTTACAGCCGGATAAAGAAAGAAATGGGAAGAATTATTGTAGGTGTTGGCTATGCTGTTCATATTGTTTACAACTGTCTTTAAACTACTTTTGAAGTACTACATACTGAAGTAGAAGATCTTGCGGTGAAAATTTACAAATATTTACACATTTATGCTGTGTGATACTAAGCTAAAATAGGCCTATGAATTTGTGAATCTTGAATATAGGAGAGTTCTACAACATGGCAATACCAGATTTCGTTCACTCTTTACAGCTATTGAAGGAATCTTACAAATTTATGAAGGACTGAAGTCTTACTTTTCCACCCAAGAACACTGTACCGTAATCATAAGAAAACCTATTCGAGGATGATTATGGGGAAATGTATTTGTGGTTCATTCATGGACACTTAAATTTGTTTAATAAAACATTATTGTTTAGGAAAAAAAAAAACAAAAGCAGGTGACAGTGACATTCTTCCATATTCAAAAAGATTGAAAATAAATTTCGAAGCGAGGCGAAAAAATAAATTATTACCCCAAGGACCCCCAAAACTTCAGGACACGAGGAGAATGGAAATATGAATGATACTCCAGGCATGCAAGAATTTACGAATTTTATGATCGCTGCTTTGTTTACATTGAACTATGAGAAAATATTATTGGCGGAGCTGTTTGGATAAATAATACAAACATTGGCTAGAAACCGAAACATCTGCGGTTAAAATTAATAAAAAATCGTAAGTAATGTAATAGATTTAGACGACCTTTTTGATAAAGTGGTGGTTGCCAAGGCATTTTGGTTTTCAGTGTGTGAATTTTGGAAAACTCTAAACATCACTTGCATGGAAGAATAGGTTGTAATGTTTGATCATTTGGAAGATTATAGTATTTCTCTGTCTAACTTCAGTCGTATTATAGAGTACATTTTATGTCTCTCAGTCACATGAACTCCAGTTGAGAGGCTATTTTCCGTTATCAACATTGTGTGGCCACAGGAAAGAGACCAGATGGCTTAATCAACTGTAAAGGTTTTGCTCTATTGCGAAGTCAATATTGAACTGATTTTTGTGAAAAAAATAAACAAATACTAACAAACAATTACGGTAGCGAGGAATAAGAGTGTTTTTCCAAAACATGACTAGCAATTTTCTACAGTAAGTTTAATACATTTTGTTCTTATTAATATCTATCGATATTGTATTAGTATCAATCGTGAAAGAGAATCTAAAAGTATGCATAAAACGGTATATATATATATATATATATATATATATATATATATATATATATATATATATATATATATATATTAAGAAAAATTATTGCAGTAACGCAATTAATTATGCGGTTAAAAGGCTATTTTAAGTGCTACCTTTTCGTGTATGTGAGAAGAGCTCCTTCCGAAGGCTTTGAGGAAGACTGGTTTGCCAAAAAATAGCCTTTTAACCGCATATATATATATATATATATATATATATATATATATATATATATATATATATATATATATATAGTTAGATCATGTCTCGGTTTCCCGTTATGAAAATATGGTAAGCTTAACTATCGCTAACACGTTACAAAAATTATTTTATATTGTTAAACTTATTTATTATTAAATATAAAAATTTATATACAAATGTGTTTGTTGATATAAATATATTAATATAACACGTACATACATAAACCGCGTATGATTTAGCTATGTATTAACGAATTTAAAATTAAGAAAATGGGGATTATATGGCAAACCTGTTTTTTTTTTTAATCTCGTTGTCATCCATCTTTATAATTAGGGGTTCTAAATTATAGTCCTTCACTACAATTAATGTTCGAATACAATATCGATTTCATCGCAGAGGTTGAATAATATTTCTTTGTATACGATAACTCTTTTTAAATATGGCCGGCGAATTTTTCCAATCTAGTCCGTGTGATTCGTGTGATTCAGCTGATATATGTAAATATAAATTATTGGCTGTTTTACCGCTATATTTGTGTTGGCTTAATCGTTTACTTAAAGGTTTAGCTATGAAATATGTTTAGCTTTATAAATGCAACCATCTGTATCGCGAGGAGAGGGTTTTTTTCAATATTTTTAACTTTATAAATTCAACCATCTGTTTCGTGAGGAGAGTTTTTAATCAATATTTTTAACTTTATAAATGCAACCATCTGTATCGCGAGGAGAGTGGGGTTTTTTTCAACATTTTTAACTTTATAAATGCAACCATTTGTTTCGTGCGGAGAGTTTTTTATCAAAAATTTTAGCTTTATAAATGCAACCATCTGTATCGCGAGAAGAGGTTTTTTTTCAATATTTTTAACTTCATAAATTCAACCATCTGTTTCGTGAGAAGAGTTTTTAATCAATATTTTTAACTTTATAAATGCAACCATCTGTTTGGTGAGGAGAGTTTTTAATCAATATTTTTAACTTTATAAATGCAACCATCTATATCGTGGGGAGAGTTTTTATTCAATATTTTTAACTGTATAAATGCAACCGTCTCTATCGTGAGGAGAGTTTTTAATCAATATTTTTAACTTTATAAATGCAACCCATCGGTATCGCGAGGAGAGGGGTTTTTTTACAACATTTTTAACTTTATAAATGCAACCATCTGTTTCATGAGGAGAGTTTTTAATCAATATTTTTAACTTTATAAACGCAACCATCTGTTTCGTGAGGAGAGTTTTTTATAAAAAAATTTAGCTTTATAAATGCAACCATCTGTATCGCGAGGAGAAGGTTTTTTTTCAATATTTTTAACTTTATAAATTCAACCATCTGTTTCGTGAGGAGAGTTTTTTATCAAAAATTTTAGCTTTATAAATGCAACCATCTGTATTGCGAGGAGAGTTTTTTTTCAATATTTTTAACTTTATAAATTCAACCATCTGTTTCGTGAGGAGAGTTTTTAATCAATATTTTTAACTTTATAAATGTAACCATCTGTGTCGTGAGGAGAGTTTTTAATCAATATTTTTAACTTTATAAATACAACAATCTGTATCGTGAGGAGAGGGGTTGTTCAATATTTTTAACTTTATAAATGCAACCATTTGTTTCGTGAGGAGAGTTTTTAATAAATATTTTTAACTTTATAAATGCAACCATCTGTGTCGTGAGGAGAGTTTTTAATCAATATTTTTAACTTTATAAATACAACAATCTGTATCGTGAGGAGAGGGTTTTTTCAATATTTTTAACTTTATAAATGCAACCATTTGTTTCGTGAGGAGAGTTTTTAATAAATATTTTTAACTTTATAAATGCAACCATCTGTTTCGTGAGGAGAGTTTTTAATCAATATTTTTAACTTTATAAATGCTACCATTTGTATCGTGAGGAGAGGGTTTTTTCAATATTTTTAACTTTAGAAATGCAACCATTTGTACCGCGAGGAGAGGGTTTTTTCAATATTTTTAACTTTATAAATGCAACCATTTGTGTCGTGAGGAGAGTTTGTAATCAATATTTTTAACTTTATAAATGCCAACATCTGTATCGTGAGGAGAGTTTTTAATAAATATTTTTAACTTTATAAATGCCAACATCTGTATCGTGAGGAGAGTTTTTAATCAATATTTTTAACTTTATAAATGCTACCATTTGTATCGTAAGGAGAGGTTTTTTTTCAATATTTTCAACTTTATAAATGCAACCATCTGTTTCGTGAGGAGAGTTTTTTCAATATTTTTAACTTTATAAGTGCAACCATTTGTGTCGTGAGGAGAGTTTGTAATCAATATTTTTAACTTTATAAATGCAACCATCTGTATCGTGAGGAGAGTTTTTAATAAATATTTTTAACTTTATAAATGCAACTATCTGTATCGTGAGGAGAGTTTTTAATAAATATTTTTAACTTTATAAATGCAACCATCTGTATCGTGAGGAGAATTTTTAATCAATATTTTTAACTTTATAAATGCAACCATCTGTGTCGTGAGGAGAGTTTTTAATAAATATTTTTAACTTTATAAATGCAACCATCTGTGTCGTGAGGAGAGTTTTTAATCAATATTTTTAACTTTATAAATTCAACCATCTGTATCGTGAGGAGAGTTTTTAATAAATATTTTTAACTTTACAAATGCAACAATCTGTGTCGTGAGGAGAGTTTTCTATTAATATCTTTTTACAAAATTTTGTGCGATAGCTAAAAACAAGATTTATGTGAAAACGACTAAAATTAATTATCAAGTGGAGGAAGTTAATATCGTAAAGTAGGGAGAAGGTATTCGATGATCTAGGTGTGTTTGTTTTATTAGTGTCTAAAAGGTTTTGGGGAAAAATATAACACATGACCCAAAGATGTCTTCCAGATACTTTAAATATTTAGCAACATCTTGAACGTATTCAAGGCTGGTTACTCTTAATGCACGGAGGTAATATGCAGATATGAAGTGTAAATGAATTAACTATGTTTGGTTTTCTAGAGAAATTAAATTTGAAAGCGTTTTATTTGTTGAATTAAGACATCTAACAAGGTCAATAGACCTAAGTCGCGTGCTTTCAATTATTCTGATTTATGACCTTATGACCTTCAAAAACTTCAATAATTCCGGACTAACTTTGGGAGGGTCTTGGCTAAATACCCTTCGAAGTTAATGTAAAACAACATAAAGGTTTCAAATTTTGTAAGAAACGGTAGAATAGTTATGATGTTATCGCCAAAACAAAATTATTCCCGGGCTAACCTTGGGAAGATCTTGGAAATTATATCATTCGAAAGAAAATATAAAACAACATAAGGCTTTCAAATTTCGTTAGAATCGGTAGAATAGTTACGATGTTATTGCCACCCAAATAAATTCATTGAAAAGTTAAATGGTGACCCTCCGACTGATTGATCGAAGGACCGAAATATTAACTTATACGAGCCGCGTTGACGACACTAAAAATCGTAACTCTTCTTTGGTTTTCCTTTTGAGAAGAACTTTTTTTGGCTTCATTATAACAAATATCAAGTATATTTTCAAGTATATTTTTCCTCTATGTTTTTACGTGCGTTGCGCATTGTCAGTCCTTAATATTTGGATCAGGAAATTGAATCTATTAGAAAAATCGGTGCAGACTTGTGTTATCCAGCAAATATACTTGATATTTGTTATAATAAAGCCAAAAAAAAGTTTTATAACGAAAGTACTATTGAGAAGGAAGCGCCCAAGAATATCCTCATTTTACCTTATTTTAATGGCTTCGAAACCGTAAAAAACATTGTTAAAAACACTTAATGTAAATCTTGTTTTCTCTTATACTAATACTTTAAAAAGAATGTTAATAAAAAATTGCCCTAATGAAACAAATAATGTAATTTATAGAATCCCCTGTTTGGATTGCCCTTCATTTTATATTGGGCAAACTAGCAAGGATCTGAATGTGCGTATTAAGCAACATAAGTACTCTGTAAACACTGGGCAAACATCAAATGCCATTTTTATCCATTTGAGTGAAAATTCCCATCGTATTAATTGGAAGGAGAGTTCTATGATTGCCAAATCAAATTACTTTTTTTCACGAAATCTTTTAGAATCGGCATTTATACAACTGACTTCGAATTTTAATCTCAGCCCTGGAATGTATTTTTTGGACCCTTGTATCAAAAGAATGTTTAAGAATGATTTTAAAGATAAAATTTCTGAATTAATGATTACCACCTAGAAGTTATTTTAGCTTATTTCTAAAAAAAACCTTTCCTCATATTTTTCTTGTATCATATTTTCTAGTTATCATGTGTAAACTTTTTTTTGTTTTCATATTGCATATGTGATTCCTAAACATTGCCCCCCCCTTCCTTTCTTTTGTAACCCGTAAACTTTTTTTTTTTTTTTTTTTTTTACCCTGACGGCTCATCTCGTTAATAGGATTTTTCCAGGTATCTGCTAATCCCACCCCTTTTAATCTTTATATCCCATATTTTCATTAATCAGGTGTATAAATATCTTTCTCTTTTTCCCTGTCTTTTAGTCTGCTTAGTAAAGGACCATTTGTCGAAAGGCCTCGCAGTTCTCCGTTGTTTCATTTTCCTCGTGGCTGTAACGTTATTCATATATATATATATATATATATATATATATATATATATATATATATATATATATATATATATATATATATATATATATTATTTAGGATAAATAAGCAAGCAAAATTTAGGAAGTTCATTATTATATATTAACTTATTGGTACCAACGTTTCGGATAGGAACCCATTCTCAAAGATGTGACATTATAAATATATACAAACATAAAATTTGTTAGAGAATTTATCAGATATTTATAAATTAATTATATGGGAAATGGGAAGCAGCAGAGGTGGTAATATTCCAATCATAAAAATGCAGGGGTTTGACTATTAGGGAATATGAATTCACCTGCTCGAGATGTAATTCCGAGATGTATTTGGGATCGACACAGCGCACACTACATACCAGAATTTGCGCACATTTAGGCATCAGCAACAGAACTGGAGCCCCACTCACTACTCCCTAATTCTTCCCTATCTGAATACACTACGGAAACAGACATCCACACCATAAACCAAACTTAAATAATTTTTCTATTAAAGATACAGCAAACAACGAAAACCAACTACGTACACTGGAATCTCTTTATATTAGATTTACAAACCCCACTTTAAACTCCGACACAAGCTCATTTCCAATTTTACTACAACTATAATTACCCACGAATTACGCACGCAAGTCCACTCCCCCCAAAAACAACCCCTATTTTTCAAATATTTCTATTATCTCAGTTTAGCGTTAATTATTTTCTTTTCTAATCTCTCGATTTTTCTTATGTTCCGCTTTTGGTCGTAAGTTAACCCATGGATAAGTTCGCCAAAATTCATCAGAAAAATATTAACGAACGAGGGCAAGAGACTAATTTACTGAGCAAAACAAATAAATTTATTAGCCTGACGCGTTTCGATACACATCTGTATCATTATCAAAGGTTAGTATTTATAACATAAGCAATTGAAGAACGGGGATTTATATACATCGTTATTTAGTTAACAAATATACGAACATACTTTTAGGGAATTTAAATTCATAAATACAAAAGGTACATTGAAATTAATAATTTAGGTTTTTTAAAACACAAAATGTTACATTGAAATGAACTTTATACTGCTTCAAATGTTTAATTTATAAGGGGCACAGGATTAATTTGGCTGGGGATTATTATTCGGTACGCGGAGACGTACCGAATTAATTGAAAAATTACTTAAAATTACTTTATATTTCAATATTTAAGGTGAGCAGCGAGGAGTACGGGGGGAAGATAACGGGAAAAGCGACAGAGTTTAGGGGACGCCAGTGAATTTGGAAGAGAGGAAGAAAGAGGAAATGGGTAGCAAGAAAAAGAAAGGACACAAAGAATGGTAGAATAAATGCTACTACTACTAATAATAATAGGAAAAATAAACAAATAGAGAATAAAATGAAAAGGGGGCTGGGAATCGTCACAGAAGGGGAGGCGGGGCCAAAATGACCACAGCGACCGACCTTTGTCCTTAACTTTAGGCCTAAACTTAAACCCAAATCCCTATTTAGACCTCATCCCTGAAAAGGATCTCTCGAATGTGGGTGTTCCCAGTACTGGCATGCACTCCAAAATGATGTACACATACACGAAAACCTATACGCCCATGTGCGTTTTGCCTTTCTCAACTGTTCCCTTGACTATTAACCCTTCATAATTACATTTATGAAACCAGCTTAAACCGAGCTTGAATTTGGTTCCGATAACACACATACGCGAAATTCTTTTTAGGTTAGGTTAGGTTAGGTTAGATTTACTTCCTAATATTAAATTGTTTGGGTTACGTTAGGTTAAACTATATTCGTTATTTAGGGCTAAGTGAATTAGGGTGAGGTTTATATGACTTTTAGTCAACCCCTTATAAGCACACCTATGTGAACCAAGTAAAACCACACTTAAATGAACTTCTTAAAAGCACACTAAAGTGAACTCCCCTTATAAAAAAATGTAGGTACTCTCAATAAACACTTTTATACAAACCACTCGTATGTCAACCCTTTGACACATGCGATCCCCTTATAAACACAAGTGGGGGAACCATATAAAAAAATGATGCGAACCCTTATAATCATACACGCTTTTGTGAACCCATTATAGACACACTTTGATATGAACCCTTTATAAGCGTTCAAACTACTTATAAACACCTCACGTGAACTTAGAAACAGTCTTTAAAACACGTTCATGTGAACCGTTTATAAAAACTTTTATTCAAAGCCTTTTTAACCATACATATATTCATATGAACCCTCTATAAACATTAATATGTGAACCCCTTATTTACGCATTTTTTTAGTAAACCACTTATAAACACACTTCTATTTGAACCGCTCATAAACACCCTTTTATGTGAATTACTTTGAAGTAAACCCCTTAGAAAGCAACATTTTGCGACTAATTAAGAACACACCTTTAGGGGAATAACTAGAAACACCTTTAGATGAACCCATAGTAACAACCTTTTATGTGAGCCCCTTATGAAGACATGTTAGTTGATTTAAACCACTTATGAAGACATGCTAGTTGATTTAAACCCCTTATGAAGACATGTTAGTTGATTTAAGCCCCTTATGAAGACATGTTAGTTGATTTAACCCCTTATGGAGACATGCTAATTGATTTAAACCCCTTATGAAGACATGTTAGTTGATTTAAACCCCTTATGAAGACATGTTAGTTGATTTAACCCCTTATGGAGACATGCTAATTGATTTAAACCCCTTATGAAGACATGTTAGTTGATTTAAACCCCTTTGTGAAGACATGTTAGTTGATTTAAACCCCTTATGAAAACGTTAGTTGATTTAAATCCCTTATGAAAACATGATATTTAATTCAAACCTCTTATGAACAGATCTTTGTTGAATTAAGCCTCTTATGAAACAGATCTTTGTTGAAATAAACCTCTTAGAAATAGATCTTTGTTGAATTAAACCCCTTATGAGTCCATGTTAGTTGATTTAAACCCCTTGCAAACGCATTTATGCGCACTGAATTATTTTGACCACGAATTGGTTATATGCCCCCTCCCCCCAATAGGGAAGAAAAGGAGGTGCCGAAAGTCATGAAAATATCGCGGCCAAGGCGACTCCACGCTTGCGGCGCCCCTTCCTCTCTTGGTTTCCTTCTGCCATTGAATTGTTCCTCTTCACCGCCGAAGTTTGGGTAGCGTTAGGTTAAGATAGATTCGTTCTGTATGGTTAGGTTTATATGACCTAACAAAAAATCGCATTAGCCTCCATTCTTCCTTATTGGTTTCATAACCCCACCCCTCTCCTGCGACAACAAAATATTATAGTAATGCGGCCATACGAACAGGTAAGTACTGTAGGGTTGGTGCCATTTGGATACGCTGGTATTGTACTCTGTGACCAAAACCCTTCTAAGTGGAACATTTGTGAATACATTTATATGTGAACCTCTTACCAACAGTTTCATTCAAATCCATTATGAACGCACTTTTATTAAATTCCCTATAAACCCACACATATGTATGTTAGCCCTGTTAAACCAACTTTTATGGGAACTACTTATAAACACCTCTTTATATGAACTCTGATGTCTTAAGAAGATTTATATTAACCCCCTATAAACGCACTTTTTTAACACCCTTATAAGCCTATTTTACGCGCATGACTTCAACCTTTATGCAAACCTCTTAAAAACAATTTTTTCCATATTTTTTTACAAATTGCCTCTATTTACACCGAAAGTGGCTTGGAAGGTGCATATACACTAGTCTTTTCTTTTCTAATTTTGTTAAAACTTTTCCCTCATCAGTGTTTAAGACTAACGAGGTATGGTATAAAAACTCCTTAATTCTCGACCTGCCTCACTTCGAAACCGAGAAAGCCATATTTTCATAGTAATGATGATGTGACAAGAGCGTCCTGTAATTCTCGATATTTGGTTATTCATTTGTGCTGATTGTGGCTTGAGAGACAACACGATCGCAACCGTGTCATTTTAATGTGTCATCGGGAGATTGTCTGCTCTCATATACACACATGAACATATAAATTACATTCCCGCGTGTCTGTTTACCAGTCGTGTCCTGTGGTGTTAGTGACCATCGCTGTCGAATGGCCTTCAATAAGCCAAGGTTAAGGAATGGAACATTGCGAATGCCTTGGAACTGTTTATCTTTAGCTATTTAAGTAATTTTGGCAGAGATTGTACATGAATAGTCTTCAAACACTCGAATAAGGGCAAATGAATCGTATAGTTTCATCTAGGTTAATTGTTGACTTATCTACTTTGATCGAGTGATCTCTTGATTTATAGGTTTCCCTCGGTGAAGTTGCATATAAACAAATGCTTTCATTCTAAATAGCATACCAGTCTAAAGCCTAAGCCTAGGTCAACAATCAAAAGTGAAAGAAAATAATTCCTTCACTGGCTTTATCGGAGCCAAATAAATTATACGCTAATGAACATTTTCGAACAACACAAAAACTTGGAAGGAATAAATTAACCTACGGCTAATTTATTGCTCTATTATCAAAAAATGTAATAACTGACAGCTAAATCATTACTCAAGGGATGAATGCTTCTAAACACTAAATTTCATTTTCTATCTAGCATATTTCCTAGACTCATTATTAAACTATCACTCGTAAAGTATAATTTTTTTTATTAATACCCACCTTCACTTCCGTGATCTTACTTCCATCGAAGAGAGTAAATTTCCTCTTGGGTTTATTGTTGTTACAAAAACCACTTACTAGTTCTCTTATGGTTGATTTTCCGCACTCTGAATTACATTCATATACTTATAGAGAATAGCTTCCTTATTAAATAAAATCTTATTAGCACTACCATCTATACATTTCACCGGTTGCAAGCATTCTTCGCTCGTAACAGGAGGCTTTTAAGACATTTCAAATGTCATTTTTACAGGTATAAAATCCGATAAGTAATTGAGTCACAATTATTGATTATTTGCTGCCTGCTTTAATCGTCTTTCTTAATTAATCGATATTATTTCTCTCGTCAACAATGTTCGGCAATTGGACAAATTAAAATCCTTTACAAAAGAAAACACATTCGAAGACGGCTGGAAAACCATTATCTGTTTAAATCCCAAATAATTGGCAATTATTATACGCCATTATGAAAAAATAAACAAAGATTATTTTCGTCCCCCTCCCCTCCAAGTCCAGTTACGAGCAGCGGCTCATCGGAACCTCGAGCGAAGGTCCAACGCAGCCAAGTACCAGCGGTAACCGACCTTGCACACCTTGGTCCCGAGCAAGACTGAGGTTGCAGGGCGACGCTGCTCATCTGTCTCGGGCCCGGACGCGCTCCCCGTAAACCGAAGGGGGCATGGCCAGAAGAGGGGGGGAGTGGGGGAAAAAACCCTGATGAAAAGGGAGAGATTATAACAAGGAGCACAATAAAAGGGAGCTTGAGCAAATGAAGGCGATACCTTTTAACGCCCATCTCCGAGAGAAGCCAAGCGGGGGCGGACTTCCCCTTGCGGGATCGGTCGCATTTCTACACTCCATTTTTGCACCCCTCCATACATACTCCCTCACCCTTGCTTCACAGCAAGGGTGAGGAGGCGCATCACTAAAGAGAAGGAACACTTCGTGCTCAGAGTACAACCACTTTAAACTACGAACTTGTACCCCCTGACTGGAGGAGGAGGGTACAATCAGGACTGAGGGGAGTTAACTCCCTCCCTTGAATCCAAATCAAAGGGGATGTTGAGTTACTTACCTCAGCGTACGGGAAAGTGTGTGGAAGTACCCAACACTTTGGGAGGTTCAAGTCCTATTCGTCATCGTGGTTCCGTTATTGTGCCTCTGGTCTCTCAAGTCGTCGAATACCCCTCTTGATTTCCCTTAAGGACGGGGCGCCGACCGGGCCGCTCTCCAGTCTCCTCTTTCCGCTTCAAAATTTTGATCCGGACGCGCTCGGACTTGGAAGGTGTCCTTCTCGTACTCGACCAGACCATTTTTATCTCTCTATTTCGTTCCTCTCGTTTTATCATTAGGGCTATCAACTCCTCCATTCCAAGCCTGCGTCCATCCACTGGCCCTTGTGTTCCAATTCCTCACATCGAATATAGACGGAAAAATGAGTTTCATTGTGTCAAATAATACTAATTGTCAAGTTGAATTGCCATTGAATCCAACTCCACAGAGCATCTTATATTTTGTAATTATATTTTTTTGTTGGTGAAATTTTAAAAGAATCTCTTCCCTTTCCAATCCCATCAACAAATTTCCACCGGGGGATGGGGGTGTAAGATGGAGTAGTGGCGGAGAAGAGCAAGCCTCAAACCTGTCATTGAATTCCAAACAAGATTTTAATCAAAGCCAGGAAATATATATTGCGTTTGTTGACTAAGGCTGGACGAGGAAATCGGCACAATCCCCCAAGGGCGCGCCAATTCAGTGGGTAAAAATGAAGCATGAATATACAAACAGAAGGAAGAAGTTAGAAGATAACGATAATAGGGCCAAAAGATCAAACCTGAAAGAAGTGCCAAAGCAAATCTTTTCCGAAATGGTGGCGCCGGGAGAGTTCATTGCTCGTCGCTGATTAGAATGTGGTTTACGAAAGAAGTCCATAATTCAACTAATTCTTCCTGTCACGTCTCGTTACATTTCAATCATCATAGATACGTTCATTCTATTAGAAATTGATTGAAATTTGGTTTAAAATATTACTTTACCAACCTTCCTGCCATCCTTCAACTTGACCGTAATTTTTTAAATGTTTCTACTAATGCCAAAACTTCTTTTTAAATATAGCAACTCAAAGAGAGCTGCCAATCCTTTCAAATGTTTGGATTATCCCAAACAATGTTATTTGCAGAGCCACAAAAAATCGGTAAGAACTGACCATCAAAAATACAATGAACCACAAAGGGAATTAACTGGAGTAATATATAAATATGTGGCGAGTGCAGAGAGTGAAACATCAGGAAAGTAATGATGCTTTAAAGGAAATGAAAATCGCTGACGTGTTATGAGACGAAAAAAATTATAATCGGTTATAATATAAAATTCATGGGCATTTTTTAAGAAAATTAAAATAGAATATAATAACAAAGAAAAGTATTTATTAGGATAGGGAGAAAGATATTTTGAATTTTTATAGATGATTTAAACAAATGGGAGGGAAATTTAATTAAATATTATTCACCTATAATGGAATTTCCATTATCATTACCATTATCAGAAGCCCAACGGAAAGCGAGCCTTCTCTTCCAGGATAACTACCGGCGGAAAATTGCCGCATGAAGAGCTGCCCTTAGTGCTTATGTCGTTGTTCCTGCTACTGACTTGTATTAGTGTGTTAAAATGTGTCACCAGTCAAGGGGTGGATTCAGGAGAGGTGCGCAATATCACCGTACTTACACCTAAACACTTCTATTTTGGCTGCTCTGGTTAGGCATATTTCACAAATATCACTTATTTTATCACATTCTTCACGAATTTCTATTCAAAGACTTTCGGAATTAAATGTTCTCGTTAATTTACGCCTCTTATAAGTTTAACACAAACTTAATGGGTGTCCTTTATTAGTATTCCTCCATTCTCTCCGTACAAGGTCAAATCCTAAAGAAAATGGAAACTTGCAGATTAAAATTTCAAATTGTGTGCTGTTCCTTTCAAAGAACCAACACTTAATCTTCCACTATAGCGTCTATTGCGATGGACAAAACCTGATACTGTTTCTAATTAGGTGAAGGCGGATGCTCTGCAAGCATTTGACTACGCCTTGCTCTTTTAGTCCAACTACTCTAGCAATGTTGTCATCGTGAAAATGAATAATCGGTGATTAGATATGTTTCATGAAGCATATTTTCTTGTAGTTATTCAAAAGCATCATCAACATTCTTTGGCATTACGAATGCCAGTGCAAATTATAAGAGCAAAGTGGCATCATCCTAATATATTGATTGATCCCCATCGATTGTGGTTTGCGATATGCCGCTTGATACGAGTGGTAAAACATCCTTGCGATATGCCGCTTGACTCAAGTGGTAAAAACTTCCTTACACCCTTGCAATATGGTGCTGGGCACAAGTGGTAAAACATCCTTGCGATATGCCGCTTGACACAACTGGTAAAAACTTCCTTACATCCTTGCGATATGCTGCTTGACAAAGTAGTAAAATCATCCTTGCGACATACCTCTTGTCATAAGTGGTAATAACATCATTGCAATATGTCGCTTTTCCCAAGTAATAAAAACATCATTACATCCTTGTGGTAGGCTGTTTGGCACACGTGATATAAATATCCTTGCGATATGCCTCTTGAAACAAGTGGTAAAAGCATCCTTGCGATATGCCGCTTGACACAAATTGTAAAAATATCCTTACATCCTTGCGATATGCTATTTGGCACAAGTGATATAAATATCCTTGCGATATGCCTCTTGACTCAAGTGATAAAAACATCCTTGCGATATGCCACTTGACACGTGTCGTAAAAACATTCTATGACCTTCGCGACGAGAAAGGCTTCATGGATGGTGCTCTTAGCAGCCTGCTGGCAGTCGATGAAGACAAGTCTTCGGATTAATACTGAGGCAGAGAGGAAGAAGTTAGTGAAAAAGATCTTAATAAGAGTCTTGTCGTTTGTTTGGTAAAGACACCTTAATACATGGAATTGTTCTACTACAAACCAGAAAATGATGCGTTTAAAGTATGTATAAGATGGTTAGCGTAAATTTAAATGTCGCATCGCAAAACCAATCGGTTGACGCCTCCCGGAGTCTCATGTTTTGGGTTGTAGGAAATAAAGGAACACGTTAATTAATTGATAGAGCAGCTAATCATCTCCCGAAGCCGCCATTTTATACTCGTCGGCAATAAGCATAGCTTTTGAGCTCTTTGGAAGTGGCAGAGCGTTCGGTTTGTGGAGGTGATTTCAAGCGAAGATGAAAATTTTGCGAAATGTGGACGAGCTCCTACGAGCGGATAATGAAATTCGTATAAAGATCAGAATAACAATCAATGTCAAGCTCTAGGCCACCAGGGGCCGGTCCTCGTAGGGTAGGCTGGAGGGGGAGGGGGTGCAAGAAGAGCGGGAAGACTGCATTTCGACGCCAAACAGCGAGCAGGGAATCCGTTCCCCTTCAGGCGAGTTTGGACATGAAAACTCCTTTGGGAGGCTCCGGGACGGAAGAGTGATGTATATTGTAGGCGAAGAGAATGGGAAAGGGAGTGATGGTGTGAAAGGCTATGCGTGTGATGAATTGTAGAGATGGAGTCCCTTGCGACCACGTGTCACACTCGACGCGGCGCTAATGGGCGTTAATACTTTGTAATACTTTTTAGTATTACAAAACCAATAATAATTATCATTAACTGCTTTATCACAAAGTGAGATAAACGTGCTTCCACGCCACTACTTGCCTCCCACTTCCACCCACCCCATTAAGCAAAAGCTCCCCCCCCCCCCTCCTATTTTGTCCGCGCCGGATCTGCCCTTCGTAGCTAGCAGCGAATTTCGTTGTCTGCACTCAATTTCCAACATCAATTAACCTCTTTAGTATTAGCAAATGGGTCCTCAACTAGAGGGACATGAGCTAGTGGACCTGCGGCGAAAATGGCCGATTTAGAACTTCTAGCCACGATGTGGCGCCACCTGATTGTCAATTTATATCATATTTAAACTCGGTGACCTCAATTACCTTGGGTAGGATTGGTTTTAGCTGGCTACATTAAGCCAGCGACTCGTTGCGGACAGACAGAAGATGAACACAAGACGATATTTGCATGACCCTTATACCTGCCTGTTTCGCAGCAGGTAAAAATAAGGATTTTTGCTTAAATATTGACGTCACTTTTTACGACACTGGTAAATAATTTTTTTTTAAGCATGAAAAATGGCGAAGATGAAGGAAATGAAAAGGTGGAGAAAGTAAATAGCCCCACATCATCTTGCAGGCATTAGGGCCAACAGGAAACGCATTTGACGCTGAGTAGAGCACGCATTCTTCCAAATGTGTGCTGCCGCATTGTTTCCAATGCTATAATACCTGATACCTCCTTGTGAATCATAGCTTCAAAAGGTCACCACCTCTGTATAAATGAAATGTCTGCTTCCGAATCCAGACCCAACCATTCTTAGGCCTTTGTGGGGAGGATTTTTTTACATCAGGTGAAGCAAGAGCGAGAAAGAGCCAAAAAATAAGAGTAAGGAGATCAATTCAAAGGGAAATGTTCCATTCGGTTATTTGGTAACTCGCAGCATAGCATAACAATTGATGCAGAGCGAGTGACCAAAGGTAGTGCCGTGGTATTCGTGAGTGGATACCTTCGCTGCAGAGAATGCAGTCTACTTACGTTGCAGGCGGCCAGATGGATAGACCAGCTACACAGGGCTAATAAGAGGTGAGTGCGTGAGGAGATTAATGGGTGGTCAAAGGGAAGATTTATATACCAGGTTTCATTCAAGGTTATTCAAAGATTAAAAACAAAAATGAACTTTAATTACACTAATTATGGAAATGTCTACAAAGGCAAAGGAATGGGTGAATAATGTTACTCCCAATGAAATAATAAATCAAATACTAATCAGTTTAACGGGGATCAAAATATGGACTTGGTCAGACAGGAAAAATGTTCGTAAACACTGGGGAGTCCAATTATAGGGTCGGGAGGAGGATATCAGGTGGCGGGGACAAAAGGGGGATTATCCTCGAAAAGGGGTAAAAGGGTTTTACCTTGACAGCTCGACTCTTGATGAGAGGAGCGATTCTTACGAGGCGAGCTAGTCATGCGACTCGAGGGGCGTTGTACTCTTGACAGAGGGGTCGGAATTACCTGGGACGCGAGTAAGGTAATTTCCAGGCTGGGTAAGACACTCTTGAATTGGGGTGAGTAATCTCAGACGAGGTGCGAGGTTTCCTTGAGGGGATGAGAAGAGCGGTTCGTACAATTCTCCAAAGAAAAAGTAGTTTCACGAATTTGCTGATTTACTGTGGCCAAACTCACGATAATCTATCTAGCCGACTAGTCCTAACTCCGAGGTTCGGCTCGAGACGAAGGACCGTATCTTTGTGAAAGGGAGGGCGCTACTTTTTGACGAGTAACGGTTGACCCTAAGTTAAATACCCTGCTGGCTTCATCGCTAGAAAGTCTCCAGGCATGGCAGTCTCTTGGGATTAACCATTGGCACCAGTCTCGTTAGGCCCAGATGAAATGAGATGACCAAGTGAGGAAGCTTTTTCTTGGGTCAACCTTGGCCTCCAGGCAGGGCAGGGTCGGAAAAATGCGTCTCAGCGGGGGATAAGCCGACTGATCAAACGCAGGTGTTACCAGCCGCTTTGAAGTTTTCCCACGCGAGAATAGTTCTCTCTCCTTGCGTTTAGAGATCTAGCTTAGGCCCACGTGTTCTCTGCTTGGAGGGGGAGGGGGCTCAAGGTGGACCTTAGGGTTCGTTATCTCACACTTCACCCTTCCGGAAGATGACCTTTTCTTGGAGCGAAGGGGAGATAAAAGGGCATCCCCAAACTTTGGAAAGGGGTCGTGCTCGTAGAGTATCATGAGTGGGGACAGGGAATTCTTAACATGCTTTAAACAGGTGTAAACATGTATGAATATCCGACCAAACCGAGGCAAGGGGATCGGGCGAATTCTTTTGAAGAAGGAAGCAAAGGGAAACAGCGATGAGGCAAATTTGGGAAGAATCGCCGATAAAAAGACGTAGATCCCATGAAAGAGCGTAACCGCTTCTTAGTAGGCGGGAGGGGCATGCTGACTATGGTCCTTATCTTTTCTTCTTGGGGCACAATTTGATTCTCTCCGACGTTGAATCATAAATATCTAATTGTGCCGTGCGCAAAGTGGCACTTACTGAGGCCTACAGTGAGGCTGTGCTCACGGAGCCTACTTAAGAGGGATTGGGGGGAGATCAGATGTTGATCCCAGGTGTGGGTAGCAACGTAAATGTTGTCGAAGTAGAACAAGACATTATGCAACCCGTCCAATATTCGACGCATCATTTGGTTATGGTTACTGCAAGCAGTGACTAGGCCGAATGAAAGGCGCCGAAATTGCATAAGGCCTTTCTCGGTGGGAAAAGCGGTATATTTCCGGGCATTTTCCTTCAGGGGGATTTGGTAATAAGCCTTACATAGGTTTATTTCCGAAATAAATTTGGCCTCTTCGAATAAGTGTAAATTTTGGTCTATCCAGGAAATAGATTTATCGTCGAAAACGGTCACAGCGTTAAGCTTCCGAGAATCTACACAAATACTGAAAGACTGGTCAGGTTTTCGGACCATAACGATGGGGGAGCAGTAATCCGAATTAGAAACTTCTATGATTCGCAAATATAACAGATTTTCCACTTCGTCATTAAGAGCCTGACGCAAATGAATTGGAAGAGGATAGGGTTTTGATCGAATGGGCTCTTGGATGGTGAGTGTGATCGAGTGCTCAAAGTGGATCGAGCAACCTTGTTTTTCCGAGATCACGTCGGAAAATTGATTTAACACGCCTAATAATTGTGTCTCCTAGTAGGATACCAGTCGACGCGGTCCACATCTAATACAAGGGCGGAATTTTCTGGGGATCCTAGGGAAGAGGGGAGGAAATAATCATTATCTTGCTCAACACACACAATTTGGACTACGTTAAGGGACTCGGAGTGGTAAGAGGCATTCATCACTGTCTCTTCATCAAGGCGACTATATTATTGATACAGGCGCGGCGGTGGTATCGCTTTAACATGTTCATGTGGAACAGATTATCTCCGGAGGGGTTTTTAATAATATAATCCACGGGGCCACGAGCCTCGAGGACTGGGAGGGACCCTTCCATTGGCTGAGGAGCTTGTTCGTCTCCGTGGGCAAAAGAAAGAGTACTTCATCGCCTGGATTAAATCGTCTTTCTTTTGACTTGACGTCAAAGTAGGTGCGATAGTTTTCTAAACTTAGATCGGCATTCTTGTAGGCTATGCCGGCACACTCTTCTAGACGATTGCGGAGGTCCAATAAATTAGAGTAGGATATTTTATTTCTTCATCCAGGCGGGGGTTGGCAAGTAGCTCGTTAAGGATGTTCATGGGGCCTCTTACATTTCGGCCATAGGGGAGTTTAAATAGGGTAAATCCTAGGGTACGATGAGGGATTTCCCTGTAAGCGAAGAGGGCAACGGGCAGGTACTGATGCCCTTCTCGGAAATGAGCATGACACACCTTCTTTAATACGGATTTCAAGGTACCGTTCAATTAGCGGCTTAATCGTGAAGAGCTTGCCGACGTATTCCATTAATTCTGAGGTGAATTGCCTACCTCTGTCGGATAAGATCTCCTTCGGGATACTGGCGCGGGAGAAAATAGAGATTAGGGCCTCTGCACGGGTAACGTTATCTATTTTCTTGAGAGGGACTGCTTCGGGGAATCGCGTCGCGAAATCTGCTAGGGTTAAGATGTAAGAGTGTCCTTCGCTGGGCGGGGGGTGAATCGGGAGATTAAATTAATGGCCCCTATGAAAGAGGGCTCCGAAATTATTGGGGTTTTCTGGAGGGGGGCAGGTCGTATACACCATTTTGCCGCAGTTTTCTAGCAGATGTCACAAGACTTGCAAAAGTCGGCAATTTCTTTTACAACGCTGGACCAAAAGAAATATCTAAATATTCTTTGAGCTGTTTTGTTATGGCTAAAATGACCAGCTAACAGACCATCATGGGGGACGTAAGATTAGGGGATACACAAAGTATGAATAGCGGGGCTGATCCCACCCGAGCAGGTGCGGTAAAGTAGGCCTTCTTTAATAAGGTAGGAGACCTGTCTTTGTTCGCGGGCAGAGCCTAGCTCGTGACTCCTCGCTTTTTCTCAAAGGGGCAGGAGAGTAACGCACTCCTTTGGGGCTTGCACAAAGGCTTCGTTACGGAAGGCTGCGAATTCCGGGTCAGAGGGGTCCTCTAGGGGAACGGGAGAGCCGGAATTCTTCTGAGCTTAGGCTCGCGTAATGAATGGCTGGGACACCGGATTATGGGTTATTTGGGGGCTCTGGCCTACCAACCCGGCACGGAATTTGATCGGGGCAGCGACTACCTCAGCCTATCCAGTAAAGTACTGGCATTCTAGGTAGCACCGGGCGACGGGGAATCGGTTCGCTCGTCGAAGGTATTCGAGGAGCACAGCATATTTAGTATGGTCAAGGCCTACTGGGGGGAGTAATTCCTCTGATACTACTATACAAGTACAGTCAGTGTCCCTCACGAGGGTGGATACCTGGCATCCATTTACAGATCCAGATTCAAACTATAATCCGCCAGGGTAGCTCTTATTGAAAAGGAAGTTCACCTAGTGCCCCGGGGAACTATTCGTTAAGAGAGTTGTGGGAGATTTGGGGCTAGAAGGCAGGAGAATTGGAGCAGCGTTGATTTGATGCACTTGGTAGTTGGGAGGAGATCTGAATTGGGAATTTTTGGGGCAGTTATATTTCACGTGGCCCTCCACGTCACACGAAAAACAGACGACGGTCCTTCTGGGGTACGTTGAAAAAGGGGGAGTTAAAATAAGGGGCTTGATATCCTTCGACTCACCCGGGGATGGTTTCGGTTTGGGGAGAACGGGAATCTTCACAAAATTGGGAGCGTTCTTCGGGGGAAACCGGGAGTTATTATTCTTATTTTGGGGGGACGGAGGATGAGATTTCTTGGGGTCCTTCTGGTACAGATTATTGCTGGCTGCGTACACATCCGACTCTTCGATACATTCTTCGAAAGTATTTCATCTCCTATCTTTCACGAATGCGCCGACTTCCGGGGACAGCGCTGCCATCAACTGGTCCCTAAGGAAGAAATCTACGAGGGACTCATATTCAAGGGTAATCTGGGAGGACTCTAGCCAGAAATTAAAACTTCGTTGGAGAATGAACCCAGACTGACGGAATGTCTATCCAGGCTGGATTCTGGCCTGACGGAATTTTGATCGGTAGAATTCGGAGTTCATGTTGACTGCCGATAGAAGTCCTAATTTAAGGGTGGAGTAGTATATCGTTGCTTTGGCTGGAAGGGAAATAAAAATCTCTGAGTTGCGTATTGAGGAGCAGGAGCAACATAGAGGCACTATCTACTTCGATATCTCAGTGGTTAACTTAAAATACCTTTTCGAAATGTGTGAGGTATGCACAGAAGTCCAGACCATCTTTGAATACTGGCAATTTGACGGAGGGGGACTGATGGGCTTCAGTTCTAGAACTAACGGGAAGGGCTTCTATTTGGTTACGATTAAGTTCGCGTTCATGTTGCCGAATCCTTTCCCTCTCTTGCATTTCTCTCTCTCTTTTTTCTGCTCTTTCGTTTCTTTCTTCTTCTTGGATATAGGACATAAAATCCTAGCCGGACAGTCCTAAAGCTTCTTATTGACTCTTGAAGCATTTAAAGGAAGACATGTTCTTTTGCGTTAAAGCTTGTTTTAGCCGCTTGACACGAAAAGAACCTGTGGTTACAGTCGTGGGGCTCTTTCGAAAGCAAAATTAAAATAAAATTACCTAACGATATACTATCCTTCTACTGCACACACAAAAAACGTTAATTAATCCCTATATGCACATACTGGATTCAAGATTTATAATCCTGCTCTGGATTAATCTGATTTCAGGAGATGCTCTTCTCGGAAACGGATACCAAATTCAGGTCACAAGGACACACACAATTACAATAACAAAAAAAATCGTTCCACTATCTTAAAATAACTTGAATGTACCTGCCACTCAGAAAGTCAACAATGACTGGAGGGGGATGGGGTTACTTTAAAAGACAGTTTATTTAAAAGTTCTTTAAAAAACAACTTTACCGTATATATATATATATATATATATATATATATATATATATATATATATATATATATATATATATATATATATATATATATTTATATATATATATATATATTTATATATATATATATATATATATATATATATATATATATATATATATATATATATATATATATATATATATATATATAATATATATATATATATATATATATATATATATATATATATATACATATATATATATATATATATATATATATATATATATATATATATATATATTTATATATATATATATATATATATATATATATATATATATATATATATATATATATATATATATATATATATATATATATATATTCAACAAGGTTGCTTCTAAGAAGGCATAATTTTAATTGCAGTAGGAAGGATACGACCATGAGTGGCATTCTTATTTATTCCAAGCAACGTTTCGGATTACCCAATCCATCATCAGGCTAAAGAGATAAACACAATTTGTGAGACGTCAAATGTTAACATAAACCAGATACAAATCAAAAGCAAAATAATTTAGATAGTGAACTTATAAAATTAAAAGTATTAATAGTTGCAAGTACATATACAGACAAGGAGAGGAACAAATTCATACCTGCTGTCAGCGAGTCAGTCATCATCAGTTGATTCTGGCTTCAGTCATCATTGAGTCCGCCATACTTTTACACCTCCTGAGGAGCCTAACCAGGTCCATACTCACTTATCATTCATGACTACATTCAAGTCATTTTCATAGGGTTGTTATCGGCGGGGCAGGGGGACCTCCATACAAATAGAAAAAAATAAGGTAAAGCGAAAATGGCACTCATTACTTCATACCTTACACTCCTACACACAAAAGACAAAAGTCCCACCACGAACGATCAACACACACTTCTAAACTTACCCGCTACAGACGACACCCCTATCAAAAACATAATAAAAACACATACAGGCCACAAACTCGTCTTCCGATCACAGGAGGATGCAGTAAAATTTCACCAACACGCATCTGACACACTCGCCGCACTAGACTTACAAACAAAATTAGCCGACGGTGTAGTAAAAAGACACTAAATACGCATCACAAAGACCAATCCCCTATGGTTGGCATTCTCTACAGATGACCTCCGCAAACACCTCAGACAGAAGTATGGGAAAGAGGTCATCACAGACCTATACTTTAACCGAACAAAAAAATGGGAAGTGATCACAATGTCTGACGAAAACAACAAATCACTGCTGCTAGACCAAGGCATCAAGGTCTGCGGCACCCTAACACACCCACACAACATCGAGTCACAACATAACATAAGACCAACACAATGCCACCGGTGTTACAAAACCTGACACACAACACGAAACTTCCAAGCAGACCTGGTCTGCTCTAAGTTCAGTGTTGTGGGCCACCACTTCACCACCTGCACAGCCACCACACCCCTCTGCTCCAACTGTGGTGGCGGCCATGTCGCCGTCAACCCAAAATGCCCTTACCTAAGTAAGGCCCACTATGACGCCATAGCGGCTATACGAATTCCTCAATCTCTCTACACAACCACACACTCCTCCCCCGCCCTCCCTCCCTCCCTATCCTCACAAGAACATTCGCCGCGGCTGCCGGCGCAACGGTGTCAGCACCTCTCTCTGTCCCACCTGAGACACACCCGACCCCAGCAGCAACCCAAACTCACCCACATATTCCGACACCCGCCCTCACCCTAGCACCTTACACCCAGAGACCGCCACTACTACCGAAACCCACCCCTACCCCACACCACACACCCACCCCTACTCCACACTACACACCTAACGAGACCATGCACCCCAAGCTACACCTGGCCGCCTTGCTCTCAACGGTGGCAAAGGCTATGTCGAGGGGTGACCCCCGACTATATGCAAACATACTTAACACACTTTCGCCTCGCACGGTCTAGAGCAGATCACCTTCCCCGAGAAGGTGTTTGCTCTAATCGACGAGCACACAAACAGAAGACCCGCACTCCTCCCCACCCTGTTGGGCACGTACACCTCTCCCCCTGGACCCACCGCCCCCACCCTCACCACGCTCCCGCCTTCCCCCGCCCTTCTGTCCCTGCATCTCTCGTCAATGCACCTTCCTTACCTACCTCTCTGCCCACTGCTTCAATCTCTCTTCCAACTGACTCTTCTGCTCCCTTCACAGCGCCCACTCCTTCCTCCTCTATACCTAAACTCCCTCCTACCACCAGCACCCCCCTCTTCAGCAACCTCCACTCCCTCCTATTGCCATCAACCCCCCTCCCATCGTCCCCACCCCCTCTCTCACAGCCTCCAACCCCACTCCCACTGACAAAACAACCTCCACTTCTCCCAAGCCCACCACACCCTCCACAACACCCTATATCAAACAAACAAACCCTACCACGACCCATCCCCCACACAAACCGCGTAAAGCCGACCTCCCCCCCTCCTGCTGTTCCTTATTCTCCCCCTTCCACCCCTACTTCTTTGTCCCAACCTCCTATCTCTCCTGACACCCCCCTCTCATAATCTGCACCTCCTCTACTATCTCTATCCCCCCCATCTCCAAGCTCTACTCCCTCCACCTTTGCTCCAAACTTCCCCTTCCTAGACTCTACTCTCTCCAACCCTGATTCCACGACTGCAATCTCTAAATCTCCCTCCACAAAACACACTCTAACCTCATCCCCGGCTTGCCCACCCAATAACACCACTGGCAACCTCTCCAGACCACAGCCAACACGCGTAAAGGTACTGGCTTCTCACGCCTCCTGGGAAATAACCAAGGAGAGGGGAACGGTCTGGGCTAAATCAGCATCACGCGCACTCCGCCCACGACAATAGGTCGCCTCAACGTGACACAATTAAACGTACGCAGTTGGCACGGTATTCGCTATTCTGTTGCCAACTGGGTCCTAAACACACAAAGAACTGACATAATACTTTTGAACTCGACCAGCCTACATCATCCCAAGAACAGACTCATCATTGCAGGTTACTACACGTATCTGTCTCCACAGGCGCCACACCTAGGATCAGCGATCCTAGTAGAACGCTCTATACACGACTCCCTCATCCAAACACAAGATGACTTTTGTCTAGCCTGCAAGGTACAGACAAGTTCCGGCCTCATCCTAGTGGCCACACACTACAGTCCACCACGCCTACAATTAAACATAAAAGTCCCATTCCGGGCTTTATCAAACCACAACCTTCCTATCTTCTTTGCGAGGGACCTCAACGCCTTTCACTCGACACTCCTTTCAAACACTACGAATGATGCAGGAAGGTACCTAGCCGGTGCCTTGCGGCGATATCGCTGCGGGTACATCGGTCCGGCCTTCCCCACATTCATCGGTACTCGTGGAGGTACCACGTCTCCGGATGTGATTTTCCGTAACGAGCACGCTACACGCTTCTACATGCACATCTCACCGGGTCTCCACGTACTCTCTGACCACCTACCGATATGCCTTATCAAATCCACATCTCCCATACTCATACCTACACCACCTCTCTTCGACTACAAAAACACAAACTGGGAAGAGTTCAGGAGACACATAACAGATAACACGCCACAAAACCTCGACCTGGCCATACCAATCCAGACCTGTTAGATGACCACTGGTGCTTAATCATAAACACTATAACCACAACACGCGACCTACACTCACCACAAAAAACCTACACTTACATAAAACATTTCACATTTTCCATACACACTCGGAGACTGACCACACAGTACAATAATCACTACACTAGAGGCCCACGACAACACAACATCAATCACATACGTGCCATCATCTTACAGTGCGTGCAGCTAGATAGGAACCGGCAGTGGCAAGAGGTCTTCCGCATCGCGGACGACACCCCTTGCATGAACCCCTCCTTCTTCTGGCGACATGTAAAAAAGTTGATATACACTGATCCACCAAAACCCATCATCGTCCAAGTAAACAACCAAACACTCACAGACACTAACGTCATCCTCGACGCATTCAGGTCCCACTGGGACACAGTACATACACACAACTCACCTAAACCATACGCGCGGGAGCACTTCCAAGAAGTCCAGGAGTGGTGTCGGGCCCACGCTCACGAGCTAAGGCCCGCCCCCCTGATACGGATGGAGCTGCTCGACTACACATCCACACTGACCACTCCCAACACCGTCGAGGAAACAAAACACTACATTAAAACAACATCAAAACGTGCCCTCGGCCCCGCCGGGCTACCAGCCACACTAATACATAACCTCCCCGCCAACATATACCCCACACTTACACACCTATTCAACACCTCACTAGCCTCAGGTCACTTCCAAAAAATATTCAAAGTCTCTCACAACATACTTCTACACAAAACGAACAAAGACCCCAAACACCCAAACAATTACAGGCCTATTGCTCTATTAGAGCACTTAGGCAACCTCCTCGAACGCATGATCAACTGCCGCCTACGGGAATATCTGGAAGAGAGGGACTGGTTCTCCCCCCACCAATATGGGTTCAGGAAGGGCCAGTCCATTCAGGCGGCCGTGAGCATCGTTCATGACAGAATACAGAAAAAACGCCAGGTACATCAAAAGACACTCTCCATCAGCAAGAGCGTAGAGAAGGCTTTTGACAAAGTGTGGCACGAGGGACTCCGTTGAAAACTCGCCAACAATACGGGAGTTACCTCTCTACACCAGAAGGCTCCTCTCGCACTACCTCACTTAACGGAGATGCCACATAAAATACAAAAATACCCTCTCACAACCCTTCACAACACGTTAAGGCGTTCCCCAAGGAAGCACACTAGAACCCACACTATACATCTTGTAAACAAACGACACCCCACGCCCACCCGAAAACTGCTGCCACACTTACACAGTGTCCTACGCCGCTGACGAGACCATTCTCGTCAGCGGCCGTGGACCAGAAGAAATCGCGCTCCACGCACCAACAATACTAGATGAGGATAAATGGCTGATTGCCACAAATCTTCAGAAGACACAGATGACACTCTACGGCGCAAGAGATCACTTCATGCACGACCAACAAATCTTTTTAAACACCTTAGACATGAACCATCTAAACCCAACAAAGCTAGAATACACACAACATACAAAAATCCTTGTGGTAACTTTTGACAAGACCCTCAGGTTCAATATACACCAGAACATAACACAAGCAAGAGCCTCACTTACAAACACATCGCTGCGCAGGTTCTACCTTGCAGGCATAAAACTACAGTAACACCTATACAAAACACTCGTGCGACCTATTCTCACGTACGCCCCACTGTCACTCGTAGCCGCGAGTGACACGCGGCAGCAGAAGGCTCAGCGCATTCAGAACTTTGCTCTGAAGCGCGCTTACCGTTCTCCCCTGTACACGAGCACGATAATCTCCACACTACACGACAACAACAAATTAGCACCCCTCAACACATATGCTCACACCAGACTCACCAAACAACTCTGGAAACTCGCCAGAGACCCATTATACACCACACTACATGTAAGACGGTATGCGATGGTACCACGATACCTCGCGGCCCATGACCACCCGCAACCCATACCGTTCTTCGCATAAGCTAAAGGCATCATGAATAACGCGTTTCCGACTAAGCAGCCACGCTCTCCTTCCTGACCACCCTCCAACCGTCGTCCAGTCACGAACACCTCGAGACTAACCTAACCACACCACGCATCGGTGTCTAGCCACCGACCTATCAATTCTTCCTATCCCCTCTCAAGTTATTTCCGCAACCTTTTCCTCTTCGACTGCCGCCTGTTTGCCTGTATTACACAGTGATCTCTCTCTGTCCTTTCTATACACAAAATGAAAAAAAAAAATTATTTTAATGACGGCCAAAGAATTCTTTTAGAAACTACGCTAATACCACATCTCTTACCCGATAAAGGAGGAAAAGGAAGGGGACGGCTGCCTCAAAAACGTCAACATCCTCTTCACTTTTCCCACGGGGACTCCCCAAAAGACATTTTGAACCTGCTCCTAGGTGACTTTATGTCAACCCCCCTCCCCACCCACACACTCCCTCGACGGAGTTACGAAGCTGAAATGAACTGAACTGTCATTCATCTAGTCTCGCTCCAACTATGTCGGTCCACTTTGAGAGACATAATTGGAGACGTAAAGGAAAGCAGGTTTGAGGATTAGCCCACTGTGTAACTCTACGGAAGAGACCACCCGGTTACGAGGTGATACTGAAAGCTTTGGGGAAGAGTTCGCTCTAATCTCTAAACGTAGTTTCCGGCCAAGACCACAGGGAGACATGCAACCGTCCCTGTGTAAGTTGGAAGCAACATCGATAACCAAACCCCAGACGGGGCGGCATCCTCGGGTGTTGGTATTTGATTCGATCACCACCCATCATTAAGTCCGCCACATTTCACCCGTCTGAGGGGCCTCCCTGGGTTCACCCATCATCATTCATCCCCCCATTTGTCAGTTCACGTTCACGGAAGCTGAGTTACGAAGTAGAAGGAGTCACCACAAAAAATAAAGAACAGAACACCATCGTAAGAAGAAAGGGATTACGAACTTTTACTTGAATCAAGTCACCACTAACAAGAGATTAAAGAGAAGAAGAAGAATACAGTCCAGAGGGGCCACTCTCTCGAAGAGATGGCCCAAGAGAATACAACCAGAATATCTCTGCGGGAAGTCGACGGACAGCCCAAGCCCAGCAGAGAAAAAGTATTCGAAGTTGTGTATGGCAAATTGGGCATTGCCATGGTGAGACTGTTGGAGGTAGCTTCGTGGAATGTCGCAATCTGCGAAAAAGAAAAGGACATCGAGTATATCAACAAGGAGAAGGCAGTAGAGGTCCTAAGCAGAATTGGTACGGCAGCCAGCCGTACCACCACAGGTCCTGGCCCACAGGAGCATGGTGTGCCGGCGACTCGATCCGTGGATTGGGTAGCACTCCAAAGGAAACATTAAGGAGGAGATCCATCTTCGGCAAACCTGGGCCAAGGTAGCCGAAGTGATCAAATTAAAAAACAGAAGGGACAATAGCGACTACACTCACGTCTTCAAGGTAGTCTTTACTGAAACAACTATGGCCCAAAAGGCAAAAGATCATGGCCTTCTAATGTTTAATGCCAAACTTAGTGGGGACCAGATAGAGAAGGGAGAATTTACCCCAGTCCAGTTCTGTTTTAGGTGTTATAAAATGGAGGAACACGCGACTAAAGACTGTAAGGAGCCACAGGAAACATGCTCTAAATGCAGTGAAAAGGGACACAATTGGAGGACGTGCACTAATAATTTCGAGAAGTGAGTTAACTGTGGGCAAGGACACAAATCAATGGCCATGGCCTGCCCTGTAAAAAAGGAGATTATTAAAAGGAAGCATAAGGCGAAGAAAAATGAGGAAACACCTAGAGCAAATACGCCCTACGCTCAAACAGCAAAGGTGGCCCTCTCTGAAGTGAACACAAAGAAAACGTATCTTAAGCTTCAAAACGAGAATTAGACGAAGATTTCAACGTGCATCCTTTACGCACACGTTATGAATCTCACGTGCCCTAGCACGTTCGCTAAAGAGCTAAACCAAATGCTCGCTAAAAACGGGATGGACCAAATGTGGTTACCGCTTCTCCCCCCCATCCCTCCTCTGGGGATGTCTTTCAATTGCAGAAGGTCCCAAATCAACAAATAAACGGTCAAGAAACCCCAAAAGCTGAAATCAAGAAAGAGTAAAAACAAGCATTCGAAGTGAAAACTCCTGCCCCTAAACAAAGACAAGAAATCAGAGAAGAGAAGGAAAATGCTGGGTCTGATACCAATGGTTCCTTGGAATCGTCAGACTCATCGGACACCGAAGTACCACAAACAAAGAAGGCCAAGGGGAAGAAGCGAAAAAAAAGATTGCGTGTTGACAGTATGAATCTTAAAGTTTACGCGTGCGACCAATTTCCCTTTCCCGAAGAATTGAAGCCCAAGAAAATATTCCATGGGATTAAAGCAAAGGTGTTCAAATGGAAATACATCTTTGAGGTCGACGCTGAAATGGTGGAAGAAGCTCGGCTCTGCCAGAATGTGACCCTACATCACAATACCTGCGAGCAGATTTCAAATGTTGAGTTCAGAAAGAAGAAAAACGGGAGGAAGAAGAACATCACCCCAAAACACTAAAGATACAACATGGAAAGAGTAAGCAATAAAATGAGGATTCTGACACTCAACGTAAACGGATGGGAGGGGAAAACTACGGCAATGGAAACATATTATGAGTGCTTGACCTCGACATCAATCTTATAACAGAGCACAGTATTGACACTATATCTGGTCAAATTAAAATACCGGGCTACAGAGTGGTCATGAAGAATCATTCTCAGGAAAGGTTTGATGGTGTTGCAGTAGCTATCAAAGGGAACATCTCAGTCAAACAACTACCAGACCTTGATGAATCATTTGTGGCGGTCGAACTCCACACATTGGTAGGAGACCTCGTGATAGTTGCATCCTATCAATCCCCTCGTCGAGCCTATCTCCCGTTAAAAAACTTCTACACACTGTTTGGGCACCGCAGAATGGCAATCTTAGGGGCGACCTTAATGTCAGATGCCGTGCGGCGGGCTATGGTAGTACCAATGAAAGAGGCCGAAACTTGAAACTGATTATGGGAAGAAAAAAACATCCAGGGAATAGGGCCGGATTTTCCGACCCACATCACTTCCATATCAGCAACCAAACCGGACATAATCTTAACAAGTGAAGGCTTTCCATTCAACTACCATAGTGAGCCAGGCCCAACAGTCCCAAGTGATCACATAACGATCATCACCACAGTATCTCTCGCTCCGATCCAGCTTCCAGTCTCTCTCCGAAAAAACTACACCTTGGCCAACGGAGAACGTTACAAGAGACGACTCAGCCAATACGGCCCAGCTGGCCTAAGCGGTGCGGCCTTGGAGGTGATAGACGAGGAGC
The DNA here is from genome assembly GCA_963969495.1 of Ceratothoa steindachneri. Classification (NCBI taxonomy): domain Eukaryota; kingdom Metazoa; phylum Arthropoda; class Malacostraca; order Isopoda; family Cymothoidae; genus Ceratothoa; species Ceratothoa steindachneri. Next base: position 31,733,782 of record OZ018322.1, read on the forward strand.
TGGAGAGGATAACTACGTCCATACTAGAAGCGGAATGCGAGTGCATACCCAAGACTAGGTATAAAACAAGTCCTCAGCCCAGATGGACAGAGGAGATGAGAGAGATCGCTCGTGTTCACAGGGAAGAAGCTCGCTCCTTCGGCGCCTAAGCACAGAGTTAAAAGAGGCCATCAACTTCCAACAGGGGAAAATATGGAACAGCCTGATACCCAAAGTCAATATCGAGCTCGACCCTGCTAAATTATGGCGTCAAGTCAAGAACCTAAAGGGACTAACCGCAAGAACTAAGGCTCGAAAAAAGAGAACGGAGACTATACAACGTGTCCCAGAAAAAAGCTAACCGTACTTTAAATTAGTGTAACTCAAAACCTATTAGAGATTTTTGAGTCCTGAAAAACAAAACAAATTTAACAATTACTTATCTGTCAATTCTGGCAATTTCATTAAATTTTCTTTTACGATATTGATACACTAATAGGTTGGGTGGAGGCTATCAAAATTATGTTTGCGCAAGGAAGTAAAATAATGAAACTTCGAAGTTTAAAATCAACAAATATATTTGAATCCATTTTTAACAAAAACACCTTTTCATATGTGTAATACAAATTCATTTTTTAATTTTATAAGCACCATTTCCTTCCACATGTCCTCCATTTCTTTCCAAGCACAGTTGCGCCTTTGATCGCATTGAGTGAACCACTTTTTTTATTAAGTTGTGATTTTTCTTAAGTCTATTGACTTCACGTGTGATACTATTCTTAACTAGTTGATGCTTTGTGGTGGAGTAGAATACACTTTATTCTTTAGATATCCTTTAAAGAAATAATCGCACGGTGTTAAGATAGGGGATCTTGGGGACAATGCAATTGCATGATTTAGCGCGACAATGCGGTTGTCAAACGTTTCTCTTAGTTTTGTTCTTAGAGCAAGCTGTCTATAAGCTGGTGCGCCGTCCTGATTCCACCAAAGTCAATTGAATTGATTGCAGTAAATCTGGCGGAGTTCCAGGAAGATCCTTTCGTTGATCATGTTCTGGTAGGCAGCACCAATCAAGTTATTCTCATAAAACAATGGGCTGACAAGATAGCCATTCCCGCATATTCCGATCCACAGAGACACTTTCTGCTGACAAATACGTGTGTCAAAGTTGAATGCTGGGGGTGATTCAACGGCGTATATTGCCGAATGTTATGACTATTTACCTTTCCATTTATTAAAAAGGCTACCTAGTCACCAATCACAATGTTTTTCAAGAAACGAGCAGGTTTATGGAGAAGCCATTCGACAAATTGTCTACGACGAGGAAAATCAGTTTCAAGAATCTGGTGTCTTGTATGCATCTTATAGGGATACCATTTTAAGTCATGTTTAATAATGCGGTTAAATTATGACTTTGACAATTGTAACCCATTCTTTCTGACTGATATATGTGGATTTTAAAGAAGTGTTATCTAAACATTTTCGATATTTTCTGTTGTTCTTAATGGTTCACATACGACCAGAACTACCTTTATTTAGATTTAAGCATGTTCCTTCATGTTGGTATTTGCGAACATTTTTCCAAATTGTGGGCTTGCTTGGTGGGTGGCTACCCGGAAAACGTTATTCAAATTAATCTTGTACTTGTTTAATACTGCCCGTTTTAATAAAGTTTGTGACTACAAATACGGGTTAATCTTTTGTTAACTTCATGATTAAAAAGGTTCTATGGAAGTAAACTTTTACACAGAAATGCTTTGAATTGCTTATTAAGCAATAATGACGATACCATATCACAGCGTGGTAGAAAAACCACTGAAAAATGGCCTAGGCTTTGTTGAAGAATCGCACAGTGACCTAGGCTACCTAGGCTACCTACGCTTCTCTTGAAAGTGCACGGTGGCCTAGCCCTCGTAGACTTCGTTTCATTATTTTAATTTCTTGCGCAAACATATTTTTGATAGCCTCCACTAAACCCATTAGTGTAGCAAGATTATAAAAGGAAATTTAATCAAATTTCCAGAATCGACAGATAAATAGATAATAAATGAACCACCTTTTACTGGACCCCAAAACATCCAATAGCTTTTGAGTTATGCTAATTTAAAATACGGTTAACTTTTTTCTGGGACACCTTGTATAGAGGACCCGGCGGTTCTAGAATACAGATTCAAGAATTTCTGGAAAACGTCTTTAGGATCACCCCAGAAGACAACAAAGAGTTGGACCAGGAATTCGAAGGCCAACTGATTGAAGAACTGAATCAGGTTATGCACCGCACGCACCCACAACATCAAGTAGACGAAGGCAGGGAGATGGTGGACCATGGTCGTCTCATAACACCAGATGAGGTCATGGCCAGTGTAAGAACCTTTGAACAAACGGCACCAGGCTGGACGAGCATCCCTAGAAACAACTTGCTAAATGCCCCATAACAGATCATTCAGGGAGTTAGAGAGGTTTTAAACGCTTACCTGAATACGGGTTACTTCCCTGAGGGTTTTAAGATCGCTAAAATAATCTTCATACCCAAAGAAAGTAAACCTCCTGATAAACTGGTCAATTACAGGCCAATCGCCCTGCTGGAATTCGTTGCGAAAGTCTACGAGAAGCTCCTAGCTGACAGGCTTCAATAACAACTAGCCGAACTAGGAGCTCACAACCCTCAGCAGCAAGGGTTCCGCAAGGGACGAGGAACGGAAACCGCCCTCGCCCTCCTAACGAAAAAACTCGCATGCAGCAAAGCTGAGAGAAACTAGGTAGACATGGTGCTGCGGGATGTAAAGGAGGCCTTCGATAAGGTATGACTGAGAGGGTTACAATTCAAGATCCTCAACCTCCAGCTAAACCCAATTCTGGAAAGGGTCCTTTGTAACTATGTCACGGATAGGAGAGCCCAAATCGCGATCGAGGGCTGCAAGGGACCCGAACTCAAACTCGAAGCGGGAGTTCCACAAGGCAGCTGTCTGAGTCCTTTGTTGTACCTCGTGTACACAATTGACCTACCTGCTCCAGTGAGGTACGATTCGATGTATCTGCAATACGCAGATGACATCACTCAAATCGTCCCAAGTCCATTCAGGAACGCCAGAAGTCAAGCAAGGGCGACAGCTGCCGAGATTGACGACATCAATCGCTATGAAAAAAGTGAGAGATAAAGACCAACCGCCAGAAGTTCACTATAATTCAAATGAACCGCCGGAAAGTAGACGACGTCCTCTTCGACAACGAACCTTATCCGTACTCTAACGAAAGAAAGGTCCTGGGCTTACGACTCTATTATACAGGATACAAGGCCCACGTAAAAAACAGAGTCTCCCTAGCCAAAAGAGAGCTGAAGAAACTAAACCTTTTCCGAAGCCTCAACGTGCCAAATAAGAAAAAGCTATACATGGCCCTGGTACGTTCCGTCCTGGTGTACCCGGCTGTGATCACGCAGATGGCAAGCTGTACCTCTCTCAGGACGATGCAGAGGGTAGAGAATAAAGCCACATTGCTTATAACTGGCACGAAAAGGATGGACCATATTCGACAATCGGTTCACCATGATAGAATCAGACTAAAACCGATCAATTTGGAGATCCAAAGGCTAGGGAGAAAGACTTGGGACAAAGTCGACCACAAAATACTCTTAACTATTAATAACATTTTAGACATACCAGAAAACAGAAGACGCGCAGTAGAAGGAACATCTCTATTCCTCAGCGCAATATACAAAGGAAATTAACTTTAATAAAAAGAGGCGAAGTGCCTAAATTCAAATCAAAATTCAAACTCAAGTCAAAGCAAACTCAAATCAAAGACAATTAACTTTAACAAAAAAAGGCCAAGTGCCCAAATTAAATTTAACAAACAAAGATAAGTGAAGAAGAATAAATCAACAAAATTAACCAAATAATAATAAGAAAAGGAAGATAAATTAACAGCAACGAAAAGAGGCGAAGTGCCCAAACTAAGATTTAAACTGAAAATAATAAATGAATAACTAAATACAATAAAACAAGAGATAATTAGCAGAATAAAAAACAATTGAAAGGCTCGAAAGCCACGACGGAGGAACATATTAAACAAATCAATATATATATATATATATATATATATATATATATATATATATATATATATATATATATATATATATATATATATATATATATATTATATAACAATGGAAGAACCTGACTGTCATTGACGGTCAGAAACATTATTGACAGAAATTTCCCACAAAAACTTTCAAATTATAGGACATGCAAAGGACTCCACTTCTCTCCGCATTCTCGAATCATTATTTATAAAACAACTAAATCCCAGTCTAAATTCTGATTCAACTGCTTTTTCCCTTCTCATTTCATAAGCCACTCAAAATATTTTCACAACCTACCAATCTTTAATCCGTTCTTTCTATAATCTTTCCTCAGTCTCTCCGCTTTTGTCGTCCACTAAAGGTGACTAATATTTTTGTGTACCAATTAATTGCCCCAATTAGTATATTTTTATATTTATCCATATTTATAGCATCTATATTTAGTGTCAAGTTTTCAAATGATTTTTTCACATTTTCAATTTATTAAATAATTTATTACTATTGCTGCTTCATTTAGTGACTAATATCTGTGTCAACCAATAATTGCATCAACTAGTGTTATATTTATGCATATTTAAAGTACCCATAATTGATCCATATCTAAAGTTTCAATAGTTTTCAAACGATTTGTCATAATTTCAATTACAACTAAATAATTTATTTCTAATCCTTGTGTACATTATAATTTTTGTAATTTTAAACGTGTTCTAAATCTATCTTATAGACCAGAAGATGGGTAAGGTACCCGAAACGTTGTACTTAATTAAATGAGAAATTTTACATGTCTCATTTTGGGATTTATCCTCAACCTGAAAATAAGCCTGCTTAGAAGCAAACCTATAGAATATATATATATATATATATATATATATATATATATATATATATATATATATATATATATATATATATATATAAAATAAATACTTAAATGAATTAATGGAAACGAAAGTAAACCATCTCTGTGGGGAAAATATGAATGAATTTATGATATTACTTGTATCAAATGAACAGTGTTTCTATACGCGTTCAGTTGGTTACACATGGTGGTGGAATCATGTTTATTTACTGTTTGTAATGTTGAAATAATGTGGGATGACCTGATCTTAGCTGGTACAAGATGACTAGGTTCTCACTCTCATTTTTACAACACGGGTACACAGTTAAATAAGTTTTCTTAAGTATAGTAAATGGCGAAGATGAAGGAAGTGAAACGGTAGAGAAAGTAAATAGCCCCAGAGCGTCCTGCAGGCATTAGGGCCAGCAGGAAACGCATTTGGCGCTGAGTAGGGCACGCATTCTTCCAAATGTATGCTGCGGCATTGTTTCTAATGCTCTAATACCTGATACCTCCTTGCAAATCATAGCTTCAAAAGGTCACCACCTCTGTACAAATGAAGTGTCTGCTTCCGAATCCAGACCTGAACATTCTTGACCTCTGTGTGTGTGGGAGGGAGGGGAGGGGGGGTTACATTGGGCTAAGCAAAATCGATAAGGAGCCAAAAAGTAACAGTTAGGAGATCAATTCAAAGGGAAATGTTCCATTCGGTTATTTGCCAACACTCAACTTAGCACTGGCTTAAGGTAGCCCTATTGATTACATTGTGTAACACGATTTTTGTCTGGGTAGCAACTGTTATTTTCTATTTACTTGTGTCTAGAATACATGAAAATCAGTTATTTATTTCAAACTTTACTTTTGTGTCCAGAATAATGATATTTAAATGAAATTTACCTATTCTCTCGGGAAGGAAGTAGCGAATTTGAACTTTCATTTGCATTAAGTAGAAACAAAACGACATGATACAAAAATAACATTTATTTATTCTAGAATTACATAAGTGAGACAATTGAAGTATTAGAAATGAGTAGTTTTCCATGATTTACGCATATACTGTATTTACTTTCACTAATCAGCCCCCCAAAATAGTCTCCCATCAGATTTTCATTATACGATCCTTGATAGCGGCGTTCAAAGTCCAATAGATCCTGGTGAAAGCGTTCGCCATGCTCCTCGGAGTCGCTCCCATATTCTCTTTAAATTTATCAAGATGAGCGTCAAGAATATGGACTTTCAGGGACATCCTGCAGCCCATCTTACCGTAGTTTTTCACCAAGTTCTCAACAAGCTATACATAGTTTCGGCTTTGTGATTACCTAGGAAGCCCAGAACCACTGCCCAACGCTGCTTTTTTCCGACCTAGTGAGCTTCTCGGGAAACTCCTTGCACTCCAAGATCTTTTTTATTCGTGGTCCGACGAAGACCCCAGCTTCTACCTTTGCTGCAGATAGCTTAGGAGAGAAATCTTAGATATACTTGAAAGCTGCATACTCCTTATCTAGAGCTCTGACGAATTGTTTCATAAGGCCCACTTTTAAGTGCAGATGAGGAAACAGTACTTTTCAGGGGTCCAAGAAAGGCTCCCATTTGACGTTGTTTCTCTCCACACTAAACTCGGTCCCGCTGATGGTAGTGTGCCACGGTGTTTCTGCTGTCCAAAAGACAAAGATAACAAGGAAACTTGGTAAAGCCACCTTGGAGACCCATCAAGAAGGCCACCATTTTGAAGTCTCCAATAACCTCGCAACCGTACTCTTCATATTTTAATGCATCTAGCAAGATCTTGACACTGCTGTATTCTTCTTTGAGCTGGACCGAGTGAGCAAGGGGAAGATATGGATACATGTTCTCGTTATGAAGTAGCACTGCTTTGAGGCTCCTGTCAATAAAGAGGCGCCACTCGTTGGGGTTACAGGCGATTCCAATTGTCTCAAACAGACCGGTCACATTGTGACAAAAGCGAAGCTCATCTTGACGTGTCAAAAAGCTTGAAAAATACTTGTGACGCTTTCTCAGACTTGATATTTGCACACTGTCATCTAATAAATCCCATTGCTTAAGTCTCGAAATTAAAAGTTCGGCATTGGACTTTGTGAGAGCAAGATATCTGACAAAGTCGTTGAGATCTTTTTGGTTGGAGTAGTATGGGTTTCTCTCCTCAGTTGCACTTCTGTAATCTGGATCAATGACTTCATTTTTTCCTGAACTGCTTTTCCTTTCTAAAAACTGCTGCTCTTTTTGAAGGAGTGGGTACGGGGAGCTCATAACTGTGTGGCACTGACGCAATAGATGACTGAAGGTCTGGATACATGATAACGGGCGCATTTTTGCCTGTTCGACGTTTGGAAGGGTTCACCATTTAGAAGTGTTGAGTTGGTTCCCTCCATATTCGTGGGATTGCGAGATTCATAGCTCTCTTTACTCCTCTGTACCATCCTGTAAAAAAATAAAATGAACACATAAATATAAATATACAAATACTTTTCACTTAGTGTTCTTAGAAATGTTAAAAAAAATTCCAGTATCCAAATAAACAAAACTTATTATATTAATATATATATATATATATATATATATATATATATATAACTATATATATATATATATATATTACCTTCCAGAGTTCTTTATTCAGAGCTCACAGGCGATATATATGAGGCGCCCAAGGTTTGTCTTGAACTTCGACTGGCATGCCGACATATGCCTTGTAGACCTTACACATTTTAGCAGATCTCTCTAAAGAGTCCTTTTCGCTCTTGTCTTAATAAATTCGCCGCAGAGATAGCAAAATGCTTCGGTCGAATGCTTACAAGCTCTTTATGCCATGTGTGACGAATGCTTCTATCAATGACTAGTGACGATGTCTGCGCTGGGACGGCTAGAGTTAAACTGATCTGTTGAGTAGACATTCTTTTTATTTATACAGTCATCTACGTTGCCAGAATGTTCTAGAAATTCTCCAAACATATAAAAAATTCTCGAAAGTTCTAAATAGCTTTAAAATTTATTTTACACCAAATTAGTGCTGAATCTATGAGGAATGTAAGAGAACTGTCATTGCTGTCCAGGTCGCAAAACAAAACAAAACAAAATATAAGGGAAATAATAGCTATTATTACTGTATTACTGTTTCCATAATTTTTTAAATACAGTATATCATGTTTATACCATAACTGAAAAAACATACCCCTTGAAACTTTTTATCTATTTTTACTATTTGCATCAAAATACTGTTATTTACAATAAATGGGCTAATTTAAAAATTCAATGTCCTAGCCACAAGAGCAAATTTTGGGCATTAAAATTGTCTTTTTTATTTAATAGAGCCACAAACAATTGGGAAATAACACTCTTAACCCAAGGAAAAGAAAAAAGTGAAATTTTGTTACCCAGTGTTATTTTTACCTATAAAGTTTTGTGCAATAATAAAAAGTCTCCACTTTAAAACTAAATCTACGTAAAAGCGGCGTTCTTTTTATAGATTTTCGATGGGTTAAAGAAAAGTCAGATCTGTTTAAGAAGAATCTTGCGCAGTAATATATATATATATATATATATATATATATATATATATATATATATATATATATATATATATATATATATATATATATATATATATATATATATATATATGAGATTAAGAAAGCAATTTTAACTTTTGGCTAACTAGCTCTTCAATGAAGCCCTCGGAACGACCTTTTCTTACATACACGAGAAAATAACGCATAAAATAAGCATTTCAAAGAGAGCAAAGAACTGTCTTTCGATTGGCCTTTTTTAATTATCATCCCTGCTTGTCGAAGAGAATGGCCAATTTGTTTTATCCACTCAAGCCCTGCCTTTTAAAATCGAGAATTATTTGCAATAGCGCAATCATAATTATTTGGTTAAGAAGGAAATTTAGAGCTAACTGGCTCTTCATCGAAGCCCTCGGAAGGAGTTTTTCTTACATACACGAGAAGAGAACGCATAAAATAATATTTTTTAAGAAGGCAAAAAATGTTATTTGATTGGCCTTTTTAATTGTCATTCCTACTTGTCGAAGAGAATGAAAAATTTGTTTTATCAACTCTAGCCCCACCTTGTAAAATCGAGAATTACTTGTAATAGCGCAATCATAATTATTCGGGTAAGAAGGCATTTTTTGGCTAACTAGCAGTTGACGTGTCACTGGGGAGCTAAGAAGGATGTAAAAGTTTTTTTTTAAGTAATTGCATTGTAAGTATCACTTAGTTTAGAATCTTCTACCTGGATCCCTAATTTCTCTGGTCTCTGAGGTATTTTCGAACACAGGCTGCAGTAGATGCAATGTATCTCCTGGTACGTAAATGTGATCAGAGTGGTGCTCACTTCGGTTCGTTCTCCTTCCTCCTCCGACAATCTGTTCTATTAACACTACTACACTCTTGCATGGTTTGGATATTCATTAATATATATATATATATATATATATATATATATATATATATATATATATATATATATATATATATATATATATATATTTCTTAACAATACGGGCCTTTTAATTAGCCTCAATGTTTATACTATATTCCAGAATTATAATACATGTTATATATTTACCTAACAATCGAGGCTTTTAACTAGCCCCTCTGATTACACAAATGTTGTAATTATGATACATGAAATATATACACTTTGGCTCGCAGGAAAGTTACAAAATATTGAGCGTGCGGACATTTTTACCTCTTCTTCTTTTATTATGATAAATTGTGGCAATGCAATGACCTTAACCGGATTCAAAATTAGAGAAATGATGGGTCTCTGGCAAACGTAACTCTTCTCCCAGAGCGCGTGAAGACGTCCGGCTTGTCGTTTTTCTTTTCGGTGCATGAAGAGGTTTCTCGTCGACGTCATTGTCCTCTGTTTCATGCTCTCCATGAGGTGATGTGCAACAGGTCATCCTCCTGGCTCTTACCCGAGTCCACGGGCTTCGCTGATTACTCAGCCTATTATGACTATATGAGGAAGGAAGCCTCTCTAGTTTTAACCTGTCCACTGAGACAGAGTCCCTCTTGCCATCTGGGAACTCCAATTTGTGGACCTTAGCATCGCGATCGACCACCGGAAAAGGGACAGAATATGGCACTTCTAACGGTTTGCGAACGCGATCTATTCGGACAGACACATGAGTTGCCTCACGAAGATCTTTGTGTACGAAAGGCTTGGGGCCCCGAGTACAGGTGTCCTAGGTACGCCTGTGTGAACTCGATTTGTGCCATGGTTGTAGCTAATTCTTTAATGAATTTCAAATAATTTTTTGAAGATGAGGATGAATCTACCAAGGGTTTCGAACACAATCGTGTAGTCCCTCTGATTGCCGTGAAAGGCGAAAATCCCGAGTCATTAGGCAAGGAGTGAATGCCCAAGAGGATAATCGGAAGGGCCATCAGCCAGCCTTGCCGAGGGGCCATTATGGAGCACTTCAAAGTTCTATGTGCCCTTTCAGCCATCCCGTTCGTGGATGGGTGGTACGCCGTGGTGCGGAGACGATGAAAACCAACGAACCTGATAATTATTCATTAAACAGCTCGGACTCGAATCGGGGTCCCCTGTCGGTTACTACGTCGAACGGGACTCCAAATCCGGAAATCCATCTGTCTAGCAAAGCCAACGAAACCGTTGCAGATTTGCCTTGCCTCTTGGGTTCTCAAACGGGGTTTCCCTACTGCCTCCGCCTAATCTATCGTTTTCTCACGAATTAGGTGAGAAATGTCACTTTTTCCGATAACTGCCCTAACTTCTTCAAGCGAAAGGGTGCAATGTTGCCACTTATGATTATCTTAAATTTCAGTGATTAACGGCATTTAGAACCCAGAAAAATGAACTTGCCACAAAATTAAATCAGACACTTAAAAATGGAAATTTTTTCACATCCGCATACCATTTTTCTTCTCTCTTAGCACCAACCAAGCCCCATCGCTCTATCTTTCTTCGCATTGACAATAATAACAAACGCAATTTACTTCCACGGGCTTGAAAAGAAAGGCTCTTTGCAAAAAAAAGGGGCAAAATAATCAAATGCGAACTGGTTCGAATCTCCGCCTGGATTTTTTTAAGCTGGCACTATTTACTAGGGCGGTTACCACCGTGACTGGGCATCACATGGTGGGGAGTTGGGGCTTGCCCTGGCTGACATCCGCCTGATAAGAAGCAACACAGCCTAGACAAAGCTGACAGTGAACTCATCCGAAATCCCATTGATGACCAACCGATAGTTGTCTCGTTTAATCCAAGGCTATCGACGATTCGCCCCCACTCAGTAGGTCTCTCGGTTGGATTACCATCTTTTTTGAATGTTACTCTGGGGCTGGGTGCGCCAGAGGGAGGGAAGGAGGGAGGGTGTTAAAACTAGCCACAAATACATAATTCACTAGAACGACTATCCTAAAACTTGACACAGCGAGATTTCTATACATGAAATTTAAACACTGAATTAACAAATTTTGTTGATAGATTAAATAGTTTCGTATTTCCTTTTTGTACCTATTACAATTGGTAGTCTGAAGTAGTAGTTTCTTATCCATAGACATTTTTTTGAAAAGTTGCGGACCTCCCAAATTACTCTGTTCATAAATAATTTTGTTCTAAAGATTGGACAAATAAGGTTAATATTATTACTCCTGGTGTTTGTACTATTTTCAATTACCTTGAATATTGAACTTCTCTGACTATTATAGATTAACAGTAATGTGAAGTATTGGTGTATAAAAGCAAGTTTTAAAATTTTCCAATCAGAGTAGATATTGGTAGTAGAATCGAACTTAAGAAAAAATATACATCACATTATTTTATTTTTATTGGGCCTAAAAATAGTGAACTCATCTGAAATCCCATTGATTTCTTAAAATGGAGGGTTAAATTATTACAAAACACGCTTTGTTTTCTGTTGCTAAATTAGCTGCGAAACAATTTCAATATCACACACCTAATTCCATAGTATTCTAATTTATGAAGTAAAGTTTTACGGTCTAAAGCAGGGGGTCCCAACAGGGGTCCACATGGGTCTTCAGATTACCTTACCCATGCATCACACAAAGAGAAAAACAAAAGAATATTCCACTGGATATTTGTCATATGGTTTTATTAAATCGCCACAAAATACCACAAAACTGATGTGTCTCATATGTTTGACCGTGCTATCCAATGATAGCATGAAGCCATCTAAGCTTCATAACTATTTGGAGACAAAATATTGTGAAAAGAAAAATAAATCGTTGGAGTATTTTCAAAAAATACGAGACAGTTTTCAACGAATAAACAAGTTGGATGATATTTTTAGTAAACAACCAAGCAATAAAAATAGCAATTTATTAGTATCGTATGAAATTAGAGAAATAATTGCAAAAGCTGGAAAGCCACATAACATTGGCGAATCTGTCATATTGCCTTCGTTATCAGCTGTGATTTCAACAATGTTAAACAAAAATGCACGTGAAATTACAGATAAACTTCCTTTGAGCTGTAACTCAGTATCCAGGCGCATTGATAAAATGGCTGAAGACAGTGGTCCTGGCCTAAATGGCGCCCTGAGCAAGCCTTACCTTCAGTGCCCCCCCCCCTCCTCACACGGAAAATTTGCCAACATACATTTAAATCCACTTAAAATAAAGAACAGAAATAATTTGTCCAAAAAAACTTTATTGGACAAATTTTGGGAGCTTAAATAGAAAAACAAAGACTACTCCGACTTCTCCTGCTTATGTGCAAATACGAAAAGCGGTAGGAAGGACACACACATATATATATATATATATATATATATATATATATATATATATACACAATTTTAACTTATAGTATATTTTACCGATATTTTATAATTGGTGACCTTTTCAAATAATGTCTTGTTGGCCTTTTCGAGTTTTCTTCATATGTATTAACTTTGTAAACTTATTCTAGCCCGAAGATGAAAACTTGTAGTTTTCGAAACGTTGTGAAAAATTAAAAGATGCTGCATCCGTTTCTCGTGGCTCTGGGATTTATCCTCAATATTAAATGCAGGCTTCACGGCCCAGCTCCATATATATATATATATATATATATATATATATATATATATATATATATATATATATATATATATATATATATATATATATATATATATATATATCTATATATATATATATATATATATATATATATATATATATATATATATATATATATATATATATATATATATATATATATATATATATATAATATTGAGGATAAATCCCAGAGCCACGAGAAACGCATGCAGCATCTTTTAATTTTTCACAACGTTTCGAAAACTACAAGTTTTCATCTTCAGGCTAGAATAAGTTTACAAAGTTAATATATATGAAGAAAACTTGAAAAGGCCAACAAGACATTATTTTAAAGAGTGATCAATTCTAAAATATCAGTAAAATGTACTATAAGTTAAAACTTTTAAATATGACTTAGCAACAGTTAGATTTGCTTTAAAACCGACTCAAAAATTGCTAATATATACGAAGAAAACTTAAAAAGGCCAACAAGACATTATTTTAAAAGGTGACGAATTATAAAATATCAGTAAAATGTACTATAAGTTAAATTTTTGTTATTAAATATGACGGCAACAGTTAAATTTGCTTTAAGACTTGACTAAAAAATTAGTTAATAAATTTAAGGATTATTGCAGAAATTAATTAAAAACTATAAGAGAAATTGACCTGGCATTATTTAAAGATAGTTAATTTAAACTTGGTTAATTTTGTAAAGACTGTAAGAGTTAAAAAACATTTAATATAAAAAAGGTAAATTTGGGTACTTACTAAAGCGGATTCATCCTAGAGAATGAATGGTGGGTTTAACAAGGGGCTAGTATTTATAGGTTACAGTGACGCTTGGTTTGTTAAAAAGCAAACCAACTAACAAACTATAGTTAAAATTAGTTAATTAATAATGATATTGCATTTAAATCTTCATTGAGTGTAGGTTTGTAGTGTTTGATATATAAAGATTCGAGGGTTCTTAGGCAATGTTTGTTGTTGTTAAAGGCTAATACTTCAAAATTCTCAATAGAAATGTCAGTTTTACAGCTTATGGTGTGTTCCCTAATAGATGACTTTTCCTTTTTATTTAATATTTTGTTTGTGCGCTAACTATTTCTCATATGAGCAGAGAGCCTAGCTCCAAGAGACCTGACAGTGCTGCCAATGTAAGAGGCTCCAGTACAACTGGGACATTTAAATAAATAAACATTATCACTGCGGAACTCCAAAGAGATAGGATCTTTACTGTTAAAGAAACTTCCTATCGATAGTTTGTTTACAAAAACTATTTGTGGGTTGATTTGGGGAAAATATCTTTTAAAAATAAATAGGATTTTTCCTTTAAAAGTATCGTTTAAAAAACCCATCTCTGAAATTAGTAAATATATGGGCATTTTAGGAACTTCTCTGCAGGGTTGAGGGGGGTCAATGAGATTATCAAATAGCTTTTTTAAAACTATCTTATAGGTCAGAAGGAAATAATTTTTTTAGAAAATACTTCCTAAGAAAAATAAATTCATTATGGATTGATTGGTAAGTGGATGATAGCGAGAAACTTCTATGTATTAAAGTTTTTACAGTGGATATTTTGTATCTGAAATCACAAAAACTGAAGTAGTTCAAACCTAGTCCTGTGAAAGTTTTTTTTCGGTGAATGGTTGTTTGAATTTTCCGTTGGTCATTATCTCGGGTGATTAAAAGGTCAAGAAAGGGCATCTTATCATTTGACTCTACTTCCATGGTGAATTTGATGTTAGGGTGTAAAGTGTTCAAAAAATTAAAGAAAAGTTGGCTATGTGCAGGATTATTAAAAATTGCCAAGGAATCATCAACAAAACGGCGCTAGAAGGAGGGTTTGTAATCTAAATTAGTAGAAAACATTTGATCTTCGAGATGTGTCATAAAAAAGTCAGCTGCAAGTGGTCCCATTGGAGAACCCATTGCAACACCATCGATCTGGCAGTGAACTTTATTATTAAACGTGAACCAAGATTCAGAAAGACTTAATTCCAGCGCCTTTTTTAATTGGCTTCGTGAAAATCCATGAAAAGTATTTTGGGAATGGAATACCTTATTTAATATTAAACTGATTGTATAGTTTAAGGAAATGTTAGTAAATAAAGATTCAACATCATAACTCACCATATATCCATCGTTAACTTTGCTGAGTAATTCCTCTTTAAACTTATAGGAGTTTTGTATGGAGAACTGATTTTTAGATAAAGGTGAAAGTATTTTAACTAGATATTTGGCCAGTTTGTATGATGGTAAAGAATAAGAGGCAAGTATGGGTCTCAAAGGGACTCCTTCTTTGTGTATTTTTGGTAGAAAATACATGGATGCTAAATAACTGGAAGATACAAATAATTCATCTTTAGGAATAATTGATGCCTGCTTACGTTGTGTTAAGAAACGATTAACTTTATCTTCGAATCGTAGAAGAATAGTTTTAGGTAAATCATTGATAGGTTCAAATTTTGTTCTGTCATTCAATATACTATGGGCTTTTTGTACATAGTCCTCCCTATCAAGGATCACTACACCCTTCGCCTTATCAGGCTTAGTAACTATTATATCCTTATTGCCCGCAAGTGTCCGTAATACTTTTCTATCTTTAGGCTTAATTATGAAATTCGAACTTCTAGATGAATGTATTTTAGAATAAAATTCGCTGGAGAGAGAAGATAACTCAAAACAAAAGTCAGTAAAGTTTCCTTTAAGAGGTAGATCCTTAACCTTGCGTGCCATATTTTCAAAATACAGCATGAATTTAGGTTTAGCTATTTTGTAAAAAGGGAGTTTAAATTCAAGTCCCAAAGTAAGCAGAAATTTTTCACGAAAGCTTAAAGTAGTACGTGACAAGTTGATAACTACTTTTTCCGGATCCATAAAGGTTGAGAAGGACAATCCCAAATTCGACAACTTTCTGGTGTGTCTTTGTATACATACATTTTGGTGAAATATTTTAGTTTTATGCCAAAAATACCTTATTAGGAGAATGTCTAAAAGAGCCTGAAGTTTTCGTTGTAGAGTTTGGTTTTACAGGCAAGTAGAGATGCTCTGATTTTCTCCTTGGTAACTGGAGAGTCATAGCACCCCTTGATTTGTCCTTTCCTGACTCCTGCCACCACGTCTTCTGTGGTGATATCTTTTTATAAATGTTTTGTGAGTTTAGAGCTAGGGTGAGTCGGATTTCTCTGCCGTCTAACTCGAGCTCTTCCTCTTTTTTGTTATGTGTCAGCTTCCTGAATCTTTGGTTCTTCTTTGTTGTTTTTTTGGTTTTCTTCTGCCTGGACAAGCTAGGTGGAGGTGCTAGGGCGCCGGCTTGTTGATGTTGAGACTTCGTTGATGTTATTTCTTAGGTTTTTCCTGTATCCGGGCTTTCTGCTGTTTGTGCTGGTTTTGTCTTTGGGTACGTTGCCGAGAGGACTTTTTCGGATTGTGGATTGTCCTGGAATTTGATCGTTTCCATGTTGTTTGCCGCCAGCATCTTGTTCATTTTAGTGTTGAATGAACCAGGACATGCTAGGTTTATCACATGTGCATGCAGAATGCATGCCAGCATTTTAGTAGAGGTAGTTTCGCTCAGTTGCAATACAATCTGAGGTTGTGTTGGCGTAACGTTCGGATGTGTTTGGATTTTAGCAGTTGCGGCGTAAGACTTTTTTGGTCTGTCCGCTGCCTCTCTTTTCTTTTTAGCTCATCTTTTCTGGCTGGGCCTTGCTTGATCAGGGTGCGGTGATTCCCCGCACAGTTAATGAACATTTTTGTGTCGCTAACGCAGTGCATCTAGTCGTGTCCTGTCTGTGCGCACTCGGGGCAGATCTTTGCTTTCCCGGAGTCGGGGCAGGAGCTGGTTGAATGATCTTCGATCTTGTAGCAATTAAAGCAGGTTAGAAGTTCGAAAAATCTTTCCCGCTCAACTTGCTCTGTGGAGATTATCATATAGAACAGTTTAGGCCTTTCTCCTTGGCTTTGGCTGTCATTTCCATGTTCACGAAGAAGACTTTGAATACATGAGAGAGGTTTCGGAACTTGACTACTTCTGTCACTTCAGCCCATTGATGGTTCCTCTTGATCTCTTCCTTAATGGCTTTAGCTAATCTTTCTCCCACCCATGGGTCCACTCTTCTGCATATGATCGCCTTCCTTGCTGTCAGTGCTGGAGATGGCCGTAGTTCTATTCCAATCTTGCCCAGCTCTTTCGTGCCTTCCGCTGTGGTGAGTTTCTCTAGGTCATCTTGCGTGTGGCAGATGACTGTACAGCCTCTGTCTGTATCGATTAGCCGTCTAAGGCCAATTCAAAGTTTGTCGAAGATTACTACACATACTTCCGCCTTTTCAGGTTTTTCGTTACCAATGAGTCTCAATGGAACTCGAAAGTCCAGCGGCTTTCCCCTCCCGCTCATGGTGAGGGTGTCTTCTCATTAATTTGGAGGCCTTCACCGATCTAGTCGTGACAGAAACAGGAGAAATCTCTAATCAGTCCGTCCCGACCGAGGAGTGCCATAACAGGAGAAATCTCCAATCAGTCCGACTCTCTTTATTGGATCTGTAAGGCAGAGAAGTTCAGGCTCAGGGGTCCCGAGAACTCCACCACTATAGCCCTGGTAGAAACAGGAGGTATCTCGAATCCATCCACCAGGGCCTTGTCCCCTATCGAGAGGCAGCAGAAACCGGAGGAATCTTTAATCAGTCAGCTGCCTCTCAGCTGGGGAATAGTGTAACAGTCAACAGGGCGTCCCTCGAGGTAAACGCTTGAGGCCCACAAAACCCACACAAGAGAGAGTGGTGCTACAGCAACGATTCCCCAGAGTCTACGAGACCATCCTCAACTTGGGCTATAGCAGACCCATAGACTTTCGCTTCGTTCAGTTTCTCAGAAGTCAACTGAACTCCACGCTAGGAATAGAAATCAGAGACAAATTGAATAGTCTGATTGAAAAAAATAGACACTGAGAGGAACCCGAAGTCCTTTTGGACGACCATGAACAAATTAAAAGGGAACGCTCGCACCCTAGGCCAATCTGAAATCAAGCATAAAAGAACTACGGCGTCACTTCCAGCGAGAAAAGGAAGCTGTTCCGCGGGGTCTGGGAGAATGTCTTCAAAATATCAGACGAAGAAGAAGAAGAAGATTTTGACCTAGGCTTTGAGGACCAGGTTTTTGAGGATATGGAAAGGAGAGAAGGCAAGTTTGACCCTTATAGAACCACATGCTTCCATCGGTTTTAAGGTAACTTTTAAGAAGGAAAGAGAATAACAATGGAGGAACTATCAAATGCAATTTCTTTCTTCAAGTCTAAAGCCCCGGGGCTCAGCCCAATTACCACCAGGCTAAAAGAAGCTCTGGAGAAACTTAGGGCCAGGCTGCTGAAACTATTCAACGCGTCTCTAGCAATGGGCTACTTCCCGGATAGCCTGAGGACCTCCAAAATGATATTCATACCCAAACCGGGAAAACCATCAAACCAGGTCATGAATTATAGACCCATCTCACTGCTGGAGACCATTGGGAAGGTTTTGGAAAAAATTCTCAACAGCAGATTGGCAAAACACCTAGCATAAAAAAACTTACTGAACTAAGAAAAAACACGGATTTAGAGAGCACCGAGGCACGGAGACAGAAATAGCCCATATGCTGCAACACGCGGCAGCATGGCGAGCTAGAGGTTGCTGGGTTTACGTCATCTGCAGGGACGTAAAGAAGGCTTTCGATAAAGTTCGGATCGAAGGCCTGAAATACAAAATCTCAAGACTGAAACTCACTCCCCAATTCGGAAAGATCCTATGTAGCTATTTAACCAATAGGCGAACGGTGATAGCCTTGAAGGGCATACAGGGCAAGCCTTCGACTTCGCTTCCGGTGTTCCACAAGGAGGATGCCTTAGCCCCACTCTCTTCACCCTCTACACGAGACACATCCCTAAACCAATCGACGGAAAAACACTAAACATACAATACGCGGATGATGTCACCCAAGTAGTAGTGCGGAGGACAAAGTCGGCAAGGCTGATGGCCAGAGCCACGGCAGCAGAAGCCGAAAAAATCTCAAACTTTGAAAGACGCTAGAAAATGAAAAACAATTGTGTCTAAGTTCTCTGTAACTGCAATAGGGAGACATCGTACCGTCCCTTTCAATATAAGAGACACCGATATTGAATACTCTCCTCACGCGTCTATTCTCGGATACAGACTCTCCAGTTCCGGAATGATCAAACACGTGAGCACCAGAATCGGATATGCAAAAGCTGAACTAGACAAACTTCACCGATTTAGAAACCTCACAATAGCGAACAAGAAAAAGCTATACATCAGTTTGGTTAGATCCAAACTGGTGTACCCCAGTATACCGCTTAACGCAGCATCTAACAAAAACATGTCGATGCTTCAAATAGTGCAGAACCAAGGACTTCGTTTCATCACTGGCACCAAGTGGTTCGACTTCCGGACCTCGAGAAGCCTGCACGAGCAAACAGGAATTGAGCCTTTAAACCTGTATCTCTACAAAAGAGGAAGAGACATTTGGGAGAAACTGGAAAGCATTACCTCCCAAACACTAAAAGAGCCGAGCCAACCCCAAGATTTAGGTAAATGAACTAAATATATATATATATATATATATATATATATATATATATATATATATATATATATATATATATATATATATATATATATATATATATATATATATATATATATATATATATATATATATATATATATATATATATATATATATATATATATATATATATATATATGGGAAATATAACTATAAATATGAATATGTAACACGGAAGGAAACTGAATAAAAAGCGGATTGGAGTTAGTACTTTCGTCTATTCAACATTTTCAAACTCAATGGTAAGAAAAATAAGACATCAGTATTTATACAAAGCACGTTTCCCTATTTGATAGCATTAAAATGTTGACCTCATAGGGAAACGTGCTTTGTATAAATACTTGTTGTCTTATTTTTCTTACCATTGAGTTTTAAAATGTCGAATAGACGAAAGTACTAACTCCAATCCGCTTTTTATTCAGTTTCCTTCCGTGGTACACATATATATATATATATATATATATATATATATATATATATATACAGGTAAATATATATAATTTTTAAATATGTACAAAAAAAAGTTCACGAAAAAATTTAAGAATCAAAACCAATGTAGATGGCCCGAACACCAGGCACCTAAACTAAAATTCTAATGCTTCTTTCATTTCCGCACTATTTCCCCCCCCCCTCTTTTATTAGCTAATCCCCCCCCTCTTTTTCACAACTTTCTCTAGAAAAAGTTAAAAGGAAAATTTTAAACATAAAAGTGCCATTAAAAATCTGCTGAATTCTGATTGGCTAACTTTTGTATAGCTAATGTTTACGTATAATAGCTATATATAGAGCAGCGTTTTCTGAAAATAGATAGGACTGCGCTACGCTCTGATTAGATTTACTCCAGCCACACTTAGAAAACTTTCGAAGTCCTATTCTACATAGCTTCAACTACAAGATTTTTACATAGTTGAAGATATCCTCTACGCGTCAAGACCGCTGACTTTACTGCTACACGATTGTAGTGTCGCGGGCGTAGACGCGCGTGCACGCGAGAGCACCCGTCGGACGGCGACGTTTCTCGCCTTGGATTTTCCTATCCATATCTCAGCAGCACACCTCGTTCCTAATAACTTCTCTGCTAGTCGAGGCCTGTAGAGATCACCGGTTTCTGTCGTGTCCGAACCCCGGAAGCAACCCCTACAGGGAGCGCGAAGAAGGGGGCCCCATTAGAGGGCGGAGTGGACAGAACCGGCAGGTGGTCCCTGCTTAGACATTTTAGTATAGGTAGGGCAGAGCAAGGCAAAACGATTTGATAGTTTAGGAAAACTATTTAAATAGATTGGTAGGCCCCGTGGAAAAGGCACCACCCCCCGGTGCCCGTCATGGACGACTCCAAGGGTGAGAAAAGGATTCCGCTCTGGGTCATAGAGCGCCACCCCAAGCCGACGAGGAAGACTGTTTTCCAGACTATCTTTGCCAACATCGGAGTTGCACTATGCCGATTGGTGGACCAGGCCTACGATTACTGGCTATATGTGACAACAACCTCGACGTCGACAAGCTACTAGGTGTAAGCTCCCGCTCAAAACTGGAAGAAATTGGCTTGTCACATAAGCTCCCACCGCACGTGTCTGCCCAGAGGTCAATCATCTGCCGTCGCCTTGATAGTTGGGCCTGGGCACATAGTGAAGAAGAGATAAAGGCCGAAATCGAGGAAAAACAAAGCTGAGCCAAGGTTGATGAGATATATAAATTTAAAAATCGTGAGGGTGGTGAGTACACCCACTTCTTCAAAGCGACCTTTCAAACAACGGAGATGGCCGCCAAAGCATCAGAGGCAGGATTAATTTTGTTCTGTACCAGGATCTCATCCTCGTGCATTGATAGAAAGAGACCTTTGTTTTGGTGCAGGTCTGATTCTCGCGCTACGCTTTAGAGCAGCAAACGACTAAAGAATGTACATTCCAGGGTAAAGTCTGTTCAGAGTGCGCCGAAACCGGTCACACCTGGAAAAAATGTACCAATGGGGGAACAAAGAAGTGCTTAAATTGCGGAAGCCCTCACCGCACACCATCCATGTCATGCCCCATGCAAAAGACCCTGGTTAACGAGAAAAAAAGAACCTGCACGAAGAAAAGACCTGTAAGGCAAACACCACCTACGCCCAGGCGACGCAAAACCAAGACAAGGGCAAAACTTTATTACAGCTGGTCCCATCAATGAACCTGGATCGATCTGGTTATGTACGTGATTCACGCCCATTTTGTCAATATTGCAAAACCTAGAAGCTACGCCACAGAACTTAACAGAATGCTGACCCAAAGCGGGATGAAACCTATGTGGTTCCCCGACAACCCCCCTTCGACTGAACTTTATCAAACCCAGACGGGAAGCAAGCCTAGAACTACTTCAAGAAGCCGATCAAAGTCCAGGGACCCCTGACTGAATAAGCAGGTAGATACCACAACCCCCGAGATAATGAAGACCGATCTGCCGGCCCAAAAGACGAATGCCCAGCAAGGAGCGAGTCATCGTAGCAAGCCCCCCCAAATAGGACAGGAAGAGGGCACTTATGCGAAAGACTACAGATGTGAACATGATAATTTATGCCTCAACATCGTCACCACTCCCGAGACTAGCTAAAGTCAAAGACATAATCGAGGGAGTATTAAAAAGGAGGTTTAAGTACGACTACGACAGTAACGACACCGATGAAGAAATGCTTTCGGCTCTCAAAGGAGGTAACATTGAAGTCTGCCCCGAGTCATGCTTCAACTTATCTCAAGAAAAGTCAAAAAAGAAAAGGTCAGGGTAGTGAGGTCGCCAGCACGCGAAGAGCAAGCAAAGGTCCAGAATACCCAGGACGAATAATATGGCTTACAATACTATGTTTATTAGCAGAATTAAGATCTTCTCGCTAAATGTCAATGGTTGGGAAAATAAAAAATTCGCATACAACAACAACATACGCGAAGTAGACCCGGACATAGTTCTAATCTCGGAACATGGCCTCAGTACAGATGCGAACCTCCTGAGAATTTATAACTATAATGTTATTAAGGCCAACCATTCTAACGAAAGATATGATGGTGTCACAATAGCTGCATGAAAGGGCATCAAGTACAGGGAAAAGGCAGATCTATAAGAATCCTATCTGGCCATTAAGATCAAAACAACCATCGACTACCTTGTCATAGCTGTGGGCTACCAACCCCCAAGACGGCCATATCTCCTCATCCCCAACTTCATCCGACTTTTCAGAAGAAACATCTCAACCATCCTGATCAGAGACCTCAATGCCCGATGCAGAGAAGCGGGTTACACAACTGGATTCAACAGATCGGGAACCTCCCTGAGCCTGCTCATTGATCGAGATCTGGTGCGTAGAGTCGGTCCGGAATTTCCGACGTACCTGACAAGAAGATCCTCAACGACCCCAGATATCGTCCTCGTAAACTCCAAATTTGCCCTGAACCAAGCGATAGTACCTGCCCATACACCTCATCGGACCATGTAAGTATGGTCACTACTGTCTCAATCTCCCCTATACAGGTGGAGATTTCATCCCAGAGGTGAATGCCCAAAGCAAATTGCGAAGAATATAGAAGACTATTACAGGACTACCGACTGAACCAACTGGACGGGTCGACACTATAAGAACTCGACAGTCACCTAGATGACATTATGACGAGGCTAAAGGAGGCAGACAGGGTAGTCATTCCTAGTGTCGAATACAAGACTCTCCCAGCGCCACGATGGGATGAGAATATAATAGAAAAGAAGATCAAGCTGGACGAACTGGTCATGGAGATAAGTCGGCTTGGGTATACGGCAGACCGCTCCTGGGAGATTTGGAACCTCTGTTTGAAACTGAAACTCCTGATAGCAGAAAAGTCGAAAATGATCTGGGATAGAATGAAAGAAGGGATAGACGCAGAAGGTGTTTTTAGGAAGTTTTGGAGCCAAATTAAGAGGCTTAGTGGCACACTCCCTGCCCAAAATAACATCAACATCATAGTGAACGGGAGAAAAATCTCAGAAGACCAAGAAATCGAGCACCTTTTCAGGGATCATTGGTAAAGAAAGTTTACCATCACAGATGAGGAGAACCAGGACTTTGATATGGAGTACGAGGAGGAGATCTTGGCGGACCTGGAGGCTCGAGGGCCAGTCTTTACTTTCTTCCATTTCGTCGATACTACCAGAAAAATAGAGGAGGAGGGTAGACCATTCACCCAAGATGAGTTTGAGGCTGCTCTCAAAAGTTTTAAACAAAAAGGCTCAGGCATTTCGGGCATTACTAAGGCTCACTTGACCAATGCTCCCGAAAACATCAACATGGCGATTTTAAGCCTGTTCAACGCCTGTCTCAACACTCAAGAGGGCTAAAAGGATCTTTCTTTTAAAGCCGGGAAAACCCAAAGGGGAAGTGAAAAGCTACAGGCCCATATCGCTCCTGGAGTTCATTGGGAAACTCATTGAGAAATTGGTTAATGATAGGCTGGGGGACTTTCTTGAAGAAAATGTTTGTTACAACGAGCAACAACAGGGATTCCGGAGACACCTGGGAACTGAAACAGCCCTTGCCCTGTTGACTGAGAACGTTGCCGTTGCAAAGGCTGAAAACAAAAGGGTAGATTTAGTACCAGGGATGTCTCATCTGCCTTTGATAAGGTATGGATCCCAGGACTAAAAAAAAGAAACTACGACCTACGCATGGACACAAACATCACCAGACTTCTTTGTGACTACCTTGAGGACCGCGAGGCGACCATAAAAATCAACAACATCGAAGGACAGCCATTTCCCATGGGGACTGGGGTACCTCAAGGAGGTTGTCTAAGTCCGACCCTGTATACGATCTACACAAGCGATCTTCCCTTTTCCACCCAGGATTACGCAAACTATATCCAGCTGGCCAACGATATCTCGCAATTGATCACCAGCGATTATCTCAATCCCCATCGAAATCGCGAATAGAACGGTAGGGGAAATAAACAACCTCAATGCCTACGAGGCTCGTAATAAGATCCGCACTAATGTGGAAAAATTTTAAGTCCTCCCCATCGGACGTAAAAAAACGGCCGACATTCTAGCGCGAGACGAATTTTATCCATACACTCGTGAAGCCCGAGTCCTAGGCTTAAAAATAACATCATCAGGATACGGCGTTCATATCAATACAAAAGTCGCACAAGCCAAGCAACGATTACGCCAACTGTACAGATTTATGGGACTCTCCCTCCGGAACAAAAGGAAATTGTACCTGGCCCTGGTGAGACCAATCCTGTTATATCCCACCATCCCGATGCACCTAGAGTAATACCCTGTTGAAGAAAGTGCAGGCGGTACAAAACCAGGCTCTCCATTTCATTTTTAATGCATCTAAATTGGACCGCATCCCCACGACCAGACTTCACGCCCTCGCAGAAGTGGAACCTCTAAACGGAATCTTACATAATAGGGCGAAATCGATTTGGAGGAAAATCCAAGAGAGAATAAACCAAGAAATACGACAACCCAATATGGATAACCGACTACGACACTACAAACGCGGATTCAAAAGCAGCCGTCTGCGTACGCAGGAGGATGTGTTACCTTTATTTAGATAAAGAATACCTGAAAAACTCAACAAATTTCACAAAAAGGACAATGATAACCATTGTTCATATATGTTTTATAAAAAATTAAAAAGAAGAAGATCCGTAGTGGACAAATATCAAATAAAATAACATTAAATCAACAAATTATAAATAAAATTAATAAAAAGATCCGAAGTGGACAAAAGTAAAAATAAAATAACATGTAGAACGTACTCAAATTATAAATAAACTCTAAATCCCAAACACCGAGTCAAACAAATACAAAGGCTTGAATGCTTAATTTTCACATCAAAAACGCTAAGAAATAAGAAGACGACGAGAAGACTATGCCAGATAAGCTGGCACACATCCTCTTCCACTATAATACTTTTTCTTACTATAACCTCTCCTACTATCTTACACCCATTTTTTCCCATCTTTTATTATCCAATCCGATCCAATAGATAGACTGTTGGGAATTCTTGGGAAATTTTTGCCTACGCCTCCGAAAATCTGGTTTCTAATTTTAGAACCAGATTTCACAAAAGAGAGTACTATACTGGTGTCAAACTCATCTTCATCATAATTCACCACTAATCATCTCTCCTTTGCAGCGGCCCCACTTAGGCAGATGACTGCTTAAGTCCCCGGCCTATCCTCCTGCGTAAACCGCTGTCAGATGTGAAAGGGGGTTGCCATTCATGTTTCGTCCCAACTATGCTAGGCAGTTGCTTGGCCATAATTGGAGGCATTGGAGGAAGCTGGTTTGAGGAATAGCCCACAGCTGATAACAATATCAGAAACTCTTCCGGATAAGGGACGGACTGCTACCCCCACTGCTCATCCCAGCGGGGGCCCCTTCCATGATCATAGAGGGACACACAACCGCCTCATGGTATGTTGGGATGCGGTCGCGATTAAAATACCCTCGGGGGGGCGGCGTTGTCAATAAGTCCGCCATACAATCACATCCCAGAGAGGATCCTACCCGGATTCATCTCATCCATCGTTATCATCCATCCAAAAGGCAATTCCCATTTCCATCCAGGCGGCTGGTGAGCGCGGGGGATGGGGGTCTCTCTTCATCCCCAAGAAAAACCAAATATCATAAAACGTAAAATATATATATATATATATATATATATATATATATATATATATATATATATATATATATATATATATATATATATATACATATATATATATATATATATATATATATATATATATATATATATATATATATATATATATATATATACACGTAAAATTGAAGCCGTGCAACCAACCAAGAAAAACAGAGCTTGGTAAAGACGATTTGCACACGCAGTCAGAGGGGCTGCAAACACACCAAAATGGCATCCCACCCAGCCACAATAGTCCCATTAAAGACAATAGGTGGAAAACCTAAGCCGGACTGAGGTACGGTGTTCAAGACGATCTTTGGTAAGCTGAACATGGCTATCCCCAGACTGATAGACACCCCAGTCGGTTACCCCGCAATCTGCGAGAAAGAGGCAGATGGGGAGACGCTGACTAAGGAAGAAGGACAGCGGGTGCTAGAGGAGATAAACTTCCAGCCCAGCACTCCCCCTCAGATCCAGGCACATCGCAGCGTGGTGTGCAGACAGCTCGACCCCGGGATCGGTCAACATAATAAGGAAGAAATAAAGGAGGAGATAACCAGAAACCAGTCGTGGCCAACGTGGTGGAAGTCGTGAAGTTCCGTAATAAACGGGACAACACTGAACACCAACACGTTTCCAAAGTCATACTTAGTGATACACAGATGGCCCAGATGGCCAAAGAAAGGGGATTAGTACTCTTTAATGCTAAGATCAGCGCTGACCAGATGGAGAGCGAAGAGTTCACCCCCATCCAGATATGCTTCCGGTGCTTCAAGATGGAACATCATACAACTAAAGATTGTAAGGAGAAAAGTATCACGTGCTCTAGATGCAGTGGTAAAGGCCATGGATGGCGAGAGTACACGGCAGCAGTGGAAAAGTGTCCAAACTGCGG
Source organism: Ceratothoa steindachneri (assembly GCA_963969495.1). Classification (NCBI taxonomy): domain Eukaryota; kingdom Metazoa; phylum Arthropoda; class Malacostraca; order Isopoda; family Cymothoidae; genus Ceratothoa; species Ceratothoa steindachneri. Next base: position 31,760,891 of record OZ018322.1, read on the forward strand.
ACTGAACCACGGAACGATGGCCATGTCCTGTCCCCAAAAGAAAGATCTGACAAAGAAAAAGAAAGCTGAGGAAACGAGGAGGAATAATATCTCATATGCCCAAGCAACAGGAACAGCCCCAAACAGAGTGACGGAAAAGCAACAGCCGAAGACTTATCTCAAACTAGAGAATGAGAATTCGACTAACATACTTACGTGCATATTATTTGCGCACGTAAATAATCTTACAAGCCAGGAACGTTCTCGAAAACACTGAATCTCATGCAGAAAAAGAACGGCATGTCTGAGATGTGGTTTTCGGACGACCCACCATCGGGAGACGTGCTGCAGCTTCAATTTCTCTCAAAAGGTGCACCAGAGGCACCCGCGACTCCATTTTCTCCGGAGAAGAGACCATCAGAGTCTGCAAAATAAGTAAAAACCACGCCTGGAAAAATAAACTCAACTAGGCCAGACCCCAGATTGGAGGCACAAAGGCGCCGTGAAAAGAAGGAAAGTAAAGCGTCAAGAAGGATTAAAGAAGCAGAGGGCAACCTCGCGAGCCAATCATCCTCGAAATCTGATGCTGAGGAGGCCGAAAACAGGGAGACTAAGAGCCCCGTAAGCTCAAGAAGTAGGTCGAAGACCTTGAAACGTACTTACAAGTACGATGGAGAGGAGATCGAGCTCAAAATAATTACAAACGAGCAGACCCCATACCCCGAGAAGCTCTCCGCCAAGGAGATACTTCAGGGTGTCCAACAAAAGATAATTAAATGGACCTACTCAGCACCAGAACGAGAATCAGACATTGAACAAGCGATGCAGGAAGGCACGGTAAAACTACACAAAGACTCCTGCATCACCCTAAGTGATGCAGAATACAAGAAGATACGAAACGGCAAAAACCACAACACATAAGACACACCAAAAGAACAAAAACACAGGAACAAGAAAACATGGAGAATATAAACAACGCTCTAAAATTACTCACACTGAATGTGAATGGATGGAGGGGAAAGTCCATTCCTTACGGTAACATCTTCCGTAAGGTGGACCCGGACATCATTCTCATATTAGAACACGGCGTCAACACAAACACGGACACTATAAAAATACACAATTACACAGTAATAGAAAAGAACCATACACAAGAAAGGTACGATGGCGCAGCCATAGCTATCAGAAAAAAAACATAAAGTTCAAAACACTACCGTACTTAGACGAATCATTCGTAGCTGTCGAGATCCCGACCCTGGTTGGAGGCCTAACTGTGGCGGCAGCCTACCAGCCTCCCAAGTGACAGTACCTACCGATTAACAACTTCTTCACCCTCTTCGTGCACAAAAGGCTAGCGTTGCTAGGCGGGGACCTAAACGCCAGTTGCCGTGCATCTGGCTACAGGTGCGTCGACCAAAGGGGACGAAACCTGGAGCTACTATTCGAAAGAAATAGGCTCCGGAGAGTTGGACCAGACTTCCCAACTTATCTAACATGATGCTCGGTGACAAAACCAGACATTGTGTTAGCAAGTCCAGAATTCCCCTTCAAAATCGCTAACGCCCCAGGCCAGTGGTCCCGAGCGATCATATCCCAATTATCACTACCATTTCGTTTGCGCCAATGCTCAAGCCCATCACACTTAGGAAAAGTTACGCGAAAGCTAACTGGGAGCAGTACAGTTTAATGCTCAGCACCTACCAGCCAGCTCACCTGGAGGACGCAAATCTTGAGGAAATTTATGAGGAGATTGACAATATCACTAATCTCCTCATTCAATCTGACGAAAGATGTGTCCCCAGAATCTCGTACAAAATGCTCCTACAACTTAGGTGGACGGACGAAATGAGGGATATCACTAGGGAACACAGGGAAATCTACGAGAAAGTCGGTAGGATAGGCCCAACCCGAAGAAGGGCAGCCCGAATGAGACAGCTAAGCGAGGAACTAAAAAACATAATCCTCGAGAAACAAGGAAATCTGGGACGATATCATAGGCAGACTAGACAGGGAGAGAAATCCTGTAAGTTTTTGGAATAGCATCCGAAGACTTAGGGGATTGCCTCCCAGGCCTGGGATAAAAATAAAGGAAGGTGACATAATTATAGAGGATCCGGATTCTCTCGAAAGGAGATTCAGGAGGTATTGGAAAGAGTTCTTTGCAATATCACCTGAGGAGAACGACGATTTCGACCAGGACTTCGAAGACCAACTGCTCGAGGACCTCAGAGCGATGATACATAGGAACCACCCACAACCGCAAGTATCTAGATAAAGAGAGATGGTTAACCACGGGCGCCCTATTACCATTGAAGAGACAATTAACACCATAAGGTCCTTCAAACAAAGGGTCTCCGGTTGGTCTGGGCTCACTAATAACAACCTAGTGAATGCCTCATGGCAAATTATTCAGGGCATGGTGAACACCATGAACGCATCTCTGAATACAGGCTACTTCCCTGACGGGTATAAGGTGGCTAAAATCATCTTTATCCCGAAAGGGAATAAGCCCCCAGACCAAGTAGCTAACTATCGCCCAATATCTCTCCTAGAAATACCTGGCAAGATCTTCGAGAAGATTATAGCCAACAGGCTACAAAATCAACTCGACAAGTTGGGAACGCATAACCCACAAAAACATGGTTTCAGACCAAAAAGGGGCACTGAAACGGCCCTGGCGCTCCTAACAGAAAAGATCGCACACTTTTGCTAGTCCAAAGGTACCCTCTTTGAATGGACCGTAAGGTCTCCTAGGGTACCTTCTTTCCTTGTTGTTACTCCTTGTTGTTACTTATGAGCGAAGGGTCAATATGTAGACACCGTGATGAGGGACGTGCAAAAGGCCTTCGACAAGGTTTGGCTGAGAGGACTACAATACAAGATCCTAGGTCTCCAGCTAAACCCAGTCCTGGAAAGGATTCTTTGTGACTTCATCATGGACAGATGGGCGTGTATCATGATCGAAGAGCACAAAGGATCAGAATTCGAGCTGAAAGCGGGCGTTCCCCAGGGCAGCTGCCTCAGTCCTTTGCTGTAACTGGTCTTTACCATCGACCTCCTTACTCCAATACACAGGGACACGATGTATCTGCAGTATGTAGATGACGTCACGCAGATCGTCCCCAGTAGGGTTAAGAAAGGAAGGGATCAGGCGAACAACACCATTGCAGAGATCTTAAACATCAACCAATATGAGTAAGATGGAAAATCCGGACAAACAGGGAGAAATTCAAGATCCTCCTGCTGTGCCGCAAGTTGACGTGGCCCATTGTAATAGATGGGAGGATACATGGCTACTCCGCCGAAGGCACCATCCTGGGCCTAAAAATCTCCGACCACGATTACTCGAGTCACTACAAGGAGATGCAGAATATGGCGAAGAGAGAAATCTCTAAGCTATATAGGTTCAGAAATATTAGCTCTGCGAATATCAGGAAAATATACCTGATGTTTATCCAGGCTAAGCTCATCTACCCTGCAGTGGTGACTCAAATAACCAGCCAGACCGCTATGAGGAGGCTCCAGTGAGTGCAGAACTCTGCATCCCTCTGCATAAATAAAACCAGACGAAGAGAGCATCTTCGGCAGAAGGACCTGCCCGCAGGCAGCATCTGGAGCCCACTAATGTCGCAACCCAGAAACTGGCCAAAAAGGTCTGGTCTACAATGGCAAATGATATCATCCCAGAACTAAGAAGAACTGGTGTCAGAATTAACATCCGTGCCTAGATTGTGCGGGAAGGTCACTCGAAACCGGCCCCTGCCAAGCACTAGACTCTGTTCCGAGGAAAACACAATATAAATCTACGCATAAACATAAACAACACAGAGTATGACACAATAAACTACGAGACAAAAATTAAATTCACAACTAACGACGGACAAGCAAATATAACAGATCAAACACGAGGTATAACATTAAATTTGAACACAAGTAAAGGATCGAAAACTCAACATTGCACGAAAACTAAGTAAACAATACGAGGAGACAAATACACAGAAGAACACAAAGAAGAACGCACACAGAGACAAACACTAGTCAACATTAATAAAACAAAAAATAAAAATAAGTAGTTAGAGAATAAAAATTCCGGCGATGCCCCCCAAACAAGGACAACCCTACCTTTCTTTCACCATCTATCGTCTACCGCTATCTAAATGTTCCACTATTGAGTACACCAGAAAATAGATAGTAGAGTAGAGTAGAGTTCAGTTCATCATGTGTGGTTGTGACAAAGGAGGAAAAGTTAAATGTAAAAACTGAAGATGCCCTAGCCAGACATTCTTTTTGGAAAGAAAAAGGAGAAATTATCTGGAAGAGGAATAAAGAATAACCAGGAATAAAGAGGAGTATCGCTACGAAAAGGGGGCTAAGGGGCCACCCGCGATGGACGTCAAACGGATCCCCCTCCATACCATCAGTGGAGCGGCAAAGCCAAGCCGGCAAACATTCGTGGAAACTATCCTTGGCCCGCTCAATGTAGCCCTCCTAAGACTAATTGAGATGCCCAACGGATGGGCAGCATTATGGTGGACTCCCGAGGACGTCTAAAAGATCGTGCCAGACAAAGCTAAAGAGCCCCTTCGGAAGATTGGACTTGAAGCTTCTCTCCCCCATGAAATCATAGTTCGTCAATCAGTCATCCTCAGAAAGCTCGACCCATTCTTCACGGACAACAGCTGTGAAGAAATCAAGGCCGAGCTTTCTAAGCACCAAAAATGGGCGAAAATTGCGAAGGTGGAAATGTTTGGCAAAAATATAGACAAAGTTATTTTTTCAAGCACTGAGATGGCGCAAAGGGCTATGAAGGAGGGACTCCTGGCGTTCTACCTCCAGGTAGTCCAAGAAAAAATAGAAGCAGAGGAGTTCGTCCAGATAGAAACTTACTTTAAATGCCTAGCAGTGAAAAAACACCCCACGAGTGAATGTCTAGCGGCCGAGGTCACATGCTGTGTCTGTTCCAAACCAGGACACAGATGGAAGGAGTGTGCCTCAGAAAAAACACGCTGTGTAAACTGCGGAGGGGACCGCAGGGCCTTGGCCATGAGGTGTCCCGTCCGCAAAAAAGCAATCCGGGCGAAACGTGAAAAGTACAAAAAAGAAAAGGAGGCAAAGGCAAAGAACTACGCGAAAGCAGCAACGGCTACAAGAACAACGTTCACCGAAACAACGGCACCAAAGCTGGTGATGCCAAGTGAGTGTAAAGAAATAATGACCATGGTCATCTACGCACACTTGGCAAACTTACCCAACCCCAGCACTTTTTCCGAAGAATTAAACCAGCTACTACAGAAGAACGGTTTCAAGAAAAAGCTTTGGTTTCCGCCCAATCATCCTTCACAGGAAGTGCTAAAATTTGTGGACGACTCCCAACAAAATGACACGACTTAAGAAAATGTAAAAGAACCAGCCGACAAACAACAGCAGCAGAGAAAACCACAGAAGAAGAAATAACTACAGAAGGAGAAGAGACAAAAAACGAAAGTCCCCCCAAAAGCTCAAAACTGCATACTTCCAGACCGTTCGAACGTACAGATATTGAGCTCTTGCACTCGAAAGACCGCTTACGCTACTTTCGCTTTTCAACGCCTGATTTTTTGGAGAGGATAGAAAACAAAGATCAAAGAATTACAAGGGCATTTTTGCAAGTCGAGCTTTACGGAAGAAATTGACCTCTCTCCAACGCCATCCTTTTGCCCCTACGGGAACTTAAAAAAGAGATTTATATATATATATATATATACATATATATATCTCAGGTGGTCATAATTAATTCTATGGCTACCTAAACTCATCATCCCCCTCCCTCCGCTCTCTCCTTCTTTGGCGTAGCCGTGTTTACTGCCATTCATAACCTAGTTCGAACTATGCCCGTCGCTTGACAAAGCATAATTCGAGGCGGTTGGGAAAGCAGGTTTGTGAACTAGCCTACTGTGGAACCTTCCGTCATAGGAACCCTGGACAAAAGGCGAAGCTGCAATCATTGGGGAAGAGTTCTCTCTATCCCTTATGGACCGGCAGTGATCATAGAGGGACAGAAAACCGTCTCTATGTGAGCTGGAAGCAGCCTCGATACCCCAACCCCAGAAGAGGCGGCACCCCGGGTTGTGGTAGTTGATCCAATCACTACCCATCATCAAGTCCGCCATGAGTCATCCTTCTGGAGGGCCTCCCTGGGTCCATGATCTCATTCATCCATCATCTTCATCCAGGCAGATATACCGAATACGCTAAGGATTATGGGGGCCGGGGGATCATTCTCATTTTTCATCTAAAAAATGTAACATACTTTTATCCCAGGCAAATCAATAAGTACAAGAAGAAAAAAACACAAAGAAGAAGGAGGCTTTAATGAGCCACAATGGATGACCGTGAAGGAGCGAAGAGGGTTCCCCTTCGCATCCTTCCCGGCCAGGAGAAACCATCTCGCGATTTGGCACTAAGGAGTATCTACGCTGATATTGGGATCATACTCCTTAGACTAAAAGAAAAACACAACGGATATGTGGCGCTTTGCGACACAGAAAAGGACCTAGATCTCCTTCTGAGCGAAAACGCAGCAAAGAAACTGGAAAAGATCGGACTAGCACCACAGATCCCCCCGGACGTACAAACGAGAAGATCCGTGATTTGCAGACGACTTGACCCCTGGGTCGGGGAGTAAACTCCAAAACAAATCAAGCCTCGGAACAGGGATTGCTTGCCTTCTATACTAAAATCTCATCCGATCAAATTGAAAACAGTACAAAATAAACATGACCCAAGAGGAGACTCCGAAAAATACGAACCTGAAAGAAGACGGAGCCGAAATGGATACCGATTCTGAAGAAGAATCCACCGACGAAGAAACCCCGAAGACGATCCCTGAAAGCACAAAACAGAAGCAAATACCAAAAGTGAATACCCAAGATATTAACGTAAAGATTTACGGTTCTCACGCCAACCCGATACCTAAGCAAATTAAACAAAAAGAAATCGTGGACGGACTAGTTAAGGGAAAATACAGATAAGAATATGAGGCAGACGCCGAAGAGACTGAGGTTCACAATGCTTTAAAGCAAGGCATGATACATATCACCCCAGAATCATGCCAAAACATCTCAAACGGCAAATTAAAGAGAAACGTAATGGACGCACTCGTTCCCCAGGCCGTCCGAAAAAAAACGAAGACAGGAAGAGACCACAACAAATAATTAAACATGGATACGTACCAACGAAAAATTAAAATATTTACACTAAATGTAAACGGCTGGCGAGAAAAAAGATTATCAAACATAATAAGAAAAGAAGACCTAGACATAATTATTCAAACCTAACATGGAATTAACACAGATTGAAACCATAAGAATTCCAAACTATAAATTTATTACCACGAACTACACCCAAACAAGATACGATGGTGTAGAAATTAGCGTCAAAACCTGAATCCATTTTACAGAGGTAAATGAATTAGAAGTATCGTATCTAGCTATAAAAATTAAAATGACCACAGGAGATCTGGTCATAGCTGGAGCATATCAACCCCCAAAGACGCTCGTATTTACCAACTCCAAATTTCCTCAAACTCTTTCGTCGACAGGCCTCAACAATATTAACAGGAAACCTCAATGCAAGATGCAGGGAGGCAGAATACACAACAAGTACAAACGGAACTGGTAAATCCATCCAACTTCTAATACAAAGAGAAATAGTAAGTAGGGAAGGACCAGACTTTCCGACTTACCTAACAGCCCGAGCCTCAACTACTTAAGCCATCATACTTACCAATCAAAATTTGAACCTAAACCACTACACAGAACCAGGCCCCGCAACCCCATACGACCATTTAAGTATGATAACCACCATTTCAACTTCACCTATCCAAATTAAAAGACCATGAAGGAAAGCTACCAGCAGAACAAACTGGAATGGTTACAAAGAATACTTAAGTACACTAGAAACTGGATCCCTAAACAACCAAGGAACAGAAGAAATTGTAAACCAACTGAAACTAATCACTGAAAAATCGTTGAAGCGGACAGAATTCACACCCCAATAATAGAATACAGAACCCTACCTGATCCCAGATGGAACCACGAAATACAGGAAAAGATGGAAGAATTTCAGAATTTAACAAAAGAAAGTACAAAAATTGGTAATCATATGGAGAGATACAGAAGGCTAATCATAATCAGAAGGCAGATAGGTAATCTTATTAAAGAAAAATCAAATCTAGTATGGAACAACATAATAGGCAAAATGAATGTCGAAACAGATCCGAAGAAATTATAGAGAGATTACAGAAAACTACAAAGATCACAACCAAAAGAAAAAATGAAACTGAAAATACAGGACCGGGAAGTGCAAAAAAACGAAGAACTCCAAGAGCACTTCCAAAATCACTGGAAACAAATATTCTCGATATCATCAGAGGAGAACCAAGAATATGACATGAAGCACAAAGAGGAAATCTTGCAAACCCTAGAGGCGCAACAAGAGCGCACTGCACCATACAGATACGTCGATGAGGAGAGACGCCACCCCTGAGGAAGAGAATGCCCTTCTTAATGGCTGAATACCAAACAGTCATAAAATCTTTACCCTAAAGCACTAGGTCAAAGTGGCATAACGAAGGCACATCTAATAAATGCTCCTGAAAATGTGCATAAATCGATAGTGAAGATTTTCAATGCCTGCCTTAATATTGGGTACTTTCCCCAAACCTTTAAAATGGCGAAGATGATCTCCCTACCGACCTTGGGCAAACCAAAACACCAAATCGAAAGCTACCACCCGATCTCGCTCTTGGAATTTCTGGGTAAAGTCCTAGAAAAACTCGTAAGATGACAGGTTAATTAAACACCTCGCTGAAAATAACCTTTATAACCCAAAACAACAGAAGTTTAAGAGCAAGCGAGGAACGGATACCGCTCTGGTGATTATAATAGAGAAAATCGCCACAGAAACAGCGCGAAGCAACAGAGTAGACATAGTACTCCGTGACGTTGCTAAAGCCTTCGACAAGGTGTGGTTACCCGGCCTAAAAGCCAAGATCTGCAGCCTTAATCTGCAAATAAATGTTTGCAAAACATTATGCAACTACCTGGATGAAAGAAAAGCTGTACTACAAATAAACGGCCAAAAAGAAGACCATATCGACCTGCAAACAGAGGTCCCCAGGGAGGATGCCTCTCTCCAGCGTTATATGTACACAGTTTACACCAGAGACCTTCCACAACCAACCCACGAATGTGCGATCTACATCCAACTAGCGGATGACATTACACAAATAATCACCAGCGACAGGAAGAACCCCCGAGACGTAGCTCCAAGAACAGCGAGGGAAATAAAGAACCTGAATGACTACGAAAAAGAAACAAAATCAAAACAAACAGAAAAATTCAAATTAATACCCATAAACAGACAAATCATGTACGTATATTGACACAACAAAGTTAAATTTACATATTAACAGGTGAACTGCATTTATATCACTGGATACAATTACAAAGATCATTTACCAGGACGCACAGTCCTCTCTTAACTCAGTCCTGGATATCACCCTTCTTGCCCATCTCCTCATCCCTCCATCACTTTTTTCCTTTATAAATACTTAGAACGACGCCTCACTTACCATTGTAACAAACCTTTCAATACTTTTCATGCGACAAGGCTGGCTGAGCACTTTATGGGAGTGTTTATGATTTTTTTCACCTGGAAGTGTTTATATTAAGCTAATAGGTCTGTGATAGAACGTGTTAAAGCTGCGTTTAATTTCAACTCCTACCCCGTATTATTTAAAACCACGATGCTGCCCACGTGCATCTTCGATTCGAGGCTTGGAATCTTATCTCAGCTACCGGATGCCAATGTTTAAACAAGGAGGTTATCGTCCCCCCGTTCGCCCCATACGCCGACCTCGCCAGATCGAGTTAGGCTTATGAACAGATAAGGCATTGTTCCCCGGCCCGGCTGTGCGTTCCCTCCAAGCTTCCACTCCATTTTCCCCCACGCCAAGGAGATGTCCTGGCTATTTATATGGAAACTTTACCACTAAGATCAGATTGGAGATCCAGATTTTCGTCGCGAAACATCACCACGACCCTCTCTCCCTTTGTGCGCCAAGGGACCTCGACCTCGAGATTCACCATCACTTGTCCAGAAGGAGGACAATATTCCTTGAGTGCCAAAGGTTCGCGCCTTTCCGACGACAAGTCCCCAAGGATTCCCCCCCCCCCTGTTGTTCAAGGAGAACAACATTAGAACAGCCATTGTTCGTTTTGAGCCCTTCGCCAAGAAACGGTTCTCATCCCCCCCCCTGTTGTTCAAGGAGAACAGCATTAGAACAGCCATTGTTCGTTTTGAGCCCTTCGCCAAGAAACGGTTCTCATCCCCCCCTGTTGTTCAAGGAGAACAGCATTAGAACAGCCATTGTTCGTTTTGAGCCCTTCACCAAGAAACGGTTCTCATCCCCCCCTGTTGTTCAAGGAGAACAACATTAGAACAGCCATTGTTCGTTTTGAGCCCTTCGCCAAGAAACGGTTCTCACCCCCCCTGTTGTTCAAAGGAGAACAACATTAGAACAGCCATTGTTCTTGAGCCCGTAGACAAGAGACGGTTCTCATCCCCCCTTTGTTCAGAAGAGAACAACCTAGAACAGCCATTGTTCTTCAAGCCGTTCGTCGAGTAACGGTTCTCCTTTCCAAGACGCCTTGTCAGGATCCTTTTATCCCCCCCCTTCGGCTGGAGCTCGCCAGCGGACCGAATATTCCTTCAAGTACCTTCCACTGCACCCTAATGAAAAGTTACGTAAGCCAAACGTCACCTTTTGAGTATTGATCCCTTTTTGTCAATTCTATCCTGTGCTTTAAATGGTTTATCGAACCATCCCATCTCTTTAACTCGATATTTGTTTTACCTTTTTAAATCCCTTAAATCCTTGGATTAGCCCGAGTCTCCACGACCCTTTCCATTCTGTTTATGTCAATATTTTCCGTTTTTGTGTATTGTTTATAGTTATTATTAATAAAACTCTATTTTATTAATGATAGCAATATTATTATCCTTGAGCTCAGTTCCACTTCTTAAGCATTTTGAAGATACATAATATCGACCGCCAGACAGTAAACGCACTCTAAAGATAATTAAGGAAGTTCCCTCAACGAATAGTGTAATATATGGTATCGTCGGGAGTCATTCTAGGACAAGGTCCATAAATTGTGGGATTACTCTTTTCCCCATTTTTTTAAATTGGTTTAACATTTGCCAATATAAAGTCTGGAAGAACAATAGTCTTTTAGAAATTTATTATAAATTCTTGCGAGTGGCGCTATGATCTCATTCTTAATATGCCTTGGGTGAATTTAATCTGGAGCCGGAGATTTAGAAATTTTCATTTTGTATATATAATTTGAGAGTTCTATTTGAGTCTACTTAAGATTTGCAAGTGTGTTTTCTTCATTAAAGTCAATTACATCGAGAGAAACAGGACTGACATGTCTTCCAGCATGAGCCTTGCGGCCAGAGAGCGTCACGCCTCATCGACGATGAGGCTAGATTCTCGCTTGATGCTCTTTTCTTTCGGGTCGTTTAGTGATATATAAGAATTTATGCGCGCGCAACTAACTTTAAAAAGTGTGAGTTAAATGTATTTAATATCAGACGTCTAAATATCATCGCGTTTAAATTTATTAAATTTATGCTTTTAGAAAAACAGATGAATATCAATTAAGATGATAACCAGGTAAAATCTGAATGTAAAATTATTTTGATTTGAATTTGAAAAATTAAATTTCGTTACAAAAATGCTGCACAAACTCTTAATATTGACTAAAGTTTTAATATTCCTTTTGAACCATTTCGAAGCAGCACAGATATAGGATATTTTTTTTATTTTTTTTTAGAGCTCATATATGTTTTTATTAAGGTTTCCAGTTTCCGTTACATGAGATTTATTGCAATTATTACATTAAATAAGAAACATCTCAGACTGTTGACTACATGGTTTGGTCTTCGAAAAACACTTTTTTTTTATAATCATCATCATCACCAACTCTATAATTGAAGAAGGGGATTTTTTTGAGTATTTGAATAATAATGTCATCTTAGTTTGGTTATGACTTATGGAGAAGCATACCCATACTCCACGGAAGGACGCGTCCTCGGTCAAAAACTAACAACAACAGGGTACACCTGCCACATAACGCAGGAAATCAACGAAACAAATATTACCATGTCGGCGCAGTACATATTCAAAAGCCTATCTAATAAAAACAAAAGAAAATTATACATGGCCTTAGTTCGTCCCAAGCTCTTTTACCCAATAGTACCGATGAATAACGTTAAGTAACTCACAATTAAAAAAGGTCCAATGTATTCAAAATCAAGCCACAAGATTCATCACAAACTCAAAAAGACAGGATCGCATACCATCAGAGGAACTCAATCGAAGAACTGCAATAAAACCCGTAAATATAACCTTACAAAAACGAACAAAGAAAGTGTGGGGAAATTTAAAAAACATAATTCCCTCCAAATCAAATTAACCGAATAATAGTCCGGAAAATTAAATCCGGCGAATACATTACAAATAACGATTTAACGGAAGCCTGAAAAAAAACGTCATATAGCATCAACCCGATTTATAGATAAAATACAAGATTACCGAAAGGATAAATACACCGAAATAGAATCAACCGAATAAGACTACCGATTATACAAACAAAATGAGAAACCCAATGAGTAAGTAAGATAAATATTAATAATAATAAAGAAGAAGACCACATAAAAATTATATATATATATATATATATATATATATATATATATATATATATATATATATATATATATATATTAACAAAAAAAAACTACTGCTCAATAGAGCAAAAGAAAACAAAGGCTCCATTGCTCAATATTTCACTTAGAATCACACATCAAAAAGCAGCAAAAAAAAAGAACAAAGTAAAGCTAGCCAGGCAACCTAGTACTAATCATTATCATCCTCACCTTATCACCCTCATGGTTCATCCTGCACTCATTACCATCCCATCAACACATACACGTTTTACACAATGTTTTCTATCTATCCTATCCTTCTATCCACATTCCAACTTTATGCTATCTTGAATAGATAGCATTAGCAGTCATTATTCTAGAAGCAAGAAGTTATCCTTACCGTTCGCCTTTCGAGACCTGTTCCCGCAATTTACGACGGAATAAAGAATCCAGCTGAATATTTTCCTTTATCCTAAGGAAGCTTATTTGATCACTTAACACAGCTTGCTACACGAGAAGAGCTCCCCTTTTCGCACTTTAAATAAAAGGGGCATATATCGTATGAATAGCCATACCTATATGATCACTAAAGGAAAAATAACCCGAGAAGACGCAATTATGAGCCATTTGCTCCCTAGTCTCTTACAAATTACTAAGGTAAGCAATACATTTGGTAGCCTGAAGCAGCCCTAGGGTTAGGAACTTTACGGTGGTACTGGACTCAGGTCTATGCCTCTATGTCCAGATCTTTTCTGTCGTCGAAGCTCAACTTGGTCTATTAGTTGTGCTTCAAATTCAAATTTAACTGCTTGGTCTTTCCAAAACTCATCAAGGCGCTTCTTAAAATTTATTCCATTTCTTGCTTCTACAACTTCATTGGGTAAACTGTTCCATACATTGACTATTCTTGAACTAAATACCATTGCCGTTTTTTGGTCCTACATCTTCCTTTTGCCAGTTTCATTCTGTTACCACGTGTTGTTCCTAAGTTTCTTTCCAACTAAAAGTTCACATCTTTGTCGTACTTCTCACCCAATTAGGACCTAAGTTTAGTGTGTGACTTAAATGTGCCAGTATTAAAATGCATAGTGACCTAAACAAAGTTATTAGGTTAGGCCTTGAATTGGATAATTAACTTTAACCTTATGTAATTGAAGGGCTAATAGTGAATTTAACGGGTGAACCAGCTCTAGGGTTAGGCCCTAATTTTGTGGTGTCTTTGAATTTAGCTTAAAAAAAAAAACCTATTCACAACTATAATTGCATTCCTTAATCAGCTAGCCAGATTAATACATTTTTAATTGAGAATGTTCAAGTTCGGGTAACCTGAAGCAAGATAAAGTTTTAGCACCTAAGTTTAGTGTATCACTTAAATGTGCCTAGTATTAAAGTGCATAGTGACCTAAAGAAAGTTATTAGGTTAGGCCTTAAATTGGATGATTAAATCTAACTTTATGAAATTGAGACATTAATGGGTTAAGGGCTAATAGTGAATTTAACTTTTAAATTTGACGGTCATTGGCTACATTGAATTATATTTCTAGATTGTTGTAAACGGATTGTTGTCAACAGTTTACTACTTCACCAAACTCAATTTCCCTACTATCTTTGGCTATTTCCTTGAGTGTCATGTATTAAAGTGAGTGGTCATTAATTTGTTTGTTTTTTCATTTTTTGTACCTTTCTAGGGCCACTATTTATTCCCTAGGGCTCTGACTTCCCTGCAGTTGGGTTATATAATATAACATAACATAATTTCACGGATGACAAAAGCCACAAGGGCCTATCAAAGGTCATCCGCATCTGTCAAAACCCACCCACAAAATGCATCCATAAAATTGTGTCAGATCCTGCATCTACAATATACAATTCAAACGATACACAGGAATGTGTCCAAAACAAAGAGCATCATCATCAAGAATCGTCAAAATCCAGATCAATCATCATATACAATAATAAAAAACCGCATCCACAGGAATGAGTCTATGTGGAACCTTATCCCTTTGAAGGGACCTGTGGTATATTTTTAAGGGTTTACGGCCTTAATTTGCGTCGGTTTTCATTTTGTTACCTTTCTAGGCCCATTATTTATTGCCTGGGTCTCTGTTTTCCCTGCATTTGGGTTATATTCCTTTGAAGGTGCCATATTTTTAAGGCTTCACGGCTCTAATTTGCTGTTTTTTTCAAGTTTTTACCTTTCTAGGGCCATTATTTATCAGGGCTGTAGAGTCGGAAGTTATAAGGTCTGACTCCAACTCCGACTCCAAGAACCACTGAAAATCCGACTCCAAGTATTTGCAGGATTCAGACTCCGACTCCCGACTCTGACTCTTTAACATTATTTCTATTTAGCCTACTATTATTAATTTATTATTACATAAGACATTTACTTAGAGGTCCATAGTCACGATGAAGGTGTTTCAACACACAAATGAAATAAGTACAAGAAAGTATGGAATATACAGTATACTATATATAAAGGGTCATTTACCAGTAACCACCTTCGATGTACCCTCCTCATGACAGCAGAAAATTGGAAAATTGGTTCAACCAGTGGATGCAGCCTTCACTCCTCTTAAAGGGCCTGTTACACCTAGACGAATAGTGGTCAACGATTGTGGAACGTGTAAATTTTGAGTTTTCGTTACTCATTCGCCCATATAGTTTCTCAGGCGTTTATCGATCGTTATCACTCGTCGTATTCATTGTGGGGCTCTAGAAAGTTTTATGCATGCACAAAACTTTTTTACAAATCGGGAACGAATGATCAATCGTTAAACGTTCGTTCTTAATTCGTTAGCCATTCGTTGTATACATTAGTCAATCGTTAGGCGTACGTTCTTTAATCGTTGACTGTGGTGGTAGCGTTATAGGGTATGGTATTTGGTTATTAATGGGATTTATTTTTTATTAATAAATCAGTCTAAATAGCTATTAGAAAACCATCCCTATAAATTTTGAGTTTAGATCTAATCGTCGTCTGCTAGTGTTTAGGCCTACGACTAAAGTGAAATAAATTTTGAACTTCTGAACTAGGTTTTTAAGAAAAACAATTAACAAATATAAATATATTTACAGATTAACGAATGCACAATGAGATAAATTGGATTAGGAATACAATGTAAGATATGGTAAAATATGATTTAAAGTAACAAGATGTAAATTAAGATGTGAAGTGAAATTGAAGTAAGAGTGAAATAAAAATGACTACGATGGACTGAATTGGGGTCGACAATACGACAAGTAAATATAATTAGGACCTACTCTCGTATGGCAGTTTGCAGAGAATAAGTGTGGGAGGATGAAGAATTGAACTAAGTATGATTTGTTTGGAGTTAAATGACTAAATGTAGAACGAATGATTACCGACCTTTATGTTGAGAATGGCGAGAGACGAATGGGAAATACTCGTGTTCAATTTGGTTGAGCTGAAAGCGTGTGTTTGTTTGTGTATGCGTGAAATTCTAGGAGATGTTGTTTAAACCAGTAGTACGTTAAATGAAATCAATTTTTCGTCACAGAATATTTGAATTATTAAACGTTACATAAAATATTTGAATTGCAAAAAGTTATGGATAAATTAATTGAATGATTGTATTGACAAAAAGTTAATTAAAATAAATGAATGTATGAATTAATTATTAAGTTGTACATAATTTACATAAATGATTTAATTGACAAAGCTAAGTAAAAGAATTGAATGATTTGATTTATACATAATAAATGGTGATATATATATATATTTAAGTTTCCCAGGAGGATTTTATTATAGGAATGCCCAGAGAGCATTGCTATAACACTCCCCCCCTAAGAAGGTTACCCCCTTTTTTATTTTTAGATTACAAGTCCGAGTATCCACGAGGCCTCCTGACGACGTAGCCGGAGCATGTGATGACAGTACCATTGGTTTGGCTGCTGGTACGGGGACACAGATTTACTGTGGCAGTGCCAGTAACGTTGAACGAGGCACTGTCACGAGAGAAGGTCGGTGGAGCGAAGATGATCCGCTTGTTGGTTTCTTCTGAGATGGCGTCAAACGGGATGTGGGAGTCTTGAGTCCCGTTGTCCATTTATGGAGTGACCAGTGGGGGAGAGATTCGCTCCTGACTGACCACTTCTGTCGACGAGGGTTCCTGCAACAAAGGAGGAGGAGGCAGCAAAACGAAAGGTGGAGTTGGGGTAGCAGGGGTGGTTAAAAGGGTGGGGTTGAGGTTGTTTGGTGGCATTATTGTACCATAAAGGGGTATAGTAGGAGGAACATGAGGTGATAGTGGTTCTAGATGAACATTTTCAGTATAAGCGGTTTGATGGCGTGTTGCCATAGCTCTATGTGAGTGCGCGAGAGAATTGATGGCGTGTTGCCAGAGCACTATGTGAGTGCGAGCGAATTGATGGCGTGTTTCCAGAGCACTATGTGAGTGCGGGAGAATTGATGGCGGGTTGCGAGAGCACTATGTGAGTGCAAGCGATTTGATGGCGTGTTTCCAGAGCACTATGCGAGTGCTGAATGAATTTATGGCGTGCTGCCATAGCATTGTATGAGTGCTGAATGAATTGGTAAGATATGAAGTGAGGATTGAGTGTGAGTCAAAATACAAAAGGGAGGACCTACCAGAATAAGTGAAGTGAGGTGCAAGTAGTAGACGTTGACCCGTTTATCGTTTATTGTTAATTGTTAACGTTTATTGTTAATCCCTTGAGATGTTAATTCAAAGGATGCGATTGAGAGGTTGGAGTGAGAGGAATGCCAGAATTTGAAGGTTGAGAAATTGAAATTTGAGGATTTGGAGAAAGGGGTTGAGTTGGGTGAAGTGAGAAAACTGGAGGGTTGAGATTTGAAGAAGGTACTGGGTCCAAATATGTGCACGGTTGCAAGAATTTTAGAGCTTTGTACCATATTTGTTGTGATACCAGCACCATTGAGTTGAATGAGAGGAAAAGGAAACGTTATGCTTCGGGAGACTACTTGGCGCAGTATGTGAAGAAGCATAACGGTGGCTACAAGGCTGTGTACAGTGTACAGCGTTGTGTCCGTACCTTTGATGATACCAGCATAGACCCTGATGGTGTGGAAGATGGTAAGAATAGTTGGAAGAATTAGGTTGAAAATTTTGCTGTTTCTCACCTCTTGCATCTGGATGCCCTCGTTGGTTTCTCTTTTGTGAACCAGAGCGGGACCTGCGCCTTCGATCGCTAAACCCGTGTCCGTGCTCGCTCTGTGATTCCAGCTGCAGCTTTAACCGCTGGATGTCGCCTTCCATCCTCTGTATTAAAGCCTCAAGGTCCCCCGATAAAGAAGATGGACCCCTTGCACTCTCGGTCCGGTCGTCAGAGGAGCTTGACGTGCCTCGAACCTGAGAAATTGAAGGATTGTTAAATGGGCCGTGAGTTTGGCCGTTGCCCCAATTCACGTAAGAACTCTTGTACAATTTGTCTACGGCTGCAGCAACCTCCTCAATGCTCGTGGGGTTCGAGCTTAGGATTAGTGGCCTGATTCCCTCGGGGACTCCTCTCATGAAAATCTCAGTGATGAGAGGGCTAAAAAGTTCGATTTGAGCACCTTTTACCCTGATAAGGTCCTTCAAATGAGTTAAAAAAGAAGTAGGACTCTTCTCTCCCATTTCCTGAGTATTCAGGAGCTCTCTCAGGTCGTCTATTTGGGACCTACCGTATTTATTGAGGAAATCCTCCTTCAGGCGATCTAGAACACCAACCTGCTCCCCGTTAATTAACACTTCCCTGAATTGAATAGAGGTACTTATGGGCAACCGCTGGATTATTGCTGCAACTTTCTCTTCCTCAGTGATGTTTTGAGGTTTAAGGAGGAGAGACGAGACTTCCAACCATGCAATCGGGTTTGCAGGATCATAAGCGAGAAGCGAGAGGTACGCATGTGGTTGCCTGTGCGTGGACTGGTGGTGGTTCGAGGCAGACGGTTTGTCATGATGATCGGATTGGCCGCTAACAGATGTCGTTATTTGGTGTGTTCGGTCCATCATAGTCACTATGTTTTAGGTGTACTTGTGCTGGTTGAATAGATGTGTTGATGTGTGTCAGGTAGCTGTGGCTGTGTGCACGTGTGTGTGTGGAAATTATTCACGAGCATAGGAATGTTACGAAATGAAAAATAATTATGAGAAATAAAGGAAATTGTCCACTCGTTGAATATAGGGGATAGTATTAAATCAAAATGACATGAATTATGACATTTGGAAGAAGGATGCTAAAGATAACAAGCGATATAAAAAAATGAACACGTGAATCGTAAATGCTCAAGCGAGGCTTTCAGAAAATTGACGCGTGGAATTCAAGAATTATTTTAACGTTTACTTATTTATTAATTGAGGGGAGATTATTAAACTTTAGGCACCACTTTATGGTATTTGGTTATTAATGGGATTTATTTTTGGTTAATAAATCAGCCTAAATAGCTATTAGAAAACCATTACCATAAATTTTGAGTTTAGATCGAATCGTCGTCTGCTAGTGTTTAGGCCTACGACTAAAGTGAAATAAATTTTGAACTTCTGAACTAGGTTTTTAAGAAAAATAATTAACAAATATTAATATATTTACAGATTAACGAATGCACAATGAGATAAATTGGATTAGGAATACAATGTAAGATATGGTAAAATGTGATTTAAAGTAACAAGATGTAAATTAAGATGTGAAGTGAAATTGAAGTAAGAGTGAAATAAAAATGACTACGATGGACTGAATTGGGGTCTGCAATACGAGAAGTAAATATAATTAGGACCTATTCTCGTATGGCAGTTTGCAGAGAATACGTGCGAGAGGATGAGGAATTAAACTAAGTATGATTTGTTTGGAGTTAAATGACTAAATGTAGAACGAATGATTACCGACCTTTATGTTGAGAATGGCGAGAGACGAATGGGAAATACTCACGTTCAATTTGGTTGAGCTGAAAGTGTGTTTGTTTGTGTATGCGTGAAAATCTAAGAGATGTTGTTTGAACCAGTAGTACGTTAAATGAAATCAGTTTTTCGTCACAGGATATTTGAATTATTAAACGTGCCATAAAATAATTGAATTGCAAAAAAGTTATGGATAAATTAATTGAATGATTGTATTGACAAAAGTTAATTAAAATAAATGAATGTATGAATTAATTATTAAGTTGTACATAATTTGCATAAATGATTTAATTGACAAAGTTGAGTAAAAGAATTGAATGATTTGAATTTTATACATAATAAATGATGATATATATATATATATATATATATATATATATATATATATATATATATATATATATATATATATATATATATATATATATATATATATATAAATATATAAGTTTTTATAGGGAACGAATGAGAAGCGACTGATGAACGACCTTAGAACGTTCTTCTAACGCTTGCGTAAAGAATGCCTACTGAATGTAGCTAATACAAAGCCATAACAATGATTATTTAACGATCATACAACCAAGCAGTGACGATGACGACGTATGGTAAGCGAATGGGTAACGACTATTCAGGAGTCTGAAAAAAAAACAGATCTCTGTGAATTTCCTCAGTATCAATCAAGTTATCCAGATGTACACACTTGCCATCACTATGGATGATCCAGTACGGTACAACTGGTACAACAACAGCAGACCTTTATGAGTCTGAATCTGCAACTCATCCAGCGGAGGGAAAGAAGAAGGGGCCATTGGGTGAGGCCATGGATCCAAAGGAGACCACTCTACGGTGTGTACGACAAGCTGATGGTGCAGCTGATGAGAGAGGATCCAAGCCCATTCCACAACTTTCTTCGCATGACTCGTGCTATGTTCGATGAGCTTCTGGATCGACTAATACCAAGGCTGACCCAACAGAAAACCTTCTAAAGAGAAGCGCTTCAATCCGCTTTGAAATTGGTATTAACCCTTCGCCACTTGTCATCCGGCAACAAGTAGGCTGATATAAAGTTTTCCTGGAGGGTCCCCCACAACACCATCTCTCTTGTGGCCCGTGAAGTGTACCAGGCAATCATTGATGAGTACCTCGATGAACTCATGGTATGCCCCTCCACCCCCATTGAATGGCGACAAGTGGCCAACCAATATTATCAGAAGTGGAACTTCCCCCACACCTGCGGGTCCATTGATGAGAATCACATTGCTTGCAAAGCCCCCTCCCCCAAGACTGGTATACAGTACGAGAATTACAAGGGCTTCTTCAGCATCATTTTCTTTGCCATGGTGGACGCAGATTACGAATTCCTATGGAGGGATGTAAGCGGCGTAGGCTCCTGTTTCGATGCACAGATCTACAAGAACAGGGAGCTAAAGGAATGCATCGAAGATGGCGTAATCGGCTTCCCGGAACCAGAGCCTCTCCCCAACGACAATGAAGTTGTGCCAGATTTCATCGTTGGGGATGATGCATTTGGGCTGAGGACACACCTCATGAAAACATAAGCAGAAGGGGCATGGATCATGACGAACGGATCTTCAACTACCGACTGTCACGTGCCAGGTGGGTCTCGTAAAATGCATTCGCCATCCTTGCCAACCGCTTCCAGGTCCTGCTCACCACTGTGCAACACCACTTAGAGACAGTCCAATTAATAGTAAAAGCCTGCCTGCTCCTTCACAACCTGATGCGGATCCGGTTGCCTGGCGTACAGAACTAACTTGTGGACAAAAAAAACGAGAATGGGGATATGGTGCCTGGTGCCTGGAGGCAGGGAAAGAACCTGGATCAGTGCCATGGCAAGATCGGATGATTTAATGTTTAATGTCTATTCATGAACTTTTATTGTAAAAATCTTTTCACGCTGTGTTATAAATGTAATGAATGTATCATGAACTTGTAACTAAAATTTTATAAAAAGCTTAGAAAAATAAATTTTATTATTTTCATTTCATTAAGTAAAAAAAAACAGGAATTCTAATATATAGGAAAATTAATCAATACAATAATAATTACAAAAATAGCATGTCTAGTCTTCTTGATCGGAGCTTTGTGCTGGTTCTGGGGTGTTGAGGGTGACTGTGGTCGTGGTTGTGGTACTGGTGGTAATGTTGGTACTGGTCGGTTTGGAGGTCGATGCTGAATGGGGCAAATCAGACATGCCTGAGAAGTTCAGGCTGCTGTCCATCACATGATGGGCTGCTAGGTAACCCATCTAGTTGCTGGAAGAGGAGGCAGTAGTGATGGTGTAAGCAGGTGGTGTCATCTGTGTCTGCTGCTCGAAGTACTGGGGGTGTTGCAGGAAGGGTTGATGATAGAATCGATGGTAAGGCTGGTAAGGGAAGGTGGAGGTGGTATTGCTGCCATGAGGATGAGGTTGGTTTGGGCGGAGCAGAGGGCTTCACAGGGCTGGAGGTTGGAGTCGTACGGGTGGTAGTGTTTTCTGTAAGATGGAGAAGTATGTTACTGATCTCCATCCTGGCCTTATTGTATTGTACCTGGGGGGCGTCTTTAGAGTTTCCCTTACATATTTGGCGAAGGCATCGCGCTCCTTAGTGGGATGGGATCCTGGCTGACAAGCTATCTCATCAGCTCTGTGGATGTATGGATGTTCTTTTGGACATCCAGTAAAATCTTATCATCCGGGTGCGTTCTCCGTTTCTCGCTTTGGGGGACGGTAGTGCAGGGTGTGTTGGGCATGTCGCTCTCCTCACCATCAGCCCTGGCTTCTGCTGCAGCTTGGATTTAGCTCTGGTAAGGGAGTCATCGTCCAGGTGGCTTCAAGGGAAAGGCTCTGTGGCATGGCTGGTGCTGGGGATTGTGGACGGAGCTGCAATAATGTAGAGAATCGACATAAGCAATAATGAGTCAGTACATAAAACACATTTAAATTTAAAGGTGACATTTGTATGTGAAATTTTACATTGAAATTTTAAAGTGAATTTCTACATTGAACTTGGTAAAGTGAAATTTTATATTGAAATTTTAAACTGCAATTTTACATGAAATTTTAAATTGAAATTTGTCAAAGATAACATAGCATCACAAATATACTTACACTTTTGGCAAGGTGTCCACGATGAGTCGCGTTCCAGGAATAGAAGGCGCGGTATTCCATGAGCCTAGTCTTCCTTTCCGTAAAATTCTTTGCCGCAGCACCACACTTCATCTTGTGGAAGCGGGTGTATGTGTCACCGATCCCCTTCCACCAGCCCTTTAGGTACTCAGGCGTCTTATCCAGGACGGCAGCCTTTGCAACCGACAGCACATTCTTCGTTCCCGTTCTCTTGTAGTCCTAGCACTTGTTGTCCCACAGTAGGCGGTTCTCTCGGATCCACTCCAGGAGATCTTCCTCTACGCCAGGTCGAGGGAAAACCTATCCCTGGGGGTACGGACTTTGGCTGCTGGAACCTCCTGAGAGTCGAAACCAGCACTGGACCTGCAAAATTCAAGAAGTTTTATTTCTTTCATGTAATTATTATATATATATATATATATATATATATATATATATATATATATATATATATATATATATATATATATATATATATATATATACGTGTATGTTTCTTCTTCTAGTAAGCTGGATCTTCAGCAGGAAAAGGAGAGCAAGTACTGAATATAGCATATGTATATTGCCAACGTTTCTGGCTCTGGACCCATCTTAAGTGCTAGAATATTAAAGATTTACATAAGAACAATTATGAGAATTATGAGAATAATGATAATTAATGGCTTTAGGTTAAAAATGTACTAGGATGTAAAACAAAAATAAAAATTATTAAAATACAATATAAAGGACAAAATTCTGTATATTAAGGTAAAAAATAAATAAATTCCAACAGAATTAATAAAGTTACAATTAAAAGAAAAGGAAAACCTCAATAAATACACTAAAATTTGTTACCTGATTAGGAGAAAGCTGTGAGCTGAATGAATGAATTTAAAAATTATACTAACAGGAAAGATGTGATTTAGTATTAGTTGGTTCTCTGATCTATGTAGTTGGTTGGTCGAAAAACAACAACAAAAAATGTTAGATTGTTGGTTGTTTAAGTGGTAATTAATTCATGGTGACTAGTTAGAAAAAAAAATTCCAACGAAATTAATCAGGCAATATATAACGGTGTAAAAGTAGAGTCCTTATTTAACTGAAGCTGATTATATTTAATTAAAAGGGACTCAATTATGAGAAGGTCAGATTTAGATTTTGGTGCGGACAATATTTTAAATTGATTATAATTTATAGGTATTTTATAGGTATTTTTGTTAAAAATGGATTTAAATATATTTGTTTCATTAAACCCATTAGTGTATCAATATTGTAAAAGGGAATTTAATAAAATTTTCAGAATCAACAGATAAATAGTTGGTAAATTTATTTTATTTGGCAGGACTCAAAAATCTCTAATAGGTTTTGAGTTACACTAATTCAAAGTACGATTAACTTTTTTCTATGACACCTTATATATATATATATATATATATATATAGCAGGAATATGAAGACCCTTTACTAGGACCATCTTCAGCGACTATATCGTCTAATGAGGCAAGTTAAAATAATAAAATTGACAATTATTAAAATTAAAGTAAAAACACTAATAACAATATATAGAATTAAATAATATTACCTATCTCTGTGTTTGGGGGCACACCAGGATAGGGGGCTTCTTTGACGAGAGAGAGTTAAACTTGTTGCTCAAATCAAGTTAACTTAACGTTCGGTGTGACTACCAGGAACTGGCTTGAGAGTGAGCTTCTTCTAAGTTCCCCTCGTTGGTTTGCCGGGCACTTTGCCGGACTTCGTTGTCTCGATGACTCTCACGATCTACCCTTTTTAGGAAGGGGTGTGCTTGAGGGAGTTCACTTTGGGGTATTCCTCAAGGGTGAGGACTATCTCTTGGTTTGGGGGTACACCAGGATAGGGAGTTTCTCTGACGAGAGTTAGTTGAACTTGCTTCTCAATCCAAGTTAGCTAAAAGTTTGGTGTGACTACCAGGAACTGGCTCAGGATGAGCTTCTTCTAAGTCCCTTTCGTTGGTAACCGGGCCTCTAGCCGGTCTTAGTTGTCTTGGTGACTAACACGATCTACCTCGTTTTTCCAAAGTTATTAGATTATATACTTCGCCATCCCCACTGCCTTAAGTTTCCTCCTCTAACGGTTTTTCTCAGTGTGTTTTTCAGCTAGCCCTAAAGGGAACCTTCTCGCTTTACGGCGACGCTCCTCTAATTTCGCACATGCGGTGAAATTGAATATCAACTCTTAGGGGAAATCTTGCTGCTTTAACCCATGTTAAGCTCACCGGGGTCCGATATGTGATGATTAGTGCATTATGTGGTCTTGGGTGGCCTTTCTGCTTCTCCTCTAGTCGAGGTGAGAGAGGGGGGAGGTTAAGTGGTCGGGCTTCGCGGCCCAAAATACCAGGACGTTGTGGTTAAGGCACAGGGACTCAGTTGTGAGGGTGGGGTATCGATTTTCCTACAACCTTGTATATTCGCCTCGTGTTTCCTCTAGCTTACGTCGTTTTGACCTTTCTTGATGACCTTGCTTATCTAGAAGCTGTTCAAAATCATATTCATCGCAGGTTCCCTCTGAGTCTGTAGTTGAAATAGTGTCAGTGAGTGCAGCGAGAGCAACCAATACAACGAGTAAAGCATTCTTACTGGAATTAAAGTATAAATAATGTGTTATATATAAGGTCACACATCAACAATTTTTCTCAAATCCTCCATTATAAGAGTATTGCAATCTTTACATATAGCTAAAGGAGGAATGTGGATGATAGCTAATTAATACCACACTTGTAGTTTTGTTTAACTTAATATAGTGTTAACTTGTTAACTGTTAACAATAAAAAAATGTACCCCTGAGCTGCTCTTATGTACAACATATAATAAATAGAAAAACATATTGAAATATAATATAGCTAATATAGTTTTTTATGTAATTTATGAGTCGGAGTTTGACATATTTTTTTCCGACTCTCAGCATTTGCAAGATTCTGACTCCGACTCCTTACGACTCCAACTCTGCAACTATGCTATTTATTCCCCGGGGCTCTGTCTTCCCTGCATTTAGGTATATTCCTTTGAAGGGATCCGTGGTATATTTTTAAGGGTTCACAGCCCTAATTTGCGGGGGGTTTCATTTTTTAACCTAAGGCCAATTTTTCTTTGATTTGTTCTCTTTCCTTTTTTCTTCTATTTCCTTTCTTGTGTCCTTTTTTAAATTACAACGAGACTGCAGCGTCTCGTTGGTCCGGCTCCCTCTCGATTGAGTCCACGCCTCGATCAGATACCAGCACTAATCCTCTTTTGCCCCCCACCCCTAGCAGTATCCCCCTGATCCAGGGAGATTTAGTATTACCCAGCAAAATCCCTTGGAGGATATTTCCTGAACTTAGCTCGGACGACGACAGCTTTGTCGACCCGACTTACTCCTCTTTGCCTGATGATCCAGCCAAATGCGTTTCCTCCTCTGATGAATGCAATTCAGTTCCATCCCTTGATGATCCGAGCGGACCAATTCCCCCCCCCCCCCCTTGATGAACCAGCAGTTTCAATTACCTCCCCGCCCCATGAGTCCGCTACTTACGACGTAGCTGTACTCCCGCCCGAGGTTTTTACCTCTGATCATGATAAGTTAATGCATATTATTAAGCAACTTAGAAAGAGGAAAGTGACCCCTTGACCGCAACTTTTTTCAGAAGCTCCCTCACCTTTCCTCTGAGCCTTATGAAAGTATTGCTGAGCTCGATAGACGCCATAAGAAATAACGCGCGCAGGTTAATGCCCGTCAATCTCAGAAGAGAGAACGGGTTGTTGGATCATCTGAATTTGTTGTGTCAAAGGAAAGGTGCGACAAAAAAGCATCTAAGCTTAGTTTAGGAGACCCCAGTAAAGTGCCTTCTCGCTTGAAAATGTTGTGCCCGCTCTGGTTTTGTTGCTCCCTTTTTTTTAGACGCTAGCAAGCGTCTGCAAAAGGTGTACCGTGAAATTTCATCTCCGCAAGACATTGAGCACTATAAGTCATTGTTGTCTAAGTCAAAGATTAGTAGTAAAGGAAGCTGACCATTAATATTAAAGAACACAAAGTTTCATTGCTGACAACCGATTCACCCAGTGAGGTGTCAAGATTGGCAAGTCCCACGATGCGAATGTAGACCGTTTTTTCGCACAGACACAGCAGCGGCAACAGAAGAGGAATTTGGAATTGCGTGCAGCTGCCCGAGACGAGGAATCGTCATAGGCGTCCACACCATCCAAAAACAACCCTAACCGGCAAAGGTTGTTCGCTGACAAAATCCCGGTCGCACCTCGAGCTGGCGCTGCAGGTGAACTAACACGTATGTTTACGTGTTCCCTATGCAAACTTGAAATAAAGAGTGGCGCACAATTTTGAGTGGAAGCACAAGGAACTGGGTGCTTCTCAGAAGCGAGTGACAATGGCTGACACCAGAGCCACTGGCGTCCGAAATCCTCAGTCTCCCATTGCCCCACCCGAACGTTCGATGCTGCTGCAGAAGAACTGTTTGAAGAATTGCATCCAGCGGTCGGCAAAAGAGTCCAGGCAGCCACCACCCAGAGTTTAAAGATTTAATTATACGGCACCTTAAATCTGCTGAGGTCACTTGGCCGCAGAGAGGTTTTGATTGTCAAACGCCTTTTGATTTATTCATTCAATTACTTTGTTTCTTCGTGTGCGGACACAGAACCATGCGCGCCTGACGCGACTGGAAGTGGCTACCTAGAGACTGGCCTATCGACTTTCATTGAGCATAAGGGGTTTAACGAACTGTCCTCTGATATGGTCAAATCGACTTCTGATACGATGAAATCTAAGACCTTGACTGCGATTATGAAAATAGTAAACTTCGTTGAATCCCGCCTGCGTAATGTAGCGGAGCCTGATCCATTGATAACTCGAAACGGTTGCATCATCATACGCGCGCAAGTTGAATTAGCCCGAAAGAGCCACTCCCTTGAAATGAGGGAACAGCGGACTGTAGATCTTGCCCGAGGGGTTTCCAGTACCGAGAGATAGTAGTTGTGGATACCTACGTGATACCGTTAACTCCGTGTCTCTATCCCTTTAAGTTCGGGAGATATTCGGGGTCAAGTTTGAAGAAATGGAAATGAAATTTGCTAAGTCCATTTGTTAAGAGTCTATGGGGGAAAATAAAAATTATTGATTAATTCTAATTCTAGCTACGCCATCCAATAGGAATCCATATGCTAAGTAGAAAACTGGTGTCCGAACTGAGCTACGATAATTAAGGATCTCGTGAGGGGCCCTCCAAAAATATAAAATTTTTCAAAAATGCAGGTGAATTGTGAGAGTACTCAGGCCCATTTCTGAGGGAGCAAAGTAGGGGGGTCAGAACCCTAAAAAGTATGCCTCTTTTGACCGCGATTTGCGGATAAAATTAACTCCCCCCCCTCATCCCCCCACCTCCAAATAATTTCACCTCGAGGTCAGCGCCCTCAAGGGTTTCAATTACTGAAGCCCTATGAGGGAAATGCCACTTTTTTTTTATTCGGGCGACATCCGTTAGAGGAGGTCGAGAGCTACTCAAATATATATATATATATATATATATATATATATATATATATATATATATATATATATATATATATATATATATATATATATATATATATAAAGCCCTTAGGGACCCTAAACCTAAATAGTTACGGAGATAAAAACTTAGTGAGCTCTGGTCAAACCGGATTGTCCCAAACGTCACTGTGCACCTCCGATTTCGGATAGAACAACGTATCCTTTCGAAATAAAAAAAATAGATAGGAGGGTTCAAGGGACCTCCCAGAGCCCCGTTCGGGGGGTAAATTTCGATCCGACGGATAGGTAAAAAAGTAGGGTTCTGTGGTAGATAGAAGTTTGGAACCACTTTAGATAGCTTCATCGGGTCTAGAAACCCCCATATACCGAATTTGGTGACGATCGGACAGGTATGAAAAGAGTGGGTCCCGTCGAGGCTCGGACCCCTCCGGTTTAGTTTTGTTCAAATGACCTGAGTAATGGGCAATTTTCATGTCTCTCGTTCCCTGAAAAGAAAATTTACTCCTTGACTCAGAAAGTCTCTGGCTGGTAGCATGCCCTAACGGTCGGTTCAGACACTCGCTTAGACAGGTTAATTTTACCTTACATCATTTATCACATGTGAGAAGCAAAAGCCATCTGTTTGTACATGCACCACAACGAAAGGCAAAGAATATTGTCTACCAAGAAGTGTTATGATGTAGCATTGGTTAAATAAATTTTTTTCAGAAATATAAGAATACCAACTTATATTTTACTTATGATTTTTGTTTCCCCAGGCAACGCCGGGTATCTCATTCAGTGGCTCATTAGTGAGCCTTAGAAGCACTAGGCAGGACAATGCGAGACATTGTCAAGCACACACTTTCAGTGATCCATAAATTATCCAGGACAGATGAGCTCCAGACTTGCCTAAAATCATCTTCTTTCTGTAGAAATATTCGAACACTGTTTCTAAACACAAATATGAGAGCAGAGGTCTTTGGTTATCAACTGTCAGCACAATTTGCCAAATCATTTTGACACTAGGAAATGGCAAAGTACCTACCTCTTCATGTTCATGGTGGAATAGAAATATCTCTTGTTTGCATAGTTATTAATACTATTAATAATCTCAAGGCAAATGTATTACCCAATCTTCAACGAAACTACAAAAACTACAACTGGCTGTGTGAAAGAGCTATATTGGCTTCGGAGTAAAACACTGTCTGCAGAATCAATAAACCTCTACTGCTTTCCGTCTCACGAAGTCCACAAATTTACAAGTCAGTTGATACAATTTCGGATCATACACAAATAATTGATTACCTCACAGAGTTCCTAAACTCCCTAGAACTGAAGGTAGTAAATCTAAATAATTTTTTTGCGTAATTTCGATCCAATAAAACTCGAATTTCATAATTTTACGCCCCATGTCATAGTAGCAACCATTCTTACTGGAAGTGGAAAAGAAGAGAATTTCTTCATTCAGAGAAGATCACTAAAATCCATCAGGGTGAGAATTGCCATTTAAATTCAGAAGACGACATTTTCCAATCCGTGTAAGTTTTGTGATGTGAATTAAAAAAATCTTAAGGTGACACTCTATTAGTGGCATAGTAGCAATTTGAGGAACCCTGTTTTTCTTATGGTACACTCTATGTTGATTGCTCTAGAGTTAGAAGCAAAAGTAATCTATTTGTATATACTCTGCAAGGAAAAATGAAGAATATTGTGTACCAAGAAGTTCTGTAGCGTTGCTGAACAAGATTAAGTTTAGTTCCTAAAGTGAGAATATTGTTCGTAAAGAATAAAAAATAACCGTCTTAGTTTATTTTTTACCCGGGCAACGACGGGTATTTCTGCTGGTATATATATATATATATATATATATATATATATATATATATATATATATATATATATATATATATATATATATATATATATTCCCACGGCGAGGAAAATAGCTGTCGTCATGCTTTTGATTTAGCGGCCACGTTTCGACCACAATACGGTCATCTTCTTAGGCCTACAAAATAAATACACGAAGACAATATTAAGCAATGTTGAGCACAGTTCTAAAGGTACAACTTTGCAAGCTAGTTTTAGCTTTGAATAAGAGAAGAGTTAAAGAATTTTTAGAAATGGAGTTTAAATTTACAGTAAAAAAATCCGGATGTTTTTGACAAATATTTAAATTAGTGACTATAAAATTACTAAAATTTTGCAAGTTAGGAGCGTTTGAATTTATTAATCTAAGGGGAGCTTGCGCTTCGCTACTATGATTAATATTTAAAATCTAAAAAAAAGCAGCCATAGTTAAATTTTTATAAATTTTCTGAACTTCGCCGATTATAATAATTTTAAAAAGGAACTCTAAACTAAATTTATTCCCTTTCAAAATATCACATTGCTAAAATATAGATTCATAGAAGATATATAAAAATAAATTTTCTGAACTTCATCATTTGTTATTCTTTGGGTTCTAAAAAATTCACAAAATTTCGATACTTATATTTATTTCTGAACTTCATCATTTTGTTTTTTGATATTATAAAAGAATTATTAGAAATAACTTTGATAAAAATAACAAAAGTCATAACCAAACTAAGATGAAATTATTATTCAAATACTTTAAAAAATCACCTTCTTAAATTATAGAGTTAGTGATGATGATGATGATATTGGTAAAGATTAGCTTTAACATAACACATTTACGATTTTATACTTTTCAAAGACAAATGTTTTCAATTCTAAAAATGATGCTCACCGATGTCATTTTCAACTTCCTGCCCTAATAATAACGTAGTTATCCACTTTTCGAAAATATATTGCTATTTTGCTAACTTCGAATATTTCTGCTTAATTTTCGACCTATCTCCTTCAACATCTGCCTTGATTTAAGGCGATTTGCGCATGCGTCTTTTGCAGAGGTGGGCGTGGGCTTTGCGGAAACGAGTTGCGACTTTGCGACTTTACCGCACTATGAATTTCGTATTCGCAAACGTTTTGAAAAAGTCGAACTATGCAAAGTCGCACAGCCAATTTTCCGCGACTTTTGCCGCGACTTTGAACAGAAACAAAGACGACTTTTTTGAAAGAAATTGAGGAGCTTGTGTTCCTCAAAGGGAACATGGACCTCCTGGAGGAGAAGATGGGCCAGGGAGGCATGGATGAGGATGACCTCTAGATATTAGTTTCGGCTGTGTTTTAACTAAAAAAAAGTAATAAATATGTGTTTTTCTGCCTCATAAAAGCATGTTTCTGTTATCGCGCTAAAGTTTACTTTGTAATTTAGCGGAGTCGCACCGGGGAAAAAAAGTCGCAGTTGCAAAGTCGCGAGTCACACTGGGGGCGGGCCAAAAATAGAGTCGCAAAGTCTCAGTCGCACCAGATCCGGCGGCAAAGTCGCAAAGTCAAAGTCACACCTGAAAAAATTAAACTCGCGCCCAGCTATGGTCTTTCGGCGATATTCAACCAATACCATGTATTATTTTAGATCTGCAGGCGCTTTGCGCATGCGTCCTCTGGCTCATTAACCAATGACAAAATAACAAGCTTCGTTATATTTTGTTTATTCCGGACGCTTCGTGGATCTCCGTGTTTTCAGTTCCTATGGTATAATGGCGTGTGTGCGCTGTGATAGATTGCAATACGCACTCATACGAGAAATTTTGATAACGATTGTCAGGCCTTAGAAATATATAGGGTGAAGATTCGTTTTAACGAATCTTAACCCTTTTATTTATAAACTATCTTCTGCACAAAGCTTTGATTCAAATTAGAGGCCTAATGACATTTAGCAATCGACGTTTGATTCTGGATTCTTCTAATGTCCCTCTCTCTTGCCTTTAAAAAACTACGGTTTCTTGTCTCATTTGCTCATTCGAGTCCAATTCTTATTCCTCTTGTACTATATGTATTTATAGTCAGCTACACCAGGTTTCTGCATAACCCTGTGCTGGTTGTATAATTACCCGCAGATCTTGTAGTTGCTTTCTTTGTATGTGACATGGACAGTGAGTCTTTAAATTGTGAGCGGGTAAGAGGATGTGGTATAAAAATTCCTTGGAAGTTCCTAGCTTAGGGAGATACTGGGTTTGATGGGGGTAACGCTTTGGGTGAAATATAGTTACCGTGCCTGGTAGCTTAGCAGTGAAGCATCTGACCGGCAATCAGCAGACCCGGGTTCGAGTCCCGGCCAGGAATTCAACTCTTTTTCCCTGGAGTTATTTCTGTCTTGGTAAAGGATCGCCTTCACTGTGCCGCCCTCTGCTCCCTTTGATTCTGGATTCTTCTAATGTCCCTCTCTCTTGCCTTTAAAAAATTCCAGGTTCTTGTCTCATTTACTCATTCACGTCCAATTCTTATTTCTCTTGTACTATATATATATATATATATATATATATATATATATATATATATATATATATATATTAGGGTGGTCCCCCAAAAAATAATTTAGTTTTTTATCTCCACATGCTTGATTGTATTATCACATTGAACAGTAGGTCACATACTCAATTTCATCAAAATCGAACAATATTTACTGGTCACTATATGGATCTTAACTTATTAGTCTGCTGGTAAATTAATTTTGGGGATAGAAATGAACAGTCTCTGCAAATACTAGTTTATTTGAAACAGATCTTGGTGTTGAAAGACAATTTTTTTTTTAATATTTATATTAAAGTGAAAAGAAAATAGTTAAATTGCAAATGAT
Source organism: Ceratothoa steindachneri (assembly GCA_963969495.1). NCBI lineage: Eukaryota > Metazoa > Arthropoda > Malacostraca > Isopoda > Cymothoidae > Ceratothoa > Ceratothoa steindachneri. The sequence goes on from OZ018322.1 coordinate 31,793,834, forward strand.
TTCTTTTTTACACAAATTATAACTAAAATTGCGGATTAAACATTGATCCTTTTGAGCATGAGGGAAATTTTTAGGGATGTTTTGCTACAAGTCTGAGAAGCAACTGTTTCTGTTCTTCATCTTTTGTTAGAGATGCATTATACGATTTGATAAGTGCAATACCTCTTCCTGCTGGATCGTTAACAACCCTTAAGTTAATCGCTCGACGTTGAAATTCTTGAAAGCACGTATTTTCTTCCCAAGAACTTGGGTTAGTCTTCAGGAATGTATCTTCTGCAAACTTGTATCCATCTTTCATTTGGAGACTGAAGATTAGCTTAGTTTTTTGAGTTACCAGTTCATGCAAGTCATAATCCTCAATGTTTGTTTTGTAAGAGTCAATCTGCGAACAACTTTGGTGTTTTCATTACGTTGGAGATTGGAGACCATCTTCTGTTTGGTCTCAGCATTAATTCTATGATCGAGAAATGCAAGACCAACAAGATGTTCTCCAAGATACCAAAGGTGTATGTGAAGGGCTGTGGCTGCTTCTTTAGATATTGTCTGATTTTGGGTACTTTTGCAAAGTTTTAAGAAGCAGAATGTCATTTAAAGGAGAATTAATTCCAAAATGGGCTTCATTCCAAAAACGCGAGTAGACCAAATCAATAAAAAGAGAGCACTCTGTAATATTGGCCTTTTCACGTTCCCTTAGTTTCAGTTGATGCTTAAACAAGTATATTTCCAGGACATATATAGCCTCAGCCATCTAGCGTGCATGATGAGTCACTCCTGGGGCTCTTAATGTAACTTCTGTCTTATCAATACCCCCAAGAAAGATAAAACTGAGTCGCAGCAATTCTTCATAATCGTCACGGAACTGACGAGATTTCAAAGCTTCCTGAAAACATGGGACCATCTCTCCTCGAAGATTAAGCATTACTGGATTGACGAATAAACTTCTATCCGCCTCTAAAAAATAATCCTTTTTAAGTGACGACCATTGTTCTTTAAAACGTTCAAAGAGACTCCTCTTTGGACCACTTCTAGTCTCAAGTAAAATATTGCAAGCACATAACAACATAATTTCGAAAATATGATGACAGCACGCAATCCAAACAAGCTCCCTTCCTAATACTTTCTCAATTATGGTACAGGCTCCTTTTTGTAGGCCTGTATTTGATGCAGTTGTGTCAAATACAAGGCCTTTAACTTTGTCACGAAGATTCCAGTCATTAATTGATGAAATGCATGCCATATCCTGTTCTTCTCCTGTTGCTCGTGTTATTTTTGGCACACCAAGATTTTTTCCATTCCATTTACAGAAACTATTATTGCAATTCGTTCTAATGTTTCCTGTGCCCCATCAATAGCAGGTAGTATTTCTCCATCCCAGTGAAGGAGGATCGGTCCTTCAACAGACAACGAAGCTTTGTCTTCATTGTATGTTGTCTTTCTTACTTGCTTTCTGGAACGTCGTATAGAACTCCTGGAAAGTGTCATAGCTGCATTATCCTGACCCAAGGCTTGTGCTATTGATCCAGTACCCATTGTTGCTTTTCTATCCGTAATAGTTGCACGATCAAGAACAGCAGCCACATCTGAAGTTGTGAAAATATTTTTTGAATTCAAAGGACTACATTGTGCATTCTTTTTTCTCGTTGAAGAAGGTGGACAAAACTCTTTGTCTGCCTCAAGTAAACTTTCTCCTTCAGATGATGATAACTCGAAATCTGCATGAACAGCAGCCTCTGCTTGATTTTTAGAAGTATATACTTTTTCTTTGTATTGTAAAGCCTTCTCATGTCGATATCTTTTAGGGGATTCCTTGGCTGAACTAATCTTATCACGGCACAACATACTGCAGAACAAAATGTTCTCTCTCTGCATCAACAGAAATTGGCGGTCTTCTTCATTTTTTACCACATTTAAAGCATTTTTTGAGGCTATGTCAAAAAGTTTTGAAAGAGTAGATTCGAAACTACGCTCATTCATTCTACATGAGTACAGTTCGGTTTTGCGGTTCTTCTTCAAAGAAAGGTATTCTTCATACAACCTTGAAGGTTTTCTAACGCAAGAGTCTATTCGCTGTGTGCGAATTCGGGCTCTTTCACATAATTTTGTGACTTTTTTGCAAGCGAGGTTGTAACTTTGTGTCAAAATCATTGTCTCCACTTGATGGGGGTACTGAACAACACGAAGCACATCAACAAATGCTGGTAGTTTTGCATATGAAAGCTCACTAGTAGGATGTCCTAAAAGCCAGACTGCCGCAGATGAACGAGTACTTCCAGCCATAATCTGAAACAGCAGAAATAAAAATTTATTGTAACTGAGTGAGCTCACGGTTCCCCTCCATTTAGTTATACTTAGAAGATATTTTTTATACTCTAAAATATCTAAGTATTCAATATTCATGAAAGAATAAGCTTTCATTTGACATAAATAAATAGGCTCCTGTGTTTGTAAAAATTTACGCCAGTCAGGCTTAATTAAAATATATATATATATATATATATATATATATATATATATATATATATATATATATATATATATATATATATATATATATATATATATATATATATATATATATATATATATTGTGAAATAAAATATGAATATAAAGTGTGTTAACATATAATTCTAATATTCTTTAAGTAAGTCTGATATTGACAAAAAACTGCAAATTATCTATGCACTAAATAAACAAAGTATATTACTTACCTAAATAATTATATATATACTTGCATAAACCAGCACTTGTATTCACTTATATTACGTCAACTGTTAAACTTCAAACTACAAATGAACAATTAATCAATCCTCGCTGACTTATATAGAAAATGGTGCGATTGCATCACCATTTGAAACGAGGGGGCGTTATTGCGTCATCACTTTACAAATGGGCTCAGAAATCAACAAGCTGAAACAACAATTATTATTGCATCATACGCCGAGTATGTGAATGTCATTCCACTTTTCAGATAATGCAATATCTTTATTTTTTTTTTAGAATTATTGTAATTCATAAGGAATGAGTTATCAATGACAAATATATGATAGTATATAAGTAACAACCAATAAATGCCTACTATTAAAAAGTTCCAATATTTTGACTGAAATTTAAAAATATGGAGACACAGCGACCTCTAAATATTCACCAATTTACTCAATATTTTGCATCAGCTCTTTTAACATATTACAGCATAATTTTAGCCATCTGGACAACATTTCCAACTAAATTCAATTTTTTGCATATATTTTTGGACCACTCTAATATATATATATATATATATATATATATATATATATATATATATATATATATATATATATATATATATATATATAACGTTCTTCGAGAAGATTGGGTTATAGATCGGGTGTCACTTGTTTATAGGTAAGGTCGCCTCAATTTTATTGGTAGGCCACCTGTTTAATGTAGGTGGAATGAATGGTAATATTTGGCTTGAGGCTATCGGCGGCTGTGGATTAGGCCATGGAATTCAATCTGATTCCATATATCCGCTGATTATTCACTTGCAGGCTGGGTAAACGGTAACCGGCTTATTGCTTAGCAGAGGTTGTGAATCAGAAGAAAATGACGGTTTTGTAGGTTTTATTTTTGGTCTAATAAACACCTCAGGTCTGACAAGTGAAATCGCTGAGTTCGTAGTGTGCTCACGTCCTTGTAACTGTCTATTGGTTTTAATAGACTCATTGTTTCTTGTATTTCTCTCTCTGACAGCCTCTTCTTGTATGTTTTTGCAAGCACTTTTATTATTACTAAAAGTTAGGGGCGTTGCTCTGTGTCGTGGTATAGCAAGGACCGAGTGGTGGTGTACGTATGTATAGGTTTGGTACGTACTTCAAAGCTGCGTGATTAAGTTTTCTCTCTAGGAGTGCTATATTTTATTATTATTATTACGTTATTTTTAATCTTTGAGGGTTTCTAGTGCCATATTCAGCCTTTCAAGGATTGAATTAAATGCTTCTAAGAAACTAGACCTTTAATTAAAACCTAAACCAACAATTGAAATCTAACAAACAAACTACACAGTTTTAAATTAAACAAGTTAAAGTGAGGCTTACTAAATTACACAATTGAATATACAATAATGGTTAACCCAAAGCTCACTTTAAATATTGAACGCCAGTTGACCTTCAAAGAAACAGATAATGAGATTTAATTACCTTTAAAGCATCACACGAGAATCAGGTTTGAGAATGACCTTGGCCTCAATTTTTATGTAACCTCAAGAATGTTATTTTCGGGGAGGCGCGTGGACGTTCGTTGCAAATATCTGGCGGGGAATAGCTTTAAAGCCACAGAGGAATTCGGTGCGTGCGATGGATGGCGTTAAGCACGTTGTCTTGGTAAGTTTCTTCCAATCTTCGGGTTACTCTAAGACTAATTCGCATTGACGAGCGATGAGCCAAAAAGTGAATCCTTTGACGAAGGGGAGCGCTTGAGGGAGTTCACTTTGAGGTATTCCTCAATAGCGAAATAGGGTGTTTCTCTGACGAGGGATAGTTAAGCTTGTTTCTCAAATCAAGTTAACTTAAAGTTCGGTGTGACCACCAGGAACTGGCTCAAGCATGAGCTTCTTCTGTGTTCCTTTCGTGGGGTTGCCGGGCACTCTCCAGACTTTGGTGTCTCGATCGCAAACTCGATCTTTCTGAGACAAGATGCTTAATTTTCAGTGTGACCACCAGGAACCGGCTCAGGATGAGCTTCTTCTGTGACCCTTCGTTGGTTTGCCAAGCACTTATGCCGGGCTTCGCTGTCTCGATGACTCTCTCGAACTTCCTCGTTCTTCTGCAGTTAGTGGATTATATACTTCGCCGCCCCATTGGGTCTAAGGGAAGGAGGGGGAAATGATGACGGCTGCCTTAAGTCTCCTCTTCTAACGGTTTTTCTCAGACCGTCTTTCTTCTAGCCCTAAAGAGCACCTTCTGGCTTTAGGCCGACGCTCCTCTAATTTCGTTTATGAAGTGAAATTAAATATTAACTCTTAGGGGAAATATGGCCGGTTTAACCAATGTTAGGCTCACCGTAGTCCGATATGTGATGACTAGCGCATTATGTGGTTTTGGCGTCCTTTCTGGTTATCCTCGAGGCGAGGGGAGAGAATGGGGGAGCTAAGTAATATGATTACGCCGCCAAAATCCTAGGACGGGGTGGTTAAGGAACAGGGCCTTAGTTGTGACGGTATGATATCGATTTCCCTACATTCCTCCTTTCGAAGAGCTTAAGGGGGGGATAACTCCAGTAAAAAACAAAAGCAAATAAACAAACATTATCGACAAAAGCAAACTTACATGTCTTACACTATGATACAGATTCTTAATTTTAGCTGGGGTTAACCTTCTTATTAATTTAATTTTCTTTGAACTCGGACACACACGCGCGCCCGTACAAAGGCTAGTGATCGACATAGGCCTCGCGAGCCTACTGGGTTATGTTTCACAAAACCCAATTAAACATAACAACAAAAAAACCCAAATCATCAATTATACAAAGAGAGAGAAAAAAAAAAGTAGACTGGCTCTAAAGTGGCATATAGCCAGCTACTTGCTTACATTTCTAAACCTTAAGATCTTAAATATATACACAAAACACGACCACAAAAAAAATGAAGAATGGTTTTAAGATTAACGGGCGTTTTTAATTAACCATCGGTGGGGTTTCGACTCCGGTAATACATCGGCCTTACCTTATCGGCAACTTTGATATAATTAATATAAAAGCGGTGCTTGATGACCAATACTTTCCAGTGCATGAGTAGGCCGTTCGGGTTATTGTGTCTACCCAAGTATGTCACAAACTGGTAGTGGTATTCCACCCTACTCGTACTACCTTTTTTTATGGCTACCCTCTAACTTTAATCTAATCCTTATGGATAGGGAGGCCTGTTGCAGGGTTGCATAAGTGATGGAAATAGGAGTCCCATCGTCATCTTTTATCAAGCTAAACTTGGAGATCGGGTTTGGATTCGATCTAATGGGGTCAGAGAAAAGTTTCACTACGGGATCGTTAATGGGCGTGGTTCTCACGGCGAATTGGGGTTTTAATTGTATCTCCGTGGACGTTTCGTTCTGGGGAAAGACTCCTGAGGGTAGGGGATACTCATTTTCCGCTTCTACCATCTGACTCGGTTTACCTGGGTATACCGCATTCCCACTTCCTTCTTCCTTTATCGTCACCTCATTTGGCTGGGTTCTCATCGTAAGTACTTTCTTAGGTACACATGTGTGTACCGCTTCTCTACTTCTTTCTTCATCCATCGTCACCCCATTTGGCTGGGTTTTCATCTTTATTTTTGTTTCTTTTGCTTCTCTTTCCATCTTTATTATTCTTTCCTCGGCTTCTCTTTCCGCTTGTGATAGTTCTTTTTCCACATGTCTTATCGTTTATTCTACTTCTCTTCCTATCTTTATTCTTCTTTCTTCTGCTTCTCTTTCCATCTGCATTCTTCTTTCTTCGTCTTCCGTTTTATCTGTATTTTTCTTTCTTCGGCTTCTCTTTCTATCTTCATTCTTATTTATTCTGCTTCTCTTTTCAACTGCATTATTATTTCGTTTGTTTTACTTCCCCTCGGTATTCTTCTTTCTTCGGCTTCAATTTTCCACTGTATTCTTGTTTCGTCTACTATTCTTTTCATCTGTATTCTTCTTTCTTCTACTTTTCTATCCCTCTGTATTCTTTCATCTTCTATTTTTCTGTCCATCAGGATTCTCTTTTCTTCCCTTTCATGAGACAGTACTCGTTCTCTCTCTTCTGGTTCCGGTTCTAATTTTCTTTATTCGCTTTGTAATTTTCTTTCTTATGTTTCCATTTGTAATTATCTTTCTTCTGCTTCCCTTTGTGATTTTCTTTCGCTTTCCTTTCCGCCTTTTCTTCTTGTTCCTGGACGTAGGCAACTAGTTTCTTGCCCCGCAGTTCCAACGCTTGGGCTTGTTCGTGGAATCTATCGAACGATTCCATTTTATCGCTGTTTGTTCGTCCAAAACTCACCGATTGCTAAAGGTACTTATGCAACATCGAACAAGTAGCGTGCTGCCTAACTCACCCTTATCCAAACACTTTCTGCTAATTTGAATACCACTCCACAAAAAAAAAATAATTAATAACTAACAGACTTTCCACGCGAGCTCACGAGCCTTGGGTTGAGGACATGCAAGCACAGTCAGCGGGACTACAATCGCAGGAAAATTCTGAATCATTCTCCTATAGTAGCCTAACATGCCCAAGTATGGGCGCATTTTCTTATAGTCTGTTGGTAATGGCATGTCCAAAATTTCTTTAACTTTCTTAGCTGGCGAGTAAATTCTCGTAGCTGAAATATGATGCCCTAGAAAGTCAATTTCTTCTCTCGCGAACTTGCCCTTCACCAGGGATATTTCGCTGGAGAAGTCGACAACAATCGTAAATTGTTCTCGATCCAGGTTTTGAAAACTTTGTTTAAATATCCGAATGGTCGTCCAAATTATCTCAATATATCAGGATGTCGTTTATATATACAAAAGCGAAAGTTAATCTCCGAAAGAAGACTTTTATATGACGCTGGAAAGTGCAACTCTCATTGATGAATCCAAAGGGTAATTTTGTATACTTCAATAACCCAAACAGAGTTACAACCGCATTTTTTTCTATGTCCACTGGGTTCATCAGGATCTGATGTTAAGTACGAACCAAATCCAACCGAGATAAAATTTTCATCCTATGAAGGTAGTTTGCTACACTTTCCTTCGTGGTAAGAGATATATGTCGGGCATCGTGATTGCATTAAGTGCGCAAAAATCACTGACCAATCTATAATCAACCGGTGACTTATTCGAGACAATGTGAATCGGCGATGCCCACGGTGATTTCGACAGGCGCACAACTCCCTCATTCAATAGTGTTTCGAACGTTGCTTTGGCAACTTGTAGTTTCTCCATTGAAAGAGGCTTCAGTCGCACGAAGGTTGACATTGTATTGCGGGTCTCGACTGTGTGTACCACGGAATTAGTTGGTGGTGAGGCAGGATTATTAGCCACGGGGCTATACAAGGCTTCATATTTGTCTAATACGGCCTTGTAACTGGGCGGTTGATGCTGGAGGTCATTAATCACTGGGGAACACGTATTTTATTGAATGATATCTGACACTCGATTAGCGGCGTTTGTGCGCTGAAAATGAGTGTGAAGGAATTCCACGTGGAATTTCTTGTCTAGCACGGAACTTCCTTGCGCTGTAGAAGGTTCTGTTGGGCTTAAATTGGTAAGCCTTACCTCCCCCCCTTCCACAAGCGGTAGCCTCGAACCGCGTCCCCCACGATTCACCTTTACACGGGTTAGAATAGCCTCGGCAAGAAGATTCGAGGCCATTCGAGAGTAGAGCTGTTTCCCACTACTCCCCACCCCTTGAAGGGAGAGACTCAGACATATATATTGATCGTTTTCCATGAGACAGACACAGAGTTGATAAGTCTCGCCCGCACCCAAGTTCCAAGTCAGGTGCTAACAACAGAGCAAAGTGACAGCTGAACTATTTGTGTATTGAAGTTAGCCCCAGCCATTGAGGTAATTCCATTTAACGATCGCCACCGAGCGATTTTTCTGACTTCACTCATCAGCTCGTCTTGAAGCCCTCCTCGTCCGCCCTTCGTTTCGGGTGGCCAAAATACCCTCCCCTGGACCGGACGCTACCGCCCCCCCTTCCTTTTTGGAGACCGTCTTCACATTAAATTCCCGCTCAAAAGCTCCGAGCGGCCTCGTCTCACGTGCAGAAGACATCCGTGAAGCCTTACCCCGACGTCTCACCCGGAATCCTCCGTAAGCCAATCCCTATCCCTCTTCGGTAACCCAATTGAGTTAATTCCCTCCCCCCATTTGAATAGTCTCTCCCTGTAATACCTTAAGTTTTAACTTCATAGTCTAAATCATAACTACAATTCCCCCCCCCCCTTCGATCATCTAATGTAACTTTGCCCATTTATTCTCTTATGTAATTTTTGCCCATCATTTCTCCCATTATTTTTAGGTAAATAAAATTATATTTTTGTACATGCCTCTCTAAATAACCTTGAGCTTTGCCATTGCCCATATGTTACCTGACCTAGTTGCACTCTTATCTCGCATTTTCGCCCACTGAAACTCGTGGTTTTCCGTCCCTTTGTCGGTTCGCCTTAAAGTTATTGGTCCCTCCCCAATAGATATAATATGGTATTGATGTAATGTAATGTCATACCACGACATATATATTTATTAATATACATATTATATAATTTTGGTGTCAAGTGTGTTTGTTTTTTTTACGAACTCGTGTCATTTTAATTCCGACATAGAAGTTCCCTTGTTATTCACGTACATCCCTTTTATTTTATTTTTTGTATTGCACTGGCAGAAGGCAAGTTCAAGTTAATTTAAGAGCAGTGGAACGTAATCTATTTAGATTTGGTGTTGGACCCCAGGTAATTAATTTTTTTTTTATTGTGTTTGAATTTTGGAGAATCTCGTGGTTATTAATCCAAAAGAGTTAAGGTCTTTGGTGTCCTAATTCCGGTAGGACCATTTTAATTTTTTTTCACGCTTAGAAACAGCAGAGGTATGTAGCTGCATCTTAATTTTTTTGTGTGTTCAAGGCCTTCACGAATATTCAAGTATTCGTTTCGCGTGGGTAGTGTCCTAGCTCGTTCGCGTATCAGTGTTCCTTCAGTTAACTGCGTGAAAATGTCATCCTTCGAAAAATTCAAGAGTCAGGGTGAAATGTTAGGTCTTTCGGGCAAAGACCTGCTAAATTACGTACAGGAAAAAAAGAGGAACGAACGGGCAGAGCGAAGGGAAGAGTATCTAAGAAAAACGGAGATGGACAACAAACTGAAGATGGAGATGGAGAAGAACAAAATGGAGAACAAACTGAAGATGGAGGAGAACAAACTGAAGATAGAGATGGAAGAACGTGAACAAATTAGGCAGCATGAGCTGGAAATGAACTTAAATCAAATGGATTCTCAGTCCATCGGTTCCCGGGCCGAAATTCCCCAAACTCCTTCAGTCCACCTTCCCGCTTTCAATGATGGAAAGGACTTTGGGTCATTTTTGGCCCATTTTGAGAGAATCTTTCAGATCAATAGATGGGATCTCTAAAATGATGGCGTCGCTCGCTTACTTTCCCTCCTAAATGCCAAGTTAAGGGATATCTTCGTATTCCTTCCCCAGAAGCAACTTTGGACTATTCCACGTTAAAGTCCGAATTGCTAGCCGCTGTTCATATAAATAGCGAATTCTACCGCCCCCGATTCCGCCAGAAAAGGATCCGCCCTGGCCAAACATTTCGACAACATGGGTACATCCTCCAAAGACACCTTCAGTGTGGGCTGGATGCGTGCAAGATTCCCCAGGTCTACGAGTCCCTTCTGGACTTCTTCCTTAGGGATCAGCTTTTAGCTGCCGTGGCTCCCGAAATTCGCGCCTTCATTAAGGATAAACGTTGCGCCACTTTCAAGGAATGCTTGGAAGAGGCCGATGTCTACGCGGTTAGTCACGATTTATACCCTAAGGATGTTAAAAAGGCTCCCCAATAGTCCCCCAAAACAAAATTTTATGGCCCTAAGACCCCCCCCTAAATTGGTTCCAAGATTTACCAAAGTTCCTAGTCCCTCGAAGCCAAGAAACTTCCATCCATCTGAACACCGAGACGTTAAGCCCCTAGTTTCTTCTCTCCCGGTTGTGCCGTACCAAAAGAACCCGATCGTCTTCTACACCTGCGCAGTTCCCGGCCATTACCGCACGAACTGTCCTTAAAACTCCCGATTCGCAAACTCTCAGTCCCACCAAGTGCCCCAAATCTGGGCCGCCCCTGATCCTCCTCCGTTGCCTCAAGAGACTCCCGATCCTCCCTCGCCCGCCAAAGGCCCGATCCATCAGGTAAACTTTCTCTTTAATGAGAACAACCCTGGTGGATTGAAGTTCAAGAACGGAACTGTGAACGGTCGCCGAGTATCCACCCTCGTCCGTGAAACCGGGTGCACCTGTATTATAGTGTCTGAGGACCTACTTCCTCCTGTTGGGCCCGACCACAAGAAATTTGCGGTGGTCCACGACTACCTTGGCTGGGCCAGTCGTTTATTACTTTTTCAAAGACCTTCCCCTGGGAGTTCAGCAAGGAGATTGGCCTGTAACTCGAGACCAGGTTTTCTGGTTTGCCCGGTTTCGGTAAGAATATCACCCTTGCTAATTTGAACTTCTCAGGAAAAGCGCCCATGTTTAGGTAAGCATTAAATAGCTCTTTTATGCTAGTCAGAATATTTTCTGGGGCCTTCTCATAATTGTATTTCGTTAGACCTGTTGTTCCTGGCGTTTTTTGTTTGAAGGATTTGATGGTACTTTTGATTTCTTCGGTCGTAATTGTGGCTCCCAGGCCTATTTGTTCGTTTCTGTTGTTTTCGACTTATAACGCCAGAGTTAGTCTGTGGATGTTGGCTTCTATAGATTCATTGACTATTTTTTCTGTTGTTCTGTCAAAGTTTATGTTATCTTCATCTTCAATTGTATAGATTTTGCTCCAATGAGCTCTGAATTTCTCATCTATTTCTACGTTGGCCCTTATGTATTCGTTATTTTGATCTATTATTTTATTCGGCTTTCTTGGTGGTCTGCCTTTTATTGTTTTTATTAGCCTCCATGCTACTTTGGGGTCTTCGGTTGTAGCTGTTTTATCTATTAGTTCTTGGCATAATTCTCCTTGTTGCTCTTCTATTAAGAAAATCATTTCTTTCTTCATTTGATTGAGCCTCTGCCGAGGGGTTCCGTAATCTCTTATTTCTTGGTACTTTATTCTGATGTTCTTTTCTTTTCTTCTCATTTTTGTTGTCCATTTGGGATGTGGCAAAGTCTTATATTTTGTCCATGGTACGGCCTATTTGTCGGCATCTATCATTGCCCCAATCAGGTTGTCCATTATGTTATTTAGTTCTTCTTATTTTTTGCCATTAAGATCTGGTTGTTCATATATCTCTAATATTTGGGTATATTTTTGCGTCTGCCCTCTTATATGATTTCCTTGGTGTTATGGGAATCATTATGGGGGTTCTGGTTGATCGTCACCAGGATTCCTATGTGGTCGCTGCAGGAGATTGGGATTGGCTCCATGTAGATGTTATACGGGAAATTTGGAGATGATAAAACTATATCCGGCCTGGTGGCGGATCTTCCCCTAATGAACGTCGGGAATTCTGGGCCTACCCTTTGGATTATTTCCCTGTCCATCAGTAATTCTATATTTCGTCCTGCATTGTTCGACCTTTGATAGCCTGATTCCCGTAAACGGGCGTTCAGGTCTCCTAATAATATAATAGGGTTGTTGTTGTTGTATATTTCCATTATTGAATTGATCGGGACATAGGGGCGGCGGGGTGACTGGTAGGCCGCAGCAACTGTGAGAGGAGAATATTCCATCTCTACTGTCACGGCCACGTAGGCCGCCTCGACTTCTCGTCCCTGAGTGTAGTGGAGGTTCTTTCTTATTTCGATAGCTGCGCCATCGTATTCTTCTCTTGTTGGATTATTTTAAATATATTATAGTTAGTGATTTTCATGGGCACATCGTCTGTTACCCCATGTTCCGAGATACAGATGATGTCCGCGTCTATTTGCCTGAATATGTTTCCATATTGTATGGCCTTGGTCTTCCATCCATCCGTGTTCAGGTGTAAGATTTTTAGTTTTCTGTTTGTATTGGCCATTATTTAAGTTTTGATTTTTTGTCTTCACCTTTGAACTTTGGTATTTTCCGTTTGCGAGTTTGTCGAATGTTTCCTTTTTAAGTGGTTTTATATCATTGGGAAAGAACCTGATGCGGTCTTCCCAAATAAGTTTTTCAATTGCGTTTTCTTCAATGTCCAAAACGTCCAAAACGAAGACGATCTGATAAACATCAAGCAACAATATGAGGAGAACTCTGTGTTAAAATTCACTTATGAATTGAGCACGGTTAATAAACTTCCTTTCTTAGATGTTGAAGTTCACAACATCAATAGTAGCTACATTACTAAAGTAAATAGAAAAAGTACGTACATGGGAAGATGCCTCAATGCAGAGAGTGAATGCCCTGAAAGGCATAAAATAAGCGTAATCAGGTCATACATCCGCCGAACATATAAATGTTGCTCTACGTGGGAACTTTTCCACCAAGAGATAGCACAAGTAAAACAAACACTAGTGAACAACAGTTTCTCAAACAGCATGATTGACAAACAACTCCAAGCATTTTTAAATAATCATTGCAAAGATACGGATAAAACTGAAAGTAATCAGAGAGAAGTCAACAACATCAAAGTGTATTACAGAAATCAGATGTCCACGGCTTATAAAATAGATGAAAAAACATCAAGAAGATTATTAACCGTAACATCAAGGTTAAAAATCAAATGGATAAAATTCAACTCATCATATATTATAGAACAACAAAAGCCAGCAATCTCCTGGTGAAAAACAACAGCTGCCTAAACTCCTCGAATCTCAAATCAACCAACATACTTTACGAGTTCATCTGCCCTGATAAAGACTGTAAGCTATATAACAACTCAAAATATATTGGCATGACAACTACTACACTTTCGAGACGTTTAACCATGCACTTGTAAACCGGAAGACCTAAAAATCATATGGAGAGTGCACATAACATTAACCTAACGAGAGATATGCTAATTGACAACACCGTTATTAAAAGAAAAGAAGTTAATAAAGCTAGGCTGAACATCTTAGAAGCCATATTAATAAACGAAGATAAAAATAAAATAGTAGGAGACAAAAGTGGACTTAGTTAGTCATGGGACCTACAGGTTAACGGGTAATCCGAACCACGATGTGTTGCATGACTCTAACTATAACTTTGCAATTTATCATGACCCCTGTCCCGCGTATCTACTGTGAGTCCCGTTTGCGAATGTGATAGTAAAAACGAATAGATGTTGAAGGCTTAAGGAAGTAAGAGGTTTGCAAAGAGATGCTAGTTGCCTGGAGGTCAGGCTTATCTCTGTCCATTATAGGTAGTTATAGCTAGGGTGATAAAGTTGGAAAATTTGTATTTGCGTGAGTGTCTCGCATTGCTGTGTTTCTTTTTTATTATTTATTTATTTTTTTTTATATGTATCTATTTTTAATATATCTGAGTAGTGTTGGTATTTATGTGGCGTTAAAACCTTTATTAGTAAATATTCTTACTAAAACTGGTTTAGGTTTCTATCTCTCTATCTATTCTTTCGTAGTCCTATCCTAATTATAATTGACTATATGCTATCCTCTGGTGTTGCTTCGGTTATTTAATTACTCTTAGTCATCGTCGAGTATTATTCTCTTTCTCTAGGTGTTGATTTCTTCTTCGTCTTCAAGTGAGTATTTTCATGTTGAGAGTACCATCCAAATTTATTTGTTCCTGGTTCTCGTTGGTCACTTTTTGCCATTAATGCGTATGAGTTTTTATTTACGTTAGCATTATTTCTGTTTGACTCTGTTTCTTTTCTCTTTATAAATTCTCTTCTTTTGGGACAAATCATGGCCATAGTTCTGTATCCCTCTTGGCAGTTAATGCATCTTTTATCTGTGTTGTTGTAGTAACGCCAAGAATGGCCTTCAGTTCCACATTCAGAATAGATTATTAGGTCTTTGGGGGAGGAAGAAATTTTGAATCGTATGTTCTTCCAACGCATAACATCACAAGCATATGCTTGTGAAGACATCTCTCTGTATGTTGGCGGATGCGATTCTCATGATGAAAGCGAGAAGTCCCTGTTCGATGATCCTTTAAGCCATTTCGGTAGATTCACATATGACCTTGAAAACGTGTGTGATCTTTAAATTTGATCACCTCTGCTATTTTGAGCCATTTCTGCCTCTCTTGAAGTTCTTCTTTTATTTTTTGGCATGAGTGCTCTCCTACCCAGGACTCGATTTTTCGGCAGATGACACTTCTGTTAGCCGTGATTTGTGGGAATACTCTTGCTTCCAAATCCAACTTCCTTAGCGTAATGCTCCCAGCAGATGATAGTAGCTGCTCTACGTCTTTATTTTCTGGGCAAATAACTATGAATCCAGATGGTGTGTCAATACATTTGATTAGTGGTATTTCCAGATCAGTAAATATGCATTGCACTACTTCTTGTCCGTTGGATATGAGTTTAAGGGAAAGCCTTTTGAAGTCCGGTGGGTTCATCTTGCCTGGGAGTCATCCCCTCTCCGAAGAGAGGGGTTCTTCTGTCGATCTTCAGTTGTGGAGGCTTTATCCAGTCTCCACTAGTGGGAGGAGCCCATCTATCTGTCATAGTTCTATCCCGCCTACCTTCCAATTTTCGCACTCTCCTTGGTCAACCCTACCTATCTGGGCCTAGCCATAACAGCGGTCCACAGTTGGGTTGTGGTTCATGACCGAGAATCGGCCCCCCTTTTCTGGCCCCCTAAGATAGTCTCCTGCAGGGGTTCACTATACTTCACTACCAACTGCAACTCAGACCTTGCCGGTGACCAAGTTATGTAGTACTAGTGAGAAGTAAGTTTGAGGTAAAAAGTATGAATAAAGAGCCAAGAATTTAGAATAAGGAAGAGCAACCCCTTCAAGGTGGCCACTTCGCTCAAGAGGAACAGGAGTAATCTCCAATCAGCCCCAGGAGCGCATATATTTCTTCTTAGAAGTTTTCTTGAGAAAGGCGTTTTTTTATTCTTCTTTCCGAAAACTTTTCCTCCTTTACCTGAGATAGCCTTTAACAATTCGCAGCGAGAGAGCAAGCATACAGACTGAATAAATCTACGAAGATAAGCCGGCCATCAACAGTCAAGCAACAAGCTTGAATCGAACATAAAATTATTTTAAAATTCCACTCATCGGACTGGCCCGTTTCCTTTAACGTTACGCCCAACCTAGGCGGAATAAATTTCCCCTTAAAAATCGTTTTCTTTCATGGATCAGAAGGAATGAGGATACTACATACACTGGATACTGATTTCAAGCTTCCCGAAGAAGTTCACCACCAGTAAAGGAGTAAAAGAAAAGGGAAGCCTCGCCCAAAACGTGAACTTACCACACTTTTTCCCACGAGGATATCAAAAAAGAAGATCATTTATGGAGCCACACATAGCCGCATCATGTCTCGCTAACCCCCCCGCGGCTCCCTAATCAGGGCAAGGGAGCGAAAGTGAATTAAACTGCCATTTATTTAGTCTCGATCCAACTATGTCGGTAGAAGATAGCAGGTTTGAGGATTAGCCCAATGTGGAACTCAACGTCAGAGGCAGCCTGCTTAAGAGGCGATGCTGAAAGCTTTGGGGAAGAGTTCGCTCTAGTCTCTAAGGGTAGTTTCCGGCCAAGACCATAAGGAAACATGTAACCGTTCCTGTGTAAGTTGGAAGCAGCATCGATAACCAAACCCCAGACGAGGCGGCACCTCTGGGTGGTAGTAGTTGATTCGATCACCACCAATCATTAAGTCCGCCACATTTCACCTGTCTAGGGGGCCTGCCTTGGTTCACCCACCATCATTCATCCATTCCATCGTGCAGTTCGTGTTCATGGAAACTTGCTTGCAACGAGGAGGGACGGCTCTCAAAGCGCTCTACCAAGAAGAAGCGGATCCTACAGTAAGGGAAATACATTGACAAATACAGCGACGAACAACCAGAAGCCACAAGAAGAAGGAGGCTGAAACCCAGCCACAATGGCCGTCCGTAAAGGAGCGAAGAGGGTCCCCCTTCGCATCCTCCCTGGTCGGGAGAAACCCTCCCGGCAACAGACGCTGAAGAGCATCTATGCAGATATAAGAGTGGTCCTCCTACGACTAAAGGTCCAACACAATAGATATGTGGCGCTTTGCGACACTGTAAAGGGTAGGCCCTCGGATTCCCATGCTTTCCCTTCGAGGCTACCATTTTTGGCCTGAATTTCTGCAATCTACCAGTCTAATTTGCGTAGGGGAAGCGACTCACTCCCCCCCCCCTTTGTGCCCCACTTCCTTTTCCCCCTTCGGACTGAAGGATATAAATGGAGTCGTGAGCCCTTTTAAGTTATTCTGTTGTGAGGATTCTGCCTGATTGCTCCGCTGAATCGCTTTCCGTCACTTACCTTGACGTTATTAATTTTTGGAGACCCATACTGGATTCCTTCGTGCAGCGAGGATTTTCTGCCATTGATTCCTGCCAGCATTGTCGCTGCCCCTTTGTCGGCTGCATCGAAATGTGCTCGTCCAGTTACGTTTGCAAGTGTTCTCCTTAGGAAGCCATTCACACTGGGCACGTGAAAGTTTTCCCCTAGTCACCTCGCCATCTGCTCTTTGGGGAATTCTGTCATCTCGAATTCCTTCTCTCAGATCTTTCGGCCTTCGAATCATCGTTCCCCGTGGTCCCGACGCCTTTCACCACGATGTCGCCGTCTGTGTGTTTCTCCTCGCCGAAGATCGCCATCGCATTCACCCCTGTCGACTTGAGACGAATTCACTCATCGTCACCGAGCCTCTTTCGCCTGGGTTCCCGACGTGGGTTATTGCTTCACTGCTCTGGTATCAGGTATTTCGGAGTATCTCTTTCTTATTACGTCCCCTTTAAAATTAATTAAGTGTTATAAGTGTTATTCATGTAACTTTGGGCCTTCAGGTAAGGGACGTAGGACAGGGAGGTTATTCCGGGAATACCTGTCACTAGAGAAGCGAAGCCTATTTTCATCTTCAACGGCGCGTGTCCTTTCGGCTTTAAACAATTTATCCATAGAACCCCTTTTTGTATGCGCGAATATCTTTTTGGTTAAAACGATTGTGGTCCTTCGATGGTGTTAAGCATTTGTGACTTTTCTTATTGTTTGATGACCCCCGTATAATTTGTTAACAGTTAAGTTATTTCATTTTAATTTTTTTGTAAATAATACTGTAAATACTTTTAGTGTGCGTATTTATTTAACACCTTGCGGATACCTCGTAATTTAGCACCGTCCTGATATATTCTGGTGAATTTATGGTAGGCCTTTAGATCCCTGGTCTTCTATAAATTTTATGTGTGTATTTTCTTTGGGCCGTGTGAACAGGGTTCCCCGATACCCTTTACAGACACTGAAAAAGACCTTGATCTCCTTCTGAGTGATGGCGCAGCCAAAAAACTCGGAAAAATCGGACTTGTTCTTCGGACGCCGCCGCCTGACGTGCAAACAAAAAGATCCGTAATATGCCGGCGCCTTGACCCATTGGTAGGAAAACACACGAATAAAAGCGCAACTCGAAAAAGAACAAGAATGGGCAAAGATCGAGGACGTGATCAAATTTAAGGACCAGAATGGAGAAGACCATAGTCACGTCTTCAAAGTGATCTTCAGATCTACGGAAATTTCAAAGAAAGCCGCCGAACAAGGACTCCTTACATTCCACACAAAAATCTTCCCCGATTAAATCGAAAGAGAAACATTCGTGTCAGTGCAAGTGTGCTTCACATGCTACGCGCTAGACAAGCACCCAACCAAGGAATGTACCTTCAAATGAAAAGCATACTCTGAATGCTCAAGCCAAGATCACAGGTGGGACGAGTGCAGAAGCACAAAAAAAAGTGCTTAAACTCTAGCCATGTCATGCCCAGTTAAAAAACAATTATTCGGAAGAAAGCACAGAAAAAAGTGCTTAAACTCTAGCCATGTCATGCCCAGTTAAAAAACAATTATTTGGAAGAAAAAAGCTGAGATTAACACAGAGAAGGAAAGAAGGAAAAATACTTCCTACGCCGCAGCAACAGCTAACGGAAGCGTCACTGCACCAGCCGCACAGACCATAACAGTTAATATCGAGGGTAGTATGAGGCCCAACCTAATTATGTGCATAATGCATGCCCACTTTGTCAAAATAGCGAAACCGGGATCATATGCAACTAAACTGAATACCATGTTTGAAAAAAACGGGCTAAAGAAAATGTGGTTCCCGGAGAACCCACCTTCGAGCGAATTGTATAAAATAAACAAGACTCCAAAGGACAATACTAACCAAGTAAAAGAAGAAGAAGACAAAAGTAAAATGGAAACCGACTCTGAAGAAGAAAACACAAAAACGAACACAGAAAAACAAAAATAAAAAATGACAACCTAAGACTTCAACATAAAAATTTACGGATCCCATTCTTACCCCATTCCAAAGCAATATTAGCAGAAGGAAATAGTCGATGGACTAGTCAAGGGAAAATTCAGATGGGAATACGAAGCAGACGCAGACGAAACGGAAGTTCACAATGCACTGAAACAGGGCATGATATACATCGCCCCAGAATCATGCAGCAACATCTCGTGCGGTGAATTTAAAAAGAAAAGAAATGGACGCACTCGATCCCCAGGCCGACCAGAAAAAACAAAGTCCGGAAGAGACCACAAACAGATATAACAACAATAGACACGCATTAAAGTAGAATTAAAATATTCACCTTGAACGTTAACGGCTGGAAGGAGAAACGCATAATCTACTCGAACATAATAAGAAAGGAAGATCCAGACTTAATAATCCTAACAGAACATGGAATGAACACAGACGGAAACAATAAAAATCCCCAATTATAATTTCATAGCAACCAACTACTCACAGACAAGATGTGGTGGAGTTGCAATAGGTATTAAAAAAAGGAATTCAGTTCACAGAAATAAAAGACCTAGAAGAATCATTTTCAGTAGTGAAAATAAAAATAACCACAGGTTATCTGGTCATAGCCGGGGCCTACCAACCCCCAAGACGCTCGTACCTACCGATACCCAATTTCATTAAGCTCTTTCGTTGACAGGCCTTAACTTTTCTCGCCGCAGACCCTAACGCATGGTGCAGGGAAGCAGGATACACAACCCATACAAATGGAACAGGAAAAATCCTTCAACTCCTAATGCAAAGATGCCTACTGCACAGAGAAGGACCAGACTTCCCTACTTATCTCACAGCCCGAACCTCGAATACCCCAGATATTATTTTAAACAATCAAAACTGCAATCTAAATCACAACACACAGCCAGGCCCCGCAATCCTCTCCGACCATTTAAGCATAATTACTACCATCTCAACTTCGCCCATCCAAATAAAAATAATACGCAGAGAAGCAACCAGCAGAACAAACTGGGATGGATACAGACAGTACTTAAACAATAGAAACTGGATCCCTGAAAACCCAAGGTAAAGAGGAAATAGATGACCAACTAAAATTAATTACCAGAAAAATCAGAGAGGCAGACAGTATACACACTCCAACAATAGAGTACAGATTCATACCTGCACCTAGATGGACCCAAGAGATCCAAGATGAAATGGAAGAGTTTCAGAACATAATAAATAAAATCAGGGTATCGGGAACTACGATGCAAAGGTACAGAAGTATAATCGCAATCAGAAGGAGAATAGACGCCGTCATCAAGGAAAATTCATACTGTCTCTGGAATAATATAATAGGTAAAATGGAAATAGAAAAGGATCCAAGGAAATTCTGGAGACAATACAGGAAATTACGCGGATCACAGCCAAATGAGGAAATAAGCGTGAAAATACAGAACCAGATAGTAGAACAAAATGAGGAGCTTCAAGAACACTTCCGAACACACTGGAAGAAAGTTTTTCTATTTCACCGGAAGAGAACCAAGAATTCGAACAAAACTACGAAGAAGAAATCATACATAACCTTGAAATACAACGTGAACGTACTATACCGTTTAGAAACGTTGACGAGTAAAGACACAATCCCATGGGGAAAGGAAAGCCTTTTACAATGGATGAATACCTGACAACCTGAAAATCCTTTAAACAAAAGGCTCCAGGACAAAGTGGGATATCCAAAGCTCACCTAATTAATGCCCCAGAAAATGTGCACGAATCAGTAGTGAAGATCCTCAATGCCTGCCTAAATTTGAGATACTTCCCCCAAGCATTTAAAACGGCAAAGATGATCTTCCTACCGAACCGGGCAAACCAAAACACCAAGTCGGAAGCTTTCGTCCGATCTCGCTCGTGGAATTTCGAGGTTAAGTCCTAGAAAAGCTCCTTAACGAAAGGTTGATCAACCACCTTAACGAAAAGAACCTATACAACCTACAACAGCACGGGTTCAGGAGCAAGCGAGGGACAGACACCGTGCTAGCAATTATAGAGGAAAAAATGCTACAGAAACAGCGCGAAGCAACAGAGTTGATATTGTACTCCGTGATGTTGCTAAAGCCTTTGAAAAGGTGTGATTGCCAGGCCTAAAAGCCAAAATCTGTGACCTTAATCTAGAAATAAACCTCTGCAAAACACTCTGCAACTATCTAGACGAGAGGAAAGCCGTATTGCAGATAAACGGCCAAACGGGCGACGCAATTAATCTGCAAACGGGTGTCCCACAGGGAGGCTGCCTCTCACTAACGATTTACACAGTGTACACCAGGGACCTTCCGCATCCAACTCATGAATGTGCGATGTATATACATCCAGCGGAAGATATCACACAAATAATAACCAATGACAGAAAAAAAACAGGGACATCGCCCTAAGAACAGGAATATAAATTAAAAACCTAAATGATTATGAAAAAAGAAAAAAAGTAATGACAAAAAAGGATAAGTTCAAGTTAATACCCATGAACAGAAGGAAAAAAGCCCCTGTACGCGGAGATGGTGCGGTATATCCTTACTCAACAGAAGGGCGTTTTCTCGGACTAAAATTAACAACAACAGGCTATACTTGCCATTTACCACAAAAAATCTTCGAAGCAAAATTCACCTTATCAGCACTATACAGATTCAGACAACTATCAACCAAAAATAAAAGAAAATTATACCTGGCCTTAGTACAACCTAAGCTCTTATAAATAATAGTACCATTGAACGCATTAAGTAACTCCCAAATCAAGAAGATCCAAAGAGTCCAAAATCAAGCCACTAGATTCATAACAAATACATGACAAGATTACATACCAGCAGAACAACTCCACCGCAGAACTACTGTAGAACCCATAAAAACAGTCTTATAAAAAAGAGCATGAAAACTGTGGTAAAAAAGAATACAATACCTCAGAATATAATAGACTAAATCTCAAAACGAGATTTTTTTTTTATTCCTATAAATGGATAGACACATACACACAAACACACAGACTTCATTTTTTTTCTCTCTCTTGTTTTGGATGTCCTTTTATATGGGGGTGAAGTGGGGCAGAGAGGGAGAAAGAGGAGGGAGAGAGAGGAGGGGAAAGGGGAAGGGTAGAGAAGAAGGGGAAAGAGAGTGGAGGGGAGAGAGAGGGGAGAGGGCTAGAACGGGATTTTTTTTATTCTTATAAAGGGACAGACTTCATTTTATATATATATATATATATATATATATATATATATATATATATATATATATATATATATATATATATATATATATATATATACGAAGGGCGGTCAATAAGTTTTGCGAATTTGTAAGGCAAAACAGAGGAAAGGTGATGGCTGTTTGTGAGGGTGTTAGGATAAGTTATGACAAGTCAGGACTGCAGCCGCACGCTCTTGCCTCGTCTATTTAAGAAGTAGTAGCTGATCGCAGATCGTCAGTCACAAATTTTACAACAATGGAGAAGGTTGAGCACCGCGCAGTGATCAAATTTTTGAGCAAGAAAGGAAAGAATGCATAGAGATCCATGAACGCATGGTTGCAGTGTACACCGACACCACCCCTTCCTATGCAACCATTGCTTGCTGGAATAGGGAGATCCGCTATGGTCGTGAGTCCCTTGAAGATGCCTCCCGTCCAAGACGCCCGTCAGACGTGACCAACGAGGACAATATGGCCCGTGTGGAGAGGATGATCCTCGAAAATCGATGGGTGAAGGTCGAAGAAATCGAGCGAGAACTTGGAATATCACATGGAAGTGTTATCAACATCATCCACGACAATTTGGCCATGACCAAGTCTCTGCCCGTTTGGTCCCTAGAAACCTCACGTCCGATGATCGACTTCAACGTCGTCAAAGTCCACAAGGCCAGAGTTGCATAAACTGCCCTGCGCGAGTGCGGATTCGAGGAGCTCAACCATCCCCCCTACAGTCCAGATCTGTCCCCTAGCGACTACCTTTTATTCCGTCAGCTTAAGGCTGCACTGCGTGGACGCCGGTTTGGGGACGATGAAGATGTCCAGCTCGCCGTCCAGGAGTAGATTGAACAGCAGTCGGGAGATTTCTGGTTGTCGGGAATTCGAAGCTTCAGGGACAAGGGGCGCAAGTGCATTCAAGTCGAGGGTAAGTTATATTGAAAAATAATAAAACACTTTTCGTCATATCTCGTTTCCTTATATCCGAATTGCAAAACTTATTGACCGACCCTCGTATATATATATATATATATATATATATATATATATATATATATATATATATATATATATATATATATATATATATATATATATATATGCACTGGCGGCTTGTACATTAGGGCCAGAGCGGACGGGCCCCACCAGAATAAAAAAATATTACTATAAAAGATAAATTCCATATCATAACCTGTTAATGCATGCAAAGCCTGCACTGGGCATATAAAAGAATTTTTCTTTAAAGCCTCTTCCAAACGAATGCCAAAGGACCCTCAGCTTCAGGCCCGCTTAAGTCTATATCTTATATTTTTTTTTTTTTAAACTACTCACCAGCCGTTTCATATCATTTTTTTTACAATGTGACTCAATAGCTCAAAATATGGGCCAGGCAAGTCTGGTCCGCGACAGCTGACGATGAGTCCGTGACGGGAGCCGTTAGGCGTTAATTGGCGGCTGTGCTTGTGTGGGAGTGTATGTTTGTCTCTTAGCGCTTAGCCTGTATAGTTTGGGTGGCTTTTTATGGTGATTTGCTCTGTTCCTTTGATAATAATAAGCTGTTTAGAAGCTATGTTATAATATTCAATTTATTTCTTTTATTTTCATTACTAGGTCCTAAATAAAGTAAATTTGAAAGAATTGGTTCAGTGATAAATATGCCTAGTTAGCGAATACAGCATTGAGCTAAAACAAAGGTCTGCTAACCTAAAAGTCGCGTGCCCTCACTTATTCTGATTTATGCCCTTACGACCTTCAAAACTTCAAATAATTCTCGGAGTAACCTTGGGAAGACCTTGGCAATTCCATCATTCGAAAGAGAATGTAAACACCATAAGGGTTTCAAATTTCGTTAAAATAGGCCGAATTGTTATGATGTTTTGCCAAAACTAAATAATTCCCGGGCTAACTTTGGGAGGACTTTGGCAATTATATTATTTTAAAGAGAATGTAAAAGAATAGAGAGGTTTCAAATTTCGTTATGATGTTATTGCCCATCCCCCCAAAAGATAATTCGCAGGTTGTTGTTTAATGGAAATGAAGATATAGTTGGTAATTTTTATGTCACTTCATTAATTCAATCCTTTCCATCTTGAGCAACAGCTATCTGTTCTTCATTTTCTTCAAGAGAGAAAATTATTTCACTTGATGGCATTGAAGCATTGGCCTACTTATAATAAGCAACACTTCCTCCTTCACCTTCTTGTAGATTTTACTTATTGAGTTGTCTATTTTGCTCAAGTTAATCTCGAAAGCGAACCTGATGTGGTTTAAAAGAAGTAATCATTTCTCTCTGACCTTTAATGAAAGCAAGTTCCTTCACAATACTAAGCTATGCTTGACTTGGGTATAACAGGATAGTATAGGCTATACTTGTCTAGGAGACTTAATGCTAGGCTAGGTTATACTATGCTAGGCTATACTAAGCTATGCTAAGTTATACTAGGCTAGATTTGGCTATGTTATGCTATGCTAGGGTAGGCTAAAGTATAATAGGCTAGAGAGGGATATGCTCTGCTATGCTAGGCTATGCTAGGTAATACTATGTTAGGCTACGATAGGCTAGCTAATCAAGGCTATAATAGGCTAAGCTATGCAAGGTTATTCTAGTATAGGGTATGGCATGCTATACTAGTCTAGGATATACTAGGGTAGGCTATAATATGATACGCTTGGCTATATTATGTTAGGTGTGGTCATAAATCAGAATAAATAAATGAGGGCTGGCGACTTTTTAGTCAGCAGACCTTGTTTATATCTTACCTTTGTACATTATATCTTAAACATAGCCTAGCAGAGTATATCATATTAAAACCTAGTCTAGTCTAGCAGAGTATCGGCCGAATAGTTATGGTTATTGCCAAAACAAAATAATTCCCTGGTTAACCTTGGGAGGACTTTGCAATATCATTCGAAAGAGAATGTAAAACAACATAAGGGTCTCGAATTTCGTTAGGACCGGCCTAATAGTTCTGATGTTATTGCCAAAACAAAATAATTCCAGGGCTAAACTTGGGAGGACTTTAACAATTATAGCATTCGAAAGAGAATGTAAAACAACATAGGTGTTTTAGATCTTGTTAGAATCGGTCCAATGGTTATGATGTTATTGACAAAATAAAATAATTCCCTAGCTAATTCCCTATTGGCCCAACCGCTGCTGAATTTTTCATGAATATTTTAGAAGACTTAATTTTTCATCAGTGTGCCGACGTTTGGTCGATGACTGCTTCACAGTTTTTAATGAAACTTTACAAGCTCATAGGTTTCTTGATTTTATTAATTCTTTACACACGAAATTTTTTTTTACTATTGAAACAGAAAATAATAACAGTATCCCCTTTTTAGACATTTTAATTTCCAAAGAAAACGGTAATATCTTGACATCCATCTATAGAAAACCAACTCCTACAGGTTTAGGGACTAACTTTTATAGTTTCTGTGATTTTAAATATAAAATTTCTACCATTAAGACTCTTGTACACAGGGGCTTTCACCTGTGCTCATCCTTCCTTCACATCCACCATGAGTTCTAGAACTTGAAGTCACTCTTGATAAAAAAACAGCTTTCCGTCACTCTTAATTGAAAAGACAACAAAACAATTTTTAAATAACATATATTCCCCTCCCTTTCCTGCACCTAAAGAAGTTAGATTTCTTGTTCCTGAGATGGGTTTTTTGAATCGAACTTTCAGAAAAGATATCTCTAAACTATTAAAAAAAAAATTACGCAAACTAAATTTAAAGTAGTTTTTTTCCAACAACCACACAATTGGGAATTTTGTTAAAATTAAAGATCAAACTCTTAAGAAGTTTCTAGTTGTGTATTTTATTTTTACTCTTGTCCAGAGTGTACCTTTGGAAAATATGTTGGAAGCACCCTACGTACCCTTCAAGCCTGTTTTTTTTCTCTCACATGGGCATCAGTCTTAGAACAGGGAAACTTCTTAATAAAAAATAACATTCTTATATAAGAGAACACTCAATTAAATGCCAAAAATCCCCCCCCCCCCTGAATACTTCGAGATTTTGGACTCCAACTCTAACCCCCTGTCTTTACGTATCTCTGAATCTATTTATATCAAAACACTATCTCCCTCACTCAATTTTGATTCATCTTCTATTACATTAAACATCCTTTAAACGACCACTACTAGCGAAACTGTTATATTTCCCGTCGCCTCTCTACCACACCATATTTTCACTGGATATCAAAGATTCAAGGTATGTTTCTCATTTGATCCGTTGGTTTCGTATTGATTTTTTTTTAGCTTTTGCTAGCCAGTTTTTTAGTTGTTTTTTTCTGTACAGTTTTACTTTCATCTTTCCTTAAATCGTTGTATTTTACTCCCCTGTATTTATAATTCGTGTTGAATACTTAAACCTATTTTGTACATATGTATATCTCAATCAACATTTTATACATTATACCATGTATAAAATGTTGCTTCATAATAATAACAATATTATAGGGGGGGCGACGGGTATTCTGTCGATTGTTCAGTTTGCCCTAAGCAATACTTTGGGCAAACCGGTAAATCATTAAGTGTACGCTTGACGCAACATAAATACAATATTAGGATGGGGGAAAGCAGCAGCGCTTTCTTTGTCCATTGATCTGAAAACAGTCACCCTATCAATTGGAATTCGGCTAAATTTATTTACAAATCTAATGACTTTATTCAAAGAAATATTGTTGAATGATCATTCATTAATTTCTCGCCTAATTTTAATATATCTCCTGGTCTTTTTAAACTAGACCCTGTTATTAAAAGTCTTATTTATAACGAAATTGTCTATTTTAAATCTTAGCCCTTTGATTTATTAATTTAGTTATATCTCTCTTGTTTATTTTTATGTATTCACAATCGGGTATGTACTCGTATGTACTTAGTTTAGTCACATAAATGTATACATTCTCTGCGCACAAGTTGGAATTTTCCGGAAGTAGACCTTATCTATTTGGTTTTATACTTCACATCCGTCTTTGATATTATTTTTCTATTTTGGGCCATTTCGTTGTACATGGGCGGGGCATTGATCTTCTGTTTCATGTATACAAATTACAAATTAGGTTAAAGTGGTGAAATTGTGTGGTAGGTATATAAAGGTGTGAATATGTTTCCTAGTTTGCTCTGGTGTTAGGGCATCACTAGCATTCATCTTGTTTTGTTTAAACATTAAAATTTCCACCGTCAAAAAGTAGCTGACTGTCTTTGACAGCCAGTTTCCTCCGTTATAATATATATATATATATATATATATATATATATATATATATATATTTATTTCTGTAATATGTATTTCTTCCTTCGGAGCATTCAAGCCTTTCAAGGTTGTTTTTCAGGCTGAATGAATCTCAATTTTGAGTTCTCAGTAATCTATTTAATTTGGGCATTTCGCCTCTTTTCATCGTTTGAATTTTGAGTTTTGTTGACTTTGTTTATCTTTTTATCAAATGTGTATTGGGAGTTGGGCACTTCGCCTCTTTTTATTCTTAAATTTTGATTAATAAGATTGGGCACTTCGCCTCTTTTATATTTAAATTTAGTTTTAATTCTTTAATTCTTACTATGTTTATATATAGGGGGGGAGGGGAGGGGACTTTAATGTGGGCACTTCGCCTCTTTTTTCAAACGTTATTTAAGTTGTTGATTGGTTGGGTTAATTTGTCAAACTTTTGAGTTTTAAAAACATAATTCTTTAGAGTAGTGGACTAACCCTACGTAAACATAGGTAGTACCACTTCTCTCGCGCAGGTTCTACTACTTGGAAATAGAGCAGTTCTACCTATAGCGCGTCTTCGGTTTGCTCCAATATTGAAATTTAGGTTCATGTTCGGGAGTATATTTTGGTCGTTCTTGTCCCATGTCTTTCTCCCTAGCCTTTGGATCTCCGTATTGATCGGCTTTAGACCGATTCTTTGGTGAAGAATCGATTTTCGAGTACGGTCGATCCTTCGCTTCCCTTTAATCAGCAGCGTGGCTTTATTCTGCACTCTCTGCATCGTTCTGAGAGAGGTACAGCTTGCCATCTGCGTGATCACGGCCGGGTACACCAGGACTGGGCGTACCAAGGCCATGTACAGTTTTTTATGTTAGGCACGCTGAGGCCTCGGAAACGGTAAAGTTTCTTTAGCTCTCGTTTGGCTAGGGAGACTCTGGTATTCATGTGCGTCTTATATCCTGATTTGAAGAGTCGTAAGCCCAGGACGTTACCCTCGTTGGAGTACGGATAGTTCTCGTTATTGACGACGAAGTCATCAACTTTCCGGCGGTTCATTGGAATGATCGTGAACTTCTGGCGGTTGGTCTTAATTTTCCACTTTCTTTCATATCTATTGATATTTTCAATTTTGACAGCTGTCGCCCTCGCCTGGCTTCCAGAGTTCTTGAATGGACTCAGGACGATTTGGGTGATGTCGTCTGCATATTGCAGGTACATCGAATCGTACCTCACTGGAGCAGGCAGGTCTATTGTGTACACGAGGTACAGCAGAGGGCTGAGACAGCTGCCTTGTGGAACTCCCGCCTCGAGTTCGAATTCGGGTCCTTTGCAGCCCTCGATTGAAATTCGGGCTCTCCTATCGGAGATATAGTTGCAAAGGATCCTTTCCAGGAATGGGTTAAGCTGGAGGTTGAGGATCTTGTACTGTAATCCTCTCAGCCAAACCTTGTCGAAGGCCTTCTTTACATCACGCAGCACCACGTCTACGTACCGCCTCTCAGCTTTACTGCAAGCGAGTTTCTCCGCTAGAAGGGCGAGGGCTGTTTCCGTTCCTCGTCCCTTGCGGAACCCGTGCTGCTGAGGGTTGTGGGCTCCCAGCTCGGCAAGTTGTTCTTGAAGCCTGTCAGCTAGGAGTCTCTCGTAAACTTTTGCAATGAACTCCAGCAGGGCGATTGGCCTGTAGTTTACCAGTTGATCAGGGGGTTTACCTCCCTTGGGTATGAAGATCATCTTCGCAATCTTGAGACCTTCCGGGAAGTAGCCCGTGTTCAGGGAAGCGTTGTAAATATTAACGATACCCTGAATGATCTGCTGTGGGGCGTTAACCAAGTTGTTTCTGGTAATACCCGTCCAGCCTGGTGCCTTTTGTCGAAAGGCTTTTACAGTGGCCATGACGTCCTCTGATGTTATGGGGCGTCCATGGCCCGCCATCTCCCTGCCTTCGTTGACTTGCTGGAGTGGATGCGTGCGTTGTATTTCCTGATTAAGTTGTTCAATCAGTTGGCCTTCGAATTCCTGGTCGAACTCAGCGTTTTCTTCGGGGGTTATCCTGAAAATGCTTTTCCAGAAGTTCCTGAACATATCCTCGAGAACCACCGGGTTCTCTAAGTAGTCTCCGTTCTCCTTTATCCGAGCCTTGGGTCTTGGAGTAAGTCCCTTTAAGTTCCTGACTTGGCGCCAGAACTTAGCCGGGCTAAGCTCACTGTCGACTTTGGCTATCAAGTTGTTCCATATCTCCTCCTGCTGGAGGTTGATGGCCTCTCTAAGCTCTGAGCTTAGGCGACGAAGCAGCAAGCTCCTTTCCCTGCTGGGACCCTCCCATCGTACTTCTTCATACACTTCCCTGTGAACGCGAGCGATATCTCTCATCTCCTCTGTCCATCTGGGCTGAGGAGGTGTTTTATACCCTGTTACGGGTATGCTCTCGCGGTCCGCGTTTAGTATGGACGTTGTTATCCTCTCCAACTCCCTGTCAATCTCATCTAACGACGCCGTGCTGAGGTCAGCTGGCGCATAGTCACTGAGTCGCTGCTTGTAGCGATCCCAGTTGGCCATGGCGTAGTTTTTCCGGAGAGGGGCTGGGAGCTGGATTGGTGCAAGAGATACTGTTGTGAGAATCGCAATGTGATCACTAGGGACTGCTGGGCCTGGCTCACTATGGTAGTTGAAAGGGAAGCCTTCACTTGTTAAGATTATGTCAGGCTTAGTTGCTGATCTGGAAGTGATATAGGTCGGAAAATCCGGCCCTATCCTTTGAATGTTCTTTCTTCCCATAATCAAATCCAAGTTTCGGCCTCTATCGTTGGTGCTACCATAGCCCGCCGCTCGGCATCTGGCATTGAGGTCTCCCCCTAAGAATGCCATTCTGCGGTGCCCGAACAGTGTGTAAAAGTTGCATAACGGGAGATATGCTCGTCGAGGGGGTTGATATGCTGCCGCTATCATGAGGTCTCCTACCAGGGTGTGTACTTCGATTGCCACAAAGAACTCATCGAGTTCTGGTAGTTGTTTAAAGGAGATGTTCCTCTTGACAGCTATTGCAGCACCATCAAACCTTTCCTGGGAATGGTTCTTCATGACTACTCTGTAGCCCGGTATTTTAATGCGACCAGCTGTAGTGTCGATACCGTGCTCTGTGATGAGAATGATGTCGGGATCAAGCACACGGAATATGTTACCGTATGCCGTGGCCTTCTCCTTCCATCCATTCACATTGAGTGTCAGAATCCTCATTCTGTTGCTTACTCTCTCCATTTTCAGTCACCTAGTGTTTTGGGGTGACGTTCTTCTTCCTCCCATTCTTCTTCTTTCTGAATTCAGCGTTAGAGAGTTGCTCGCATGTGTTATGATGAAGGATAACATTCTGTGCGAGCAGGGCCTCTTCCACTGTTCCAGGGTCTACCTCAGAGTCATACTCCCATTTATATATCTTCGCTTTAATGCCTTGGAAGATACGACTGGGTTCCATTTCCTCTGGGAAGGGGAATTGATCGCAGGCGTATACTCTCAGGTTGATGTAATTTGCCCGCAATCTCTTCGCTCTCTTCTTTTTTCCCTTCTTTTCCAGGGGTTTGGTTGCTTCCGCGTCCGAGGAGTCCGAAGACTCCGATGAGCTGCTCGTTTCCGAGTTCGAATGTTTCGCCGTGCTTGTCTTGGTTTGGGTGGGAACAGGAGTTTTCGCCTCGACTGTTTCATTACTCGATTTTTTGGATTGCTGTTTGCAAGCGTTAGCTTGCTCCGTAGTCTGCTGGGCCTTTGGGGTCATCTGCAAATGCAGTACATCCCCAGAAGGGGGGTTATCCGGGAACCACATTTGTTCCATCCCGTTTTTGGCTAGCATCTGGTTCAACACAGTGGCGAATGTGCCCGGGCGAGCCAGATTCATGACGTGCGCATGAAGTATGCACGTCATGATTTTCGTCGATCCCTCGTTCTCAATTTTGAGGTACGTTTTTCTGGCATCCACCTCTGAGATGGCTGCCTGGGCGTAGGACGTGTTCGCCCTGCGCGTAACTTCATTCTTTTTTGCCTCCTGCTTTTTCCTCATTACGTCCTTTTTGGCAGGGCAAGACATGGCAATTGTTCGGTGACCCTGTCCGCAACTCATGCATTTCTCCGTGGTGCTGACGCAATTGCGCCAATTGTGGCCAAGCTGGCTGCATTTGGAGCAAGTTTCCTGTGGCTCCTTGCAGTCCTTGGTGGCGTGGGTCTCCATTTTGTAGCACTTGAAACAGTACTGGACCGGGTTAAACTCTCCCTTTTCCACCTGCTCACCGCTAATTTTGGCGTTAAACATCAGTAGACCATGTTCTTTCGCCTTCTGTGCCATGGTAGTCTCCGAGAAGACCACCTTGAACACGTGCGTGTAATCGCTGCCGTCCCTCCTATTTTTAAATTTTATTATTTCGGCTACCTTAGCCCAGGCCTGCCGTAGCTCTATCTCGTCTTTCATTTCTCCTGCTGTATGCTTCCCAATCCACGGGTCGATCCGGCGGCATACTACGCTTCTGTGCGCCATGATCTGGGGTGGCACTGCTGGCTGCAGTCCTATGGCTCGAAGGGCTTCGACTGCCTTCTCCTTGGATATGTCTTCGATATCCTTCTCTGTTTCGCATATCGCGATGTAGCCCGACGATATATCCAGGAGCCTCACCATGGCAATTCCCAGTTTGCCGTACACGGCCTCGAAGGTGGATTTCCTGCTGGGCTTGGGTTGCCCGTCGACAACCCGCAGAGGAATCCGGGTCGTGTGGTCTTGGGCCATCTCTTCTTGAGAGTGGCCCCTCAGCGCTGTTAATTGGTTGTAACAGATGCTCTCGTTGTGGGAATTTGCTGTTGTTCAATACGATGCACCTCTTCTTCTTCGTGGTCTTCTGTATTGGGTTATTTGGAGGCTCCCTCTACTTCGTCTCTAAGCTTACGTGAACTGAACTGCCAAATGGGGGGGATGAATGATGGAGGGTGAACCCGGGCGAGGCCCCTCAGATAGGTGATGAGTGGCGGACTTGATGATGGTTGGTGATAGAATCAACTACCACCACCCGGGGTGCCGCCCCATCTGGGGTTTGGATATCGATGCTGTTTCCAACTTACACAGGGACGATTGGGTGTCCTCCTGTGGTCTTGGCCGGAAGCTACCCTTAGAGATTAGAGCGAACTCTTCCCCAAAGCTTTCAGCATCGCCTCGTAACCGGGCAGTCTCTCCGGTAGAGTTCCACAGTGGGCTAATCCTCAAACCTGCTTTCCTTTACGTCCCCAATTATGTCTATCAAAGTGGACAGACATAGTTGTGGCGAGACTAGATGAGTGGCAGATCAGTTCATTTCAGCTTCGCGACTCCGTAGAGGGAGGGGGAGGGGTTAGCACGACATCAAGTCGTCTTGGTGCCGGTTCAAAATTCTATAACGAATTCTCCCCGTAGGGTTGATGAGGCAAAAAAACTGGGCGTTTTGAGCCTCCCTTGCCTCAAACTTTTCCTCCTTTATCAAAAGTGAGATCTTCTCAGCGTCGACTTTTAATATGAAATTCTGCTGCCTTCTGTTTCATGTATATATATATATATATATATATATATATATATATATATATATATATATATATATGAACTTTTTCTTTCCACAAATAAACTTGTACTTACTGGAATATGAGGGGGAAACTGCAGAAGAGAAGCAACAACAAAGAAACTGCTAAGTATTGTGGAGACAAGATTTCTTATGCAGTTTATAACCAAACCGAAAAGAGGAGCCTGCACCCTATACCTGATTTTCAGCAAAAACCATGCAATCGTTCACATATATGACCTCTTTGATACTCCCATGTCAGATCACAAATTCTGAGGCGACAGTAGCAACTAATGCACTAAGTAACAAGTCACTCCAACTCAAAGGTAGTGAAAGAATGGTGATTTCTGGATTGACTTCCCACGACGTGGATATTGATTGGATGGCGATAGTAAAGAAGTTGTGGATCGACTAGGTGATAGTACTGGGAGACTAAATTTTTGGTACAATGCTGTTCCCTGTGGGAGAATAAAGATAGAGAGAAGGAATCCCCCCCC
Organism: Ceratothoa steindachneri; assembly: GCA_963969495.1. NCBI lineage: Eukaryota > Metazoa > Arthropoda > Malacostraca > Isopoda > Cymothoidae > Ceratothoa > Ceratothoa steindachneri. The sequence goes on from OZ018322.1 coordinate 31,827,395, forward strand.
CCCCTGAATTCCCCAGTTCGCCGTTGACCGCTCTAAATTCGTCTGCCCTATATACTGTGAAAAATAGCACAATGGAAAGACCATTTTGAGGGCATCGCGACTTCGCGCTATTGAACCCTATCGCGACCCAAGGCAATTAAGGAAGTATGTTGGCGATGAATCTCTCTCCCCGTCTAGATAACTTCGGAGTATATATTTGAGACTTCGAAGTTCACATGCAGATTGTGTCTGAAGCCACCGCCCAGTACGTTAGGCGTAACGTCTAGTTAGTCGAAAGGAAATCGACTACATTCTCGTCCAGAGAAGAATTGAGTGATTGTCGAATAGCCAAGGATGATCTAGTCGTCACTCAGTGTTGTTTGTAGAAATAGTTAGGCGCGCTTCAACCCTTCTCACCACGTCTTCGGATTTTAAGTATCGGAAAAGCCATTCCTGAAACCCCCCCCCGTTTGCCTCTTAAAGATAAGAGCCCCCTCCCCCTCCACACACACTTCAGTTTTCTGGAGTTGAATCGAGCGTCCGGCTAGACGCTCACAAGTTCAAGGTCGAACTTACCTACCTGGTCCTACTCGTCGCACATCAAGGTAAAAGGGATTTAACCCCCGCTTCGTCACGCTCGTCGCACCTTTACCGCGTCGAACCTCAAGGATCCCCTTTGCTCTAGAACTTGCACAATTGTAAAATCTTTACTTAATTAATTATCCCTCGGTTCAAACTTAATTGATAGTGTTAATCATCTTAGCAGTGAACCATCAATATTTAATTGCATTGCCATTTAACTTGCCTTATATGTATATGTAATCTTTAGTCCTATTAAAGTATATTTTTTGTAGCCGTGTTTTGATTATTCATTGGCCTAGCAACTGTGTATTTAAAGCACTCTTAGAACCAGCCCCAGATGGAGCCTCAAATTCAGTCAGCCAGTAGGCCAGTGTGCGTATAATGGCGCACACCCGTTCATACCACGACATTCCCTTTTTACTGGAATATGCGAAGAAGATTGCAGGGCCCATGTTCCATCAAAATAAAAGGGAGATTCCAAGAGACCGACGCACTTTAATGAGTTAGATGAGCCTCTCCAAAGCCAAACCCTCCACGCTACAAACCGAAAAAAACTACGGTAGGCCCTCTTGGACGTATAAAAAAAATTGTTGAAGTCCCAAGAAGTACAGCGTAAGAGAAAGGAACTACAGGCGGTTTAGCATGCCGAAAGAAAATTCTAAGTTCTTATCTACATACACAAACAAGAAGGCTAAAAACATATCAGTAGGCTCACTCGAAGACAATAAAGGAAATACTGTGAGTGACCAGGTAAAAATAGCAAACATTCTAAAGAACCAAGATGAAAATTTGTCAGTACACTCAGCCTAGACAAAACGGTGGACGTCCAACTAGTCTTTGAAGCACAAACAGACTCACCAGCACCGAAGCTGACAGAAATTGTTCCAACTACTGACGAAATACTCCAGACAATAGATGCCATAGTTCTAGCCTTAGCAGCAAGCCCAGATGGAGTCAGTGCACACCTCTTGTAAACCTGCAAAATTGAAGAAGCACTACCGCTTAGGTTAATAGCCACCAAGTCCTTAAAAAATCGGCTCAGTCCTATTATCTGTAAAAGGAAATCGTGACTCAACTTCGCAAATGGGGCAACAAAAGACCGGCCTGTGACACTGACCTCCCACGTCAGCACAATAATCGAGCGAGTTGTCGGAAAAAGACTGACAGAGTTCTTGGAGGAAACTAATGCCTTTAATGAAAACCAAGATGGGTACAAAAAGGGCCAATCATTTCTGCGTCAGCTACTCATCTATCAGAAGTCCACATTATAGGGCATCAAAAAGGGTCTAAATGTTGATTGTGATTAATTTGGACTTTCCAAGGCATTTGATTGGGTTGAACATGGTCTTATTCTCCGTAAGCTAAGCGACCATATTATAGGGAATAGCCTTGGTAAGTGGCTACAGTTTCTTGACAGGAAGAAAACAAAGTATCGGTTCAGGGTCACCTATCAGCACCAAGTGAAATTAGAAGTAGAGTTCCATAGAAGTGGCTATTTGTACCGTGCTATTTCTCGTTATGATTGGAGACAAAGATCACAAACTTCAGCACTCTCAGGCTACTTCGTTTGCTGACGACACAAGGGTGAAGGAGACAATTGTAGCTGAGGATGAAGTAGCCCTACTCTAAGAAGATTTGAACTGTCTTCTCACCTGAGCTGCAACAAACAATATGGAAGTGAATTATGAAAATTTTTAACTTGTGAGATATGGCATACTAAAGGATATTAAAAAAAGGAACTAACTACAAAGTCCACCAGCAAATTATTGCAACCAAAGAACTCGTGTATGATTTGGTTAACACAATTAGTGTTGATTAAACTTTTTCTAAGCATATCAACCTCATCAACGTAATGGCCAGCAGACTTACTAGGTGGATTATGCAGACCTTCCAGACAAGAGAGAGGACATACACGTTAACCCTCTGGAAGTCCTCGGCCCTTGTTAATTTAGAATACTACTGTAAACTCTGATATGTCTACAAAATGGGAGACATTTTCAAGCTGGAAGCTCTTCAAGGTACATTTACAAGCAGAATTTCTGGTCTTAAACACATGAATTATTGGGTCAACTGAAAGAGTTAAAACTATACTCCTTACAAAAAAGACGAAGAGTAGCTGACGATCTGTGCTTGGAAGACCTTAGAGAGGCTTTTACCTGACGTGGAACCCCAATGGAATAACCACCCAAGAAGAGGTACACTATTTTGCAACATGAAGACAAAAGCCACAACACAGAGAAAACCCATAGCTGGGCACGACTTTAATGTTTTCAGGTGCGACTTTGCCGTCGGATCTGGTGGGACTGCGACTTTGCGCCTCTATTTTTGATCCCCCTCCAGTACGACTTGCGACTTTGCGACTGCGATTTTTTTTCCGGTGCGACTCCGCTAAATTGCAAAGTAAACTTTAGCGCGATAACATAAACATGCTTTTATAGGGCAGAAAAACACATATTTATTATTTTTTTAGTTTAAACACCGCCTAAACTAATATCTACATGTCATCCTCCTCCTCCTCCTCCTCCATGGCCTCCTGGTCAATCTTCTCCTCCAGGAGGTTCATGTTCCCTTTGAGGAACACAAACTCCTCAAAGTTGAACTCATCCAGGGAGGACCTCTTGGCCCTGAGGACGTCCCCGGCCGTGCTGAATAGCCTCTCCACAGCTTGCCTTATGGTATTTTGTTATTAATGGTATTTATTTTTGGTTAATAAATCAGCCTAAATAGCTATTAGAAAACCATTACCTAAAAATTTTGAGTTTAAATAGAATCGTCGTCTGCTAATGTTTAAGCCTACTACTAAAGTGAAATAAATTTTACACTTCTGAATTAGGTTTGTAAGAAAAAACAATTAAACAAATATATTCACGGAATTAACGAATGCACAATGAGAATTGAATTAGCGATACAATGTAGGATGCGGTAAAGTAAATATAATAAAGTAACTAATATATGGAATGAATATGTTGTAAAGTAATATGTGGAGTGAAAGTGAAAACGAAGGAGACTATAATGGACTGAATGGGGGTCTGCAATACGAGAAGTAACCATAATTAGGACCTACTCTCGTATGGCAGTTTGCAGAGAATAAATGTGACAGGATTTATAACTGACCTTGATTGAAAGTAAAGTTGAACAGAAATGGATGGTGACACAAACACAAATGAGAGAGAGAATTTGTGTTATTTCAAAAGTGGTGAAATGTGTGTGTTGGTTTGTGCTTGAAATTCTAAGAGATGTTGTTTGAACCAGTGCGTTAAATGAAATCAGTTTTTCGTCACAGGATATTTGAATTATTAAAGGTTACATAAAATAATTGAATTGCAAAAAGGTATGGATAAATTTATTGAATGATTGTATTGACAAAAAGTTAATTAATATAAATGAATGAATGAATTAATTATTAAGTTGTACATAATTTGCATAAATGATTAAATTGACAAAAGTTAAGTAAAAAGAATTGAATGATTTGAATTTTATACATAATAAATGATAATATATATAGATTTTAAGTTTCCCAGGAGGATTTTATTATAGGAATGCCCAGAGGGCATTGCTATAGCTTAAAACAGCCGCGGCGATTTCTTTAAAAAAAGCCGACTTTGTTCCTATTCAAAGTTGCGGAAAATTGGCGGTGCGAGTTTGCTTAGTCCGACTTTTTCAAAACGTTTGCGACTTCGAAATTCAGAGTGCGGCAAACTCGCAACTCGTTGCCGCAACGCTCAACTCTGAGGAAAGCAACAGTCCTACATAACACATTAATAAGAAAAATAACTAGTCTGTTTAATGTTGTTCCAAAGCCAATCGGAGAACTTAGAAGGGTCTTAACAGAATCCATAACATAACAATTTCACGGATGACAAAAGACCCAAGGGCCTATCGAAGGTCATCGGCATCCGTCAAATCCATAGAGTTCTGTTAGATCATGTATCTGCAGTATAAAATATAAAACTTCAACAGGAATGCAAAAAAAAAAAACATCAGTATCAAGGCTCGTCAAAATCCAAATCACCCATAATATACAATAATAAAAAAAATTGCATCCACAGCAATGGGTCCAGAATACGACTCCCTACCCCCATATAATCATCTAATCTGCGCTTGAAAACATTTAAATTTGGACAATATACTGTTTCAGGTGCAAACTATTCTAGTAATCTACCAATTTTTAGGTGAAAAAATACTTTCTAACATCTAACCTGAACCTCTGGATTTTTGTGGGTGTTTTTAATTTTCAAGTGATGACGCCTAGTCCTTTTACTACCTTCCAACTCTAATATCTTGCAAAAATCTAACTTATCCATCCCAGAATAGATTTTAATAAGCTCAATCATATCTCCCCTCACACACCTTCTTTCAAATGAGAACATATTTAGTACCCTCAGTCTATCTCCATATTCAAGGTGCTTCAGGGAAGGTATTATTTTTGTTGCCCTGCACTAACTCAAGCAGGTTGATATTATGTCTAAAATGTGGTGACCATGCTTGTATATAGTACTTTAAATGTGGCCTATTTACTTTTGTGGCTAACATTCCTTTAAATGTATCATAGCAGCCTATTTTCTCTATTTTTTGCCTCAATACTCTGCTTCGAAAACTTCAGCGACCTATCTATTACTACACCTAGGTTCTTCTCATCCTCAACTTAATTCAGCCAATCCCCATCCATTTTATAGCTAAATTCCTTATTATCCCTTCCCATGTTAATAACTTTGCATTTTTTAGGGTTCAAAGTCACCTGCCACTTCTGAGCTCAAGCTAATAACTTATTTAAGTCACTCTGCACTTTAAAGTTACCCTCAACTTCTCTGACTACAGTTTCCAATTTAATGTGTTTAGCGAAAATTGGCACTTTGCTATTTACATCCTCCCCAAGATTATTTATATAAACTATGAATAATAATAATAATAATAATAAGTACGCCACTGATAACGTCCCCCCCACTGTGACCTCACCACATTCAGTACCACTCTCCGTTTCTTGTCTTTCAGCTATCAAATTTAAAACTTTCCCACATATCTCATACATTTTTAATTTGTGAACTAGTCTCCTATCTGCAACCTTATCAAAAGCTTTGCTGAAATATAAGTAAATTACATCAATATTCTCTTTTTTATCTAATTGTTTAGTTACATAATCCATAAAATCCAGTAAATTTGTTAAACACGATCTACCAATTATAAACTCATGCTGAGGATCCTTTATTAACCTACCACTCTCTAGATGGTCAGAAATTCCCTTCTTAACTAACTTCTCAAGAATTTTACAAACTATAAAAATTAATCTTACTGGTCTAAACTTATTCGGGTCCTCGTTACTTCCCCTCTTAAAAATTGGCACTACATTCACTATTTTCCAATCATTAGGTATTTCTCCAAACTCTAGTGATCTAGTATATATCTACTCAGAAGCTACTGTAATACTATCTACACCTTCTTTAAGTAACCTAGAAAAAATGCTGTCTGGACCAGATTCCTAACTAGTATTTAACTCCAATATTAGCCCTTTAATAATTTCTCTAACTACATTAATGGTATTCAACATCACTTCCATTAACCTAGAATTAGCATCAATTTCACTATCTGGATTCTCTTCGGTAAATACTGAAGAAAAATTATCATTAAAAACCTCTACTATTTCCTCATCAGATTCTTTAAAAAACCCTTTGTTATAATTTAGTTTTGGCTTAAGTTAATAACTAACCTGTGTTTCTTTCTTTATGAGGTTTAAATATTAGATAAAAGTATAAAAAATCCAAACGAGAGTTCTAGAAAACAAATCTCTTATATTATCTTCAGCTGTTGATCAAGAGAGAGCGTTAGAGATTCCCCCAAGGGATTCGGAGGCCTATGCATCATTCACTTCTGGTCCTGTAGCTTTGGTAGAATCGCATGAGCTGAACGCCGAAGTGGACTGTTCTAATCCCAATCCCGAGAGTTCTAATTGTACTGCAGCCTCTCCGCTTCGAAAACTTATAAAAAAATATATTATTGCGGAAATTCCTCGCACCAGAACCGTGCTTGCTGTCCGGCAAGTGTTGTTACTTGTTTTAAATGCAAGACGAGAGGACATTTTTCGAAGGTATGCAAGTCATCTAAAAATGAATTCCAGCATCAACTTCAAATCCCGTTCTCGCTAGTATGCCATCAATTTGGAAAAAGCTCATCTCTAGAAATGGAGATACGAGGGGCGGTCAATAAGTTTTGCAATTCGGATATAAGGAAACGAGATATGAGGAAAAGTGTTTTATTATTTTTCAATATAACTACCCTCGATTTCAATGCACTTGTGCCACTTGTCCCTGAGGCTTCGAATTCCCGACAACCAGAAATCTCCCGACTGCTGTTCAATCCACTCCTGGACGGCGAGCTGGGCATCTTCATCGTCCCCAAACCGGCGTCAACGCAGTGCAGCCTTGAGCTAGCGGAATGAAAAGTAGTCTCTAGGGGCCAGATCTGGACTGTAGGGGGGATGGTTGAGCTCCTTGAATCCGCACTTGGGCAGGGCAGCTTGTACAGCTCTGGCCTTGTGGACAGGGGCATTTTCGTCAAGGAGCAGGACACCGCGTGTCAACTTGCCGCACCGCTTCTGACGGATGCACTTCTTCAACCCAGCTAGTTTATCGGCGTAATATTGGCCTGTGATGGTCCTTTTACAAGGCGCATAGTCCACCATTAACACTCCCTCAGAATCCCAGAAGATGGTGGCCATGATCTTTCCGGCTTAGGATTGGGTCCGGAACTCGATGGGGGTTTGAGAGCCCCTTTGCTTCAAGGCCATGCTTTTGAGCTTGGTCTCGGGATCCAAGTGATGGACCCACGTTTCATCACCTGTCACTATGCGTGACTCGAATCCTGCCGGGTCTTGGTTGTACAGGAGCAGCAGCTCATCTGAACTTTGATGACGTTGAAGTCGATCATGGGGCGTGAGGTTTCATGATATTTCTAGGGACCCAAGGGGCAGAGACCTTGGTCGTGGCCAAATTGTCGTGGATGATGTTGATAACACTTCCATGTGATATTCCAAGTCCTCGCTCGATTTCTTCGACCTTCACCCGTCGATTTTCGAGGATCATCCTCTCCACACGGGCCACATTGTCCTCGTTGGTCACGTCTGACGGGCGTCGTGGACGGGGGTCATCTTCAAGGGAATCACGACCATGGCGAAACTCCCTATTTCAGCGAGCAATGGTTGCATAGGAAGGGGCGGTGTCGGTGTACACTGCAACCATGCGTTCATGGATCTTTTTTGCATTCTTGCCTTCCTTGGTTAAAAATGTAATCACTGCGTGGTGCTCAACTTTCTCCATTGTTGAAAGATTTGTGACTGACGATCTGCGATCAGCTACTGCTTCTTAAATAGACGAGGCAGGAGCGTGCGGCTGCAGGTTCTGAGTTTTCATAACTTGTCCTAACACCCCCACAAACAGCCATCTCCCTTCCTCTGTTTTGCCCTACCGATTCGCAAAACTTATTGACCACCCCTCCTAAATGGCTTTGTTTTCACGGCTCTTTTAGATACCGGCAGTTCCGAGAACTTCATTTCAAAAGATGTTTCGAACTCCTTTAATTTCCATTGTAAACCTTATGAAGGCACTATATCTATGGCCTCTACAAATTTAACATCTCTTATCAAAGAATGGTGTGAGATTAGCATTAAAGTCGGAAGCCGTGAGTACCAGACAGTACGTTTGTTTTTTTTTATTTGAATATTGCGCTCACATTATTTTAAGAATTCCTTTCTTAAGTAAACACTCCTCCTTTAAGATAAATTTTGGAGGTCCTCAACTTAACCTCAAAGTGTTGTGCTCTCTTGTTTCTATAATTACGGATCCTCCACGAGTTTTCACTAACTTATCATCTGATTGCAGAAGTCAGGCAAATTTAGAACGTCTGACTCTGAAGAGCACGCATGCTCGAGGAAGACACCATCGAACCGAGCACCTCTCCTTGGTGAACTCAAGTTCATGTTATGTCGAGTCAATCAAATAAAAAGTTAGTAATTGACTATTCTCAGACGATTAACACATTTACTTACTTGGATGCGTATCCATTGCCTAATGTTGAAGAATTGGTTAATAAGATATCGACCTATCAGATATTTACAACCATCGACCCAAGTAGTGCTTATTATTGTGTTCCCAGTCACCCTGAAGATCAAATTTACACTACTTTTGAGGCGGATGGGAGGCTTTTTCAATTTAAACGCTTAAGTTTTGGACTAAACAACGGTGGTGTTGCCTGCTTCCAGAGTTTATGGACAATTTCATTCGTAAAATAATCTTGAGGACACGTATGCTTACCTAGACGATGTTACTATTTGCGGCCGCATGCAAGCGGAACATGATAAAAATCTCGAAGCTGCTGAGAAACATAAAATGACCTAAATAAAAACAAATGCACCTTTTTAACTAATACTGTATGTATTCTAGGTTATCAGGTTCGCTAGAATGAACTTCGCCCATATCCTTTACGCCTTGCTGCTCTCAAGTATATGCCCGTACCAACAAGCCAGGAATCATTATCTCGATTAGTCGGAGTGCTTGCATACTACTTGCAGTGGGTTCCAAGATTTTCTCAACGAATTCGTCCTCTAATTAATTGTCAGTTTCAGTTTTCTGAAGAAGCTACAAATGCAATCGAAGAATTATATTTAGCTATTATTAACATTGTTAAGGCAAAACTAGATGAAAATTTACCGTTTACACTGGAAATTGATGCCTCAAATAGCGCCATTGGGGCCACTCTGAACCAGAATGGACGACCCGTTGCATTTTTCTCGAGATCCTTAAATTCCTCCGAGAAATCACTGCTATGTCGAAAAAGATGCCTATGCTATTGTTAAAGCAATCAAAAGGTGGCGTCATTTTCTTCTCGGTCGTAAGTTTATCTAAATTACAGATTAAAAATCTATATCTTACATGTTTGATTCACGTCATAAGAGTCAAATAAAGAACGAAAAGATTGCTAGATGGTGTTTAGAATTGATGCCCTTTTGCTAGGAAGTTATACATCGTCCTGGTTCACTCAACAGAGCTGCTGACGCCCTATCGTGCGCTTTGTGCTCAAGCATGACTCACAATAATCTTGTCGAGCTTCATAAAGCTCTCTGTCATCCATCGATTACACGATTTCAACATTTTGTTCAAGTACGAAACTTGCCTTATTCCGTAGAAGACGTTAAGCGAGTGGTATCAGGGTGCAAAACGTGTCAAAGGTTAAATCCTCGATATTATCGCCCAGAGATGTAAGAACTTATCCGTCCATGCAATACGCCCTTTTGATCGAATCAGCCTGGACTTTAAAGAGCCACTATCATCTCCTCCCAATAAGTATTTATTAATTCTGGTAGACGAATACTCGCGTTTTTCCTTTGCTTTTCCTTGTAAGGATATTTCTTCATCAACTGTATACAGTATCTTACTACGTTGTTTTCTATTTGGGGATTACCAGAGTACGTGCATTCCGATCGAGGTACTTCTTTCATGTCTGCCAAAATAAAATCATTTTTGCCCTAGAAAGGTGCTCCAACGAGTTGTTCAACACCTTACCATCCTACTGGCAATGGACAATGCGAGCGTTATGTAGGAATTGTATGGAAAACTGTTACCTTGGCGTTAGAGTCTAGAAACCTGAGCATTAACCATTAGTACACGTCGTCCCGGATGCTCTTCTTTCCTTGCGTTCATTGTTATGTACTTCAACGAACGCAACTCCTGCCAACCGTTTTTTTTCATATTCTCGAAAGACCACGACGGGAATGAGTATACATACCTAGCTGGCTTGCTTCACCTGGTAAAGCACTGTTAAAACTACATGTACGGAATAAGGACGATCCCTTAGTATGCGAAGTAAAACTAATCGAAGCCAATCCTAAATATGCACACGTCAGATCTCCAGACGGCCGAGAAGGTACGGTGGTCATCTATGATTTAGCCCCACCGGAGAGAGCCAGTTAAACGATATCGAAGATATTCCTAATCTTAATTCCGATACAAAATCCCCCTTTCCGTTTCTTGATGCTCCTGTAAATTTTGAAACTAAACGAGATCCCAATTCATCATGTCATGATGTTGCTCCTACAGTTGCTCTCCTTGAAGCCTCTGTAGCACTGCCTGATTCTTATTAATCTGCAGTACTCCCAAAATAAATAAAATAATGTAAGTGTATATGATTTCTGTATTACTCAAAATAATTAAAATTAATTTATCATTCAAAGTTTCAAAGTAACCCGTATCTGAATGTAAATCGAACTTAAGCGAAGTGAGAAGTAAAAACAATATTATATATATTTATATATATATATATATATATATATATATATATATATATATATATATATATATATATATATATATATATATATATATATATATAAACACTGTTTCACTCAATAACGAGTAAATAAATATACAAGAAATATACAATATTCCCCCTTGTTCAACAGACTAAACTCCATTATATATCCCAACTTGACCACCTTCAAATATCCCCTAACTATCAAAAAATATTTCCGTTCTACCAAGCCAGAATCGCAAAATAAGGATGCAGGCATCTATTTAATCCCGTGTAAAGCCACAAATTGCCCCTCCTTCTACGTGGGTGAGACCGGAAGGTCATTAAATAAACGCATATATGAACATAGGGGAGACATTCGTAGAGTGAGCAATGCTTCTAGTCTTTTTAACCATGTGAAAAACGCCAATCATATAATAGATTTCCCTACTGCCCAAATAATTTACTATTGCAGAGATTATAATGAAAGAAAAATAATTGAATCCTTACTAATCAAAGAAATTCCAAATTTCAATTTTTCAGAAGGCCAGCATAAATGTAACCCCTATATATCAAACCTCATTCTAAAGGATATTGTTAATCACCTAAAGCTAACGCCTCCAGATTAATGTCAGTTCCCTGTTATTGTATATTCCAATATTTCAGTTTCGGTGTCGGCTGAAGATGATATGGTAAACTACATATCGAAACTAGTCCCGTTTTAATAACCGTTTTAATAATAATAACAATAAACTTTATGCTTCAATAACAGTGGTTTTCTTGTATATATATATATATATATATATATATATATATATATATATATATATATATATATATATATATATATATATATATATGTGTGTGTGTGTGTGTGTGTGTTTGTGTGTGTGTGTGTGTGTGGAAGATATCACATTAACGTGATGTATATTAGTGAAAGATAATGGTAAACCACAATATTTGAATCAAGATTTTATTTATAACTATCGTACTAGTTTCGGCAACATGCCATTTTTAACTAATAATGAAGAAACCTGGCAAGGAGCACAAAATCTATAAGGTAAGACACATCCTAAACAAAATGAAACAGCAGGAAACAATCTGGAGAAAAAAAAATAACTCGAGTGAATATGGTGTGAATACAAGCTAAACAAAATGAAATGGAACAGGAAACAATCTGAAGAGTTGCTAATCCTCGAGACGTATTGCGTCCGGGGTCTTATAGATAAGATTGGTGACTCTATTCATTATATATTTGTTAAATTTGTATTTTCCTTCAAATAAATTGAAATTATCAACTTTGTTGATGATGATGGATTCCACAATTCTCCTCTCAATATAATTGTTTGATTTATAAATGATTTTTGCATGGTTAAAATCAATTCTATCGTCGTGCTTTTGCATGTGCGTACACCTTCTGATATCAGCTAATTGTTCTTTTATCCTCTTATTAAAGTGACCTGACTCTCCGATGTATGTCAATTTGCAATTATAGCATGGTATACTGTAAACTCCAGCATAGAGATTGATTGGGCGCAGTCTAGTCAAGGATTTTCGAATGGTATTAGAATATTTAAATGTGATATTTATTATATTTCCGTTCGCATATGATTTTAGAGGAGCCAAAGCTGGAGCGTATAGGAAACTAATACCGTCCCTTCGTGGTGTGGAGGTGGCATAGAGGTTTTTTCGTGCTTTGGGATGGCATCTATTTATGAGGTGAATTGGATTTTTTTTTCAATGAAATTGCAGATAAGGGGGTTAATTTTATCCTGAAGGAAGATTAGGTCGCACGTTCTATAGCCTCGGAGAAAGAGGGAAGAAATAATAGATATCTTAACGAATTTGTCATGTAGTGAGAAAAAATGTATGTAAGCATTTGAATTTGTAGGCTTTCGATAGACTGAGCATTATTCTGTTCCCATTCTACTTTGAATTTTATCGATGGGTGTAACGAATTCAAGTTGTTGAAAAATTCATTGAAATTGTCGTTGTCTATGGGCCATGCCGACAAAATGTCGTCTACATATCTGTTCCCAAAGTAGAATGGGAACAGAATAATTCTCTACCGTTTCTAGACGTAAATATCCACCGTTTAAATAATTATATTCAGTGCTCAGTCTATCGAAAGCCTACAAATTCAAATGCTTACATACATTTTCTCAATCTTCTTCCGCCTATACTCACCATCATTCACACAATCATGACCTATGCCTGTACCATCAAAGATACAGTCACAACGTTGTACACTGTGCACAGCCTTGTAACTACCGCTATGCTCCTTCACATACTGCGACAAGTAGTCACCTCAAGCATAACGGTTCATTTCTCCTCAACCAACTCAGTGGTGCTGATATCATGACAAATATGGTACACAAGCCGTGAAATGTTTACAGCCTTGCACATATTTACAACCAGTGACTACACCTCCACCTAATCTGACCTCTCCACTCCTTGCACGTTAATCCTTATCTCAAAACTCCTCTAATATTCGCTCTTCATCACTAAACTCTCCAAATCATCAACCAAATCTTCATTCTTCAATCTCCACCTCAAATTCTCCTTTAAACTAGCACGGCATGGGACAAAAGGGTCTACACTACATCCCCTGCCTACACTTCATTTCATCGGGCAGGTCCTCCTTTTCGCATTTTTTACCCACTTTCTAGCTTCTCATTCCTGGTGGACACTGGAGCTAATTGCAGTGTCCTACCAATATCTCAGGCCGACAAAGCTTCCGCTCCCTCAGATTTAGTTCTGAAGGCGGCTAATTTGACCAATATTCGGACCTATGGAAGGCGTAACCTTCAAGTCTCACTTGGTCTCCGTCATGTTTTTTGATTGACCTTCGTCATTGCCGAGGTAGAGTGTCCAACATTAGGCATAGATTTTCTTTCGGCTGACGACCTCTTGGTCAATTCTCGTCATCGCAAGCTTGTGGACTGCAAAACTCTCCTGACTGTTTCAGATTCATACTCACCTTCTCAGAGTTCCATCCTCTCTATTCGTCTCCCACCCTCCGAGCCACCATTTCAGTGCCTTCTTCATGTATATCCTGAGCTCACCCTTCCACCTTCGAAGGACAGGCCCATTAAACATAGTGTGATGCATCGGATCGAGACAACAGGAGGTCCTGTATTCTCACGGCCACACAGTCTAGCACCAGATAAACTCTCTGTTATGCGTGATCAATTTCAGTTCATGATGGATCCTGGCATTTGTAGGCTTTCCTCTTCTCCTTTGGCCTCTCCACTCCACATTGTGCCCAAGTCCACGCCGGGGGAATTCAGAGCAGTTGAGGAATATAGAGAGCTCTTAACACTGTAACGATTCCTTGCCGTACTTAGCCGATTTGACTTCATCTCTCCATGGCTGTACGATCTTTTCTCGCCTGGATCTAGTTCGTGCTTTCAACCAGATCCCTATTCACCCAGATGATGTTGCAAAGACTAACATCACCACTCCGTTTGGTTCTTTTGAAATGGTAAAAATGCCATATGGGTTACGTAACTCCGGTCAAACTTTCCAGCGCTTTATGGATCAAGTCATTAGGGGGTCTTTCTTTTGTATTTTGTTACATCAATGACCTACTAATATCGTCTTCCTCGCTTGGGGGAAAACCTTTCTCACCTTCGCCAAGTATTTCTCGTCTTCAAGAGTATGGTATCGTACTCAACGCTTCCGAATGCATTTTTGGTGTCCCGCAACTCTCCTTCTTGGGTCACTATGTCTCGAGTGCTGGGATTAGCCCACTCGAAGATAAAGTCATCGTAATGCAAAACTTTTCTCGTCCTACATCACGCAAGCAACTCAGGCGTTTGTGTGGCATGGTCAATTTCTACCATAGATTCATTCCTAATTGTGCCCAGGTCATGCAACTTATTAACTTTATGTTCACGAAGTCCAAAAAGAACTCTCTTCTTGAATGGTCTACTGAGGCGTGCGATTCATTCTCTCGGACCAAAAAGGCTATTGCCCGCGCTGTGAACTTTGGCTCGTCCTTCTCCAGGAGCCCCCATCAGCGTATCCTTGGACGAATCCTCAACCCACGTAGGTGCAACCTTGCAGCAGAAGATTGGTGACCAATTGCAAACTCCTGCTTTCTTCTCTCGCTCTCTTTCTGACTCCCAAAAGAGGTATAGTACGTTCTCTCGCAATCTCCTCGGAATATATCTCGCAATCCGCGACTTCCGCTATCATTTGGAAGGGTATGACTTCACTACTTTTACTGACCATAAGCCTTTGGTCGGTGCCTGTTCGTCTCGTTCCATGTCCTCGGTGCACACTGAAGTGAATACTCATCGCCTTGACTTTATCCTGCAGATGAGGAGCGATATTTGCTATGTTCCTGGCTCTTCAAACGTTGTACCAGACGCGCTTTCTCGCATTTCCGCGATTTCGGGTACGCAACTCTCTCACACTGCGCCTATCGATCATACAACAATAGCGCTGTACCCAGGAACAGGATGAAGACACACAAATGATGCGTCACTCTTTTCAACTCATTGTTCACGAAGTCGAATTACCAGAGAATCATTGCATCAAGTTGCATCCTGGTCGACAATTCATTGACTGGCTGCCATCGTCCTCACCGCCTGAAACCCGCCTTTATTGAAAATATTCACTTTGAGCACCCTCTTCCCACTTCTTTTCCCATTAAAACCTTTTATGGTCCAGAACTTCGCCAAAATAGCTCTCATCCTGTCGTCAATGCTACACGCAAGCTCGTTGCACAACGCTTCGTGTGGCCAGGTATGAATGCCAACGTAGCCAAATGGTTCGCTTATGCCTGTCATGCCAGCGCGCCAAAGTCCATCGTCACACAAAACTCCCTCTGGTCCCTTTTCGTTGTCGTCCCTTCTTCCATTACAACTAGTTCGCAAATGCGTTAACAGTCGATCCTCCGTCGTTAGGCTTAAATTCATTCTTCAATTTTCACCTCAAAATATTATTATGTGATCATTCTTGTTTGCTATCTATGCTAAATAAAACACTAATTAAGTACATAATAATACCTTCCCTGAAAATATCCCTCGTCGATCTACTCAATATAGAAAACTTGTTGACTGTTCTATCGAAAACGATACTCCTCATGATGTTGCTTTCCCTGACGCCTTCCCTGAAACTATTCTCCGTCGCTCTACTCGACCTAGAAAGCGTGTTGAACGTTACATTGAAAACTGCTTGATCTAGTATTTCATTGCATTTTAGCTTTTTTCTTTTTGTAGCGAGGAAGATTGTTATAATTTAGTTTATGGTTAAGTTCATTACCAACCTGTGTTTCTTTCTTTATTAGGATCAAATATTAAATACAAGTATGAAATAGATTTATTGCTATATGACTGACGATAATGTAGGAAAATGAAGATCTTGCAGTTCCTCTACTAACTGGACTCCTAGGTTTGTGAAACCAACATTATGTCACTTATAAAAATTGACATTAATAATTCTTTGTTTGTGAAATGTACATATGCCTATATTTGTGTTGCTTATGTGAGAGTGTATTCATTGTCTGCATTATGTGTGCCTCTTTGTGCGCGCGCTAATGCGAGAATGTGTTTATTATATGTATTATTTTCTTTGTATGCTTATGTTCTGTAATTGTTTATTTCAGTGAAATAAAGCCAACCTTTGGAATCTTCTTTCACTTTTGGGCTACTCCCCCCTTCATATTTAATAGGCCTTATTTTTCAGTGTTGTATATTCGTTATTGATTTTATAATAGCTAAAGAATTTTCGTGGATCTCTATTATTATTTTGAACTAAATTATTTTCTCCTGCCCTTTTGCTCTTAATAATCTTATTTAGCTCATTCTCGGTCAACCTATAATGATTTAGATTGTCAACAGTACTTTCTCCCTGTAATCTCTTGTATACCCTTTTCTTCTCAGAAATTTTCCTAGCTATCTCCTAATTCCATCATAACGGCATCCTACATTTTTTAATAATGGCTTTCATTGGGATAAACTGCTCTTGAACTATCTTTAATATAGTCTTAAAAGTGTCCCACATCTCATAAGAATTCTTAACACTGAATTATATATCCCACTTGACCTGATTTAGTAAGTTACGTAGTTTATCATAATCGCCCCTATGAAAATTTGGAGTTATTGTAGCGTTTGCTGATGTTCTACCTTTCCTTGTTCCTAGTTAAAACGAACCATCTGATGATCCCTATTGTTCAATGCTTCCCCGACAGTCAATTCCGGAACCAAGTGATCATCATTTAGAAGAACCAGATCTAATATATTTGCAACCCTTGTTGGCTTATAGCGTACGAGAAGTGAAGGCGATCGGCTTAAAAGCTTCGTTTGCAACAGTCTTTTTTGAGACTCAGGATGGCCGAGTGGATTTGCCGCTGGCTAGCAGTGGTCCGGCGACGCGGGAAGCTGTTCGCAACTCGCCTACGCTATTATTTTTTTTCTTTGCCCCTTTTCCTACTCCCCTCTATCTACTGTTAGCCAGCGGCGAATCCACTCGGCCATCCTGAGTCTCAAAAAAGACTCATTCAAACGAAGCTTTTAAGCCGCTCACCTACACTTCTCGTACGCTATAGGCTTATTAACCTATTGAGTAAAAAAACATATCCTCAAAGCATTCTATAAACTTGCTCTATCCCTTTATCTCATATTTTCCCATTCCACAGAATTTAAATTATAGTCACCAAGAATAACTGTATCTACTTCACATCCTCTATTTTTTTTTCCCCTGATCATTAACTCATCAATACCATCACTCTGTCCAAATGGTCTGTAAAAGGCTAGCAAGTGTAATATCCTATTTTTACTGACCCTAATATATATCCACAGTGACTCAGCTTCTCCTTGCTCTTTAGAATTATTTAGATTTGAAGCAAGGCTATTTCTGATATAAATTATCAACCCACCACCAGCCCTATCTCTCCTTTAACTAATGTACATATCATAACCCTGTAGTTCAAATTCACTTACGTTGCCATTAATTTTTTTTAATTAACTCATGATTCTCTTATACATACTATATCTATATCTTCATCAATAATACAATTAAACAACTCATCCTTCTTAGTCCTAAGACTACGAGCATTGGTATAAAGACAATTCATCACTCCTATCCCTGAAGCACCTCTTTTAGCCTGTATACCTATGGGTGCGAGAAGGATTTTTCTCTTGTTGTTTGGTAGGCTGGGTAATCAGTCTGATCGTAGCTTCCTCTAAAGGTAAAGGAAATTTAGAGCTGGATATCAACTTCTTTATTAGGCGGGTTTGTGGACTTGTCTTGAAGTAATGTACAGGAAATAACTGCCATCAGTGACAAAATGCTGCTCTATATATACTTTTCCTACTAAAACTTAAGTTATACAAAAATTAATCAATCAGCGTTAAGCAGATTTAAAAAAACAATTTTATGTTTAATTTATTCTCGCGCTCATAGGCGTTACGTTAGCTGATTCTCCAATACCAAATTGACCAATCAGCTTTAAGCAGTTTTTTTTAGGAAGAGTTTACATTAATGTATGCTTTCGCCTTTCACACATAATTGTTTAACAAAATTGACCAATCTGCGTTACATTAGCTGATCGGTAGGAATTGCTGAGGAAATTCATCTGAAATCCATCAAAAAAAAAATTCTCAATTTTCTTAGTATAGGACTGTGAGCACTGCCGACCAAAGATAACGGCTTAATGGAGAGTCTAACGGTGAATTTTTATTCACATTTAAGAAAAAGATAATATTACAATTTTTATTCGTACGGAAAGAGATGATACAATTTTATTCTTTGAGAAAGATATAATACTACAATTTTATTCTAAGAGTCAATAATAAAATAAGGGTTCAATATCTCATTGCTCCCTTCACAACACTTATTGATTTGCCATTTTATGGAATGTTACTTTGGTTTACTGTGAACCAATTATAGAACTTTCTAAGACTTCAAAATGATCATCTTTGAACTGGGTTTGAGTCAGATGCGATTCTATAATGTGGCTCCAGCACCACGTACCTTTCACTCTATCCCCTCTGCATCTGTTTCTTTTTCATACCCTACCGTATACTCTTGCATTTCTCTGACCACTATAAGTACCTAGTTTTCCGCCTTTAAAGACCTAAAAACACTATCTAACTCTAGCCACAACACCTCAACCCAAGCCAGCTTAGATGGAGTTTATGCATTGCATACAATACCGTATTCTCACAAAACCCATTCCAAACATGTAAAAACACCAATCCAGACACCTCACACAGGCCTTTCACATATTCATTCAGTTCAATTGCATGAGACAACCATTCCATCCCCAAATCCAATCTCTGAAGCCCACCTGAAACAATGCCTTTTCACTCTACTTTCACGCATCCTTTCAATCTACCTTTTGTACCTCTGTCGAAACTCACACGATCCCACATTCTTCACATCATTTACTCCCACATGCGTAATCACAACTTCATCCCTCTTACACCCAGATACCATACTATCATACCTCGAGCAACCAAACCCTCAGTCCCTTCCATCTGCTCGCACTCAACTTCCTATCTAAATATCTAATACGAGAGTCACCCATCACAAACACTTCAGTCATCCTCTTAGTCCCTATAGGTTTTAAATGAATATTGCGGCAATATCCTAGATAGCTCTCAGATCACAATAACCATAAAAACCTATATTTCGTTATTCAAGGGAATGAATTGTTAAATGAACACGAGTCTAAATTTTGCAGACGAATTCCTTAGGCCTAAATCTGGGCGACGTTTGGGGGAATACGTAAATTAAAAACAAAGAGTTGGAAAAAAATATATATATTATTGAATAAACAGTTAGATTATTTCAGGGTGAATGTATACAGTAACAGTTTATGATTGTATTGAGAATTACGCGTGAATTAAATTTGAGTGAGTTAACGGGAATAGATTTGCAATTGATAAATATGGTTTGGTAATTAGAGTATAACAAATGATGATTAATAATTGACAATTAGTAAATAGATTATAACAAATGATGATTGATAATTGGATAATTGTTAAATGGGTAAATAGATTGTATTATAAGTAAATATGGATTATAGTAATTGATAAATAGATTGTATAATTGTTAAATAGTAATTTGTAAATAGTTTGGTAAATAGATTGATAAATTAGAAATAGTAATTGGTAAATTGATTGGCAAATAGTAATTGATTTATAGATTGGATTATTGTTAAATAGATTGATAAATAGATTATAAGTAATTGGCTGACAAGTGATTGGTAAATATTGGTAAATAGTTTGATAAATAGATTATAACGGAGTTGAATGGGTCTGTAAATGAAAAAAGAATCACGCATTAATTCGGGATTCTTTTGGGAAATCTTTAGCTAAACGATTACAATTCAAGTATTTACAGACCTGTTTCACCGATGCGGGACAGCAAAGCGAATGAACTTCATGGCTTAAGTTCAAGACACTTGGGAGAGCGGGTGTAGCAATCTCCCGATTTAAGTCAGGGTTACCAACCTTTCTTCAAATTATAATATATATATATATATATATATATATATATATATATATATATATATATATATATATATATATATATATACAGTAAGGAATAAATATTTACATTTGTAGGGGCATAGACCACTACATGCCCCTAGGCAAGCCCGAATTCAGGTGGGGGGAGGCTAGAGGTCTGAAGCCCCTAAATTTCATACCCGTTATGTTTATATTTCTCTTTTAAGCCATACTTGTATTCTGCCATTCAGAAAGAGCTATGTAATACTATAGAATATATATAAAACAGTTTTTTAAACCGTTGCGATCGAAGCTACCTTGTATGATACATTTATAAAATACAAATTAATATCAAAACTAATTATTAAATTTAGTATTATTACGTAGCTGACGTCCAATAACTATAATTATATTTTCTGATCTGTGGAAAAATTCGGATCTGTCAGAGTTGGGGCTTGAAGGAAAGAATGGTTTCTGTGAACTACCACCTTATTGCGGGAGCAACTAGTTCCGGTTTAGAGGTGAAGGATGGCTGTACGGCGAATTATTTATCTGACTCCAAAGATGAATGATTTTACGGTGTTCTTCTACTTGGGCTGAGCTTATCGAAGGTTTGAGGTAAAGGTGGCTTATAAAAATATACTTTATTCTAACAAGTAAATATTGGGATTGCAAGCGACGAGAAACGGAGCGTACTAAGCGGGAGATTACTATATATATATATATATATATATATATATATATATATATATATATATATATATATATATATATATATATATATATATTCAAAGAGTTTAAGGGCGAGGAAAGACTTAGCGGATTGAGATGGGTGCGTGAACGCGGAAGATTTTGTTACTATTCTCTCTCTTATGTTCTGTGTTCTGACTGTCTTCTTTCTATTTATATTTGCGCTCTAAATACAGAGAGCGTGGCCTTGACATGGGACGGCTACCGTCGGACGGCCTACCTCCATTTCTTGTCCTTTTCCCAACCTCTGGACGGGGCTAGGAAACTTGTGTACAATGTGTGTACGCTTACATGATAAACCCTTATTTGTCTTTTGATACAACTTTCGCTGCGCCATCTATTATGGTTAGCAGCTGTATTTACTTTGGCTCTTCCTAAATAAATATCTGTCTTTGATTACTCTATTTCGTATCACAACTTGGGTAGCTTTATCAAACGCAGTTGTTCAACCATTTCTTAACTCCCCTTTGTCTTCTCCCGCCCTTGCTTACATATATGTACATTTACAAAACCCATCCCGTTTCTCATACACAATTTGGTTTATACATTTAATAGGGTATGCTTGGATTTAATAGGACCAATTCGCGTCCATTTGTGGAGATAACCTTTGGGCCTATTGAATCCAGCACTTTTTGGTGACAGAACCCAACCTATGCGTAGTCCAACTCGTACAGGCTCACACCCGTGTGATATACTGTTATTTATTACCAACGCTGTGGAAGATGACTATTATTAATCATCAATGCCCTTTTCTCAGACTATTCAGGGGCAAGAATTCAGGTTAGTCTCTCCCCCAAATTTACCTCCTATTCTCATTTCAACTACCACTTATTCCACTTTCTGTCACAACCACATCATACAAATCCATTTCAGCATTTCCCGCTATCAGGGCATAAAACCTGTTAGTCAACCAACAGGTTCAATGTCCTTCTTACTCACACACTTGACCTGTCCTAACTTATGTATTCTATCCATATTCACCCACCATTCATCTTCACTTACATCAGTCAGTTCTTTCTATCCTGGTCTCAGCCGCACTCTTCATGCATATAGGAGGAAGGGGGCTCTTATTATGACTGATCTTATTTATCATTTATGAATATCATTCTTCATCTAGGGATTTCTTTATTCGAATCTATTCATTACTTCTAGACTGAAGATTCCCCTTGAAATATTTGTCTTGCATTTATCTGACTCCATATTCTTGTAGGCTGAGATTCTTTCTTCTTTAAGTTGGCTGGGTTAATTCTTGATCTTCTTTTTCTTGATGTATCTTCCTTTTTAATGACGATGTGATGATTCCTTTTAATTCTGATGACGTGATGACTTCTTCTGCTTCATTATGACGTGATGATTTCTGGAGACGAGTTAGCCCTTGAAGTCGTTTTCTTTCCTTTTTCCTTGACATCGGTTTTCTCTTGAGTCGATTTCTTGAGTTGTCCATAAAGCGTTTTCCGTTTTCTTCTGGGATTTTCTCCGTAAAAATTGTGGACTTTGGGGATCGATCTCGGGTCTTTTGAATCCAGAGGCTAGCACTCTACCGTTACGCTACGGCGAAGTCCGTCTTGACTTTGTAATTTGAAGGGCTATTTATATTCTCGCTTTTTGGAAGGAAGTTTTTCTCTTATGCATCTTCACACCCCTACACAGGTCCCTTTCTAGAACGCGGAGTGAATTTGAGGATTGGGGAGAGCCTAGTATTTGATTTCTTAATCGAGGATAACTAGTAGCTCTCCCTCCCCGGCCTCCGAGTCTGCGGGATGAGTGGAGCTAATTAAGTGGGATTGAGGAGAGCGAACTAAGTTTTCGACGCTAATCAGTAATATCCTTTCCCGGGTCTCCGGTTCCCAGCAGCACTTTTTCTTAAACTCTAGTAGGAGACGAGGTGCAGTTGTAACGAAGATCAGAAGATTGTTCGGCCTTTTGAGGGTCACCAGTTATGAGGGAGGGGGCATTTCTTATATTTATTTATTTCTTGACTGAAGATGCCCCTTGAAATATTTTGTCTTGCATTTATCTGACTCCTTTTCTTGTATGCTGAGATTCTTTCTTCTTTAAGTTGGCTGGGTTAATTCTTGATGTATCTTCCTTTTTAACGACGATGTGATGATTCCTTCCAATTCTGATGACGTGATGACTTCTTCTGCTTCATTATGACGTGATGATTTCTGGAGACGAGTTAGCCCTTGAAGTCGTTTTCTTTCCGTTTTCCTTGACATCGGTTTTCTCTTGAGTCGATTTCTTGAGTTGTCCATAAAGCGTTTTCCGTTTTCTTCCGGGATTTTCTCCGTAAAAATTGTGGACTTTGAGGATCGATCACGGGTCTTTTGAATCCAGAGGCTAGCACTCTACCGTTACGCTACGGCGAAGTCCGTCTTGACTTGGTAATTTAATGGGCTACTTGTATTCTCGCTTTTTGGAAGGAAGTTTTTCTCTTATACATCTTCGCACCCCCACACCTACACTCCCATCCCTTCTCACTCCATACACTAATTTATTTAACCTCTTACATTCATCACGCAACTGACTCACCTCCTCTTCCAAAGCTCAGTTGCCTTACTTACATAACATACGGGGCATTCAGAAACATTTACCCACTTTTCAT